>CM062260.1:20872878-21546908 GCA_031216405.1 Syzygium malaccense
AAGGAAAATATATTTTAATAAATTCTATTGCTATTAATGCAAATGATTCTAATGTCTATATGTTATGCAATTTAATTATACTATTTTTGTGTTTAGGGAGCTAAAGTTTAACCCATAATTATCTATACAATTTATTACTAAATGGGTAGTCAAAATTGACGTGTCAACAACTCTCCCTATTTGAAGGTGAATTGTATTCAAAGATAAACTGATACCTAAATTTTGACCATATAAATGTAATGAATAATATTTTGTTGGAAACATGGAACCCATTTTTGGATAATGCATGTTTAACCGAATAAAACAGACTTGGGATCACTTACCTCATGGAATTGGTAGAATAATTCGAGGCATGAACTGGCATCCGAACCTATTTTCGGTTTCCTTGACATTGAAAATTATTTATTCAAGACCCAGACCTATCTCCAGTCGCCTATGAGAGCAATGAATTGTTTGTCTGGAGCTCGGACCTATCTCCAGTCGCCTTGATGGTGAACATTGCCTTTCAAGACTTATACCTATCTCCGATTGCTTGTCGGAGTAACAAATTTTTTTATTTAGGATCTGAACCTTTCTTCGGTTGCCTTGATGGGAGAAATTGCCTATTCATGACCTGAACCTATCTCTGGTCGCCTGTCAGAACAACAAATTGTCTATTTAGGATCCGAACCTTTCTTCGGTTGCCTTGATGGGAAAATTGCTTGTCTAGGACCAAACCTTTTGATTGCCTATTAGAGTAATAAGTTGTTTGTCTAGGACCTGGACCTATTTTTGATTGCCTGACATAGCAGTAAAGATTACCTGCCTAGGACCTGAACCTTTCTCCAGTCGCTTGACATAGCAATTGATGATGAGTGGCCTATTTAGTATCTTGACCTTCCTGTGGACCTGGCGCAAGCCATGGTACTCTTACTGAATTCCTAACTGCAAGAAAAAGAACATGAGAGATAACAAGAATTAGGTTTCAGTCAACCATTTCTTTTTCTTCGTGTGTTGAAGGGAAACAATCTTTTGGTTGTCTTATATTTTCTCCATTTACTTTGATCCTCCGAGATTTTTGCTATTATGAGGTGGTTCTCTTGCTGTTTTATGGTAAGATTACATTATGTAATCATGGGACTGCATCTTGATGATCATATAATCATGGTCAATCACTATTCTTGTAGTGGGGGCGAACCGGAAAAGAAAGGCAGAGGACAACTTATCCGTGCTTTCGTAGGAACTTTATGGGAGCATAGTTGAAGAGAATCTTTGAGACTTACAAGCATATTAGCGTAAAGATTCTGTTGAAGAGCGCTTCCATAATACTTAGTAAATAATTGAATAAGAAAATATTATAATCTTTATCTTACCAAAAAAAAATATTATAATCTTTAATGCACTAACCGTTCTTGTGATATGTACTATCACTACTCTGAAAATCAAATACCTCCTTTTCATGTGTAATAAGTGCTACAAGACCACTCACCAACAGAACCCTTTTTTATAATTCAAAGAGTCAGTTTGGCAAGTGTTCCCATCAATCTTAACACGTATTTGTCTTGAACGCGAATGTGTGCACCTTGGCAAACATGCCGTGTGTCTTAGGCACAAGGGGGTGTGCTTGAAGAGCCTCAAGCACTTGGAAAAAAGTGGAACACCCCCAAGTCTCACGTTTGATAGGAGATGTAATATCTACTAGCTCGTAAAAAATGATTCATCTCTAAAGAGCTACCCTTTTGAATATTAAGTTCGGCCAACGTAGATCAAACTGGATTGTTAGAAAAACTCCGTCGAATTTTTCCTGCAAAGGACGTCCTATGTATAGCTACTTTTTACTGCCAACACTTTATTGTCCACCTAATCCCTATAGTCTACCGAGAGTCATAGTACATACACTCACAAGGATGGCTAGAAATTCCTCTTCTCCATCAACAGGGAAGATTTCACACTGGATGGGTGCAGAGAAATGACGTGGAAATATTAACTCAGAATCTTCAGGCAATACGGAGGACTCAATCTCTAGCCTTTTGGGATGCATCATGAATACCCCATTCATTCATTCTTTCACCCTTTGATCCAGTCACTTTTCACAAAGAACTCAAATGGTTCTTCTGATATGTATTCTTTGATCTCGCTGTGGCAATTGAATTCCCTACTGCAAGAATGTTCGGGTTTGCCGAAAGATGAGAAGAAGGCCATGAAGATCCTTGCTTCTAGCATCTAGCTGAAATGTTACAATGGTTTTGGCGCATGTGTTATTGGCGAGTTAAATTTGACATGCAGCTCAAGTTCATGAAAATAAAGTACAATACTCTGGATAACATGATCCACACCGCTGTGATCTTTCACAGAACATGGGAGATACATATTTTCGAGTAATCGGTTCATCGCTCCACGAACTCTGAAGCTAGAATACCTTGGTCCTTCAGTTCCTATGCTATAATTCACAATTCCTATCAATGTAGCATTGCAGATCTTGATGGACAATATAGAGCAATCCAGAAGATCCTCTGTGGGAAAAATCAAGTAATTCCCAAAGAAATTGGCCAAGTGCTTACAATGAAGAAGTCCCATGGGATTACTCACAGGCATTCGAACCAACCAGGGATGCTGTCAGACAAGCTTTTGCAGATTTCAATGCAAGACAACAGCCTCCACTTCCGATCCATTCACCTTAAAAATGAGACTTTTGGGTAGACCACTTGCACAGGTTCCGTGGGATTTTGGTCTTCCATACACATGATAATTAATGTACCACCATGTGGAATGCCTGACACATCTGCCTGGCCCCAGCCGACAGAAACTCCAGCAGAACCCAATTCAAGATTCAATGATCCTGGTCTTTGCTCTTCTAGCAGCGCTTCGCGACCTAGTAGGAAAATGATAGAAGTGACCCTTGACAATTTTGAACGTGTCCAACTTACCTTGGAGGTAAAAAAGGCTAGGTGTTCTGTGTTCATCCAAGAGAGTAATGCTGAAGAGATCACTTTATCAACTCTCTGAAAGTGACCGTGCAGACTTGTAAGATAGTACTAGCAAAGGACGACCTACTTAAATGTCACGGGAGATTGTCTTTTTCCCTTCCTTTTTGTCAATGATATCCAATTCTTTCAAAGACTTCTCTATAAATTCTCAAGCTGTTGCTCTTAGATTGAAATTATTACGAGTCCTGTTTAATGAAGTTGCTAAAACATGATGAAGGTCTTGAGCCAGTGAGCCCCACAGGACAGTACTTCAATAGTAAAGTGATGTCGGTTTCTATTCTTGCCATGTTGGAATTTGAAAATCCAATCGATGACTTGCAAACTACATCACTCATCAAAGATGTTTTCCTCCCAATCAACTCACGGTTCTCTTATGTATAGATATTCACCAGTTGTGGGATTGACATATGGATAATTGATGTTTATTAGATGACCGCGTGCATGGTCACATATCTTGAATGAATAAACCCTAATTCACTACACATACATAGATATTATTTTGGTTTTCTTTTGTCTTGGATAAGCGGAGGGAAAGAAGGGGGGAAGAAAATGGAAGAAGGTGGAAGTGAATGTGGAAAACCATGTACACTTCCCCGGTTTTTCCTCTCCAAAGGGGTCATCTTCTCCATCCGAGAATGACAGTTTCCTCAAGAGTTACATTTCGCAAATAACCATGGAACCATTTCCACAAGGCCAACCATTGTGGGAAATACATATTATCAAGTGTCCAACCAGTGAAGCACAAGGAACCATAATTTTCAAGCTTCACCATGCACTCAGGGATGGCTATTCTCTTGTGGGTGCTCTCTTGTCGTCTTCAAAGAGCCAATGATCCCTCTCTTCTGGTAGCCTTTCCCTCAGTCAATAACTTCAGCTCAGTCAATAGAGATGACAGAAACATTGGACTTGGGAAGGTGGTTAGCAAATGTTTTTGGCTGCTTGTTGACACTGTAAGAGATTTCGGTTGGTGCGTCTTGAAAAGCACTTGTGCCGAAGATGATTTGTTACCGATTCAATGTGGGTCAGAGAGCTTCCGGCCATTTTCGGTGTCGACGATCACGTTCTTGTTGGATCAAATCAAAGAGATCAAGTCTTGCCTTCGAGTAGTAGGAAATGTCATTTTGAAGACTATACTAAGTCTAGCTTCTTGCATCACAAATGCATTGCTCGGTCTTTCAGCATTTTACTTTTTAAGATGCACTTTCGTCTCTAGTCTTTTGCATTATAATTGTAGACACCTATTTTTGAATTGCCCAAAATTAATTACACAAAAATTTAGGAATTAATGTCCTTAATTCCTAAGCAAAAAATATTTCAATTTAAAATGCATTGCATATAGCAATTAGGTACATTTTGTATTAATAAGGTCCACTAGAATGTTTAATTAAAAATTTTAAAAAAAATTGAAAAATCGAGTTGGGCTGGGTCGGGGCCGGGCCAACCCGGCCCTTTTTCCTTTTTCTTTCTTTTTTCCGCATGGGCCATGGCCCACTCTTCTTCTTTTTCTCTTTTCTCTCCCCCACGCGGGCCCAACCCACTTCCTTTTATTTTTTTCCTCTCCCCGCGCGGGCTGGGCCTGGCCCGGCCCAGCCTTTCCTTTCTTCTCTTCCCCTCGCGCCGGTCGCTCTCCTCGCCCCTGTTTTCCCCTGTTCGCGACGGAAGCGTGACGCACGGCGGCGCCGCTTCTCGCCGTCGCTATCCAGCCAGAGGAAGGCCGAAGGAGCACGCCGACGGGACTGACATTAATTGCCAGTCCCGTCCTCCCTGTTTTCCCGGCCTCCCTCGCCCCCCTATTCACCTCTGCTGCTTCACTGAACCAGACCCCCCCTCTGCTCTGCACCGGCCTAAGTGGCCACGAAAGTCACGGGCCATCGTAGGCCGGTGCAGGCCATCGTCACGCCGACGCAGAGGAGGCCCGTCATGGTCATCGTCATCCGTCGTCTGGCCATAAAAAACCAGAGAGGAAGAGAGAGACAGGGGGCCGGCCAATTTTGGAGGAGCCCCGGTCGGCCAATTTTTGAGAGAGAAACAGAGGTACAGAGAGAGAGAATAGAGAGAAATAGAGAGTGAGCCGAGAGAGAAAGGTAGCCTCCGGCGGCCACCGCACCTCAGCCATCCATTCCCGCCGCCGAGCCGACGCCGGCGAAACAGGACAGAGAGAGAGAATAGAGAGAGAAACAGAGGAGAAGGAGACTGAGAGAGAAGAGAGAGAACAAAGAGGGAGATAGAGCAAACCGAGAGTCCGCCGGAGTCGGAGGAGAGCCAACAACCTCGCCGCCGCCCACGTAGTCGCCGGAAAGCCACCCAGACGCGTCGCCGACCGGTGAGCTCTCCCGGCCGAGTTCCGCCTCTGTTTTCCCCTGTTCGCGGACACGGTTTGGTCGGGACTCGCACCGGCCGTTTCGCGCAAATCCTGACCAATACCGTCTCTGGTCCTGGTCCTTAGTCGCCATCGGAGGTGAACCGAAGCCGCTGGAGCCGACCGTGCCGCCGGAGGAGGTCGAAATCGGCTGATTTCCACCGCGCACGCCCAGTGTTCGACAAAATGCCTCAACGAGGCCGGTTTTTGTTTCGTCGCCGGCCGGCGAACGGCGGACCGACGGCGGCTCAGGTAAGTGGCGCAGCTTGGTATTGGTGCCAGGGGGCCGAATTGGGGGCGGTATTGGCCTAGGCCGGCCGGTGGACGGCCAATTTTGGCCCCGCCGGCGTTCCCCCTGTCGGTCTGTGTGTTCGGGTCGGATTCGACCCGAATCAACAGATCCGACCCGGGTCAACGCCCGGGTCTGATCCGTTGACTCGGGTCGGTTCCGACCGACCCGGATCACAGATCCGACCCGGGTCAACGCCCGGGCCGGATCTGTTGACTCGGGTCGGTTCCGATCGGATCTGGATGAACCGATCCGACCCGGGTCAACGCCCGGGTCGGATCCGTTGACCCGGGTCGGATCCGACCCGACCCGGTCTTAATATTATATTGTTTTTTTTATTTCTTTAAAAAAATTTAAAATTTTTTTTAAAAATAAATAATTATTTATTTTATTTTCTTCGGTATTATTATTATTTTTTTTTCGAAAAAAAAAATTTAAATTTTTTTTAAAAACTTAAATAATTTTTTTTTAAAAGAAGAAAAGTTTTTTATTATGTGATATATCTAGGTGTTTTATTTTTTTTTTGGTAAGGAATCTAGGTGTTTTATTTGTTGTATTATTATGCATATTTTTATCTTGTTTAAATTAGACAAGCCTGAATTACACGGTGGTATTTTGCATGTTATTTTTATTACCGTTGCGTTGTTATTATGCACGTTTTTTAATACAATCGCATGAGCTATGATATTTTTGAATGTCATCTGACTTATTTAAGGTTAGAACCTTAGGTTGCATGAATTATTGTGTTCCTGATTGCTAATCGTTTCTGATTATGCACTCGTTTGATCACCTCACATGTTAGGAGAAAGGTCCTAAAATTAATCCAAATTACCTGACAAATGTTTTCATGAAATGAACAGGGTAAAATGGTACCGAAAGGGCATTAGTTATCCAACTAGTGTAATCAAGTCTCCGAACCCAATTAATCTCTAGTTCGTAGGAATATGGTGATTCTCCCGTCACCCTATTTGGATTTCTAATTGACCTACCCCAAATTGATTAGTGGCGACTCCTTGGTATAAACCACCTGCATGTTAAAAACTTAAACCCTAAGTCGCGATATGGTATGGGCTTGGGAGAGCCCGAGTTAAGTCCCGAACCTAGACTTAGCACGTACCAGGCGAGCCCTCCTTCCTTTTGCATGTCGTCCGATGAAAAGGCTCGGGAGGTCGGTCGCGACAGACTGGCGACTCCACTGGGGACTTGCATTTTTTAAAAAGTGGACTTAGGCCAAAAATTTTTATCCTATTCAAAATGATTTTTGTTTGGCAGCAAGGACTCCAGGTATGATCCTAACATTAAGGTGTTATTTGTCTTGCAGGTTCGAATTAATTATTTATAAATTGTTGTGCATGCTTTAATGATTTAGCACTACACTATTGCACACACAACCATGCTGCCGGACCTGGGCCGCAATAAGGTTTTTTAGGATGGTGTTAAGAAAGATACGACCTCGAACGCGAGCCCGCGATGTAGAGGTTACCTTTCTTTTCCCCGAAAGTTATTTCTAAAAAATCGCAAAGAAATATCTTTAGCCGCTATTCGCGTGACTATAAGATATTCCTTTCGATTTGGCCGAGGTTAAAAGGACTTGACACCAACGCGAGACTGCGACGGTCAGGCACCTTTTTAATTTCATTTTGCTTAGCTAGTCTAGATAGAAATTAAACCTCACTCCTCATGTGCATGTTGTTGTGATTGTCATGGTTCAAGGAAAGGCATATATTCTATCCCTTCTCATTTTTTATACGGCCTACTTGTTTAATTGTTTTGTCACTGATGGGCCACTCATTGATTGCAGTTTATATACGAGGGATACGCTTATTGCGGAAATTGTCCATAAAAATAAGCGACTCCGAGAGACCGTGATTTCCCCATCGTTTATAAAATGAGTATTCGGGAAGGACGCCTTTTTGTTAAAAACCCCTGTATTTTATATTTTCTAGTAATTATGTTCAGGGGTTTTGGTTTTCTTCCTTAAAAGTGTTTTTGGGTTATACTAATGTTAATATAACTCGGGCCGCTTTTTATGCTTTAAATAAATTTTTTGGCCCCTTTAAGACACCACCGCGGCCTTCGGCCCAGTGGTATCCGGGGGTGAGGCCTCAGGGTCCGAGGCGACCGGGGTTCGAATCCCGGGGACGCCGCCTGTAATGTTGATATTAATAAAAACCTTTTTTCTCATTTTTTTCTTTGCAAATAAAGAAAATATGTAATAATAATATGACTAAGTCATAAAGTGATTTTTTATTGGGCATTATACTCATTCATTTCAACGTTTTCTCAGGTAGTTAAAAAATGGCCGAGGAAAACGTCCGTCTTAATAACATGGAGGACGAGATGAAGATGGTCCTCAATGCGATTCAAAATCTTGCAAAGCAGGTGGAGTCCATTCAGGGCAAACTTACACCCACGCCTGTAGCAGTTGAGGTAGTGTTATCACCACCGTCTACTGGAAAAGACAAAGCCTCCGCCAGCGACAGTAAAATGCCCCTGCCAGAGGACGATCCGCTTCTCCTTGCTGTCAGCAAGCCTGAACTTGAAGCTGTACCGATGACAGAGCATGACAAACGCCTTGCAAAAGTTGAGGAAATGCTGAAACAGCTGCAAGGCCCGCAGCATGCGGTCCCATTTGACCTGTCTATATACAAACGGGTCAAAGTACCAGAAAAGTTCAAAATGCCAGAATTCGAGAAGTATGAGGTACCTCATGTCCCAAACACCATTTGCACATGTACCATGTGCGAATGACCCAGTACGTTGATAATGAACCCCTCATGATTCAAACTTTTCAAGCAAGTTTGACGGGGCCAGCCTTGACATGGTACATGTCGAGGGATGTGGATGTTTTTAAGTCTTGGGATGATGCTGCTGATGTATTCCTCAAGCAATATCAATTTAACCTCGACATTACCTTTACTCGTGACGATCTGGAACGCGCTGAGAAGAAGAAGAGTGAGTCCTTCAAAGAATATGCCACCAGATGGAGAAACTTGGCCGCTTAGGTTACCTCACAACTCACTGATCATGAACAAGTGAAGTTGTTCGTAAAGTCCCTTCCGTACGAATATAGACACAGCCTGATTGGTGCCACCGCTGAGTCCCTTAATCGTCTTGTTCCTGTGGGTAAACGAATTGAAATGGGATTGCGTGAGGGGTGGTTCACAGACCCCACTTCCACAAGCAAGAAACTCGGCATGAAGAAGGAGAAAAAACCCCTAACAGATGCGGATATTACATACACCAAAACCGTTCGTCCTTCCCTAATGATTCAGATGAGCAGTAGACAAAAAACCGGCCTCAGGCCGCAAGCCGCCCCAAAGGCGAAATAACAAAAAGCAGTTCACGCCATTCCCTTTGCCTATGTCTCAGATCCTGCCTATTCTCCTGGAAAAGAGGTTGCTTGCTAAAGAGCCGAAGCGTGAAAATCTTGAGCATTTCCCCAACTATAATCCCTCCAAGACATGTGACTATCATTTGGGTGAAGTGGGACATTCCGTCAATGACTGTGTTGTCTTGAAAAACAAAGTCCAGAAATTGTTGGATGCAAAGATATTTTCATTTCGCAATACACCACCCAATCAAGTAGGAGGCGCAGATGTCGTCATTGAGTAAACTGAAGACTCAATTTTCCTCCTTTAGAATAGAGGCATATTTAATAGTTTGAATCCTCCCATACGTGGGAGCTTTTTCCTGCTTTCTAAAGTTTCAGCTGTTTTCTAAGATTCCCAGTTTTCTGAATTTTTAATTATGCTTGGAATTTTAGTGATGCAATTTCCATTCCAACAAATGTAATTCGCCTGAATTATTCAAAAGAATTACAAATGTTTTGTTTTGAGGGCACGAGGGAGTATCCCAAACCGGCCCGTTGATGATATCCAGCCATGTAAAGGAAAGTGTTCTGAGGCCCGGGCTTCCTCATGTTTCTTCGTTTCTAAGCTTTTGAAAATAAAACAAACGTTTTATCATTTTTCAAAAAGTCAAAAAATGGTGGTGAAAAAGCATACTTGCTCATAGCCCTATTTGTCTTTCTAACTTACTCGCTTCGTGTCTCAGAGGATACTCATTTTTATTGCAAATGGGACATTTGAAAATGACACAAACTGAAGTGTACATCAGACCCTCATGATGATAGCGGACCAACTCATCTAATAAGGGCAGTCCAAGCGAAGATCGTCCAATCTTCAAAAGAAACATGGGGCAAATCTCATTATTACTAGTGGGTGACATCAGCCCCAGAAAATCAATGAGAATACTGAACATTCCCTGATTCCATGATGAGCGAAATATCATCTCGTACAAAAATCGGGGGCAGATCAAGAAAAGATTACCCCTTTTGAAGGAAAAGGTATGTCTCATTCCTCAACAAATTTTGGGAATGACATTCTATCCCTTTTCTTTTGCAGATAATGAACTGGGAAACATGCTAGACTCTGACGTGCTTGCAAGCCGGATAGAACACCAATGTTAGGACTTCTCGAATGAAACACGACGAAGAAGTGCTCAATTGGAAGAGTAGACTAGGGGGCATGCAATCCCCCAGTCCATAAAAAAGGGTGTATTTCGTTCCTAAAGTTTATTCACTTTAGCATAGAAATGACATATCTTTTCCTTTTATATAGGACAAAATTGAGTAAACAACACTCATGATGCAAGCAGCTGGAAAGGACTTTGCATATAACAAAATGGCGTCGAAGCCAATCTTGACAACCACAAAAGTCTCGATGGTAGTCACGCCCATGCCCGTCAAAGACCTTTAAAGTAGAGATTAGCTTTGCTGCGAAGCTCCCCATGCAGGCAATTGCACACGCCTGTGCAGTCAAGAATCGAGTCGAGAAACACCTCAACATACCGGAGCCGCATTAACACAACATGCGCTGACAATAGAACCCTCTATTTGGAAGTATCCCTAATAATAGAGGATTTCATTCGAGTTTCGAGACCAAGAGTATGGAGGAGCAGATTGAGACAGAGAAGGCTGAACAAAGTAAAGAGGAGAAAAGACTCTACTAGCTTTGAAGGCAAAATGGAAAGAGGGTAATTTGTATCGTTCTCAATTTATCCTCAATCACCTCATTTCTAACATAAACTCATGTTTTTGTCAGAAGGGAATCATCAACATCCGAGAAAACTCAAGGAGTTGTCAGTTTAATCTCAAATGAAGGGATTCACGAAGGGTAATGTTGTATCGTTCCTAATTCCTGTCCCTCAAAGAACTGTTCATTAACAATGTTTTCCTTATTACCTTGCAGGTTTGCTCTACTATTGCAGCATAGGTAAGTATCTCTTTCCCTAAAAAACTCTTCTCATAAGAGTAGAAAGAAACAAGAAGGAAGAAATAATCAAAGAAAATCGATACTATTTTCTTCCTCAAGTGCATTACGTGGAAAATAATTTTGCATGGTAATTTTACCTGTTTAATTCACCAATTCCCTGAGAAAATTTTGACAATTCGACGAATGGTGTCGAACTGCTCCGATGTATTGAACGAGGTGTGTTAGGATGATGAGAGGCAATCCTTGATTTATACACATTCTCAAGTACCAAACCCTTGCAAGATGAACGAAAAGGTTTCATTTCTACAAGGTAAAAGGATTTCTCGCATAAGGTACGATAGCCAAAATGACGAGAGGCAGTTCATTTCTCTGCCCCATACACTACCATTAATCCTTTGCTTAACCATTTGAGCCCATACACTCAGCGGTTTCTTTTAAATCAACCCTGTCAAGAACCACCCCACATTGGGGCAGCTTGAGGTCCGGCGATCCTCGACAGAGTCCTCCAGGACAAGCACACCATCGACGGCCGGACGGTCGAGACTAAGAGGGCTTTGTCAGGAGAGAAGCAGCAAACTAAAGCCTGTCCAAAATGTCAATATCTTATTAATAACAGCGATGTTTTCACTAAAAAGGATGAGGAATTTGTAATATCTAAAATTTTCTATCATCATCAGCTGCAACAGCTCGCACAAGGTGAAAAGATGAATAGAAGTTTTCTTGCTCTCACTTGCATTAATCTTTGAGTGTTTTTATTGCAGATGAACTCTCACGATAATTCAAGTGCCCTAGGATGACGAAGAGCAATTCTTTTTCTATCCCATACACTTATATCCTTTGCTAGCCCAATTGAGCCGGCGATTTCATTTCGTACGAAACCCAGTTGGTGATCATCCCCTACACTGGGGCAAGGCAAAAATCACCACAATTTGAGCATCAGGGTCCAAAGCATCGAATCAAGATGAAGACTTCAAACTCGTTTAGGCTAGTTCTAACACAAAAAATGCTGAAAATTAGGGGCATGAAAAAGCAGTGTGCCTGGTAAAAGCAAGGCCAATGCCCATGAATGAGATTTATGAGCGCGATGAAAGCGCTCTCAAATATCTCAAAGACATTAAGTGGTGTAGAATAGACAACCCCAAAGAGTTTAAACTTGAGTTCTTCTTTGATGTAAATTCCTACTTCAGGAACTCTGTCTTGGCAAAGATCTGCCACAGGACAGATGAAGATGAACCTATTCTTGAGAAAGCAATAGGAACAGAGATAGAATGGTATCCAGGAAAATGCTTGACGCAGAAGCTCCTCAAGAAAAAGTTGTCAAAGATGCTAAAGCACAAGATTACCCAGGGAGTTTGCCAGAAGGATCCTAGCGGTGAAGAAAAGACAGGTGACAACGTCAAGATGATCACCAATTCTCACCCTTACACACATTTTTGAGCCTAACGATCATTTCGTTTCTCAACTTGTGAACCAAACCCACGTTACATCCCTCATAAAGTCTCTTCTGACTAGGACACATGAATTAACGTGGAATTTCAAATGTTTATAAACACCGCTCGAGGAGGTGCGAGCAAGACTACTTCTATCTCTTTTGCAGGGTTCTTGACTTGTAAACCTGGAGATAATTGCAAAATACTTTCTTTCATGGCCTTGACTTGGACAGTCACCTTTGTTAAGCCATTGACCAAGCCTACATTACGACCCTGAAAAAGACCTCTTCGATTGGTAGTGTCGTACCGCTTGGGAGAAAACTCAGACCCTTGTTGATATGATAGAGGTCAGATTGAGTGTTTTCGATGTTCCCGCATTAATGGACGGGACAAACAACCCTTTTTAATGAGAGCGAGTGGAAAGTCCTTTCTGACTGAAGATCCTTCGTTCAACATCTCGAGAAGTCCATCTCGCGAGCGAAAATTGTCTAGATTGACCCTCGGTGGATTTTTGGTGATGCAAACATGGTAAGATCATCATGCATGAATTTTCAAATACACATTCTAGAATAGCCTAGTTTGTCTATTCTTGATCAATACATGCATGTTTGCGCTAATCGTCTTTGACAGCTCAAAGTTCTAATCCCCAGTGATAGAACACAAAATTCGGGTGTTGGAGAAGCCCTCATTATTATCCCAAAAGAGATGCCCCGAAAAAGGTCAGGTATTCAGTAGATGATGCATTTAACCTCCGGGTAAGAAATCCCAGAAAATTTGTCTGACAAGAGACACGCCCGTAAGAGGCAGGAACACGCCCAGGTAGGTATATTCTACCCATGTCCGGTTCAAAAAATGCATGTACCTATGATTGTTATGGTACCCTTTGAACATTAGATTGACCCCTCTGTTCATCCTGTACCTACGATTGTTATGGTACCCTCCTGAGCATAGGAATGACCCCTTCTGTTCACATCAAATCCTGGGGCGAGGACCCCCAGGTGCTCATCGTTTGAGCCTTTTCAAGACCTGCTGGCGAGGATCCACCAAGCAAATCATCAAATCCTCGGGCGAGGACCCCCAGGTGCTCATCGTTTGAGCCTTTTCAAGACCTGCTGGCGAGGACCCACCAGGCAAACCATCAAATCCTCGGGCGAGGACCCCCAGGTGCTCATCGTTTGAGCCTTTTCAAGACCTGCTGGCGAGGACCCACCAGGCAAACCATCAAATCCTAGGGCGAGGACCCCCAGGTACTCATCGTTTGAGCCTTTTCAAGACCTGCTGGCGAGGACCCACCAGGCAAATCGTCAAATCCTTGGGCAAGAATCTCCAAGTACTTTGACAAACAAATCCAATCAGTCAAGGCGACCGAAGAAAGGTTCGGGTCCTCGACAAACAAACAAATCCAGTCAGTCAAGACGACCGAAGAAAGGTTCGGGTCCTAGACGGACAAAATCCAATCAGTTAAGGCGACCGAAGAAGGTTCGGGTCCTCGACAAACAACAAATACAGTCAGTCAAGGCGACCGAAGAAAGGTTCGGGTCCTAGACGGACAAAATCCATTCAGTCAAGGCGACCGAAGAAAGGTTCGGGTCCTCGACAAACAACAAATACAGTCAGTCAAGGCGACCGAAGAAAGGTTCGGGTCCTAGACAGACAAAATCCATTCAGTCAAGGCGACCGAAGAAAGGTTCGGGTCCTCGACAAACAACAATCCAGTCAGTCAAGGCGACCGAAGAAAGGTTCGGGTCCTAGACGGACAAAATCCATTCAGTCAAGGCGACCGAAGAAAGGTTCGGGTCCTCGACAAACAACAAATACAGTCAGTCAAGGCGACCGAAGAAAGGTTCGGGTCCTAGACAGACAAAATCCATTCAGTCAAGGCGACCGAAGAAAGGTTCGGGTCCTCGACAAACAACAATCCAGTCAGTCAAGGCGACCGAAGAAAGGTTCGGGTCCTAGATGGACAAAATCCAGTCAGTCAAGGCGACCGAAGAAAGGTTCGGGTCCTAGACGTACAAAATCCAATCAGTCAAGGCGACCGAAGAAAGGTTCGGGTCCTAGACGGACAAAATCCAATCAGTCAAGGCGACCGAAGAAAGGTTCGGGTCCTAGACAGACAAAATCCATTCAGTCAAGGCGACCGAAGAAAGGTTTGGGTCCTAGACAGACAAAAGTCAGTCAAGGCGACCGAAGAAAGATTCGGGTCCTAGACGGACAAAATCCAGTCAGTCAAGGCGACCGAAGAAAGGTTCGAGTCCTAGACATACAAAATCCAATCAGTCAAGGCGACCGAAGAAAGGTTCGGGTCCTAGACGGACAAAATCTAGTTAGTCAAGGCGACCGAGGAAAGGTTCGGGTCCTAGACAGACAAATGAAATCCAGTCAAGGCGACCGAAGAAAGGTTCGGGTCCTAGGCAAATGATTTCCCAGTCACGGCAACCGAAGGTAGATTCGGGTCCGAGACAAACGAAATCCAGTCAAGGCGACCGAAGAAAGGTTCGGGTCCTAGGCAAGCGATTTCCCCAGTCAAGGCGACTGAAGAAAGGTTCGGGTCCTAGACAAATGAAATCCAGTCAAGGCGACCGAAGAAAGGTTCGGGTCCTAGGCAAGTGGTTTTCCCAGTCAAGGCGACCGAAGAAAGGTTCGGGTCCTAGACAATTGAAATCCAGTCACGGCGATCGAAGAAAGGTTCGGGTCCTAGGCAAATGATTTCCCCAGTCACGGCAACCGAAGGTAGACTCGGGTCCGAGACAAACGAAATCCAGTCAAGGCGACCGAAAAAAGGTTCGGGTCCTGGGCAAGCGATTTCCCCAGTCAAGGCGACCGAAGAAAGGTTCGGGTCCTAGACAAATGAAATCCAGTCAAGGCGACCGAAGATAGGTTCGGGTCCTAGGCAAGCGATTTCCCCAGTCAAGGCGACCGAAGAAAGGTTCGGGTCCTAGACAACAACAATCCCCGTCAAGGCGACCGAAGAAAGGTTCGGGTCCTAGACAAACCATTTCCTCGTCGAGGCTACTGAAGACAGGTTCGGGTCCTCAACACACAATATCAACTATCTGGAATTACTCTACCCTTCGGCAAGGTAAGTAGCCCCAGGTATGTTTTTTTATTTGCTTTAGCATTCATCATCTTATATTGCATCATAAAAATGGGACTCACAGTTTCACAAAAAATAACATTCATTGAGCATGCATGGGCCAAATTTAGGTGTCATTTTATCTTTCAGTGTAACCTCTACGAGCTCAACCTCTGCGAGCTCACCTTCAAAGAGGGGCAGCTGTAGACACCTATTTTTGAATTGTCCAAAATTAATTACACAAAAATTTAGGAATTAATGTACTTAATTCCTAAGCAAAAAATATTTCAATTTAAAATGCATTGCATATAGCAATTAGGTACATTTTGTATTAATAAGGTCCACTAGAATGTTTAATTAAAAATTTAAAAAAAATCGAAAAATCGAGTCGGGCCGAGTCGGGGCTGGGCCAACCCGGCCCTTTTTCTTTTTTCTTTCTTTTTTTCGCATGGGCCACGGCCCACTCTTCTTCTTTTTCTCTTTTCTCTCCCCCACGCGGGCCCAGCCCACTTCCTTTTATTTTTTTCCTCTCCCCGCGCGGGCTGGGCCTGGCCCGGCCCAGCCTTTCCTTTCTTCTCTTCCCCTCGCGCCGATCGCTCTCCTCGCCCCTGTTTTCCCCTGTTCGCGACGGAAGCGTGACGCACGGCGGCGCCGCTTCTCGCCGTCGCTATCCGGCCAGAGGAAGGCCGAAGGAGCACGCCGACGGGACTGGCATTAATTGCCAGTCCCGTCCTCCCTGTTTTCCCGGCCTCCCTCTCCCCCCTATTCGCCTCTGCTGCTTCACTGAACCAGACCCCCCCTCTGCTCTGCACCGGCCTAAGTGGCCACGAAAGTCACGGGCCATCGTAGGCCGGTGCAGGCCATCGTCACGCCGACGCAGAGGAGGCCCGTCATGGTCATCGTCATCCGTCGTCCGGCCATAAAAAACCAGAGAGGAAGAGAGAGACAGGGGGCCGGCCAATTTTGGAGGAGCCCCGGTCGACCAATTTTTGAGAGAGAAACAGAGGGACAGAGAGAGAGAATAGAGAGAAATAGAGAGTGAGCCGAGAGAGAAAGGTAGCCTCCGGCGGCCACCGCACCTCAGCCATCCATTCCCGCCGCCGAGCCGACGCCGGCGAAACAGGATAGAGAGAGAGAATAGAGAGAGAAACAGAGGAGAAGGAGACTGAGAGAGAAGAGAGAGAACAAAGAGGGAGAGAGAGTAAACCGAGAGTCCGCCGGAGTCGTAGGAGAGCCAACAACCTCGCCGCCGCCCACGTAGTCGCCGGAAAGCCACCCAGACGCGCCGCCGACCGGTGAGCTCTCCCGGCCGAGTTCCGCCTCTGTTTTCCCCTGTTCGCGGACACGGTTTGGCCGGGACTCGCACCGGCCGTTTCGCGCGAATCCCGGCCAATGCCGTCTCTGGTCCCGGTCCTTAGTCGCCATCAGAGGTGAACCGAAGCCGCTGGAGCCGACCGTGCCGCCGGAGGAGGTCGAAATCGGCTGATTTCCACTGCGCACGCCCAGTGTTCGATAAAATGCCTTAACGAGGCCGGTTTTTGTTTCGTCGCCGGCCGGCGAACGGCGGACCGACGGCGGCTCAGGTAAGTGGCGCAGCTTGGTATTAGCGCCAGGGGGCCGAATTGGGGGCTGTACTGGCCTGGGCCGGCCGGCGGACGGCCAATTTTGGCCCCGCCGGCGTTCCCCCCGTCGGTCTGTGTGTTCGAGTCGGATTCGACCTGAATCAACAGATCCGACCCGGGTCAACGCCCGGGCCGGATCCGTTGACTCGGGTCGGTTCCGACCGACCCGGATCACAGATCCGACCAGGGTCAACGCCCGGGCCGGATCTGTTGACCCGGGTCGGTTTCGACCCGATCCGGATGAACCGATCCGACACGGGTCAACGCTCGGGTCGGATCCGTTGACCCGGGTCGGATCCGACCCGACCCGGTCTTAATATTATATTATATTATTTATTTTTTTTAAAATTTTTTTTTTAAAAATAATTAATTTAAAAAAATTTAAAAAATTTTATTTTTATTTTATTTTCTTCGGTATTATTATTTTATTTTCCGAAAAAAAAAATTTTAAAAAAAATTTTAAAAAAATTTTAAAAAAAATTTTAAAAAAATTTTAAATTTTTTTTTAAAAAGAAGAAAAGTTTTTTATTATGTGATATATCTAGGTGTTTTATTTGTTGTATTATTATGCATATTTTTATCTTGTTTAAATTAGACAAGCCTGAGTTATGCGGTGGTATTTTGCATGTTATTTTTATTACCGTTGCGTTGTTATTATGCACGTTTTTTAATACAATCGCATGAGCTATGATATTTTTGAATGTCATTTGACTTATTTAAGGTTAGAACCTTAGGTTGCATGAATTATTGTGTTCCTGATTGCTAATCATTTCTGATTATACACTCGTTTGATCACCTCACATGTTAGGAGAAAGGTCTTAAAATTAATCCAAATTGCCTGACAAATGTTTTCACGAAATGAACAGGGTAAAATGGTACCGAAAGGGCATTAGTTATCCAACTAGTGTAATCAAGTCCTCGAACCCAATTAATCTCTAGTTCGTAGGAATAGGGTGATTCTCCCGTCACCCTATTTGGGTTTCTAATTAACCTACCCCAAATTGATTAGTGGCGACTCCTTGGTATAAACCACCTGCATGTTAAAAACTTAAACCCTAAGTCGCGATATGGTATGGGCTTGGGAGAGCCCAAGTTAAGTCCCGAACCTAGACTTAGCACGTATCAGGCGAGCCCTCCTTCCTTTTGCATGTCGTCCGATGAAAAGGCTCGGGAGGTCGGTCACGACAATAATGGTCACCTTCACATAACTAGCTCAAAAGTATTTATTTTTTCTAACATATTTGCAAAAATATACGTAGTTTAGGTGATATTTATTTTAGACATTTATTATCCTCAGACTGTAAATAAGTATACAGCTAGTATTCGGGTTGTACAAGGTTTAACCGAGGAAAATAACGTGGATTTATGCATTTAATGCACATAATTTTTTTTCTTATTTCACGCGTGCGACAATTTTTCTACCCAAAAGAGGACAACGTGACGTCCTTGAAAACAGACGGACAATTTTGAGCTAGAAACTGGTTTATTTTTCAAATATGTAGAAGATAAATTCTAGAGAACTAGTTAATTTCTTCTTCCAAAGATAATTTTGCATTTATTTACATGATTATAGATATAGATGTCAACATGCAACATAGATTTTTTTAACAAATTTTATCTACCCTAGATGTAGAATTTCTTAAACAAACCCAATAAGAGAAAACTAGTTTATCAGCTGGTTTAGTTCACTTACGTTTTTTAGCTTTGAATTATGTCTCTTTTACAATTAAGTCACCATATAAGGTCAAGTCGGAACTGTAGGTTTATCTTTTTCACTGTACAGATATCGATTAATTACCTTACGGTGTGGAAATAAACGATTATGCAAAAAACTAACGTATCATCAGTTCTTTTCACATGAATTTCCTCTTCACTCAAACAGACCGTCAACGACGTGATTACTGGAATAATCTTCTTGGCGACCCGATTGTACATGCAAAGAGCGAGCCCAAACTCGAACTTGAGCTCCATCTCCACGGCGTTGGTGCTACTGAATACGAGGAATTTGCGAGATCATAGGCCAGTGAGAGACATGGTCCTACCTAATTCCAAGTCACCGTGGGGAAACAATTTTGCATACTTGCATGTGCCGATACCGAAGGTGAAACCGAGCGATTCTCAGTTCTCTGATCCTTTGAAGTTTGTCCACAAAGCTCGTGAGGTGATCAAGAGGAAACGGAGCTCCTTCGGTGTTAGTCCTTACAGGGATGCTGCTAGAGATGATGAAGAAATGCAGAAACCCAGAGGTATGTACACGTCGCAACGATTAACTAGTCAGAAATGCTAAGTATATAAAATCTAATTTACAAATTTGATATGGTAAGTGATGTGACATGCTATTATTAGGTATTGAACATGGCACACTTTCGCTGTATAATTTCTTGCAATCTATCATATATTTTGTAAATTGGTTTTAAGTGTACCTAGCATTACTCCTTATTGATATTATTGTTAACAAAAATGGATTAAAAAAAATGGATTTTCCTGTACGAAATGTGTTTAATCATTGCAGGAAGTAGCAAGGCACATTAACAGGACAATGAGAAACTCGAGCATGATCATCCCCAACGTTACAGGGCCAATGGAGAAATTGTCTTTCGATAATCATCCCGTTAAAGGCATGTACTTCACCATCGTCGGCTCACCCGAGGTATTTATGTAATTGTTGTAAATTTTGATTTTCCACCCAAGAGCACAAAATTACCGAGGCTTTATTGGTACTGGGCCTCAATTTTGCAGTCGTTACATGCATCATCTTCCGAAATATTGATACATATTTCGATATTCGGGACATATATGGGTCTAAAGACCAATGTGTAACATTTTATGTAATAGTTACGCTCCTATCCCATCTTTAAGAGTCGACAGAATTTTGAATTCAAAAAATTGATTCTTCTTATTTTACCAGAGCACGTACTCACTAGACTGAGTCGCGAGTGGCTTGCTTCTTCGTATCAATGATGTAACGAATACATGAAACAATTCCTTCGTGCTTTGTTTTTGCAGAGTCTCCAAATAACGATGATCAACTATGCAGGAAATCTGAGAGTAGTCGCGCGAGCTGAGCAAGGGTTCATAGATGCCGAGTTCTACACCCTCTCGCTGCATGATGATTTGGACATGATCCTTCATGATGCATGTGGGAAGCAGTAGAAGCCATTCCCATTCCTATCCTTCCACAGTTTAACGCCTTATGATGAAACCCTATTTTTTTCCATTATTTTTCTTTATAAGATCTTGTTAACGGGGCGAATCTAGAAATCGAGTCTTGTTGAGTTCTGTGGCGGTGAGCTCAATAGAGTTTGTTTTAGCTGGGAATCAGAAAAATACCTTTCACTAAAGATTGATCTTTGATTTTTATTGAATGGGGTTCAGTGGTGATTCGAACAAGAATTGAATTGTGTAACAAGGATCAACACCAACTAAATTTAAAGGAAAGTACAAATACTGAAAATTGATAAATTGAAACTGAGAAAATACATAACTTTATGTTGATGATCGTGTCTCCTTTACAACATTTCAACACGAGTTTATATACTCGAGGTCCCATGATAACATGTCGTCCTTATACACAAGCGGTTAAAAATCCTCAGCTGCTAGAGGATTTTATTGTCAATCAGCATCTTTATCTTCCATTAAGTCATTGACACCTTTACTCTGTCCTTTTTCTTCAGTTTCTGTATTCACTACTTAGCCAAATTTGTTAAGTGATAATCGTTGATCAATCTCTGTTGTATGTCGACAATTGTATAACATGGTCATCGATAATCCTCATCATCATCAATAAGTATTTCCACTATCGGCAACTTACCGACAATTGAATTGTACTTAATATCGTGCTTTATATTCAGTCAAGTTGACGTTATGTAAATGAAATAACCTTGGTTTTGTGTGTGTGTTAACACGTCTTTAATTCTTTTAAACATTGGAAAAGATTGTGAGTTCGGGAACTTGATTGTGCTAGATTACTCTAACGTTATTTCGGTACCTTTTTTCTTTTATTTCAAAAAATATTTTTCAAGCAGCTTGAATTGATTTTAGACCTATCTATTAACATGTGAGGTGATAATGCATGTGCTCAAACATTATATGGTTTTTAATTTAGAAACCCAATAATCAAAGCAATAAATAAATTGCTATGATAAGGGGGAATTTACTTACCTCGATGTACAGCAATCCGCAACAATAATAATTTGGAAACACATATTCACTCTAAAACATGGTTTTTAATTAGCACACAATTCCAATCAATTCTTTTTCGATTTTCTCTTATTTAAATGAAAACTAAGTTATATGCAATGCACGAAATGTAAGTTTAAACTATATTACATGACCTAGCTTAAAATGATGAACAATTTAATTACATGAACCTAAACATGCAGTTTCCAATGATGGACAAAATTAACATGCGACTATTCTAGCATGACATGCAATTCCATAACTCTAACATACAATCATTAAATGACATGCAAGTAATGACGTGGCACGATGACGTGGCACGATGCCAAGGCATATGATGACATAGAAATAATGGCTTGGCATGGATGATGCAATCTAAACTTCATGACACGTGCACGATTTTTTTTGTTGGTATTTTCATTTATTAAAATTCGGAATGAATAAATGCCTTGATATGAACATGTGATCTAAGAATTTAACTTATTCCAAGATAATTTTTTTTGTATTTTCTATTAAATTCGTAATTAAAATTTACCAAAAATTGACTATTAAGATTAAGATATAATCTAATTTAAACTAGGAAATAAACATGCTAAATCCTAATTTTAATCAGAAAATCATCCTAAAATCTATTTAAATATGCATCGTATTCAAACTATCCTAACTTAACAAGGAAATCTTATTTAGCATGCATTCCAATTATTTAATTTTTATCGAAAATCTATCACAATCTATTAGGAAAGATTATCTAGATTTTACTTATGCATGCAAGATTATCTAAAAATCTAATCTAATCTAATATATATTTTTTGAAAGTTTTCAAATAGAAATGTAATTAAACAAATCCGAT
Organism: Syzygium malaccense; assembly: GCA_031216405.1. Lineage (NCBI taxonomy): Eukaryota > Viridiplantae > Streptophyta > Magnoliopsida > Myrtales > Myrtaceae > Syzygium > Syzygium malaccense. Next base: position 20,894,926 of record CM062260.1, read on the forward strand.
GTCATCGAGTGTCCCTAGAGAAAAAAAGGTTCTTCTTGAGCTCCGGTACATGCCTCACTTCTGTCAATGTATGCATCACCCCATCATGCAACCGAATCCGAATTGTCCCTATCCATACAACCTTGCAGGCTATATTATTCCCTATTAGAACTCAACCATCATCTGCAGTTTGGTTAGAAGTAAACTAGTTTCTATGAGACATCATATGATAAGAACACCCTGGATATGATACCCATTTGTCTCCTGACAAATTAGTAGTCACAAACAAAATAGCCTTTGCATCGCTAGTGTTTTCCTTAGCAACGTTCGCCACATTGCTTGTGGCATTCTACCTATCACCTTGGTTTCTTCGCTTCGGACAATCTCTCCTAATGTACCCCTCCTCGTGACACTTAAAGCATGTCACGTGTCCCTTAGATTTTTTATGGTGTGACTTTGACCTGCTTTTACCTCTGCTAATACTAGACCCCGATGTTGATCTCTACCCCGAATCACTAGTCCCTACGCTGCATCGTGCTTTAGATTGTCATTTAGCAACTTTCTCTTCTACTCTTTAAAAAACAAGGCGGACTTTACCGCTTTCGAGGTAATTATAGTACACCCTGTAGTAGTGAATTAGTAAAGTACTCCCCTGACTCTAGTAAAGAAGCTAACAACATTATTCCCTGCTCTTCATCATCAAGAATCTTATGGACATTCTTTAAATCCATCATGAGTTTATTGAACTCATCTTGGTGGGATCTAATAAATGTAGCTTCAGTATATCTAAACTGAAACATCATCTTCAACATGTACAAGTAATTGTTACGTAGAGTGCCTGATGTTTTGCCCACAATGCTATGGCATGCTTCTCCTCGATCACTTCTATTAACACCTCATCCGATAAATTCAACATGATTATACTCTTCGCCTTATTCATTAACACATCATTTTAGGCATCTTTCATCATTTTGGGCAACTTATCCTTGCTTCCCAATGCTTTGGCCAAACTTGAGTTTTTAATTACACCTCAATCTTAACGCTCCATAACTTAAAGTTGTTCCTCCCATTAAACTTCTCAATTTCAACTTTCTTCTTAAACATAATTGCAACAACGGAATCTCCAGATAATTATCAGACAAGCAAAAGCCCCAAATCACAATCCAGAAAACCTTATCCTCAAGCTATGATACTAATTGTAATATTAACGAACGCGGAAGCTAACCTAGATCTTGCAAATTAAATCAATGCGAAAATCACCAGAGAAATAACGATGACCAATAAGGACACTCAAGATTTACGTAATTAGGTCCAACGTATCGGTACTTACGTTCATGGAGAGAGTCAGCAGTACATAATCCACTAATAATAGGAGAATCCAAGTTACAATTGTTTACTCGCACATTCGAGTGTTTACCACTACAGATTAAATTCAAGCTCCAAGTATTATAAATAAATAATTTAAATGGATAAAATAAACTCACGGCACAAACTTTGGACGGCGACTTCGTGTAGCTCCCATCTTCATTGTTTCGGCTACAATGAGTGGCCGAAGGAGCCCCCACAGAACTTTGCTGCTCTCTGTTCAAGACCGGAGAGATCCACCCACTTGCGGCTACATTAAACAGATTAGGAAAAATCTAGGGCTACAAAAGAGAACCTATTTTATTCTTTTATCTCAATCCCCCTAAGGCCCACCAGCTTTCTTCTGTATGCCTAACAAGGAATAGGCAACTAGAGTTCACATTTTGTTTCTTTCCTCTTGGATAAATAAATGTTTATATAATAATAAATGAGCCCATTACTTTTGTCCTTTAGTGGTTTCCTTCTTATGGGCAAGACAAATAAAGAACCAAGAAGATAAACCGGTCAAAGATAAAAGGTCAATCCCTTCGCCCGAAAAATCCAAATTTGCGCAAGATTAAAAGATGCACACCAAAATTTTTCAATGGGTTGGGTTCCGTAAACAGTTCAAACTTGAGACACGATCTAACAATTCACTTGTCCTTCGAAGCTCTATTTATCTTTAGGTAACTTCAGTAGCTTAAAATTGTGATTATTATAAAGTGACTATATTTCATCATGCAAGCCAATTGCTTCTGCACTCATCTTCTATTGCTTCTGCATAGCACTTTAGTTCACATGCATCAGTCAATAATACATACTCATATGCAAAGTATCAAGTGGAAGGTCGTTGCTCTCTGATGAATCTTTGGAGTGGAGTATCTGGTGGAGCATCTAATGAAGCTTTTGGTTAAAGAATGATATCATATGTCTCAACATGTTCTGGGACATGTGCATTGTCTTCTTCCAATTGATCCTCATCAACCTGTGTAGGAACATTTATGTGAGGAACTGGATCGAAGTCAATCAAATCATTACTAACCTATGGCACTGAAATCATCTTTGATTTCCCAATATCTTATATTGTCTAATCTTCCATAAACACAACATCTTTGCTTCTTACAACTTTTTTTTTTGGTTAAGCGCTTCTTACAACTTTCTTCTCAACTGTATCATAGAAAACTTATAGCCAAACATATTATGTCCATAGCTAATGAATATGCATTGTCATGTTTTGACATCAAGTTTAGACCTCTCATCTTTGAGAATATGCACAAATGCCTTGCCACCAAAGACACGTAAATAATTACAAGAAACATCTTTGCCAATCCAAACTCTATGAGACATATCAAACTTTAAAGGAACAGATGGAGTAAAATTTAAAACATGTGCAGCTGTACTTAAACGCTCATCCCAAAAGGATCTTAGTAGCTTTGATTGTGAAATCAAACATCTTACCATTTCAACTAGTGTTCTGTTCATTCTCTTAGCTAAGCCATTTAACCAAGGTATTTTGGGAGGTGTCTTTTGATGTCTAATACCAAGATTTTTGCAATATACATTAAAATGTTCGATATAGTCTCCTCATGTTATCGGTTTTGATGCATTTCAACTTTTTTTCAGTTTGTCTCTCAACTAAAACTTGAAATTGCTTAAAAACATCTATTACTTGACCAAAGTCACCCGACTTGCATGATGTAAAGAAATCCCTACGAGATGTAGCATGAATAGATGTACCACTATCACTTATCGAAGTGGTCTCATGACATACAAGATTCATTGCATCTTTATCAAAGACCATGAGGAAGTCTTCGGAAAGTGCAGAACACAATTGTCATTGCTGTCATTCTCATTTTTCTTCTCTTTACTTTTCTCTTTCTATTTTTCTCTTTTCAACTTGCGGCAATACCTCTGGATATGTCCCATCTAATGGCAATAATGACGCTCAACTTTGCAAATTTATTGGATTTGCCTTTGCTTTTATCTCGGCTCTTATCTCTATTCCTTGAACCTCAAGTCTCACTTCTTCCTCTTTTCTTAACAACCAAGGCATCATAATGAAAAGAGGATCCATGTGTCTTCCTTCTCATCTCTTCATTCAAAACACTACTTTTGGCATATCCACGGTAATCTTACCATTTGAGTTAGGCAAAGAAGTTCGAAACGTCTCACATGAATCTGGCAAAGTACCATGCAACCATAACACTTGAATCTCATCATCAAAATTGGGTGAGCAAAGTTCTTCTTTAGTTAAAAGAAGAGATACACACCAACATCAAGAACACCATTCTTGGAAATACACATGAATTTTACAAGAGAGCAAGGATAATTCTCACTAAAATGCAGGTTTAGTTCTAATCATGAAAAACCTGATGAAGGAAGATCCAAATGAAAATAAACCCAATCAGATTCGAGAATAATGTGTCGCGAGCAATTGGACCATGAATCGACCTCCGGTCATTAGCTTAATAAATACTCGACAACACCCTCTTTCCTAGTTTTTTGCCTTTCTTTCTCTCTTACTACTGCCTCAAGTTTTCTTTTCTTCTATGTCATAAAATATAGAGAAACCCTATTTATTTAGGCCAAATATAGCTTCCAATTAATTTCTCTATATAATTTATCATATGTGTCATGCCCCGAACCCCATCGTAGATATGGCCACGGGCCGGTTTTGGCCCGGAACCAGCTCGAGTCAGACCTGGTACTAGCCCATTGACCGAGCCCGCGGTTCGTAACCGGAACCAGCCCATGGCCTACTAGCCCGGTTCCGGTTCCAAAAAAAAAAAATCGCTGTTGCAGGCTGCACTGCTGTAGCATCTGATCCCCCCCAAACTTTTTTGCCTTTTTCCCTACAAGCTTCCTCCCTCCGCCTTCGTCTCTCTCGTCTTCTCTCTCTCTCTCTCTCTCTCTCTTCGTAGTTTGAATTCGATCGGAGAGGAAAACCCTACCTTCCCCCCCTTTTCCCCCTCTGGCGATCCACCCATAGCGAAGAAGAGGAAGTCCGTCGTGTCCCGCCTCGACGAGGTTGATCGGAGCCTCTACTCCTCCTTCTACAGCACCGCCAACTCCCTCTCCCAGCTCTACACCCAGGCCATGAACCACCAGCGCCTCTCATTCCAGGCCGGGGAGCGTTCCCACCCCCACCCACGCCCACCTCCTCCAGTCCTCCTCCTCCAAATCCCTCCTTCCCCCCTTTCCCCTACGCCTCCGCTCGCCCCCCATCTTCCTAGATCTAACCCCCGCCACCGTTGCTGCCGTCGCCCCCGCCCATGGCCGCAGCCGCCGACGCCGACGCCGACGCCCCCTCCTCCTCCCCCCACGAATCGGAAATGGTCAAAACTGGAACCAGCCCGGAACCGCCGGTTCCGAACCGGAACAGGAACTGCCTCCTTGCGGTTCCGGTTCCGGTTCAAACATGGCTACGAATCGAAACCGGTGGTTCCTGAACCGTGGCCATGTCTACCCTATCGAGCACGCGACACACCTCTTTAGTCAAATATCGCGATGTCCTAGAATATCGCCGACCCAATTCAACTTATTAGAGATCTAAAGCATCAGCGAATGCCACAAACACCTAGACAATAATTGACTAGGGGTAAAAGGGAGGATAGACATCCATTATTTATCCAAACTTATAGAATATCCATCATATACAACCCATCTAATATACATGCACACTGAGCTATCAAAATTACGCACCACCGATATCAAAAAGATCAATAGCCTGGGTGCCCTAACTGTCAAAAATGGAACACCTCAAAAGGCCTACACTCAACCCCTACACTAGCCCTTACGCCCTCTAGATGGCGTTCACTCGGAGTTCGACTCCTCAGGACCCGAATTTGAATCCCCATGAGCTGCCTGATCATCTGAGGACTCAGAATCTACCTCGATCTCGATCAGGTTGTCCTCGTCACTTGACTCCACTAGAACCTCGACCCGCTCCTCCTTATCAGACTCCTCTTCCGGCTTATCCTCTGGCTCCTTCTCTGGCTCGTCCTCTGGTGCATCTTCTGGTTCCATCTTTGGGTCTTCTTCGGCCTCATCTTGAGGTTCTTCTTCTGGCATCTCTTCAGGTTCTTCCTCAAGGTCTTCTCCTGGTTTCTCCTCTGGTGTTATATCGAGATCCACTTCCGTAGGATCATACCTTGCCTGTGATTCCTCCGGCTCTGGATCAGGCTTAGCCACTAGAGGTACAGGTGCTGCAAGCACAAGCTGGCGTCCGGACTAGGCAAGGCTAGTATCCAGACTCGTCATCTCACCGTCAGGAGGGGGTATGGCTGACAGATCCCAATCCCCTACTCCGTCAAACGGAACGTCAAAGTCACGGACGGGGCCAAACTCATCCAACTCGTCCCTGAACATCCAGGTGATGTAGGTGTGGGCCTGCCAAAGAGGTAGTCCTACGTCTATCCAGATTACGGTAGTATGTTTGACCCAGGTCATATTTTCGTTTATTGGGTACTCTATGACATTATGATCGGTGTGCATTGGAATTCCAAAACGCTGCGGCGGTGGCAGAGGAAGGTTCATTGCTCAGGTCGGGATTATGAAATTGTTTGGCTGAAATAACCATGAGAACACGTCTCAATAAGTACACACCCTAAACCCTACCTAGGCTAACACGTACCTCCAGACAAGACCGAACATAATATCACCCAATAATTTGCTGTTGCTTTCACTAATGAAATTGCATTATTTTTAGCTTGGATGCGGTCATGGACTTCTGGCAATCTTTGCATACCTTGAGGTAAAGTGTTCATTTTATATTTCACCTAGGCATGGCCAAGTTGATGCTTGTCATGGATTAGCTGAATTTCGTACAATGACTTCAATTTGCTGTAGTAGGGCTCTCCTACCGCTCACCTACAAGACTTAAATGCAGAGGTACTGCGGTGTCTAACTGTTCCAAATGTGGATGCATATTTGAAAAAATCCCAAGCTCCTGAATGTAGCCTAGCAGAAAGAGATATTCATTTCTTTGGTGGTGACTGAAGCAACGTCCATCAAATACTTCCACACGTAAAAGATAATGAAGAGGACACAAATCGAGATAATGGCTCGACCTCAGGGGGTTATGATGTTATATTAATGGCCGAGACAGTGTATTCAGTCTCTTTTCTCCAAAATCTCTATGAACTTATAAAGAAGGTTAGTTTGGATCTGTGCAAAGCGTGCCTTCTGCAATGACACAGTTCTCATTTCTTCTTGTATTGGCTTTTTGTAAACAGTGCCTGAGTCATCCTCATGGGTTACTTACATGGCTGGTAAGAAGCATTACATTGGAGTTGGAGTGGGAACACGGAGATTTCTGTCTTTGGTTGGGAAAGATGGTAAGTCTTGGAAAATTGAACACCTTGACTGAATCTGCCTTAATGGACTGAATTTTTATTTTTATTTTTGCTTTATGTTTTGTAGTTAATGTTCATCGTGTAGAAAATGGTTTGTTACCCATTGGCAGGATACTTTGAGTTTAATAAAGTTACATGGACACTCCTTGAGCTTTGATACCTTTCTCTAGCGAATTATGCCTTTAGATGGAATCACGCGACGTACTCACATTTTTTTTATCTACGGGATCATGTTTTCCTTCCCTGGAAATACTGTTTTCCAAGCAAAACCTTCTCAAGAATCTTCCAGTAATGACGAAATCCGCTACTGTTTGTGTTTCATTCTTTGGCCAGGCATAATGGCAAGCAGCATAGTCGCTGAAGTGGCTGATGGTTCATCCAACCTTCGTGAGATTTGGAGGCTTTCATTCAAGTAACTTGGGCCGAGTCAACAAGAAATGGATATATATATATATATATATATATATATATATATATATATATAAAAGAAAACATCCCCAAGTCTCACATCAGATAGAAGATGCCTTATGAACTCATTCGTAAACACTCCTAAATGACCAACCTTTTTAGCACTCAGCTTGGTCAACGGGGATCCAACTGGATCATTAGAAAAACTCGATCTTATGATATTTGCAACAGATGGTGTCCTATGTAAGTCCACAAAGTCAGCATGTCGGTTGTTTCCTTGCATTTTCCATCACGTTTAATACCAAAAAGAAGGAATGTTTCATGGTCCAACATTAGATGGTTCTCTGATTTTATTCGCATTTTAGCAACCATGAGTGAGACATTTGATGGAGAAATATCTAGATCAATATGTTCCGTCAATTAATTTCTCTATCAATTGTAGTGAATACAGCTAATGGAACCTCGAATGCTAAGATCTTTAGGTAATATTCGACGATGACTATGCAACATCATTTCTTGAACTAGGGTCAAGTTGGAAATAGGTATATTTGCTTTTTAAACTTCAGAGAAATCAATTAATAATCCTAAGAATTCAAACCAATCAATAATGCAATGACCCTGCGGGCAAAATGCTAGTACATTATAAGTTCTTTCATATGAATTTTCTCCTCCCAAACAGACAACCAACGACGTGACTATGGGAATTGTCTTTTTGAAATCAAACGATTCTCAGTTCTCTATCCTTTGAAGATTGTTCCCAAAGCTCTTGAGGTGATTAAGCAGAAACAACGCTACTTCAGTGTATTCCTCATAGAGAAGCTACTAAAGACAAGATAAGGACATTTGGAGTGCCTTAACTTTTATACAGCGCTCACTTGAGTGCCATAACTTTTTTTTGGCTCACTTGAGTATCGCATCAGAGTAAAATAGATCATTTGAGTGCCACTTCTGGCGAAAATAGATCATTTTAGTGCTACTTCCGGCGAAATCATCCTACGTGGATTTTTTACTTAATTTTACAATTTGATGTGGAATTTTTAAAAATAAATGGAAATCTTACGTGAAAATTTTTGTCCAAGAGAAACGACGTCGTTTCCTAAATTGTGTACAAATCTCTCCCTCTAACAGAAACGACGTCGTTTCTGGGCGTGTAATAGCCTGAAAACGACGACGTCTCGTGTAAGTGCCAAATTAGGGTTTCTCACTTGCACGTCATCTTCCTCCTATTCGTGCACGCTGTCTTCCATCCTTCTCTCGATTTCTCTGAGATAATCACAAATTAGGGCTTCGATTTTGTTCGATTCCTCAACACTTCGTCTCTTCTAAAGAAAATTGAGCTCTCACTGCCACTCTCTCTGTACGCCCAAAGTCCCAAATCGCAGTTCTCACTAGCACTCTCCATAATGACAAATTAGGGTTTTGATCTTTCTCCCCTTCGATCTTTCTTTTTGCTACTACTGGATAGAGACTAAAAAGGCGACAGACTGGAGGGAAAAGTTAGGGCTTGTCGCGTGACGGATCTTGATCGACAGAGAGTAAAGGTTAGTGATTTGTTATTTTGTGTTGACTGACTAACAAAATGAGCAAATGCTTATTCAATTTCGTGTTGTTGACAGAGTGTAAAAGCGTGGGAAAAAGGCGATATCTTTGTCGATTTGGGTTTGGTGCCATAGTGTAAAGGTGAGTGCTTTAATTAATTCACTCTTATACTTTGTCGATTTGTGTTCACTAACCAACACCCCTGATTGTTTATTACGATTGTGGGGACCATTGTTGAAGTTGCCTATTTGTGTTGTGGTCCCCTATCACAAAAATAATTTTTTTTATGGGATGTAGTGTTTTTTTTTGTGGTTGTGAGGACCAAATGCTGAAGTTTTCTATTTATGTTGTGGTCCCTATTACATAAATAACTTTTTTTTGTATGCAGTGCAGTGTTTTTATTGTGATTGTGGGGACTGATTACTAAAATTGAAATTGTCTATATGTGTTGTGATCCTCTATTACAGAAATAACTTTTTCTATGGGGTGTAGTGTTAACATGGGCAATATTGATGCACCCATTAAAGTTTGGTATGGTGGGAGGTTTGTGATTGGGGAAGAGTGGGAATAAGTTGGTGGAAAGGTTGTTATTATCCTTGTCAATCTTAGTAAGCTATCATATAAAGACTTGAAGAAAGATATAGAGGAACAGTTGCAATACAAAATAGGGAAATTACATTATCAAGTATCTAGTAAGGGTCTTCAGGATGGCTTGAGATATCTGCATGATGATAGTGGTATGAGGGAACTTGTTTATCATTATCTTCATGGTAGTGATGTTTATGTGTATGCTGAGTATCATGGCGATGAAGATAAGCAAGTAGTGTTAGAAGCTAGTGCTGAAACCCAGGCCAGTGATAGAATTGTTTTAGAAGGAGATGTGAGAGTAGAGGAGATCGAGACTTCTCATATATATGCCGTGTTAGATTTATTTGACCAACTTGAGAATACCGGTAGCTTATATGATGGTGAAGATACATTGCCCGAAGAATCGACTAGAATAAGCCTGGGCTCTTCGGAAATTGCACTGTCGAGTGATGAAAATGAGGAAACATTAGTGCATACCATTTGTACAAGTGATGTTGATGATGACGACATTGCACAAACAAGGGAAGAAGTGAGAGCATTTCAGCAAAGGAGAAAAGTACCATTTGGGGTGGTGAATGAGGGCATTTCATTCAATAGGAATGAAGGAGCTCATGCAGCTGATGGTGATGATTCTAATAATAAGGAAAATGGGCATGATGATGGCAATATCTCGGAGCATGATGATGATGAAGATGGTGCAGTGCAGCATAGAAAGAGAAGTCAGTATCCCTCTTATGATTCAACAGGTACATCTCCTGCCTTTTGCATATCGATGAATTTTGATGATGCCAAGCATTTTAGAGATACTATTATTAGGTACTCTATCACTCAACAGAGAAATGTTAAATTCATCAAAAATACCAAGAATTTTATTAAAGTGAAGTGTGCGCAAGACAATTATCCATAGAAAATACCGGTGCATTGAATAAGAAGAGTGGCTCATTCCAAATCCGGTCACTCCAGGAGGATCATAATTGTGGTATTGTATTTGATAATAAAAGAGTGACTAGTGTGTGGTTGGCTAAACACTTCTTCAACACAATCAAGGCAATGCTAGAAATTAAGACTCCTGATGCGTGCGTGGGCGAGTGACTCTGAACAGAAAATTTCAGGACTGCACGATTCTGGAAAAATGGGCGTAACTTCCTCAATACAGGTCGGATTGACCCGATTCCAAAAGCCACAGATCAAGGACTTGTAGATCTACAACTTTCGTGTTTTGAGTTTCCACAAATAACCTCTGTGGAGTGAGCGATTCTGGGAGGAAGTGGACGAGGCACTGTGTTTGTGGGGATGTTTGTAACTCGAAGGATATGGAAGGTCTATCACCTAAGCCTAAAGGCACAAGCCACCAGCCAAGGATAAAGGACCGAGATAATTGCAGTTCACCACCAAGGCTTAAAGGAAATTCCACCGACCAAGGATAAAGAACTGTTTGATTCACCACCAACGACGTTGGACGCCCATTTTTCCAGAATCGTGCAGTCCTGAAATTTTCTGTTCAGAGTCACTCGCCCACGCACGCATCAACTCCTCAATTGAAGCAGCTAGTGAAAGAGTAGTTAGGTGTTAATGTGGCCAAAAATAAGTGCAAAAGGGACAAGCACAAGGTGATGAGTACATTGCTAGGTACCTACAAGGAAGAATATGCAAGGATCTAGAACTATGCTTGGGCTGTGGTAAATGTTGAGAACAAGGACAATTGGTCCTGGTTTTTGAAAAATTTAATGGCTGATCTTCAAATAACTGATGGAAGAGGTTGGGAATTCATGAGCAACCAACAAAAGGTAATGCCATTGAATTATTAGCTTTCTAATATCATTCATGTAGCTTACAAATGTTTGCTAGTTTTGCAGGGACTAGTTCCAGCGATAGCTGAATTGATGCAATTCACTGAACATAGAATGTGTGCTTGCCACATTTATGCCAATTGGGCAAAAAAGTGTAGAAGTGATCAACTGCAGAGGCAATTTTGGTTGATTGCAAAGAGCACAAATATGGCAGATTTCATAATTCACAAAGAAGCTCTAGATGCCTTGTCAACTGAAGCTTGTGAAGCATTGTTCGAAACCGAAGCAAAGCATTGCTGTAGAGCCTTTTTCAGCGAAGAATTCAAGTGCGATACCATTAACAATAACCTTTGCGAGGCTTTCAACGGTAGGATTATAGGAGCCAGGTGCAAATCAATTATTAGTATGCTTGAAGACATCAGAGTTATGGTTATGATGAGGCTACAAAGATAGAGAGAAGAATGTTCAAAGTGGCCTAGACAATGTGGGCCTAGGATTATAAAAAAATTGGATGACAACATTGCTGCTAGTAGGTTCTGTCATCCAATTTAGAATAGGGGCGATGGATACGAAATCATGAATAATGGTGACAAGTATGTTGTCCATTTGGATAGAAAAAAGTGTTCCTGTCGAGTATGGCAATTGGCTGGAATACCTTGTTCACATGCCATTTGCGCAATCCAATCGAAGCAACTCAATCCGGAGGATTATGTAGATGACTGTTACAAGAAAAACAAGCATCTTGCTGCATACCAATTCATGATGCAGTCTCTAAGAAGTTGTAAGTTTTGGGACAAAACAAACCATCAATCCCCAGAATCTATACCACTGAAAAAGCAAGTTGGCAGGCTTAAAAAGAAAAGGAGAATGGAGGAAATTGAGACTACTAGTAACAAAATGAGCAATGCTGGTGGAATAAATTGATGCTCACACTGTCAGAGAGAAAAAGCACAACAAGATTGGTTGTCCAATTAAGAAGCAGCAACAACAACAGCAAGAGACAACACAAACCAATGATGTAGGGGCATGTCAGGGCAACTGTTGACACCTAAATTTTGGCGCATCATTTAGTGTAATTTGCATAGAAAATTAGGGATTAAATTTTTTAACTCCTAAACAAAAAATATTTAAATTGCATAACATATAGTTTAAATTCATTTTAGATTAATTACATTTTGCATCAGACTGGCGGTGACGAACGAGCTTAAATTTCATCGAATGGGACTCGGCTCGCTTGAAATGCAAGGGCCGGGAATTACAAGTCAAACGGGCTCAGTTATTTTAATTTGAACTTAATTCAGCCCATTATCATTAATTAATTCAGCCCATTAAAATCTAAACCCATTAGGACTAGAAAGCCCATCTAATTGACCTAGATTAGCATTATATATACATCATTAGGTCAGGATTTTAGGGGATTTTTCAGATCAGAATTTTTAGAGTGTGAGAGTGAGAAAGAGAGAGAGAGAGAAGGAGACCGGCCGGAGCACCCCCCCCACACGGCCAGAACCGCGCGACGCCGCTGCTGCCGCTTCCCGCCGACGCCGCTGCTTCCCGCCGACGCCGCGCCTGCCGCTGCTGCTTCCCGCCGACGCCGCTGCTGCCGCTCCACACCGCCCGCCGCTGCTGCTTCCCGCCGACGCCGCGCCTGCCGCTGCCGCTTCCCGCCGACGCCGCTGCTGCCGCTCCACACCGCCTGCTGCTGCCGCTTCCCGCGCGACGCCGCCGCTGCTGCTTCCCGCCGACGCCGTGCCTGCCGTTGCCGCTTCCCGCCGACGCCGCTGCTGCCGCTCCACACCGCCTGCCGCTGCTGCTTCCCGCCGACGCCGCGCCTGTCGCTGCTGCTTCCCGCCGACGCCGCTGTTGCCGCGCTTCACGCCGCGCGACGCTGCTGCTGCCGCTCCTCACGCCGCGCGCCACCGCCTACTGCCGCGCCTCACGCCGCGCGCCACCACCTGCTGCCGCTGCTCCTTGCCCCGCGCTGTTGCCTCACGTCGCCCGCCACTGCCGCTGTCCGAACAGCCACGCTGTTGCCCCGCCGTGTCATCGCCGCGGGCCGCCGTTGATCCCGACACCGCGCCGCCGGTCCACCGTTCGCCGCTCATCCCGATCCGCAAGTTCGAATTTGGGAATTATCTGCAAATTAGGTAATTGAACATTATCTGATATTTTTCAGAATATTTAATTTACTAATTTGTGTGTTTGAATATTGCGTGAATATCGTGTGGAATATTAGATATATTAGGATAATTATATGATATCTGCAATATTTTTAAAATATTCAAAATTAGGAAACTTTCCTAATTCAGCAATGTATCTGGACAACTATCTGACCTTATCCCTAAGGTACGATACGTGGCGATACAGAAAATCATTATTCTATCCATAATCATTTGGGTACGATAATGACTTTTATCTGCTTTCCAAATTTGAATGATCGACTTTCCGTCAATATCTATAACCCTATAGATATGACTGATAGTTCGATTTTTGTGCCTAATCCGAGTTTGAAACGAATCTTGTGGATTGCATGGCTGTTTTAAATGTGGATGCTATCTCTGTTTAAATTGTCTTTCCTTTTCAAATAAAAAAGAAAATTCAAAAAATATCAGTTAGGATTTGAATTTGAGTTTTGCATGTTTAGGAATCCTAAATATATCTAGACGATAGAGTAATTATTTAATTTAAATTAGGGCTTGAGATAATCTATTTCCTAGTTTAAATTAAGTAATATTCTAATCTTAATAGATTATTTAGGTTATTTTAATTCCGAATTTTCATGAAAACCCCAAAAAAAGAATGAGTTGCTTTATGATAGATTAGGATAGATTGCATTCTTAATTTAAGTAATTTATTATTTCGAATTTTAACAAAAATCCCAAAAATAAGTCATGTTAGGATATGTTAAGTCATCATAGGTTGCATGTTAATTTAGGCATATTTTTATTCCGAATTTCATTAGAAAATACCAAAAATAAATCATTTGCCTGTCATCAGAATTAGGTCACGTCGTCGCATGACATATAGTTTGCATGCTAGGTTGCATTACTTGCATGTCATTTTTGCACGTCATTGCATGTAAATTAGCTTTCATTTAAATAAGCGAAAATCCGAAAATTGAGTGAATTCCTTGTTAATTAGAAATCATATTAGGTTGTTGATGTGATTTTCTAGCTAACAATGCAGATGCTTACATTGCTTTGAGGTAAGTAATTCTCCCAACTTGCAATTTATTTAATGCTTTCTTGGGTGTTAAATTGGTGGTTTGCGCACCCGCATGAACACCTCACATGTTAGTGACTAAGTTAAAATGGATCCAGATTGCTTGCCAAAATATTTTTGAAAAGAAAAGGTACCGAAAGGGCGTTAGACTAGATCTAGCGTAATCAAGTCCCCGGGCTTAGAATCTCTGGTTCGTAGGAATAAAACATATCTCCCTATGTTTTATTTAGGTTTCTAATCGATCTACCACAAATAGATTAGTGGCGACTCCAAGCATTAAAACATTTGCATGTTAAAAACTTAAACCCAAAGTTGCGAATTGGTAGGGCTTGGGAGGGCTCGAGTTAGGTTTAGTCCTAATAATCCATTAGCCTAAGAGGAAATTTTTTAGGTCGCGACAGCAACTCAGAAAGCAATGATGCAGGACCAACTAAAATGCCAACTCAGTCTAATAGTGTACAACAGAGGAGTAAATTTCAAGTAAGCTGTTTATTATGGTCATTGCCATTATATATACTTCTTGGTGTATTAACTTCGTTCTATTATGTTATTTTGTAGGTTAGAAAAAGAGTAGTTGAAAAGGCTTCTGAAAGTTTTGTACCACAGCATACACATGGTGCAATTGGGAAAAGGCTAAGGGAATATGACTATGGGTTGTTTACTGACATGAATACCAGCATGATGGTTTTAAATGTTACTTTTTTTATGCATTACGTATTTGATGTATGTCATTTGATTGATATGACAACTAATCAAGTTTTTTATATGTTGTAGCCTAGGAAAAGTTCTGAGGTGTTGATATCTGAAGGAGGACCAAGTCAAGAATCAGCTGCATCTACAAGAAGCAGCCAAGGGCAAGCACTGATAAACCAAGTAATGGTAACTCGAGCACAATCAAAGAAGCAGAAACCAATGGCAGCTCCAAAACAGAGGGTAGAAAGGGCAGCTCGAAAACAAGCACCTAAAAAGACCCAAACATCAACTCCATCTCAATTGAATGATCCTGAAAATGCCAATATACATCAATCTCAACCTACTGCCATAGTACCAAGACCAATCACCGAAAGTTCAATAGGAGGCAACACCAAAATTCATGAAGCTCCAAAGAAAAGAATGGATCCTCCAAAAGATAAGACAGTGGGAAAAAGAACACGAGTGAAGGATGTGCCTAGAGTTCCAGTTCGGAAGAGTGTAAGAATCATGAATAATTTCAAAAGTCCATTGAAGAAAAAAGGAAGTGACCAAGTTGTTGAGCTTGATTGATGGGAGGAGACCGTCTGTTTATGTTTAGGTGTCGATGTATGTGTAGGATTTTGTTGTTAGGCGTTTGAGATTATTACTGCATTTTGGTTGGTAATGTGTTTAACAGCAATATTGTTAGGTGTTTGATTATCTATTGCTGTATTTTGGCTGGAGATGTGCTTGTTAGCAATGTTATTGTTTCGGTATTGAATGTAAGAACATCGATGTTGATGTAAAAGAATACGATTTTCCTGGTGCAATGATTACGTTTTTATGTTTGGTGTAAATGTGATATTATTTGGTGTTAACCCATGCCAAGGCTGATGGCATTTGTGGAATAATACTTCTTTTGTTCGTTGTTACAGGATGGCAAGAATGAGATAATCTTTCTTAAGCTATACAGGATGTGGTTAAGAAAAGTGAAACTAATAACTTACTTATTAAAAAAATTGAGGAACCTAAGTGGTCACTTTTAAAAAGTTTAGGAACCTAAGTTATAACTTTTAAAAAGTTTAGGAACCTAATTGTAACTTTTAAAAAGTTAATGAACCAAAGTGTTCACTAAAAAAATTTTGTGGCACTCAAAAGATCCTTCGTAAAGTTATTTGGAACTTCTACTGTCCTTCAACACCATATGCAGAAAAGCCAAAACCAACTACAGAATGCAAAACCATCTCTGCTCTTGTTGCAGATTCTACAGCTTGCAAATCATCTATCCTTTACATAAACTAACAATGATGCACCATATAACACCTTTCACCAACCTGCAAGTAAACACAAACTTGGCCATTCAACATTCAACCCACATACACAAATTTGCCAAAAGTAACAACATTCTAGCATCAAAACATTCCCATAATTAAAATTCATTGCACCAAATACAACACATTTCATTGTTCTTCTACTATGGTAGACTCAGTAGCTTCTTCTCATTACCGAGGTTACATATGACAACAAACCAGACCAAACCTGACAACAACAAGACACATAACACTCGATAAATATTTCTTTGAATTTTCATCCTTGAAACTTCCTTCTTCAAATGATTCACCAAAGTTTCCAGACTCTTGATTTTTGCTTGCATCGAGTCTACATCGTCCAACTCATATTTCAATACAGGTGGAGGTTCATCTCGTCCTTGAAGTAGCTCCAAGATCACTCTGTTGCTCAATTCGAAAATTTTGTGTCAACACACCTGAAATATCCACAATTGAAGTCTTCTCTATACTTGGCATAGCCATTGAACCTTCTCCCATGATTGTTTCTCATCCAAGCTATTCTTGTTGGACTTCGCAGCCCACAATAGCAGAAATATTGACTCCCATCTTTGCTTTGTTCATAAACTCATGAGCTACTTCTCCTGCTTCTGCTCCCCTTTGTGAATTTGATGAAATCATTTGCCCTAATCTGAAGAGAGTTTGCGAGTTCAAGGTTAGGGTTAGGGTTCCTCAAGATGAAAATTGGATTTTGCCCCAATTTGTTGAAGTAAGGCAAGGGTTCTTATATTGGATGGGTGAACGACATCGTTTGGCATGCAATTACTGACTAGATGGGCGAACGACGTCGTTTAGCATGTCAAATGTTGATTGCAACTTGCCGGCGAGATACGTCAGCTGTTTTAATGTTATTTTAATGCCACGTTGGATTTTCGACGAGCCAAATCAGTGATGGCACTCAAGTGATCACTTTTTCAAATTTTTAGCACTCAAGTAAGTCAAAAAAAGTTATGACACTTAAGTGAGCACCGTACAAAAGTTAAGGCACTCCTAGTGTTCTTAGCCCACTAAAGACCATGAAAAAAAAGTAGAAATGTAGAAGTATGTACAAAGACAATTAATTTATCAAAAATGCTAACTTTTTTAAGCACGCATTTGTTTCACTAAAAATTCAATGATAAAGGAAAATATTTTTCATGGATTCATTTGTTCGATAGTTTAGAGAAAGTGATTTCCTTTTTGCCATAAGGGGAAGTTGTCTTCTCCCAATACCAGCTTATTATTTTCGATCCATGAAAAACGCTTTCCAAACATCGATTGATTTTCCATCATTAAAATATTGTTCAGTCAGAAATCAATTTTCTTTCAAACAAATGGACCATAAGTCTAATTTACAAAATTGATATTGTAAGTGATGTGACAGGTTATTGTTAGGTATTGAACATGACACATTCTCATTGCATAATTTATTGTGGTCTGCCGTATATTTGGTAAATCAGTTTTAAGTGTACCGAACATTACTTCTTATTGATATTATTGATAAAAAAAATGGATGCGTGTTTGCTTGTACGAAATGTGTTTAATTATTACAGGCGGTAGCAATGCAAATTAACAGGACAATGAGAAACTCGAGCATGGTCATCTCCAATGTTATAGGGCCAATTGAGAAATTGTCTCTGGCTCTAATCATCCGCTTAAAGGCATGTACTTAAGTTTCGATTTTGGACCAAAGAGCACTGATTACCAATGCTTGATTGGTAGGTCTTAAGTTTTGGTACTAGGCCTCATTTTTTAAGTCATTGCATTGCATGTATCTCCTTCCGAGATGTAGATTTCGACATTTGGGACATATATGGGATTCAAAGACGAACTTTTCTATTATGTAACATGATATGCAATATATTTTACACAACAGTTATGCTCCCATGCCATCAGTAAGAGTTTGATAGCATTTCGAGTTCAATAATCAATGTTTCTTGGGGAAAATTCCAATTAAGGACCCCAAGTGGGGTCAAATTCTCAAAAAAGGACCCAAAGTGAATATTGTGTCAAATAAGGGCCTGAAGTACTCAATCAGTCTCAAATAAGGACCCAAAGTGCCCAAAACGTCTCAAAAAAGGACCTGGGTCCCTCGCCGGCCGGAATACCCACCGGCCGGCGAGAAAGTTACTGTTCCGGCACCGGAACAGTAACTTTATTAATTTTTTTAATTTTTTTTTGTTTTTCCTTTTCTTTTTTTTATTTTCGTTTTCCTTTTTTTTTCTTCCTCCGCCGGCCATAGCCGGGGCCGGCGGAGGTCGCCGGCTTCAGGCGAGGCCGCCCTCGCCGGCGTCGGGCGAGGGCCGCCCTCGCCGGCGTCGGGCGAGGGCCGCCCTCGCCGGCGTCGGGCGAGGGCCGCCCTCGCCGGCGTCGGGCGAGGGCCGCCCTCGCCGGCGTCGGGCGAGGTCGAGCCTCGCCGGCGTCGGGCGAGGCTCGACCTCGCCTGCAACTGGCGAGGCCGACCTCGCCCGACGCCGGCGAGGTCGAGCCTCGCCAGATCTGGCGAGGCTTGACCTCGCCTGCAACTGGCGAGGCCGACCTCGCCCGACGCCGGCGAGGCCGGCCTCGCCCAGCCCAGGCGAGGGCGGCCCTCGCCCGACGCCGGCGAGGGCAGCCTCGCCTGAAGCCGGCGACCTCCGCCGGCCCCGGTTATGGCCGGCAGAGGAAGAAAAAAAAAAAGGAAAACGAAAATAAAAAACAGAAAAGGAAAAAATTTAAAAAAATTAACAAAGTTACTGTTCCGGTGCCGGAATAGTAACTTTCTCGCCAGCCGGCGGGTATTCCGGCCGGCGAGAGACCCAGGTCCTTTTTTGAGACGTTTTGTGCACTTCGAGTCCTTATTTGAGACTGATTGAGCACTTCAAGCCTTTATTTGACACAATGTTCACTTTGAATCTTTTTTTGAGAATTTGACCCCACTTGAAGTCCTTAATTGAAATTTTTCCATGTTTCTTGTTTACCATAACACATAATCACTAAGACTAAATCGTGAGTGGCATTCTTCTTCACAGCGATGATGTAAAGAATACATTAAATAAATTCATGTAGAGTCTTGACATAATGATGATCACCTATCTGGGAAATCTAAGAGTAGCTGTGGCAGCTCAGCAAGGGTTCCTAGACGGTGAGCTACACACCTGCTCCCTCCATGATGCTTTGGACATGATCCTTCACGATGCACGTGGGAAGCATTAGAAGCCATTCCTCTCTCCATTATTCCACTGTTCAACTTTTATGACGAAACCCTATTTTTTTTCTTTTTTTTGAAATAAAGATCTTGTTAACGGGGACGAATCTAGATCGAGTCCTCTTTCTTTCTTTTTTCATAGCAGGGCCAAAATCAATAACGAATAAAAAAATATAACTTTCAAGAGAGTTTGAAGACATTTATTCTGAATCAGAGGAAGAAATGCACTGGAGTACCGCTCATACACTACTCATTGCATTGAACATCAATCTATTGCCCTACTAAGGCTTGCCCGATCGAAGATCCAAGTATCACATATGGTATCTCCCCATGGCCTTTTGCCTCTGAAAGCGTCCTTCGACCCCTGGATGCCGAAGGCGTTCTTGGGGTGATCTCGTAGTTCCTACTGGGTGGAGACGAAGGAGTCAGTCTATGAATTTTCTTTCCTTTACTTATGTTTTCTCACATGAATCTATTGTCTCCAGCTATTGGGTTCCCATTTCCATACCAATCGAAGATATGCTTATTGGTCTATATGTATTAACGAATGGGAATCGCCGAGGTATTTGAACAAATAGTTATTTTTTCTATTGAATAGGTACAAGATCAACAATTACACAAGCTTGGGTTTCTAGATATAAATGATGATATCTATACATATGGGTCTTTTATACACACACACACACATATATATATATATATATAATGTATAATGGAGTACTCCACGAGTGGAAAGTATATTGGTTTTTCCCCAACAACCAAATACTTTTGTCCGTAAGTAATGCATATTTGATTCAATTCATATATCGATTTTCTTTCCTATGTGTTCGAGTCTCAATAAGAATTAGAGTTTTTACTATTTGTTCATATGTGATGATGATTCTGGCCACGAAGACTAGTGAAAGGAAGGACTCTTGCGGGAGGCAGCAATGGGGAGTTTTCCGCCATGGGCGAAAGCCTAATGGAGCAATGCCATATGCTTGGAGAGCCCTTGAGGTGTTGAGGGAATAATGGGACCAATTTAAAAGAAGCGAGTCAGACCACCGAAGCTACTGATCTTAGAACCATAAATAAATAAATAAATAGTTAAGTGGGATGGCAAAACTAACCAAGGACCCATTTGAGAATTCATGAGCTAACCCTACAACCATTAAAAGAGTAAATATTCGCTCGCAAAAGTTTTTATATGATTACTTCATAGCACATGATTTCATAAAACCATACGATTTTCCCAAGCAATTACCTCATATTTTTCCTTCGCCTCGGGCGGGGTACGAATTAATTCCGTAAGCCATAGTTTACATTCTTCGGGCAGTTGAAATTCATTCCAATGATCGAGGCCTTCTATTCTTGGCTTGGGAAGACTATCACTGACCAAGCTTCTTTATACTGACCTTTCTGCCGGTCCTGTTTCAATTAAAGGGGGTCATGGAAAGAACCGGTTTGAAGTCACAATCAATTCCCTTTTCAAATCTTGCTGTGCTACACGAGCCATTCTCGCGATGGCCGCACAAGCAAAGGCATTCAAGTAGACTTGGGTGGAGTTCCTACGGGTTGGAGACGATGGGGGTGGGTCCATCAAGTCTTGTCTTAAGGCTTTGTAAGATCTTCCTATTGGTCTCCTCGGCTTGGCCCTTAGCTTGCCGCCAATCCGCTATCGCTCGCCACTACTAACAGAGTCTCGGTTGATTTTTATTTCTTTTAGCTACTCATATGTTTCCGTTCGCTAAGTTTGAAAAGTCCAAAAAGCGTATACTAGCCACGAAGCTTGGATACGATTTCTCGATCACGGACTTATGGATCACAGATGATATCTCCCCATGGTCTTTCATCTCTAAAAGCATCCTTCCTTCTCAATGCCTGGCATCCATCCAATGCATTCTTTTTTATCTTCTACTTGCTTGCTTCGCATAGGCTCCACAAGCTTCGGTGCGGTATACTAAAGACCAAGTCAATCTCAACAAAGAACAAAAAAGTCAAAGCAACTACATTTCGTTTGGACCGTGCGGCCACTTTTTAGACTATTATAACTAATAATAACGAGAAAGCTTTTTTTTTTTGGTAAGGATGAGAAAGCTTTTTTGTTCACTTAGGCAAACAAAAAAGGAATCCGCCTCAAATCAAAATGATTTCTCCTTTCTTTTCTGTACAGAGATCTTTCTTCTCTCAATTAAAAAATTTAGGATTGGAATTGATGTCCTTTCATTAATTTGTTCTAAATAGCATTTCAAAGAACAACACCTACCGCCCCCCCCCCCCCCCCAACTCGCGAAAGGGCTCTGCTGCAATGGATGGGGGAGGGTCCGTAGTACCCAAAGCACTGGAGTGATCCAATAGCTGAGAGGGGGCCCAGAATATATTTATTCATAGAATGGTGATTCGAATGAATGATTTAGGAATAAAAATGATGTGTATCATCTTACGAGAACATAGTATGGTGTAGATCAACTGAAAGAGGTATACATAAAAGTATTTGCCCCAAGGAGTAATCCTCGAATTCCGTTTTTTTCTAGATTTGGAAAAGTGCGGATTTTCAAGAACGGGATCAGATGCGGGTATCCAATCCCGCCGCTAAGATGTCCACTAGAGACCTGGGCCTTGATGAATAGGTGGCCACCTTGTACGTTATAAGACCAAAATGCCCGGGGCATAGCAGGAAGAATTAATAATTATTGAAAATATATCTCGAGTTTGAATCCGAAGCGAAAATATAAATTTCAAGAAAAAAAAGGAATGACAAAAATCTACTGCGCGTTGGACTGAGCGGCTGAATTTGGAAAGTGAATTGTGGAATTTGAGTTGGACTTCGACTCAGTCTAACAAAGGTCAGAGAAAGGAAGGAAATAAATTTTGTTTTGAAATCCATGGATAGATGTTATCCCGAGGAGTTCGGCCACAGAACTTGAAAGTCCTGCATGGACTTTGTGTGGGACCGAGTCAAGAAAGAAAATCAACTCCTTCAAGGTCGGTCCAAGAAAAGTAAAGAAGGAAACTAAAGAAAAGAACAACCAGTGGGATTCCACCAAGATTGTTTCGGATATATATCTTGGGTTTGATAGCGTAGCCGCAAGTGTGCATGCCGTGTGGGTGGTCAACAAGCGCTGTTACCGTGCACAGTCTTCAAGCACCACGTTCGTGAGTGCTTGGCAGTGGATATTTCAGCGAATTCTTGTTCATAAATTACATCTAAGAAGAATTAATGTTCAAGCGATTAAATCTTGTGATAAGATTTGTATATAATTTCTTTATGAGATTGAGAGATTATTTTGTGAGGAATTGGAGGACTAAATATTGCGTGAGTTATTGGATGTAATTGGGACTTGGGAAACACTTAGAGTGTTTGAGTGACTCGAGTGTGATTGTAATCTCTATTATATCGCTTGATCTATAGTGAAATTCCGTGCTGCTCTTCCCGTGGACATAGATCACTACGACCAAATCACGTAAATTTGATGTTCGATTTATTTTCTTGTTCTGTCAAATTTTATTGTTCGATCGCTTGGCTTTCGCAACAATTGATATCAGAGCTAGGCTTGCTTAAGTTGAAGTGAATCGATGGCGATAGAAGAAGAAAAAGTGAGAATCGACAGATTTGATAGGAAGGATTTTGGTTTCTGGAAGATGTAGATTGAGGATCATCTATATAATATGAAACTGCACTTGCCCCTGTTTGGGGAGAAGCCAAAGATGATGAAGCAAGCTGATTGAGAATTGCTGGATAGACGAGTTTTGGATGTTATTCGGCTAACGTTGGCTCGTAACGTCGCGTTTAACATCGTGAATGACAAAACCACTGCAGGTTTGATGAAAGCCTTGTCGGACATGTACGAGAAGCCCTCTGCAATCAACAAAGTCCACTTGATGTGATGTCTGTTTAATTTGAAGATGAGGGAAGGTGCGTTGGTTGCTGATCATATTAATAAATTCAATGTGATCGTTAGTCAATTGAGTTCAGTTGATATTGACTGTCGCGACCTAAAAAAAAATCGGGTTTCGATCTTAGGCTAATGGATTACTAGATCAATTAAATTAACTAACCTAGCTCGAGTTCTCCCAAACTCTACCAAATCGCAACTTAGGTCCAATTGTGAGCATGCAAATATTTTCAATGGGAGTCGCCACTAATCATTTAGGGTAGGTTGATTAGAAACCTAAATAAAATAGCGGGAGTACTATTTTATTTCTACGAACTAGAAATCATAAATTCGGGGACTTGGTTACGCTAGATTCCCTAACGCCCTTTCGGTACCAATTTCGAGAAAAATACTCAATTTGACAATTTTGATAAATCCTGACTTAGAGTTCAAAGGTGCAGAAATTTCTTTTTGATTTTTACTTATTTAAATAAAAGCTAACCTATATGTAATGACGTGCAAAAATTGACATGCGATTAATGCAACCTAACATGCAAACTATATGTCATGCGACGACGTGACCTATTTCTAATGACGAGCATATTATTTTTTTGTATTTTTTTAATGAAATTCGGAATTAAAAATGCCAATTATCTAAGCATGCAATTCTAAACTAAAGAAATTGACCTATTCTAAAGCAATCTTTTTGGTATTTTTTTTTATGAAATTCGAAATTAAAATCAAGTGAAAAAAAATATATAACCGCTAAATCTTTCGAATTAAGTTTTGATCTGAAGCCTGACAGATCGACCCTAAAATTCGAAATTCCCGCTATGGAAATAACTCTATCTAAAGCCTGATAGATAGATTTATTTCCACGTGTGCAGTTGCGGATTAAGAAATTTTTCTAATCGATCACATCTTGAAAAATTCTGATATCTTAAATATCTTGGATATATTCAAAGGATTTTGAAAATTCTAAATTCTATCCAAATTTGGTAAGCAACAAATATCCAAGATTTCAAAAAAAAGAAATAAATCCTAATTGAAATATTGCCTATTATCTAAATATGCAGAATTAGATATCAATAAGCACAAATTAGGCAACAAAATATTCAAATTAAATCGGGATAAGATAATTACCTGATTGGTAGATTTCTTTCCTAATTTGAACTTGCAGCGGATCAGGATTGTGAATCGAGATGGTGACCGATGGTGCGTTAGGGGCGGCGGCGCGGCGTCGGGAACGGCGGCGACACGATAGGAACGGCGACGCGGTGGGCGTCTTCGGAAATTCTAATTTGGACACGTGTAATATTCCGGGAATCGAACCAGATCACGGCTTTCGGATGAGGCTCGGTGGATGACTGTGGTGGCAGCAAGTCAACGCGTTGGAATTCAGAATAGCGGCGTGCAGCTGAGATACTGGGTCGTTGTGTTCATTTTTGGGGTGTCATGCACTCCTTGGACACTGGATGGATTGCAGGAAGCTCGTCGGAAACCAGAATAAAACTGGGTTGTCGAAGAACCTCCCCGAAGCTACTGAAGTTGCTCGAGAATTTGCAAGTGCTGCAACAAGGGCAGGACTTATTGGCATTCGAAAAAAATCATGAAAAAGCTCGGTCCCTTGTGATTCAACGTGCAAAAGCCTCTGACCAAGGAGCCCCCATGTGTTGTCAGCTTCTTCCCTCTTCAATTGTTCTTCATGACTCAGTGACTCCCCCTCCTTTTCTCTCTGGCTTTCTTGTGGTCGTGTATTCAATATGTGAGGCCTCCTTCACGTGCTCTCTCTAAAACTCTGATCTTGAAAATTATGAGAGCCCCCCTGATTATGACGCATAAACATGTATTTATATCGCAAATCTAGGTCAACTAGCCGGGCTTTTTAGTCCTAATGGGCTTAGGTTTAGGCTTTACCTTTTAATTTAATTTAATTCTAAGTGGACTGAATTAATTCGGGCTTTTCTTTAATTAAACTTGATGGGATAATTTAAGCTCAAATTAAGACAACCAAGCCCTTTTGACGCGTGATTTTCGGCCTTTGCCTTCCGAGTGAGCTGAGTCTCGTTCGATTCCCGAGCTCGATTTACGTGATGAATTTTAAGCTCGCTTGCCACGCCGACCCGATGCGGAATGCAATTAATCTATATGAACCTAAACTATATGCTATGCAATTTTAATTTTTTGTTCAGGGGTTAAAAATTTAATCCCTAATTTCCTATGCAATTAACACTAAATGATGCGCCAAAATTTAGGTGTCTTGAAGATGAGGTACGTGCTTTGATTTTATTATCCTTATTGTCTGATAGTTAGAATACTACTATTACTGTTGTTAGTAATTCCTCTCGATCGACAAGTTTGATGTTTGATGGTGTTCGAAATTTAATTTTGAGTGAGGACATCCGTAGAAAAGAATGTGGCTAACATGTATCTGCTGCTTTAGTAGGCGAAAGAAGAGGAAGAACTAATACTCATGTTAGCAAAAGTAGTATAAACATGAATAGACGAAGTCAGTCTAGGACTGGTGGTGTTGTCTATTAGAGTTGTGGTAAGAAGGGGCATCTTAGAAGGGATTGCCTTAAGCTGAAGAATGAAAAGGGTAAGGGAATTAGAGTTGAGTTTGTGGATGATGTTGCGGCTATAGCAGATAGTAATTCGGATAGTGCTAATTTTGTCTTGTCTGTCACCAATTATTCGTCGTTTGACGAATGGATTATGGATTATGGTTGTTCTTTTCATGCTACACCAAATAGGAACCGGTTTACTACTTATCAGTACACGAATAGTAGTAAAGTGCAATTGAGAAACAATGCTGAATGTGATGTTATAGGTGTTGGTGATGTTAAAATCAAAATGCATGATGGTATTGTGTGGACATTGATTAGAGTGAGCCATATTTCAGAGTTGAAGAAAAACTTGATTTCCTTGAGTGCTCCAGATTTAGCTGGGTGTCGGTATTCTTCAGAACGTGGACTTATGAAGGTTGTTCGAGGTGCCTTGGTGATAATAAAAGGAATCAAGCATAGTGGCCTGTATGAACTTCAAGGTGAGACAGTGACGGAATTCGCTGCGGAGACGTCGGATGCATCAGTTCGAGAGTCTAAATTGTGGCACATTCGTTTAGGGCACACTAGTGATAGAAGCTTGAAGGTTCTAAGCGAAAGAAATTTACTATGCGGTTATGTGACTAACGAACTGCATATATGCAGGTTCTATGATTTAGATTAATGACGGAAAGTGCAGTTCAGTACGGTTGTCAGAGAAACCACTAATATTGCAGAATTAATACACTTGGATGTTCGCAGGTTGTCGCGATTTCCTTCGAGAAAGAGTGTCATATTTATATTAACAGTTATTGATGACTACTCGATGAAGACTTGGGTGTTTGTGCTTAGGCACACGTTTGATGCTGTTGTCATGATTAGACAGTTAAATGCTTTGATCGAAAAGGAGACTAGTAAAACGATTAAGCAGGTGCAGACTGACGGTAGTATGGAGTTTTGCTCGAAGCTGTTAAATGAATTCTACATGAAGGAAGGCATAGTGAGATACCGCACTAGTGCCAATAAACCACAACAGGTTGCAGAGTTGATGAGTAGAACATTACTAGAGACGACCCATAAAATGCTCTCTAATGCTGCTATGGCTAGGAGATTACCGGCGGATGCACTTAGTATGGCGAACTACATGAAGAATAGATCCCCATCGACTGCGATTGGATGGCGGACTCCCGAAGAAGTGTGATCAGGTAACGTTACTGATTATTCTGTTCTTAGAATATTTGGTTGCTCATGTTATGTTGAAGTTAGTGATGGTAAGCTCGACAGAAGGGCAATGAAGTGCATGTTCCTAGGTTATGCAAAAGGTGAGTGGGGCTATAAGTTGTGGTGTTCGAAATTAAATTCACCTGTTATCAGCAGAGAAGTTACATTTGACGAGTCTCCAGTACTTCTAGGTTGGAGTGTTTGTGGCAGTGTTCATACGGATCTGAACGATGTTTAGCTTGAGGTAGAGTTGCAACCAGAAACTTTTGAGGTAGCAAGTACTAGCAAAGTAATTGATATAGATGGTGCTTATAGCGAGGTGGAACCTATTGAGCTAATAGTTGTTGTAACTGCTGAACTTGACAAAGTGCATATTCGATCTTTTGACAGATATAGATGCAATGATGGTTTTGCTTTATCTGCGGTTGAGAAGATTGTGTCGGAAAATCCTTCTGGAGCAGTTAAAGGTGCATGTGGAGTTGGTATTCTTATGAGGTCCATGGCTATGCCGAAGTTCAAGCGAGACTTGGACTTGAAAGACGTCTATGGCGGTTGAGCCCATTGGAGTTGTGGGAGAGTAGTGGCGAAATTCGGATTCTATCAAAACGATTGTGACTTGGCTCAAACGTTGAGCTAAGGTGGAGATTGTTGAAAATATATGTCGAGTTTGAGTCTGAAGCGAAAATATAAATTTCAAGAAAAAAAAAAGGAACGAAAAAAATCTACTGCGCGTTGGACTAAGCGGCTGAATTTGGAAAGTGAATTGTGGAATTTGAGTTGGACTTTGAATCGGTCTAACAAAGGTCCGAGAAGGGAAGGAAATAAATTTTGTTTTGAAATCCATGGATAGATGTTATCCCGAGGAGCTCGGCCACAGAACTTGAAAGTCCAACATGGACTTTGTGCGGGACCGAGTCAAGAAAGAAAATCAACTCTTTCAAGGTCGGTCCAAGAAAAGTAAAGAAGGAAACTAAAGAAAAGAACAACCAGTGGGATTCCACCAAGATTGTTTCGGATATATATCTTGCGTTTGATAGCGTAGCCGCAAGTGTGCATGCCGTGTGAGTGGTCAACAAGCGCTGTTACCGTGCAGAGTCTTGAAGCACCGCGTTCGTGAGTGCTTGGCAGTGGATGTTTCAGTGAATTCTTGTTCGTGAATTACATCCAAGAAGAATTAGTGTTCAAGTAATTAAATCTTATGGTAAGATTTGTGTATAATTTTTTCGTGAGATTGAGAGATTATTTCGTGAGAGATTATAGGGTTAAACACTGCGTGAGTTATTGGGTGTAATTAAAGCTTGGAAACTTAGAGTGTTTGAGTAACTCAAATGTGGTTGTAATCTCCGTTATATCGCTTGATTTATAATAAAATTCCGTGCTGCTCTCCCCGTGGACGTAGGTCACTACAACCGAACCACGTAAATATGGTGTCCAGTTTATTTTCTTAATTTGTCAAATTTTATTATTCGATCGCTTAGCTTCCGCAACAAATTTGGTTCATAGGAACAGAGAGAAGCATATTTTTTCTATATCTAATAAGTACCGATAAGTAATGGGGGTTGATCCCCCAATTCAGATTTAATAGTACATCCCAATAGGGGACGGTCATGCTTGTTCAATTTGTCTTTCTCAACTTGGATGCCATGAGGCAGGCCTTGGAAAGTTTTTGTATAGGAAGTGTTGACACCTAAATTTTAACGACCATTTAGTATAATTTGCATAGAAAATTAGGGATTAAAATTTTTAACCCCTAAACAAAAAATATTTTAAATTGCATAACATATAGTTTAAATTCATTTTAGATTAATTGCATTTTACATCAGACCGGCGGTGAATGAACGAGCTTAAATTTCATCGAATGGGACTCGGCTTGCTTGGAATGCAAGGGCCGGGAATTACAAGTCAAACGGGCTTGGTTGTTTTAATTTGAACTTAATTCAGCCCATTATCATTAATTAATTCAGCCCATTATCATTAATTAATTCAGCCCATTTAAATTAAAGCCCAAGCCTAAGCCCATTAGGACTAGAAAGCCCATCTAATTGACCTAGATTAATACTATATATACATTATTAGGTCAGAATTTTAGAAGGGGGGGCCATAATTTTCAGATCAGAATTTTGAGAGTGTGAGAGTGAGAAAGAGAGAGAGAGAAAGAAGTCGCGCGCCACGCCCGCCGCGCGCCCCGCCTGCCGCGCGCCCCCGCTTGCCGCGCGCCACGCCTGCTGCCCGTCGCCGCGCCCTGCCGCCGCGCCTGCCGCCCGTCGCCGCGCCCCGCCGCGCCTGCCGCCCGTCGCCGCGCCCCGCCGCGCCTGCTGCCCGTCGCCGCGCCCTGCCGCCGCGCCTGCTGCCCGTCGCCGCGCCCTGCCGCGCCTGCCGCCCGTCGCCGCGCCCCGCCGCGCCTGCTGTCCGTCGCCGCGCCCTGCTGCCGTCCCTGCCGCGCGCTCGCCAGCTGCCGCACGCCGAGCTCCGACGCCGCTGCTGCCGTCCCTGCCGTGCCCACTGCCGCGCGCTCGCCAGTTGCCGAACGCCGAGCCCCGACGCTGCTGCTGCCGTCCCCGCCGGAGCCGTCGCACGCCGACGCTGTCTTGCTGCCCTCCGACGCCGTTCCCTACAGCCGTCCCTGCCGCCGCCGGAGTCATCGCACGCCGACGCCGCCTGCTGCTGCTCCTCCCGCCGTGCACCACCGCCGCTGTCCGGACGGTCACACCGTTGCCACGCCGTCGTCCCGACACCGCGCCGCCGAATCCGCTGTTCGCCGCTCATCCCGATTCGCAAGTTCGAATTTGGAAATTATCTGCAAATTAGGTAAGTGAATGTTATCCAATATTTTCAGAATATTTCGTTTCTTAATTTTTGGATGTTTGAATATTCTGTGAATATTGTGTGGATTGCTAGATGATTCTCGGATAATGTTTGCCTTGTTCGCAATATTTGAAAATATTTAAAATTAGGAAACTTTCCTAATTCAGCAACGTATCTGGACAACTATCAGACCTTATCCCTAAGGTATGATACGTGGTGATACGGAAAATCATTATCCTATCCATAATCACTTGGGTACGATAATGAATTTTATCTGCTTTCCAAATTTGAATGATCGATTTTCCGTCAATATCTGTAACCCTATAGATATGACTGATAGTTCAATTTTTGTGCCTAATCCGAGTTTGAAACGAATCTTGTGGATCGCGTGGCTGTTTTAAATGTGGATGCTATCTTTGTTTAGATTGTCTTTCCTTTTCAAATAAAAAGAAAATTAAAAAATATATCAGTTAGGATTTGAATTTGAGTCTTGCATGTTTAGGAACCCTAAATACATCTAGACGATAGAGTAATTATTTAATTTAAATTAGGACTTGAGATAATCTATTTCCTAGTTTAAATTAAGTAATTTTCTAATCTTAATAGATTATTTAGGTTATGTTTTAATTCCGAATTTTCATGAAAACCCAAAAAAAAAAGAATGAATTGTTTTATGAATTGTTAGGATAGATTGCATTTTTAATTTAAGTAATTTATTATTTCGAATTTTAACAAAAATCCCAAAAATAATTCATGTTAGGATATGTTAAGTCATCATAGGTTGCATGTTAATTTAGGCATATTTTTATTCCGAATTTCATCAGAAAATACCAAAAATAAATCATTTGCCCGTCATTAGAATTAGGTCACGTCGTCGCATGACATATAGTTTGCATGCTAGGTTGCATTACTTGCATGTCATTTTTGCACGTCATTGCATATAGGTTAGCTTTCACTTAAATAAGCGAAAATCCAAAAATTGAGTGAATCCCTTGTTAATTAGAAATCATATTAGGTTGTTGATGTGATTTTCTAGCTAACAATGCAGATGCTTACGTTGCTTCGAGGTAAGTAATACTCCCACTTGCAATTTATTTAATGCTTTCTTGGGTGTTAAATTGGTGGTTTGCGCACTCACATGAACACCTCACATGTTAGTGACTAAGTTAAAATGGATCCAGATTGCTTGCCAAAATATTTTTGAAAAGAAGAGGTACCGAAAGGGCGCTAGACTAGATCTAGCGTAATCAAGTCCCCGAGCTTAGAATCTCTGGTTCGTAGGAATAAAACATATCTCCCTATGTTTTATTTAGGTTTCTAATCGACCTACCACAAATAGATTAGTGGCGACTCCAAGCATGAAAACATTTGCATGTTAAAAACTTAAACCCAAAGTTGCGAATTGGTAGGGCTTGGGAGGGCCCGAGTTAGGTTTAGTCCTAATAATCTATTAGCCTGAGAGGAAAAACTTTAGGTCGCGACAGCTTGGCGACTCCGCTGGGGACTTGAGTTAAAACTCTTAGTGGACTTAAGCCAGTCTTTCTTTTCAAAAATATTTTTTGCTTGGCAGCGAGGATCCCAGGTACGTCCCTAACATTTTAGGTGTTAAATGTTTTTGCAGAATGAGAGGTATAAGGGGAGGCGTGATTGTTAACCCTTGTTTTGCAGAGAGGTGTATGAATGAATGGTTTATTTTATGCACGAAGCGCTGTATGATATAACTTGTTGTGCATGCCTTGCATTTACACTACACCGCACACACTTCCCGCTACCGGACCTGGGCGGCACAGGTTTAGGATGGTACTGAGAAAACGGACACCCCGACCACACCCGCGTGGTACGGGTCGCCTTTCTTGGTCCCGAAAGTTCTTTCATGGTGTCATTGAATACCTACCACGGTTGCACCCTTTGCAACCTGGGTCGGCTCCTTGACTAAGCCGGAGTCAGGGGAATCCCAGCCTAACCACCATCATGACTGGTTTAGCTCGGTAATCCTCATGTCTCCATTTTGCAAGCCAGAGTCTAGATAGAAATCGAACCTCACATTTCATGCGCATGTCTATGTGATTGCCATCATTCTACCGGGTGAAGTAAGATTTCTGAACCTTTATCTCGCAATTTATTTATGTTTCGTCTTTTTCTTTGGTCGGTCCATGACATTAGGTCGGTCGTGAGTCTTGGTCTATACACTATGGGAGGGGCAGACATCCGGATTCTTGATGCTCCTAAGGACGAGCTCCGTGCCTGGTGGAATCTACTCAGTCCGACCAACCGCAAGCTAGTTGAGGGCCACATCGGGAGGCTGCTCCCCCTACTGGAGGTCAAAGTCCGTACCGGCCTCGTCCGAGCATTAGCGCACTTCTGGTGTCCCGCGACCTCTACCTTTATATTCGGTAAGCACGAGCTCACCCCGACGTTGGAAGAATATAGCGTGCTCATTGGAAAATCATTGGAGTCGGATTTAGTCACACCACCTTTGGGAATTGATTCTACTTTAATGTTGGCTGAATTTCTGAATGTCGGAAAAGATGAATTGAGAAAAGTGTTAAAAGCAAATCGTGGCACATGTCCATTTTCATTCCTGAGTCAGTGTTTTGAAAAAGCCACATCTTTTCAAAAAGGCAGAATCTTTTTGCTAGCGTTTTTCGGGTTCGTGATTTTTCCTTACTGTAAGAATGCATGTAATCCGTCAATCGCATGGTTGGTCCAACAGGTCTGTCTTGAAAAGAATTTTATCAACATCATTTTAGCCGAAACTTTCATTTCCCTCACTAAATTTAAGCAACATGTTGACAAAACTTTTCATGCCCCCCTCGAGCTTTTGCAAATCTGGTTTTTGTCTCACATAAAAGGGTGTGGCGATTTACTCACAATATCTGAGCTTAGTGATTCTAGCCATCCCGTCTTGAGGTATAAAGAAAAACAAGGGGGTGCACCCGATTATCATTACTCTGAATGGATCATTTTCATGAAAAACGCTAGACCCCAAGGTTTCCAATGGCATGCTAATTGGTTCAAAGTTGAGGAAGCTCGGCTTACGTGTAACGGTATTGGGCCGGTTCCACTATTGGGTTTCACTGGCGCAATTGAATACTACCCCGCCAGAGTGTCTCGTCAGTATCAGATTCTCCAAGGGCTCCCTCCAGCGCTACAACCGGAACTCCTCCAAGTTGACTTCGCCGATGACGATAAAGACCACGAAGCGACCGTAGCTCAGCTCAATAAGATGTGGAGGAAGTGTCGTGTGTTAAAGATAGCTCGGCCCGAAGGAGAACTAAAGGGAGAGCAGAAGTCCTATTTCGCGACGACCCAGTACATTCGTCGGCACAGAATCCCGCGGGATTTGCTCCCGAAGATACCCAAGGTGCCTCTCAAGTCCGCCAATCGCTCAGAGAACAATCGCCTCAAAAGGAAGGCCGAAGAAGCTGAAGAAAAGGCATCCAAGATAGCTCGAGCTTATGAGCAATTGAAGAAGGAAGTCGCCTCCCATATGTCTATAGATCAAGCTAAATAAAAAAGCTCGAAGTTCTTTTCTTATTTCAGTTTCAGTTTTAAAATTTGTTTAGGAATTGAGTTATTTGTCTTTATATTCAGTTCAACTTCAAGTCATTAATTGGTGTAAAAATTTTCGCCATTTCAATAAAGAGGTCCTTTCAATTCAAAGCGGTTAGACCAATGTCATGGATTGGCGTATGATTTTGCTTAACACTCATGTATGCCTGTTTCATTTCGAAATTAGGTAGCTACGGACCGATCACGATCGCCCATTCGTACACGGTCGAGAGCCAGAATGGCCGATCAAACCGACTTGCAAGAGCGTGTTGTTGGTATGGAAGATCAGATCAAGCAACTTGTCATCGCAATGCAACAAATGTCCACTGAGATTAAAGCTCTCCGGTCGGTTCCTGCTTCGGCACCCCTTGAAGCGTCAGTCCCAAAGCAGAAAATCAGAAAAAGTGTCGATCTTGACGGAGATGACGATATTCCTGATTTAGAAGATGACCCCGTCCAGATCATCGTCAACAAAGACAAACCTGATGAACGGGTCAATAAACTTGAAGAAAGAGTGAAGCAGCTGGAAGGTTCGCAGGATTCACCTTCGATCGATCTGTCCCTGTACTCACAGATCAAAATCCCGAAGAAGTTCAAAATGCCGGATTTCGACAAGTACAATGGCACCACATGTCCAAAAGCCCACCTACAGCTCTATCACGTACAAATGACTTCGTATGTTGATAACGAACTCCTGATGATCCATGCCTTTCAAGCAAGTTTGACGGGTCCTGCTTTGAGCTGGTATCTCATGAAGAAGATAAATGGCCTCAAAACTTGGAAAGAAGCCAGTGAAGCATTCTTGTTGACACCTAAATTTTAGCAAACATTTAGTGTAATTTGCATAGAAAATTAGGGATTAAATTTTTAACCCCTAAACAAAAAATATTTAAATTGCATAACATATAGTTTAAATTCATTTTAGATTAATTGCATTTTGCATCGGACCGGCGGTGAATGAACGAGCTTAAATTTCGTCGAATGGGACTCGGCTCGCTTGGAATGCAAGGGCCGGGAATTACAAGTCAAACGGGCTCGGTCGTTTTAATTTGAACTTAATTCAGCCCATTGTCATTAATTAATTCAGCCCATTATCATTGATTAATTCAGCCCATTGTCATTAATTAATTCAGCCCATTTAAATTAAAGCCCAAGCCTAAGCCCATTAGGACTAGAAAGCCCATCTAATTGACCTAGATTAACACTATATATAGATCATTAGGTCAGGGTTTTAGGGAGACGACAATTTTCAGATCAGAAAATTTTTAGAGACACACGTGAGAGTTGAGAAAGAGAGAGAGAGAGAAGGAGACCGGCCGAGCACCCCCACACGGCCAGAACCGTGCGCCGCCCGCCGCCGCTGCTTCCTGCCGGCGCCGTGCCTGCTGCTGCCGCGCCCGCTGCTGCTCCCCACCGCGCTTCCCGCCGACGCCGTGCCTGCTGCTGCCGCGCCCGCTGCTGCTCCCCACCGCGCCTGCCGCTGACGCCTGCGTGCGCCTGCCGAGCGTCGCCCCTTGCCGCGCCCGTCGCTGCCGCTTCCCGCTGACGCCTGCTGCCGTGCCTGCTGCCGCGCCTGCCGCCGCCTACCGCTGCTGCTTCCCGCGCGACGCCGCCGCCGCTGCTTCCCGCGCGACGCCGCCGCCGCCTCCTGCCGCTGCCGCTGCCCGTCACTGCT
The DNA here is from genome assembly GCA_031216405.1 of Syzygium malaccense. Classification (NCBI taxonomy): domain Eukaryota; kingdom Viridiplantae; phylum Streptophyta; class Magnoliopsida; order Myrtales; family Myrtaceae; genus Syzygium; species Syzygium malaccense. Next base: position 20,929,984 of record CM062260.1, read on the forward strand.
GCCCTCTCTCGCTGCACGCTGCCGTCGCCAGAACCGTCACACGCCGACGTCACTGCAGCCGCCTCCTCCCGCCGCTGCTGCCGCCGCCGAGCCCGCTGCTGCTCCTCCCGCCGGAGCTGCTGCTTGTCCCTGCCGCGCGCAACCGCGTGCTGCCGCTGTTCCTCGCCGTGCGCCGCTGCTGTTGCCGCCGTTCCCGACACCGCGCCGCCGATCCACCGTTCGTCGCTCATCCCGATCCGCAAGTTCGAATTTGGGAATTATCTGCAAATTAGGTAATTGAACATTATCCAATATTTTTAGAATATTTAGTTTCTTAATTTTTGGATGTTTGAATATTCTGTGAATATTGCGCGGATTGCTAAGATTTCTTAGGATAATGTTTTGCCTTGTTCGCAATATTTGAAAATATTCAAAATTAGGAAACTTTCCTAATTCAGCAACGTATCTGGACAACTATCCGACCTTAGCCCTAAGGTATGATACGTGACGATACGGAAAATCATTATCCTATCCATAATCACTTGGGTACGATAATGATTTTTATCTGCTTTCCAAATTTGAATGATCGACTTTCCATTAATATCTATAACCCTATAGATATGACCGATAGTTCGATTCTTGTGCCTAATCTGAATTTGAAACGAATCTTGTGGATCGCGTGGCTGTTTTAAATGTGGATGATATTTCTGTTTAAATTGTCTTTCCTTTTCAAATAAAAAGAAAATTCAAAAAATATCAGTTAGGATTTGAATTTGAGTTTTGCATGTTTAGGAATCCTAAATATATCTAGACGATAGAGTAATTATTTAATTTAAATTAGGACTTGAGATAATCTATTTCCTAGTTTAAATTAAGTAATATTCTAATCTTAATAGATTATTTAGGTTATTTTTTTATTCCGAATTTTCATGAAAATCCCAAAAAAAGAATGAATTGTTTTATGAATTGTTAGGATAGATTGCATTCTTAATTTAATTGATTTATTATTTCGAATTTTAACAAAAACCCCAAAAATAATTCATGTTAGGATATGTTAAGTCATCATAGGTTGCATGTTAATTTAGGCATATTTTTATTCCGAATTTCATTAGAAAATACCAAAAATAAATCATTTGCCTGTCATTAGAATTAGGTCACGTCGTCGCATGACATATAGTTTGCATGCTAGGTTGCATTACTTGCATGTCATTTTTGCACGTCATTGCATGTAGATTAGTTTTCATTTAAATAAGTGAAAATCCAAAAATTGAGTGAATTCCTTGTTAATTAGAAATCATATTAGGTTGTTGATGTGATTTTCTAGCTAACAATGCAGATGCTTACGTTGCTTCGAGGTAAGTAATTCCTCCAAACTTGCAATTTATTCAATGCTTTCTTGGGTGTTAAATTGGTGGTTTGCGCACCCGCATGAACACCTCACATGTTAGTGACTAAGTTGAAATGGATCCAGATTGCTTGCCAAAATATTTTTGAAAAGAAAAGGTACCGAAAGGGCGTTAGACTAGATCTAGCGTAATCAAGTCCCCGAGCTTAGAATCTCTGATTCGTAGGAATAAAACATATCTCCCTATGTTTTATTTAGGTTTCTAATCGACCTATCACAAATAGATTAGTGGCGACTCCGAGCATGAAAACTTTTGCATGTTAAAAACTTAAACCCTAAGTTGCGAATTGGTAGGGCTTGGGAGGGCCCGAGTTAGGTTTAGTCCTAATAATCCATTAGCCTGAGAAAGGAAATTTTTAGGTCGCGACAGCTTGGCGACTCCGCTGGGGACTTGAGTTAAAACTCTTAGTGGACTTAGGCCAGTTTTTCTTTTAAAAAATATTTTTGCTTGGCAGCGAGGATCCCAGGTACGTCCCTAACATTTTAGGTGTTAAATGTTTTTGCAGAATGGGAGGTATAAGGGGAGGCGTGATTGTTAACCCTTGTTTTGCAGGGAGGTGTTTGAATGAATGGTTTATTTTATGCACGAAGCGCTGTTTGATATAACATGTTGTGCATGCCTTACATTTACACTACACCGCACACACTACCCGCTGCCGGACCTGGGCGGCACAGGTTTAGGATGGTACTGAGAAAACGGATACCCCGACCACACCCGCGTGGTATGGGTCGCCTTTCTTGGTCCCGAAAGTTCTTTCATGGTGTCATTGAGTACCTATCACGGTTGCACCCTTTGCAACCCGGGTCGGCTCTTTGACTAAGCCGGAGTCAGGGGAATCCCAGCCTAACCACCACCATGACTGGTTTAGCTCGGTAATCCTCATGTCTCCATTTTGCAAGCCAGAGTCTAGATAGAAATCGAACCTCACATTTCATGCGCATGTCTATGTGATTGCCATCATTCTACCGGGTGAAGTAAGACTTCTAAACCTTTATCTCGCAATTTATTTATGTTTCGTCTTTTTCTTTGGTCGGTCCATGATAGGTCTAGGTTGGTTTTAAATTTGAAAGTAATAATCATTGAGTCCTTTTTAAAAAGAAAGAAAGAAAGAAAGAAAGAAAGAAAGCTCTTTTAGAGAATTTATTTTCAATCTATGTCTTTATTTTCCTAGATGTGTCATAGGTAATTATTTTCCTACAAAGTTTGCCGTCATCTTTCTTTTACAAAAAAAAAGGGTTTTAGAGAATTAGTTTTCAGTCCATAGTTTCTAGGGAGTCTCACTTTTTGTTTTTCATAATTTTATGATTAGGGATTTTGGTGCTTCTATTTCCTAAGTTGTGTCTAGGGCGTCATTTATATTTCTTTTCCTAGATCACTTTTCATAAAGTCTCGTCCATATACGAATATTGTCATGAATAAACAAAAAAGACTAGAAGCGTGTCATGGACCAACCTTGTCTTGACCATATACTTATTTGGTTCATTTCTTTTACATCAGGTAGCTACGGACCGATCACGATCGCCCATTCGTACACGGTCGAGAGCCAGAATGGCCGATCAAACCGACTTGCAAGAGCGTGTTGTTGGTGTGGAAGATCAGATCAAGCAACTTGTCATCGCAATGCAACAAATGTCCGCTGAGATCAAAGCTCTCCGGTCGGTTCCTGTTTCGGCATCCCTCGAAGCGTCAGTCCCAAAGCAGAAAATCAGAAAAAGTGTCGATGTTGACGGAGATGACGATATTCCTGATTTAGAAGATGACCCCGTCCAGATCATCGTCAACAAAGACAAACCTGATGAACGGGTCAATAAACTTGAAGAAAGAGTGAAGCAACTGGAAGGTTCGCAGGATTCACCTTCAATCGATCTGTCCCTGTACTCACAGATCAAAATTCCAAAGAAGTTCAAAATGCCGGATTTCGACAAGTACAATGGCACCACATGTCCAAAAGCCCACCTACAGCTCTATCACGTACAAATGACTTCGTACGTTGATAACGAACTCCTGATGATCCATGCCTTTCAAGCAAGTTTGACGGGTCCTGCTTTGAGCTGGTATCTCATGAAGAAGATAAATGGCCTCAAAACTTGGAAAGAAGCCAGTGAAGCATTCTTGAAGCAGTACAGATTCATAACGGACATCATTCCTACCCGTGATGATCTCGAACGTGCTCAGATGAAAAAGACTGAATCCTTCAAAGACTATGCTATCAGATGGAGGAATTTAGCTGCTCAGGTTGTCCCAGAACCCATAGACAGTGAGTTAAAGAGGATGTTCGTGAAAACTCTCCCGTTCGAATACCGTAATCGGATGGTTGCCATTCCGGCTGACAACTTCAACCAACTCATCCCCATGGGCGAACAAATTGAAATAGGGCTGAAAGATGGATGGTTTGTCGAGCCGTCCTCCTCGACCAGAAGATTTGGTGCGAGGAAAGAGAAAGAACCGGCAGCTGAAGTGAATATGGCTTATAACCAGCCGAGCCGGCGGAATGCTAACTCCGCCCCAGCAATCCAAGTAGCAGAAGCTCAACAACAAAACTCGGGTCGTCAACCTTTTCAGAGGAGGAACAACAGGAGGCAATTCACCCCTCTCCCCGGATCGTTGTCTCAAGTATTGACAGTGCTCCAGAAGAAAGGCTTGCTTACTACTGAGCCAAAGCGACCCAATCCCGAGCAGTTCTATAACTTCAACCCGTCAAAGAAATGTGATTATCACATGGGTGAGCTGGGACACTCAACCGATGATTGCTATGCCCTCAGGCACCGAATCCAGAACCTCCTAGATACGAAGGCTTTCTCATTTCAGCCTGCTAAGCCGAATGTTCAGAACAACCCACTCCCTGATCACGCAGGCAATGTGAATGCCATATTTAGCTTTGATGCTGGTCGAATCAAGAATGTTAAGGTGTATACTACTGACGTCTACGGTGAGTTAGTGAAAGCCGGTTGTTACCCGAGTAACGAAGACCTTCCCCTTGCCATCATGAGAGAAAGAATCTCAAGGATGGTAGAAGCTGGGATGGTCATTTATGCTGACCACACTGGCATCATTTCCACTATCTCTGAAGTGGTTATTAATTGGGAGGAGGAGTTTGCTTCGTTGAACACCGGGAGCGACGAGAGCGACCCTCTGCTTGAAGACATGCCTCCGCTTGAAGACGCGTCCGATAATGAGGAGATCATTGTAAGCACGCCTACAACTGATGAAGGGATAGTGATCGAGATACCTCAACCGTATGAGTACAGTGATAATAGGGCAGTTCCTTGGTCCTACAGTCTCGATGTCGACTTAGTTACCAGATCTGGGCGTTCCTACGGCCAAGCTAATGCTCAACCTGCAAAACCTGTTACTGATGAAGAAGCCAAGGAATTTCTAGCTGTGATTAAGGCTAGCGAATACAACATAGTTGAACAATTGCGCAAGCTGCCCGCGCAAATCTCTCTGCTTGAGCTGCTCCAGACGTCTGTCAAGCATCAGAAGGCCTTAATGAAGGTGTTAAGTGAAGTCCACGTGCCAGAGACGATCGATCATGACAAATTAGAGGAATTTGTGGGTTCTATACTCCTCAAGGACCTCATAGCCTTTTCAGATGAAGAGTTCCCTCTAGAAGGGAGGGGGCATACCAAGGCACTCTACATTTCTGTCAAATACAAGGCCTCGCATGTAGCCCGGGTACTCATTGACAACGGATCAGCCTTGAACATCTGTCCTCTGGCAACTTTACACCGGCTCAAGATAGATCCTTCTAGGATAAATTCTGCAAAAACCTCCGTACGAGCTTTTGACGGAACGAAGAAAGAAGTAATGGGAGAAATCCACCTTGACATACAGATAGGACCAACGATGTTCAATGTCCTATTTCAAGTTATGGACATTCCCACTGCATTCAATTTTCTGTTGGGTCGTCCATGGATTCATACAGCCGGAGCTGTGCCATCCAGTCTACATCAGATGGTGAAGTTCATCGTGGAGAGAAAGTTAGTCACGGTCCACGGTGAAGAAGAGCACCCAATTTACCACGCAACGGCTATCCCCTATGTTGAGCCGGATTGCAAAATAGAATCGAGCTATCAGTCGCTCGAGCTCGTATCAACCATACATGCGTCTAGAGGATCATCACTGCCTATTCCTGAGGTGTCAAATGCTGCAGTTATGGTTGGAAAGGTAATGGTCTCTCATGGCTTTACTCCGGGTGAAGGCCTTGGTAGAAACGGTCAAGGTATCCGCCAACCGTTGGAAGTTTCTCAGAGGCCCCGCATTACTGGGTTGGGATACCTGGGGTCAAGTGAGTCAAATAATGGGGGACGTGGACGTGGACGTGGACGTGGTCGAGGTCGAGGTCGAGGAAATGGACAGGACAGATCCCGATCCGAAGAAGAGCCGAATGGCAAAGAACGTGCGCGTGGTAGGTTGCTTCCACACATCCGCACCACATTCCCGGGTCCTGCAAGAATGATGCATGAAGAGAAGGAGGTGATCGACACTTTGGGGCAACCAAGCGGCAAGTTCGATTATTATGTAAAATACTCAGCACCCCCGAGCTTCTATGTTGACCCCCGTGACATTGTCCCGGATGGATGGGGGGGTATGGATGATCCAGCACCTCTAGTGACAGAAGATCCTGATGATGCAATGGAGGGAATCACTGCCCTGTTCGATAATTTCTTAATTGGAGCCATCGAGGAAGGACCGTTGAAGGGAATGGGCACTGGCCCGCAAGAGTAACACATTTACTTTTTTCGCACACTCCCCTACGCGGGAATTTTTACTGCTTTTTAGGACTTGCCCCGTCTCGGGAGCTGCTTTTTAGTACTTTTCATTTCTAGGGTTTGATTGTTGCAATTTCCATTTCAATAAATGTAATTCACTTGGTGATAATCAATGAAATTACAAGTTATTTTCGTTTTGAGGGCATGTTGAGGTACATCAAACCAGCCCGGTGATGATATCCAACCGATAAAATAAAATATAGTCCAAGGAGAATTCTGAGGCCTGGGCTTCTTCATGCTTCCTCGTGTTAAAACCTTTTTGAAAAGAATTTCAAAACAAATCAAAAATCATCAATCAATAAAAAATGCAATGCTTAGCCCTGTTTGTCCTACTGAGCCCCCTACTTTATGTTTCAGGGGCAATTTTGTGACATGTAAGGGTATGGGGACGGTCCAATCTGATGAATTATGTGTCACCGAACCTGATCTCGATGACACCAATGAACTCGAAGATTCCTCAGACCTCCAGCGTGATCTAGAGCATCATGAAAGACCTAAAGTCCTAACGGTAGACCAAACTATCATCATCAACTTGAGTGATTCTGGAGAACCCAAAGAGGTGAAGATAGGGGCAACCCTTCCCGAAGGTGAAGCTAAACGCCTGGTCCAACTGCTGAAGGATTACCAGGATATCTTCGCCTGGTCGTATGTCGATATGCCGGGTCTAGACCCTTCTATCGTGGAGCATAGTCTACCTACTAATCCAGACATGCCGCCCAAGAAACAGAAGTTACGAAGGACCAAGCCTGAACTTTCCAAGAAAATAGAGGAGGAGGTCATGAAACTCTTGAAAGTGGGATTCATCGAAGTCACCCAATACCCCAGCTGGGTGGCTAATATTGTGCCAGTCATGAAGAAGGATGGTCGAGTTCGGGTTTGCATCGACTATCGCGATTTAAACAAGGCTAGCCCTAAAGACGATTTCCCATTGCCACATATAGACGTTTTGGTGGACAGTACTGCTGGGTTCGAGCTGTTTTCCTTCATGGATGGTTTCTCGGGTTATAATCAGATAAAAATGAAGGACGATGATAAGGAGAAAACGGCGTTCATCACTCCTTGGGGGACATTCCACTATAAGGTCATGCCCTTCGGCCTTAAAAATGCCGGGGCAACATATCAACGGGCAATGGTGACACTCTTCCATGATATGATGCATAAGGAGATCGAGGTTTATGTCGATGACATGATCGCCAAGTCTCGACCTGGGAAGAGTCACGTCGATACTTTGAAGAAATTATTCGAGAGGCTCCGTGAGTTTAAACTCCGTCTCAATCCAGCAAAGTGCGTATTCGGAGCAACCTCGGGTAAATTACTTGGGTTCATAGTAAGCAGTAAAGGCATTGAAATTGACCCCTCCAAGGTGAAGGCTATATGTGAGTTGCAACCCCCGTCGACCGTAAAAGAAGTGCGGAGCCTCCTGGGTAGATTGAACTACATAGCCCGTTTTATTTCTCAGCTCTCAGCAACTGCTAAGCCATTCTTCAAACTTCTAAGGAAGAATGCTCAAGTCGAATGGGACGATGATTGTCGGGAAGCGTTTAACGAACTGAAGCAATACCTGATGAAACCACCAGTGCTAGTCCCACCAATGCCGGGCCAGCCTTTGATCCTTTACCTCACGATTCATAGTGAGTCTTTAGGTGCGATGCTAGCCCAGAAAAGTCCTGAAGATGGAAAAGAGCGAGCCATTTATTACTTAAGCAAGAAGTTCACTGTCTCGGAGTTGAATTATTCTGAAGCCGAGAAGACTTGCGCTGCGTTAGTATGGGTGCTCCATAGGCTGCGACAATATACACTGCATCACCGGACTTTGCTTGTGACTGAGAACGATCCCATCAAGTATTTACTTGATCAGCCTGCTTTGGTAGGAAAGTTAGCCAAGTGACAGATTTTAATTTCAGAGTTTGATATCCAGATGAAGCCACAGAAGTCAGTTAAAGGTCGAGTAATTGCTGATGTATTAGCTGAAAATCTTGGAGTCCCTGATGATGATAGATATTCTCCAGAAGATCGCATTTTGGTAATAAAGGAAAATACATGGACCATGTTTTTCGATGGAGCTGTAAACTTGGCCGGTTCTGGCACTGGGGCAGTTTTAATATCCCCAGATGGGCAACATTATCCAGTAGCAGCAAAGTTGGTGTTCCCCTGTACCAACAACATAGCCGAGTACGAAGCTTGCATCCTCGGACTCCAAGCCGCAGTGGAAATGAGGATAACCAAGTTGAAAGTGTTTGGTGATTCTGCTTTGATTATTCTCCAAACTGTGGGAGAGTGGAAGACGAGAGACACCAAACTAGTGCCGTACCATGAATACCTCGAAGAAATCATAGAGGAATTCGAAAATATCTCTTTTGAGTACTTATCGAGGTCTCATAATCAGTTTGCTGATGCGCTAGCTACGTTATCATCCATGTTGCAAGTGATTGATGGGTTAGAGGTAGAACCCTTGAAGATTGAAGTCCTGGCAAAACCAGCCTACTGTATGGTTGTGACTGGAGAACCTGATGAAAAGCCATGGTATTACGATATCATGAGTTACATCCAGAGACAAGAATTTCCTGAGGGAAGCACCCCGGCCGACAGGAAATACATAATGAAAATGGCTTCAAAATTCTTTGTTAGTGGTGAGAAGCTGTACAAAAGATCATATGATTCAATCCTATTAAGGTGTGTGGATGCGGCTGAAGCTACCAGAATCATGCAAGAAGTACACGAAGGGATATGTGGTCCACACATGAATGGCCACATGTTAGCTAAGAAGATTATGAGGTTGGGTTATTATTGGCTCAGTCTTGAGAGTGACTGCATCCAACATGTTCGAAGATGTCATCGCTGTCAGGTTCATGGGGATAAAATAAATGTTCCCCCGACGGAATTACATCAGCAGTCTGAGCCATGGCCCTTTTCAATGTGGGGCATCGATGTGATTGGCCCGATTAATCCTAAGGCATCGAATGGACATCGATTTATCCTGGTCGCGATTGACTATTTCTCTAAGTGGATTGAGGCGTCATCTTATGCAAACGTCACCGCAAAGAATGTTGTAAAATTCATCAGACGAGACATAGTCGCTCGCTATGGTGTCCCTGAGGCTATTGTCACTGACAATGGGACAAATTTGAACAACAAGTTCATTGATCAGTTGTTCAACGAGTTCAAAATCCGGCACCTGAATTCATCTCCCTATCGTCCACAGATGAATGGAGCAGTTGAAGCTGCCAACAAGAACATCAAGAAGATCTTGGCCAAAACGGCTGAAAACTATCGTGACTGGCATGAAAGGTTGCCGTTTGCACTAATGGCGTATCGAACTTCGATCCGAACCTCTGTCGGAGCAACTCCTTTTTCCTTGGTGTATGGTATGGAAGCAGTCCTACCCGTCGAAGTAGAGATCCCTTCCTTGCGAGTATTGTCTCAAGTGGAGTTGTCCGAGGCAGAATGGATGCGACAAAGGCATGAGCAGTTAAACCTAATTGATGAGAAGCGATTGAGAGCCATTTGCCACGGTCAAACCTATCAGCAGAGGATAGCTAGATCCTTCAATCAAAAGGTGCGTCCAAGACACTTCGAGGTAAATGATCTAGTCCTGAGGAAGGTACTGCCAGTCTTTTCTGTTCCTGGAGGAAAATTTGCCCCAAACTACATTGGTCCGTATGTGGTTAAAAAGGTGCTTCCTGGAGGTGCCCTGATTCTCGCAGAAATGGATGGTCGTGAGTTTTCCACTCCTGTTAATTCTGATGCTGTGAAGATATATTATCCCTGATGGAATTTAACATTTTGCAGCAAAAGTTTTCAAATGTTCGGTTTTATATTCTGAATTGCAAACATTGCATTTATGAATAAATGGTTTCAGTCAATTTCAAGTTAAGATGTTTGCATTGACTTTAATTTCTGCATGGTTATTTGTCAGTCTATATTATCGATTTCAAAAGGGGAATCTATTTAGACAATATGATAACTCACGTGGAATGAATTGAATGTGTTGAATGAGGTACATCGGGATGATGAAAGGCAAGCCATATCCTATACACAGTCCCGTGCACTAATCCCCAGTGAGTTGAGTGGAAAGATTCCATGTTTGCAAGGTAAAGGGTTATCTCGCAAAAGGTACGGCAACTGAAATGACGAGAGGCAGTTCATTTCTCTACCCCAAACACTACAGGTTATCCATTGTTTCGCCACTTTGAGCCTAAACACTTGGAGAAATTCATTCAAATTACCCCTGTCAAGAACCACCCCACATCGGGGCAAACTGGAGGTAAGTCAGCGTCATAAGGTGAAAAATGAGTAGAAATTTTCATGCTCTCACTTGCATCAATCTTCGAGTGTTGCTTTTTCAGATGAATTCACGTGAAGTTCAAGTGCCTTAGAATGACGAAGAGCATTTCTTTCTCTATCCTATACACACTTTATCCTTTGCTAAGCCCAATTGAGCCTGCAAATTCATTTCTTAAACCCAGTTGGTGATCATCCCCCACACTGGGGCAAGGCAAAAGTCATCATTGTTCAGGCAGCATATCCGGAGCACCGATAAAAGACGAAGACCTTGAGAGTCCAAATGTTAGTCATTCGGTCAAAACAAGCCAAAGTGTGATTGGCCAATGTATGCATTGTAGACAGTGTGTGTCAAAAAAAAAAATGGAGAAAAAAGTGACGACTTTAGATTAGAAAATGTTGAGATGTGTCAAAGTCACAAAAATATCCCGAGTCTTAAAGAGTCAAGTGATAAGCTCTCGAAGCCAATGGAGCATTTACCGAGAAGACAATCCCTGGTGAAGAAGAAGACCGGTGACAATGCCGAGATGATCACCAACTCTCACCCCAATTATACACATTTTGAGCCTTATGATCCATTCATTTCTCAACCCATGAGCCTAGCCTACGTTACGTCCCTTGCAAAGTCTCTTCAGATTAGGGCACTTGAACTAACGTAGAGTTTCTGATGTTTATAAGCTTAGCTCGAAGAAGTGCGAGCAAGTCCATTTCTATCTCATTTTGCAGGTTCTTGACTTATAAACCCGGAGACAATTGCAGAGTATTTTCTTTCAATAGCCTCGACTCGAAGAGTCTCTTTTGCTAAGCCATTGACCAAGCCTATGTTACGGTCCTAACAAAGACCTCTCAGATTGGTAAAGTCGTACTGCTTGCGAGAATACTCGGACCCTTGTCAACATGATGATGGTGAGATGGAGCGATTCTCCATAAATCAGCCTTTCGATGAGAATGAGAGAAAGCCCTTTTGGACCGAAAGTCCCTCATTCGACATTTTCAAGATATCCGCTTGTGAGTTCGGATTGTCTTGTCATGATTTTTCCCCAGCGAAGTTTGTAATGCTGATTTGACAAAACCATCGTGCATGAAAATCAATTGAAATCATGGTGCATGTGTATATGTATTCTTGACAATGTGCGAATGCGTATTACATGTTACTTAAAATCGTGTCTAACAGGAGACACACCTTCAGAGTTGGAGATGTCACCAGGTAAGTATATCTCTATCCCTAGGATATCTATGACTATCTAGGTATCCCTAACCTGTTCAAGCAATTGTCAGGTCCCACATTTGATCATTTTTGCAATCTCTAGATGCCTTTGATTGTGTTCAGGTGTCTATTGATCAAACATTTTCAGGTACTTCTGATGATATCCAGGTACTTTGTCAAGGAACTCTTGAACACTTGGGCTAGCCCTTTTGTTCATCAAATCATAGATTTTCATACAATCTCGAGAAGATTCCCCCGTTACATGACTATGAGCAGGTATAGGCATGGCGGCCAAATCTTTGCATATGAGCAGGTATATGTAAAGGTCGGAATATTCTTCCCAAATCTCAGGTATTCCCCCGCTACTCACCTATGAGCAGGTATAGGTGAAGCGGCCAAATCTTTGCATATGAGCAGGTATATGTAAAGGTCGGAATACTCTTTCAAATCTCAGATATTCCCCCGCTACTCACCTATGAGCAGATATAGGTGAAGCGGCCAAATCTTTGCATATGAGCAGGTATATGTAAAGGTCGGAATACTCTCATTATATCGGATGTTCCCCCGCTACTCGTCTATGAGCAGGTATAGGTGAAGCGGCCAAATCTTTGTATATGAGCAGGTATATGTAAAGGTCGGAATATTCTCTCAACCCCAGGTGTTCCCCCGCAGTTCACTTATGAGCAGGTATAAGTGAGGCGGCCAAATCTTTGCATATGAGCAGGTATATGTAAAGGTCGGAATATCCTCTTGATTTCAAAAGTTTCCCCCGCAATTCACTTATGAGCAGGTATAAGTGAAGCGGCCAAATCTTTGCAAACACCTAGAGAGATGTATAGGTAGTTCGTAAGGATCGGAACTGTTCTCACGAATCCAGATGATGATTGGATACGTCGAGCTTTCTTCGTGTGTTTTGACTTGACTGCAGATCACCGAAGTTCATCAACGTATATCAGGCAATACCTATGGGACTGAGCCCATACATTTGCCAAAACAACATACAAGTTAAAGTTGTGCCTCGAATTGCGCTATCATTCATGTCAGGTAAGTAATTCCAGGTATGTTTTCTATTCAAGTCAGCATGCATCATTTCTTAATGCATTGTAAAATGGGACTCATAATCCCGACAAAAACAACATTCATTGCATTTGCATAGCTGAAATTTAGGTATCATTTAGTCTTTGAATGCAACCTCTATGAGCTCACCTTCAAAGAGGGGCAGCTGTTGACACCTAAATTTTAGCAACCATTTAGTGTAATTTGCATAGAAAATTAGGGATTAAATTTTTAACCCCTAAACAAAAAATATTTAAATTGCATAACATATAGTTTAAATTCATTTTAGATTAATTGCATTTTGCATCGGACCGGCGGTGAATGAACGAGCTTAAATTTCGTCGAATGGGACTCGGCTCGCTTGGAATGCAAGGGCCGGGAATTACAAGTCAAACGGGCTCGGTCGTTTTAATTTGAACTTAATTCAGCCCATTGTCATTAATTAATTCAGCCCATTATCATTGATTAATTCAGCCCATTGTCATTAATTAATTCAGCCCATTTAAATTAAAGCCCAAGCCTAAGCCCATTAGGACTAGAAAGCCCATCTAATTGACCTAGATTAACACTATATATAGATCATTAGGTCAGGGTTTTAGGGAGACGACAATTTTCAGATCAGAAAATTTTTAGAGACACACGTGAGAGTTGAGAAAGAGAGAGAGAGAGAAGGAGACCGGCCGAGCACCCCCACACGGCCAGAGCCGTGCGCCGCCCGCCGCTGCTGCTTCCCGCCGGCGCCGTGCCTGCTGCTGCCGCGCCCGCTGCTGCTCCCCACCGCGCTTCCCGCCGACGCCGTGCCTGCTGCTGCCGCGCCCGCTGCTGCTCCCCACCGCGCCTGCCGCTGACGCCTGCGTGCGCCTGCCGAGCGTCGCCCCTTGCCGCGCCCGTCGCTGCCGCTTCCCGCCGACGCCTGCTGCCGTGCCTGCTGCCGCGCCTGCCGCCGCCTACCGCTGCTGCTTCCCGCGCGACGCCGCCGCTGCTGCTTCCCGCGCGACGCCGCCGCCGCCTCCTGCCGCTGCCGCTGCCCGTCACTGCTGCCCTCTCTCGCTGCACGCTGCTGTCGCCAGAACCGTCACACGCCGACGTCACTGCAGCCGCCTCCTCCCGCCGCTGCTGCCGCCGCCGAGCCCGCTGCTGCTCCTCCCGCCGGAGCTGCTGCTTGTCCCTGCCGCGCGCAACCGCGTGCTGCCGCTGTTCCTCGCCGTGCGCCGCTGCTGTTGCCGCCGTTCCCGACACCGCGCCGCCGATCCACCGTTCGTCGCTCATCCCGATCCGCAAGTTCGAATTTGGGAATTATCTGCAAATTAGGTAATTGAACATTATCCAATATTTTTAGAATATTTAGTTTCTTAATTTTTGGATGTTTGAATATTCTGTGAATATTGCGCGGATTGCTAAGATTTCTTAGGATAATATTTTGCCTTGTTCGCAATATTTGAAAATATTCAAAATTAGGAAACTTTCCTAATTCAGCAACGTATCTGGACAACTATCCGACCTTAGCCCTAAGGTATGATACGTGACGATACGGAAAATCATTATCCTATCCATAATCACTTGGGTACGATAATGATTTTTATCTGCTTTCCAAATTTGAATGATCGACTTTCCATTAATATCTATAACCCTATAGATATGACCGATAGTTCGATTCTTGTGCCTAATCTGAATTTGAAACGAATCTTGTGGATCGCGTGGCTGTTTTAAATGTGGATGATATTTCTGTTTAAATTGTCTTTCCTTTTCAAATAAAAAGAAAATTCAAAAAATATCAGTTAGGATTTGAATTTGAGTTTTGCATGTTTAGGAATCCTAAATATATCTAGACGATAGAGTAATTATTTAATTTAAATTAGGACTTGAGATAATCTATTTCCTAGTTTAAATTAAGTAATATTCTAATCTTAATAGATTATTTAGGTTATTTTTTTATTCCGAATTTTCATGAAAATCCCAAAAAAAGAATGAATTGTTTTATGAATTGTTAGGATAGATTGCATTCTTAATTTAAGTAATTTATTATTTCGAATTTTAACAAAAACCCCAAAAATAATTCATGTTAGGATATGTTAAGTCATCATAGGTTGCATGTTAATTTAGGCATATTTTTATTCCGAATTTCATTAGAAAATACCAAAAATAAATCATTTGCCTGTCATTAGAATTAGGTCACGTCGTCGCATGACATATAGTTTGCATGCTAGGTTGCATTACTTGCATGTCATTTTTGCACGTCATTACATGTAGATTACTTTTCATTTAAATAAGTGAAAATCCAAAAATTGAGTGAATTCCTTGTTAATTAGAAATCATATTAGGTTGTTGATGTGATTTTCTAGCTAACAATGCAGATGCTTACGTTGCTTCGAGGTAAGTAATTCCTCCAAACTTGCAATTTATTCAATGCTTTCTTGGGTGTTAAATTGGTGGTTTGCGCACCCGCATGAACACCTCACATGTTAGTGACTAAGTTGAAATGGATCCAGATTGCTTGCCAAAATATTTTTGAAAAGAAAAGGTACCGAAAGGGCGTTAGACTAGATCTAGCGTAATCAAGTCCCCGAGCTTAGAATCTCTGATTCGTAGGAATAAAACATATCTCCCTATGTTTTATTTAGGTTTCTAATCGACCTACCACAAATAGATTAGTGGCGACTCCGAGCATGAAAACTTTTGCATGTTAAAAACTTAAACCTTAAGTTGCGAATTGGTAGGGCTTGGGAGGGCCCGAGTTAGGTTTAGTCCTAATAATCCATTAGCCTGAGAAAGGAAATTTTTTAGGTCGCGACAATTCTTGAAGCAGTACAGATTCATAACGGACATCATTCCTACCCGTGATGATCTCGAACGTGCTCAGATGAAAAAGACTGAGTCCTTCAAAGACTATGCTATCAGATGGAGAAATTTAGCTGCTCAGGTTGTCCCAGAACCCATAGACAGTGAGTTAAAGAGGATGTTCGTGAAAACTCTCCCGTTCGAATACCGTAATCGGATGGTTGCCATTCCGGCTGACAACTTCAACCAACTCATCCCCATGGGCGAACAAATTGAAATAGGGCTGAAAGATGGATGGTTTGTCGAGCCGTCCTCCTCGACCAGAAGATTTGGTGCGAGAAAAGAGAAAGAACCGGCAGCTGAAGTGAATATGGCTTATAACCAGCCGAGCCGGCGGAATGCTAACTCCGCCCCAGCAATCCAAGTAGCAGAAGCTCAGCAACAAAACTCGGGTCGTCAACCTTTTCAGAGAAGGAACAACAGGAGGCAATTCACCCCCCTCCCCGGATCGTTGTCTCAAGTATTGACAGTGCTCCAAAAGAAAGGCTTGCTTACTACTGAGCCAAAGCGGCCCAATCCTGAGCGGTTCTATAACTTCGACCCGTCAAAGAAATGTGATTATCACATGGGTGAGCTGGGACACTCAATCGATGATTGCTATGCCCTCAAGCACCGAATCCAGAACCTCCTAGATACGAAGGCTTTCTCATTTCAACCTGCTAAGCCAAATGTTCAGAGCAACCCACTCCCTGATCACGCAGGCGATGTGAACGCCATATTTAGCTTCGATGCTGGTCGAATCAAGAATGTTAAGGTGTATGCTCCTGACGTCTACGGTGAGTTAGTGAAAGTCGGTTGTTACCCGAGTAATGAGAACCTTCCCCTTGCCATCATGAGAGAAAGAATCTCAAGAATGGTAGAAGCTGGGATGATCGTTTATGCTGACCACACTGGCATCATTTCCACTATCTCTGAAGTGGTTATTAATTGGGAGGAGGAGTTTGCTACATTGAACACCAGGAGGGACAAGGGCGACCCTCTGCCTGAAGACATGCCTCCGCTTGAAGACGCGTCTGATAATGAAGAGATCATAGAGAGCAAGCCTAAAGCTAATGAAGAGAAAGAAGTGATCGAAACTTTAGGGCAACCGAGCGGCAAGTTCGATTATTATGTTAAATACTCGGCGCCCCCCAGCTTCTATGTTGACCCCCGTGACATTGTCCCGGATGGATGGGGAGGTATGGATGATCCAACACCTCTAGTGACAGAAGATCCTGATGATGCAATGGAGGGAATCACTGCCCTGTTCGATAATTTCTTAATTGGAGCCATCGAGGAAGGACCGTTGAAGGGAATGGGCACTGGCCCGCAAGAGTAACACATTTACTTTTTTCGCACACTCCCCTACGCGGGAATTTTTACTGCTTTCTAGGACTCGCCCCGTCTCGGGAGCTGCTTTTTAGCACTTTTCATTTCTAGGATTTGATTGTTGCAATTTCCATTCCAATAAATGTAATTCATTTGGTGATAATCAATGAGATTACAAGTTATTTTCATTTTGAGGGCATGTTGAGGTACATCAAACCAGCCCGGTGATGATATCCAACCGATAAAAGAAAAATATGGTCCAAGGAGAATTCTGAGGCCTGGGCTTCTTCATGCTTCCTCGTGTTAAAACTTTTTGGAAAAGAATTTCAAAAAAAGTCACAAATCAAAAATCATCAATCAATAAAAAATGCAATGTTTAGCCCTGTTTGTCCTACTGAACCCCCTACTTTATGTTTCAGGGGCAATTTTGTGATACGTAAGGGTATGGGAACGGTCCAATCTGATGAATTATGTGCCACCGAACTTGATCTCGATGACACCGATGAACTCAAAGATTCCTCGGACCTCCAGCGTGATCTAGAGCATCATGAAAGACCTAAAGTCCTAACGGTAGATCAAACTATCACTGTCAACTTGAGTGATTCCGGAGAACCCAAAGAGGTGAAGATAGGGGCAACCCTTCCCGAAAGTGAAGCTAAACGCCTGGTCCAACTGCTGAAGGATTACCAGGATATCTTTGCCTGGTCGTATGTCGATATGCCGGGTTTAGACCCTTCTATCGTGGAGCATAGTCTACCTACTAATCCGGACATGCCGCCCAAGAAACAGAAGTTGCGAAGGACCAAGCCTGAACTTTCCAAGAAAATAGAGGAGGAGGTCATGAAGCTCTTGAAAGTGGGATTCATCGAAGTCACCCAATACCCCAGCTGGGTGGCCAATATTGTGCCAGTCATGAAGAAGGATGGTCGAGTTCGGGTTTGCATCGACTATCGCGATCTAAACAAGGCCAGTCCTAAAGACGATTTCCCATTGCCACATATAGACGTTTTGGTGGACAGTACTGCAGGGTTCGAGCTGTTTTCCTTCATGGATGGTTTCTCGGGTTATAATCAGATAAAAATGAAGGACGATGATAAGGAGAAAACGGCGTTCATCACTCCTTGGGGGACATTCCACTATAAGGTCATGCCCTTCGGCCTTAAAAATGCCGGGGCAACATATCAACGGGTAATGGTGACGCTCTTCCATGATATGATGCATAAGGAGATTGAGGTTTATGTCGATGACATGATCGCCAAGTCTCGACCTGGGAAGAGTCACGTCAATACTTTGAAGAAATTATTCGAAAGGCTCCGTGAGTTTAAGCTCCGTCTCAATCCAGCAAAGTGCGTATTCGGAGCAACCTCGGGTAAATTACTTGGGTTCATAGTAAGCAGTAAAGGCATTGAAATTGACCCCTCCAAAGTGAAGGCTATATGTGAGTTACAACCCCCGTCGACCGTGAAAGAAGTGCGAAGTCTCCTGGGTAGATTGAACTATATAGCCCGTTTTATTTCTCAGCTCTCAGCAACTGCTAAGCCCTTCTTCAAACTTCTAAGGAAGAATGCTCAAGTGAAATGGGACGATGATTGTCAGGAAGCGTTTAATGAATTAAAACGGTACCTGATGGAACCACCAGTGTTAGTCCCACCAATGCCAGGCCAGCCTTTGATCCTTTACCTCACGATTTATAGTGAGTCTTTAGGTGCGATGCTAGCCCAGAAAAGTCCTGAAGATGGAAAAGAGCGAGCCATTTATTACCTAAGCAAGAAGTTCACTGTCTCGGAGTTGAATTATTCTGAAGCCGAGAAGACTTGCGCTGCGCTAGTATGGGTGCTCCATAGGCTGCGACAATATACACTGCATCACCAGACTTTGCTTGTGACTGAGAACGATCCCATTAAGTATTTACTTGATCAGCCAGCTTTGGTAGGGAAGTTAGCCAAGTGGCAGATTTTAATTTCAGAGTTTGATGTCCAGATGAAGCCACAGAAGTCAGTTAAAGGTCGAGTAATTGCTGATGTGTTAGCTGAAAATCCTGGAGTCCCTGATGATGATAGATATTCTCCAGAAGATCGTATTTTGGTAATAAAGGAAGACACATGGACCATATTTTTCGATGGAGCTGTAAACTTGGCCGGTTCTGGCACTGGGGCAGTTTTAATATCCCCAGATGGACAACATTATCCAGTAGCAGCAAAGTTGGTGTTCCCCTGTACCAACAACATAGCCGAGTACGAAGCTTGCATTCTCGGACTCCAAGCCGCAGTGGAAATGAGGATAACCAAGTTGAAAGTGTTTGGTGATTCTGCTTTGATTATTCTCCAAACTGTGGGAGAGTGGAAGACGAGAGACACCAAACTAGTGCCGTACCATGAATACCTCGAAGAAATCATAAAGGAATTCGAAGATATCTCTTTTGAGTACTTATCGAGGTCTCATAATCAGTTTGCTGATGCGCTAGCTACGTTATCATCCATGTTGCAAGTGATTGATGGGTTAGAGGTAGAACCCTTGAAGATTGAAGTCCTGACAAAACCGGCCTACTGTATGGTTGTGACCAGAGAACCTGATGAAAAGACATGGTATTATGATATCATGAGTTACATCCAGAAACAAGAATTTCCTGAGGGAAGTACCCCGGCTGACAGGAAGTACATAATGAAAATGGCTTCAAAATTCTTTGTTAGTGGTGAGAAGCTGTACAAAAGATCATATGATTCAATCCTATTGAGATGTGTGGATGCGGCTGAAGCTACCAGAATCATGCAAGAAGTACACGAAGGGATATGTGGTCCACACATGAATGGCCACATGTTAGCTAAGAAGATCATGAGGTTGGGTTATTATTGGCTCAGTCTTGAGAGTGACTGCATCCAACATGTTCGAAGATGTCATCGCTGTCAAGTTCATGGGGATAAAATAAATGTTCCCCCGACAGAATTACATCAGCAGTCTGAGCCATGGCCCTTTTCAATGTGGGGCATCGATGTGATTGGCCCGATTAATCCCAAGGCATCAAATGGACACCGATTTATCTTGGTCGCGATTGACTATTTCTCTAAGTGGATTGAGGCGTCATCTTATGCAAACGTCACCGCAAAGAATGTTGTAAAATTCATCAGGCGAGACATAGTTGCTCGTTATGGTGTCCCTGAGGCTATCGTCACTGACAATGGGACAAATTTGAACAACAAGTTCATTGATCAGTTGTTCAACGAGTTCAAAATCCGGCACCTGAATTCATCTCCTTATCGTCCACAGATGAATGGAGCAGTTGAAGCCGCCAACAAGAACATCAAGAAGATCTTGGCCAAAACGGCTGAAAACTATCGTGACTGGCATGAAAGGTTGCCATTTGCACTAATGGCGTATCGAACTTCGATCCGAACCTCTGTCGGAGCAACCCCTTTTTCCTTGGTGTATGGCATGGAAGCAGTCCTACCCGTCGAAGTAGAGATCCCTTCCTTGCGAGTCTTGTCTCGAGTGGAGTTGTCCGAGGCAGAATGGATGCGACAAAGGCATGAGCAGTTAAACCTAATTGATGAGAAGCGATTGAGAGCCATTTGCCACGGTCAAACCTATCAGCAGAGGATAGCTAGATCCTTCAATCGAAAGGTGCGTCCAAGACACTTCGAAGTAAATGATCTAGTCCTAAGGAAGGTACTGCCAGTCTTTCCTGTTCCTGAAGGAAAATTTGCCCCAAACTACATTGGTCCGTATGTGGTTAAAAAGGTGCTTCCTGGAGGTGCCCTGATCCTCGCAGAAATGGATGGTCGTGAGTTCTCCACTCCTATTAATTCTGATGCTGTGAAGATCTACTATCCATGATGGAATTTAACATTTTTGCAGCAAAAGTTTTCAAAAGTTTGGTTTTATACTCTGAATTGCAAACATTGCATTTATGAATAAATGGTTTCAATCAATTTCAAGTTAAGATGTTTGCATTGGCTTTAATTTCTGCATGGTTATTTGTCAACTTGTATCATTGACCTCAAAGGGGACAATATGATAACTCATGTGGAATAAATTGAATGTGTTGAATGAGGTACATCGGGATGATGAAAGGCGAGCCATATCCTATACACAGTCCCATGCACTTGAGTGGAAAAATTCCATGTCTGCAAGGTAAAGGGTTATCTCGCAAAAGGTACGGCAACTAAAATGACGAGAGGCAGTTCATTTCTCTATCCCAAACACTACAGGTTATCCATTGTTTCGCCACTTTGAGCCTAAACACTTGGAGAAATTCATTCAAATTACCCCTGTCAAGAACCACCCCATATCGAGGCAAACTGGAGGTAAGTCAGCGTCATAAGGTGAAAAATGAGTAGAAATTTTCATGCTCTCACTTGCATCAATCTTCGAGTGTTGCTTTTTCAGATGAATTCACGTAAAGTTCAAGTGCCTTAGGATGACGAAGAGCGTTTCTTTCTCTATCCTATACACACTTTATCCTTTGTTAAGCCCAATTGAGCCTGCAAATTCATTTCTTAAACCCAGTTGGTGATCATCCCCCACACTGGGGCAAGGCAAAAGTCATCATTGTTCAGGCAGCATATCTGGAGCGCCGGTAAAAGACGAAGACCCTGAGAGTCCAAATGTTAGTCATTCGGTCAAAACAAGCCAAAGTGTGATTGGCCAATGTATGCATTGTAGACAGTGTGTGTCAAAAAAAAAAAAAAAAAAACTAGAGGGCATGAAAAAGCAGTGTGCCTGGTAAAAGCAAGGCCGATGCCCGTGAAAGAAAAGAAAAGAGAAGAGAAAATGGAGAAAAGTGACGACTTTAGATTAGAAAATGTTGAGATATGTCAAAGTCACAAAAATATCCAGAGTCTTAAGGAATCAAGTGATAAATTCTTGAAGCCAATGGAGCATTTACCGAGAAGACAATCCCTGGTGAAGAAGAAGACCGGTGACAATGCCGAGATGATCACCAACTCTCACCCCAGTTATATACATTTTGAGCCTAATGATCCATTCATTTCTCAACCCATGAGCCTAGCCTGCGTTACGTCCCTTGCAAAGTCTCTTCAGATTAGAGCACTTGAACTAACGAAGAGTTTCTGATGTTTATAAGCTTAGCTCGAAGAAGTGCGAGCAAGTCCATTTCTATCTCATTTTGCAAGGTTCTTGACTTGTAAACCCGGAGACAATTGCAGAGTATTTTCTTTCAATAGCCTCGACTCGAAGAGTCTCTTTTGCTAAGCCATTGACCAAGCCCATGTTACGGTCCTAACAAAGACCTCTCAGATTGGTAAAGTCGTACTGCTTGCGAGAATACTCGGACCCTTGTCAACATGATGATGGTGAGATGGAGCGATTCTCCATAAATCAGCCTTTCGATGAGAATGAGAGAAAGCCCTTTTGGACCGGAAGTCCCTCATTCGACATTTTCAAGATATCTACTTGTGAATCTGGATTGTCTTGTCATGATTTTTTCCCCAGTGAAGTTTGTAATGATGATTTGACAAAACTATCGTGCATGAAAATCAGTTGCAATCATCGTGCATGTATGTGTTCTTAACAGTATGCGAATGCATATTACATGTTACTTAAAATCGTGTCTAACAGGAGACACACCTTCAGAGTTGGAGATGTCATCAGGTAAGTATGTCTCTATCCCTAGGATGTCTATGATTATCTAGGTATCCCTGACCTGTTCAAGCAATTGTCAGGTCCCACATTTGATCACTTTTGCGATCTCTAGATGCCTTTGATTGTGTTTAGGTGTCTATTGATTAAACCTTTTCAGGTACTTCTGATGATATCCAGGTACTTTGTCAAGGAACTCTTGAACACTTGGGCCAGCCCCTTTGTTCATCAAATCACAGATTTTCATACAATCTCGAGAAGATTCCCCCGTTACATGACTATGAGCAGGTATAGGCATGGCGGCCAAATCTTTACATATGAGCAGGTATATGTAAAGGTCGGAATATTCTTCCCAAATCTCAGGTATTCCCCCGCTACTCACCTATGAGCAGGTATAGGTGAAGCGGCCAAATCTTTGCATATGAGCAGGTATATGTAAAGATCGGAATATTCTCTCATTATCTCAGATGTTCCCCCGCTACTCACTTATGAGCAGGTATAGGTGAAGCGGCCAAATCTTTGCATATGAGCAGGTATATGTAAAGGTCGGAATATTCTCTCAACCCCAGGTGTTCTCCCGCAGTTCACTTATGAGCAGGTATAAGTGAGGCGGCCAAATCTTTGCATATGAGCAGGTATATGTAAAGGTCAGAATATCCTCTTGATTTCAAAAGTTTCCCCCGCAATTCACTTATGAGCAGGTATAAGTGAAGCGGTCAAATCTTTGCAAACACCTATGGAGATGTATAGGTAGTTCGTAAAGATCGGAAATGTTCTCACGAATCCAGATGATGATTGGATACGTCGAGCTTTCTTCGTGTGTTTTGACTTAACTGCAGATCACCGAAGTTCATCAACGTATATCAGGCAATACCTATGGGACTGAGCCCATACATTTGCCAAAACAACATACAAGTTAAAGTTGTGCCTCGAATTGCGCTATCGTTCATGTCAGGTAAGTAATTCCAGGTATGTTTTCTATTCAGGTCAGCATGCATCATTTCTTAATGCATTGTAAAATGGGACTCATAGTCCCGACAAAAACAACATTCATTGCATTTGCATGGTTGAAATTTAGGTATCATTTAGTCTTTGAATGCAACCTCTGCGAGCTCACCTTCAAAGAGGGGCAGCTGTTGACACCTAAATTTTAGCGACCATTTAGTATAATTTGCATAGAAAATTAGGGATTAAAATTTTTAACCCCTAAACAAAAAATATTTTAAATTGCATAACATATAGTTTAAATTCATTTTAGATTAATTGCATTTTGCATCAGACCGGCGGTGAATGAACGAGCTTAAATTTCATCGAATGGGACTCGGCTCGCTTGGAATGCAAGGGCCGGGAATTACAAGTCAAACGGGCTTGGTTGTTTTAATTTGAACTTAATTCAGCCCATTATCATTAAATAATTCAGCCCATTATCATTAATTAATTCAGCCCATTTAAATTAAAGCCCAAGCCTAAGCCCATTAGGACTAGAAAGCCCATCTAATTGACCTAGATTAATACTATATATACATTATTAGGTCAGAATTTTAGAGGGGGGCCATAATTTTCAGATCAGAATTTTGAGAGTGTGAGAGTGAGAAAGAGAGAGAGAGAAAGAAGTCGCGCGCCACGCCCGCCGCGCGCCCCACCTGCCGCGCGCCCCGCCTGCCGCGCGCCACGCCTGCCGCGCCTGCCGCCCGTCGCCGCGCCCCGCCGCGCCTGCTGCCCGTCGCCGCGCCCTGCCGCCGCGCCTGCTGCCCGTCGCCGCGCCCTGCCGCCGTCCCTGCCGCGCGACACAGCCGCGCCTGCCGCGCCTGCCGCCCGTCGCCGCGCCCCGCCGCGCCTGCTGTCCGTCGCCGCGCCCTGCTGCCGTCCCTGCCGCGCGCTCGCCAGCTGCCGCACGCCGAGCTCCGACGCCGCTGCTGCCGTCCCTGCCGTGCCCGCTGCCGCGCGCTCGCCAGCTGCCGAACGCCGAGCCCCGACGCTGCTGCTGCCGTCCCCGCCGGAGCCGTCGCACGCCGACGCTGTCTTGCTGCCCTCCGACGCTGTCTTGCTGCCCTCCGACGCCGTTCCCTACAGCCGTCCCTGCCGCCGCCGGAGTCATCGCACGCCGACGCCGCCTGCTGCTGCTCCTCCCGCCGTGTACCACCGCCGCTGTCCGGACGGTCACACCGTTGCCACGCCGTCGTCCCGACACCGCGCCGCCGAATCCGCTGTTCGCCGCTCATCCCGATTCGCAAGTTCGAATTTGGAAATTATCTGCAAATTAGGTAAGTGAATGTTATCCAATATTTTCAGAATATTTCGTTTCTTAATTTTTGGATGTTTGAATATTCTGTGAATATTGTGTGGATTGCTAGATGATTCTCGGATAATGTTTGCCTTGTTCGCAATATTTGAAAATATTTAAAATTAGGAAACTTTCCTAATTCAGCAACGTATCTGGACAACTATCAGACCTTATCCCTAAGGTATGATACGTGGTGATACGGAAAATCATTATCCTATCCATAATCACTTGGGTACGATAATGAATTTTATCTGCTTTCCAAATTTGAATGATCGATTTTCCGTCAATATCTGTAACCCTATAGATATGACTGATAGTTCAATTTTTGTGCCTAATCCGAGTTTGAAACGAATCTTGTGGATCGCGTGGCTGTTTTAAATGTGGATGCTATCTTTGTTTAGATTGTCTTTCCTTTTCAAATAAAAAGAAAATTAAAAAATATATCAGTTAGGATTTGAATTTGAGTCTTGCATGTTTAGGAACCCTAAATACATCTAGACGATAGAGTAATTATTTAATTTAAATTAGGACTTGAGATAATCTATTTCCTAGTTTAAATTAAGTAATTTTCTAATCTTAATAGATTATTTAGGTTATGTTTTAATTCCGAATTTTCATGAAAACCCAAAAAAAAAAGAATGAATTGTTTTATGAATTGTTAGGATAGATTGCATTTTTAATTTAAGTAATTTATTATTTCGAATTTTAACAAAAATCCCAAAAATAATTCATGTTAGGATATGTTAAGTCATCATAGGTTGCATGTTAATTTAGGCATATTTTTATTCCGAATTTCATCAGAAAATACCAAAAATAAATCATTTGCCCGTCATTAGAATTAGGTCACGTCGTCGCATGACATATAGTTTGCATGCTAGGTTGCATTACTTGCATGTCATTTTTGCACGTCATTGCATATAGGTTAGCTTTCACTTAAATAAGCGAAAATCCAAAAATTGAGTGAATCCCTTGTTAATTAGAAATCATATTAGGTTGTTGATGTGATTTTCTAGCTAACAATGCAGATGCTTACGTTGCTTCGAGGTAAGTAATACTCCCACTTGCAATTTATTTAATGCTTTCTTGGGTGTTAAATTGGTGGTTTGCGCACTCGCATGAACACCTCACATGTTAGTGACTAAGTTAAAATGGATCCAGATTGCTTGCCAAAATATTTTTGAAAAGAAGAGGTACCGAAAGGGCGCTAGACTAGATCTAGCGTAATCAAGTCCCCGAGCTTAGAATCTCTGGTTCGTAGGAATAAAACATATCTCCCTATGTTTATTTAGGTTTCTAATCGACCTACCACAAATAGATTAGTGGCGACTCCAAGCATGAAAACATTTGCATGTTAAAAACTTAAACCCAAAGTTGCGAATTGGTAGGGCTTGGGAGGGCCCGAGTTAGGTTTAGTCCTAATAATCCATTAGCCTGAGAGGAAAACTTTAGGTCGCGACAGGAAGGAAGGATTCACAGATCCTCCGGATGTAGAGTGTGCAGGACTTTAAACCCAAATACATTACTCACAATGAAAGTAAACATACAAGTAACGGAACCTTTTTGAAAAGGTCTGAAAGGTAAGCTACATGTTCTTCTTGGCATCTATTATTCTGGCACAAATATTTTTGGTTAAAGCCCTTCTTCTTAAAAGAGACCATTCCCTCACAGCGGAGTCAAGGGATGTCTATTATGTGTATTCAATGCCATCTGCAGATTTTCGAAGAGTAATTGTACACTTTCTCTTTTCCTCAGGATTGATGTACTAAATGGATGGTCCCCGCAAATTTTATTAAGAAAGCTCATTTTGTCGACCACTCATTTGAATTCGGGCCCGAAAGCGTCTTTTGAAGCACCTCATCTTGATAAAAGGCTGGCTACACAAATGCAGGAAGAGACAGATTTGGGATGACAGGTGGTAAATGGATTGGAGCCAGGAATGCTTATTGAAGAGCATTTTTGTCCATACGCATGCTACAATAAGGTTTGAATGTTCTTATCATAGGATAAGACAGACCGGCACCTTTCTTCTTATCGAAAACTACCAATCATCCATTTGAGTAAGGTCCCGCTGTTTTGATTCAAAAGGTGCTTTGCTTTCAATATCAATAAATTGGTGCTCTTTGAAATCGTTCTGCCAGCTCTGGTCATTCAACGATCGAGCAGGAGTGCTCTTTAATTTATCCCAGGTGTCTGTCGGCTTCTCTTAGGTGTTTCCCATTATCCTCTAGATGCAATGTAAGTTTGACAAAAATTAGGTAAATTCGGGAGTCTTGCAAGCATCTATTACTATTTTGGTTTGGGGCTAACAATTCAGAATCAAATCTCTTTAGAAAGAAAATCTTTTGTCTCGTGATGGCCTGTTCTAGTCCCCTTACGAAACTTTCGTTATTGGGTTAGCCATACACTTCACATATTTCTAGCAATTCACATGGTATCATCAAATGATATAAGTATTGGATAAGAATCTACAACGCACTAGAATGTCCTTGTTGATGATCCTTTGCTTCGACAACATCTATGGTTCCTCAAACAATGTAATATGTCACACTGGGTAAATCCTTAACCATTCCCCCTCTTACTATACTATAGAATATTCTTGTGAATTATGGCCAATACCAGGTATATAAGTAGTGATTTCAAATCCGTCGATTAATCATGGTAAGGGGCTCTGATGACCAGAGGGATGACTACAAAAACGAATGAATTTTTTAATCCTTACCAACTTGATCTCGTTGACCAATCCGTTATCATTTTCAGATGTCGCTTTTCTTACTTTTAATTCCCCTTTCCAGTGAATTATCAATCATATATCAAACCTACAATTACCACCAACATTATCTTATGCAAGGCCCATGAAAAAAGTACTCGAGAAACCAATTGAAACTATATATCTACGAGGATTTTAAAAGTTTCAAGTGAAAAGAAAGATCCTTCAAATGGTTAGAGAGGGGGTTAAATTGGCACATATAGAAATTGGAATGCATGGTGCTTAGAGCTTTGAGGTGAGCTCATGGAAGATGTCAACTGTAAATTCTAATTTACGGGTGTTTGGTGTTTTTTTTTCTGCTGCTGCTTCATGTCCTCTATTTCCCTTCTCACCATCCATTTAATTTGTGAGCCAACTTTATGGCATTATTTAATTTTTCCAGGTGTCTCCATCTTCAATTTTTCTGACATCTTCAGAAAGATTGTACCTACTCGTGATGTGACTATAGCGATGAGTTATTAGATTGATTCGGACATAAGAAATTTCCAATCTTTCATTGGTTTCCATATGCCACAATCATGTACATGCAACTGTTTTATATTGACGAACTTATTAAAAGAAAGGCTAGGTTAGCACACTGTATTTTTCGTGAATATCTGTTAAAGAGGGTACAAAAAATCTAAACAAGCGGTAATCTAGTGGTTAATTGGTGTGATATTCTTTAAACGTATTTAAGAAGAAAATATTCAATTTTTTAAAGTATTGATTGCACATATAATAAGGTTGTCACAACCTCTCAAGATTTTAGGTGTCAACAAAGGTCAATTAATGTATTGACATATGTAAAAATTACTTATCTGGTTGCTTGACATAATCCTTTAAATAATTCATCAGTGACTTATTACAAGCCTTTTTTTTTATCAATTATATAAGTCTTTTCGTTCATTCTTTGTATTAAAGGTGGAAATTACTTCAATATCAAAATGGGGATTGGCTACTCTGAATAACTGCACATAACATAAAACTCAAAAAGGAGTATTATAGGTAATGGTGACTGTTGGAGGTAAGTGTTTACTCGTGAATCATCCAATAAGACCGCCTCCACCCAACATTAAACTTTGGAATGTTACAAAAAGGGAAAATGATACAAATAATTTCTGAACTTCGGCTCAATATGTAATGTGCTTCTTAAACATTTAATTTGGTCAACGTGGTTTCTAAACTTTAGCTTGATATGCAATGTCGTGCTCGAACTTTCAATTTGTTCAATGTGGTTTTTAAACTTTTGATACATATTCAATCTAATCACTGAAGTATATGAAAACGTTCAATATTATCCTTAAACTTAAATTAATGAAACGATGACATTGAACATTTTCATATAGTCATTGGACTAACTTGAAGATGTACTAAAAGCTTGAGGACCACATTAAATAAATTAAAAATTCAGGCATCAAATTGCACATGGGATTAAAGTTTAGGGACTATTTATATCATTATTCCTTACATAAATGCTATCGGTTTTGAACAAGTGGGTTCCAATTCGAATCATGTATGCATGACCTATTTCATCTTCTTTGGCCAGCTTATGTACACACGACCTTACTAACACCGTTGTAATGATCTTCTCTCTTTTGTCCTTAGTGACCAAGTTATTTTCAGGATCCGTTTGTTTGAAGCAAAATTGTTCCAGTGAAATTATTTTCCCACCTTTTGGTATTTGGGAATGTTTTCTATGGACTAAAAATAATAAGTTTAGATTCGGGAAAAAAGACTTCTTCTTATGGTAAGAAGGAAGTCAATTTCCCTAAACCAAAAAAATAAAAAATAAAAACTAACCACTTTCCTTGAAAATAACTTTCTTGAAAAATATTTTCCTTTAACATGAAGTTTTCAGTGAAACAAATACGCACTTATCTTTGTGATGAATTCTATGTGGCCGTGGAAGTCCATCCATGTAATTTGGATCATCATATTTTATGCTACAAATGTAGACCTTTGGATCAGATCTAAATAAATGGAATAAGCAACTGGTTAAACTGGTTTACAGGTAGTTTTCCACACTGTTCAGCAGTTTCTTATGAAGTAGATATGAATACTAAGCATTTGAAACTTAGGGTTTGGTAACAAATGTTAATAAGCAAGTAAATAAATGCTTGCCTTTTCAACTGGACAAGTTGCTGACGTTGAAAAAGTTATCATTTGTAATACAAGATATTCAAAATA
Source organism: Syzygium malaccense (assembly GCA_031216405.1). NCBI lineage: Eukaryota > Viridiplantae > Streptophyta > Magnoliopsida > Myrtales > Myrtaceae > Syzygium > Syzygium malaccense. The sequence continues at coordinate 20,959,643 of CM062260.1, forward strand.
TACAAAGATATAAATAATTATACTTATTACTATTAGTTAGATTTAATATCTTTTTTAATCACAGAAAATTCTGATCACTAGCAAAATTTACCCGCAACAAATTTGTACACATTCAGTTTTTTAGCTTGAAAAGTTTTTTTCTTTTGGGTTAATATCACGAAAAATCCCAACCGATACACCTGTGCCAAATTTACCCCAAATCCTAAACTGGTATATCTGTAACAATGTTACCCTCCGTTAGCTTTTATTAAATTTTACCGTCAAAATTCCGAGTTGGATGACACATGTTAATTGGCGAGTGTACCAGTTTCGGATTTTACCCTCTGTTTGTCATAATCGTACCAGTTTGTGATTTTTCGTGATATTAATTCAATTTAACATATGGTAAATTTATCACAAATATACTAATTTGGGATTTTTGGTAGTTAAAAAATTAGTTTGGAAAAAAATTTTCACAAGTGTACCAGTTTGAAGTTTTTCGTGATATTAACCCTTTTCTTCTTTACTAAACAAAGCCTAAAATGCTACTTTTTCCGAACTACACAAAGTCCGAAAAGTTATTGACTATGGTGAAAACTTCACTTTCAATATAAAATATGTCCTACTTGTAGCAACTTGGATTGAACTGGGTTCGTTAGAAAAAATCCGTCTTTATGATATTTTTAGTACACTTGTTTTACGCATAGTAACTTCTAACTACTGACACTTTATTATCCCAACTAATTCCTGTAAAGTACCGAGAGTCATGGTACACAAAGTCACAAGGATGGCCAGAAACATAAGAACCCTCGATGGACATATATATATATATATATATATATATATATGTATATGTGTGTATATGTATATATATGTATATGTGTGTGTGTGTCAATGATATCCAATTCTTTCAAAGACTTCTCTATTAATTCTCAACCTGTTGCTCTTAGATTAAAATTATTACAAGTCCAGTCGAATGGAGTTGATAAAAGACGCTGAAGGTCTTGAGCCAGTGAGCCATGCAGGACAGTATTTCAACAGTAAAGTGATGTCGGTTTCTATTCTTGCCATGTTGGAATTCCAAATTCCAATCGATGACTTGCAAATTATGTCGCTCATCAAAGATGTTTTCCTCCCAATCAACCCACGCTTCTCTTCGATCATGGTATGTATGTATGTGTGTATGTATGTATGTATGTACCCTAGGCATAGATATTCACCATTGGTGAATTGACATATGGGTAATTAGTGTTTATCAGGTGATTGCGTGCATGGTCACATATCTTGAATGAATAAAACCTAATTCACTGCACGTACTTGGCTATTATTTTGGTTTTCTTTTGTCTTGGTTAGGTGGTGGGAAAGAAGGGAGGAAGAAAATGGAAGAAGGTGGAAGTGAATGTGGAAAACCATGTACACTTCCCCTGTTTTTCCTCTCCAGAGGGCTCATCATCTCCATCCGATAATGACAGTCTCCTCAAAAGTTATATTTTACAAATAGCTATATATGCAACCATATCCAGAAGGCCAACCATTGTGGGAAATCCATATTATCCAGTGTCCAACTAGTGAAGCCCAAGGAACCCTAATTTTCAAGCTTCACCGTGCACTCGGGGATGGCTATTCTCTTGTGGGTGCTCTCTTGTCTTGTCTTCAAAGAGCCGACCATCCCTCTCTTCCGGTAACCTTTCCCTCGGTCAATAACTCCAGCTCAGTCAATAAAGATAACAGAAACATTGGACTTCGGAAGGTGCTTAGCAGCTGTTTTTTGCCACTTGTCGACACTGTAGGAGATTTCTGTTGGAGTGTCTTGAAAAGCACTTGTGTTGAGGATGATTTGTCGCCGATTCGGTGTGGCTCAGAAAAATTCTGGCCTTTTTCGGTGTCGACAATCACGTTCTCATTGGATCGTATCAAAGACATCAAGTCTTGCCTTCGAGTGGTAACAAATATCATTTTGAAGACTATACTAACTCTAGCTTCTTGCATCACATGTGCATTACTCGATCTTTTAGCATTTTACATGTTGCACCTCATACATGTTGCACAGGCAGGATTGGAGAATCATTTCAATTTCTCTCTTGAAATTTTACCTTGAATGTGTTATCAAAGTTGTGCATATTGTGCATATGAAAAGAGAAGAAGAGTTTTAAAAAGAAAAAGTTGTTGTTTTGAACATTTTAGATCCTTGAATATAGTTGTGATGGAAAATGTATGATTTTGTGTTATCGACGCATCTCTTTGGAATAGGTACTTATCCCAAACATCACCACTTTTCATGATGAACCATCACCACTTTTCTCGTCAACAATCATTTCTTTTCATAATCAAGAGTAACCTCTTTTCATGACCAAGACTCATCTTTTTTCATAATAACAAACTATTTCAACAATCCCCAACTTAGTTATTTATTTGTACTAATTTACATAAACTCATACATACAAGAAGGTATCCGTTAAGATTTAAGCATTCTATTAGTGTAAATAATTTAACGAAATTAATGGTAGATAAAACTTTGAGCCATGATTTCATTTGTTAATTGAATAATCACACATATGAATTTACACACATTCAATTAGAAATTTCCCATGCCTAAGCACTTTTATGGCCTTGTGTTTCTTCCTGCGTTCATGAACATTTACAAAAGTTCATCCGACTTTGGTTAGAAGTGGCACCATTTCTTATGTTCATATAGGTGAAGTTCCTAACTTATTTCATTAGCATTGCCTTGCTAAAACCTCGAACATCATTAAGAGTTTTTTCTTACACTCATCCTCTTAACTTTCCATGAGTACTAACCTTGTGCCCTAGTATTTGATCATTGTAAATATACAATAGCTTGTTGTTACCCATTGAACTTTTATAACTTTGTTAGAAATTGTGAAGTTGGCTTTTTACTATGCTTGACATCTCTGCTCACTTTCATAGTGTTAGGATTGAATAATTCATAGGCTTTGGATGAGGATTCATACCCAATAAAAATGAGCTTTTTGCTCTTGTTTTCCAACTACGATCTTTTCTGGTTCAAGACATGAGCATAGGCAATGCTTTCGTAAACTCTCAAATGTGAAAGACTAAGCGTTCTCCCGGGGGAAAATGTTAGAAAAGTCCTAAAACTATTGTATTGGTGTCAATTTAGTCCTAAACCTTTTTTTGGTGCTAATTTAGTCATGAACCTTTTGATCTAGTGCTAATTCAGTCATTCCAATTGATTTTGGTCGGATATTGCCGATGTGGGCATCGGCCGGCCTACGTGGCACCGCCGACATTGACATGGACAACTTTTAGTAATATTTTGATATTTTTTCAAATTATTTTTTTTAATTTTCTTTATCTTTTTTCTCCTTCCCTTTCTTCTTCCTCTAGCCGGTCGCCGGACCTCGGCAATTGGCTAGAGGCTAAGAATGGCGAGGGTGAGGCACGCCAGAGGCCTTGTGGTTGAAGGCCATGACCTTGCGACCATTGGCGAGGGTTCGAGCCTCGCCGATGAGGTCGTGCCTTGCCCATGGCCGGCGAGGCTTGACCCTCACCAGATCGAGCCATGGTGAGGCTTGCCTTTGCCCTCACTAGCGAGGCTCGATTCCTCACTAGAGGCAGTGAGGACGTGGATGTAGGTACTGATACGTCGTATCGAACCATGTAAATCTTGGGCGTTCTAAATTATTCCTTGTTATTTCTCTGGTGATTTTCGCATTAACTTAATTTGCAAGATCCAGATTAGCTTCCACGTTCCTTAATATTACAACAACTATGGTGAAAACTTAACAAGAGCAAATGATAAAGTAATGGGTCTTTATTGTAACAACTTGTGCATTCTTTTTACAGCCAACCCTTTAGATCAAGAAAGTTTTTGCTTGGCAAGCTCATTAAGTAATTACAAATAATAAATCGTATTAATTTCTATAATTGAAGTACTGCTTCCTGACTTAAAATGATATTTGTAAGTATAGTAAAATTACATTTTGCAAACATGATAAATCTTCAAGGTCATCTAGTCATTGTTAGTTACGATTCCTGAATTTGAGGGAAACTAGGAAAAGAAAAACAGAGGACAATAGCTTATCTGTGCTTTCCTAGAAACTTTACGGAACACCGTTGAAGATATTTGAAACGCCAAAGCATATTTGCATAAAGATTTTGTTGAAGAGTGCTTCCGCAACACTCATCAAATAATTAAATAAAAAATACCGTAATCTTCAATGAATCGACCAATAAGCGATATGCACAATTTATATTTTGAAAGTCGAATATCTTCTCGGCATGTGCAATAAGTGTGATGAGAGCACTCACTAACCAAACCTTTTCATAAAAGTCAATCAGGCAATTGCTTCCACCAATCAAAACACATATTTTTCTTGAGAGCGATCATGTGCGCATGTGGGCTCTGACAACTTTGCAGTGTATGTTAGGTACATGGGGATGCAGTCGGATGCTTGAAGAGCCTCAAGCACCCAATTGGTGGAAAGAAGCGTGACATAGTTAGGATATGCCCTGTGAACCGACTCGTAAATGATGATTCACCTGTAAATGGCCATCCTTTTGAGTACTCAGCTTTGATCAATGTGGATTGAATTGGGTTTGTACAAAAACTCCGTCTTTATGATTTTTTCGGTACACTTGTTTCACGTATCATATAAAATATGTCCTCCGCATGGCGACTTCTCACTATCAACATTTTATTATCCCAACTAATACCTGTACCGAGAGTCATAGTACACAAAGTCACAAGGATGGCCAGAAACATAAGAACCATCGGTGGACATATGTGTATATCAGTGACATCCGATTCTTTCATGGACTTGTCTATGAATTCTAAACCTGTTACTCTTAGATTGGGTTTACACACAAGTCCAATGGAGCTGATAAAGGAGGACGAAGGTCTTGAGCCAGTTAGCCCTACAGGACGGTACTTCAACAGTAAAGTGTTGTCGGTTTCTGTTCTTTGCATGTTGGAATCCGAAATTCCAATCGATGACTCCCGGGCTATGTTGCTGATCAAAGATGTTTTCCTCCCAATCAACCCACGCTTCTCTTCTATCATGGTATGTATGTATGCGTGTACGTATGTATGTATGTACCCTATGTATATATATTCACCATTGGTGGGATTGACATATGGGTAATTAGTGTATATGCGTGCATGGTCACATATCTTGAATGAACAAACCCTAATTCACTGCACATACTTGGATATTATTTTTGTTTTCTTTTGTCTTGGATAGGTGGTGGGAAAGAAGGGAGGAAGAAAATGGAAGAAGGTGGAAGTGAATGTGGAAAACCATGTACACTTCCCCTGTTTTTCCTCTCCAAAGGGCACATCATCTCTGTCCGAGAATGACGGTCTCCTTAAAAGCTACATTTCGCAAATAGCTATGCAACCATATCCAGAAGGCCAACCATTGTGGGAAATACATATTATCCAGTGTCCAACCAGTGAAGCACAAGGAACCCTAATTTTCAAGCTTCACCATGCGCTCGGGGATGGCTATTCTCTTGTGGGTGCTCTCTTGTCTTGCCTTCAAAGAGCCGACGATCCCTCTCTTCCGGTAACCTTTCCCTCGGTCAATAACTCCAGCTCAGTCAATAAAGATGACAAAAACATTGGACTTCGGAAGGTGGTTAGCAGATGTTTTTGGCCGTTTGTCGACACTGTAAGAGATTTTTGTTGGAGCATCTTGAAAAGCACTTGTGTTGAGGATGATTTGTCGCCAATTCGGTGTGGCTCGGAAAGATTCCAGCCTTTTTCGGTGTCGACGATTACGTTCTCATTGGATTGCATCAAAGAGATCAAGTCTCGCCTTCGAGTGGTAACAAATATCATTTTGAAGACTATACTAACACTAGCTTCTTGCATCACACATGCATAAGTCGATCTTTTAGCATTTTACCTTTTATGGTACACTTTTTGTCTCTAATCTTTTGCATTGTAATGGTTGCCTTCATGTAACTAGCTCAAAAGTTACTATGTTTTCTAACGTATTCGCAAAATATACGTAGTTTAGGTGATATTTATTTTAGACGTTTACTATATTGTATATTGAGTCAGTCAATTAGGATATAGCTAGTATTCCGAGTGTACAAGGTTTGACCGAGGAAAATAATATGGATTTAAGCATTGAATGCGCATAATATTTTTTTTTATTTTACGTGTGTGACGATTTTCCAAGCCACAAAAGCACAACATCACATCCTTGAGAACAGAAAGACAATTGAGCTAGAAACTGGTACTTAATTTCTTCTTCCAAAGATAATTTTGCATTTAATTACATGATTTTAGAAATATATGTCTAGGTGCACCATTGATTTTTTTTAAACAAACCCACCAATCAGAAAAAGTCTTTATCAGCTTGATTAGTTCACTTACATTTTTCAGCTTTAAATTATGTCTCTTTTAAAATTAAGTCGCCATATTGGGCATTTCCTTGCATTATCCATGACAATAAATACAATAAAGGGATGTTTCTTGATCCAACGTTAAATCTTTCTTGGACTTTATTCACATTTAACAAGCATGAGTAAGACATTTGACGGAGTAATATATCAATATTACATTAGTGGACGGGAATCGACCTCAAATGACAAGATCTTTAGTAGCATTCGACGATACAAATGCAACATTATTTCTTGAAATAGGGTCAAGTTGGAACTGTAGGCATATTTACTCTTTCATTATACAGAAGTCGATTAATAATTTCAAGGCTTCGAATCAATCAACTATGCTACGACTTTGAGGGCAAAATGCTTACGTATCATCAGTCCTTTTCACTTGAATTTTCTCTTTTATAAAACAGACCGTCAACGACGTGATTACCGGAATAATCTTCTTGGCGACCCGATTGTACATGCAAAGAGCGAGCCCAAACTCGAACCTGAGTTCCAACTCCACAGTGCTGGTGTTGCTGAATACGAGGAATTTGCGAGATTACAAGTCAGTGAGAGACATGGTCCGACCTAATTCCAAGTCACCATGGGGAAACAATTTTGCATTCTTGCACGTGCCAATACCAAAGGTGGAACCAGGCGATTCTCAGTTCTCTGATCCTTTGAAGTTTGTCCACAATGCTCGCGAAGTGATCAGGAGGAAACGGAGCTCCTTCGGTGTAGTCCTCACGGGGATGCTGCTAGAGATGATGAAGAAATGCAGAAACCCAGAGGTATGCACACGTCGCGATGATTAACTAATCAGAAATGCTAAGTATGCTAATGCTCCATTTGTTTTACGAAAAATGTGACGTTTCTGAAAAATGTTTTTTAGGAAGTCATTTCCCAAGAAAATAACAATATTTTCCGGTATTTGGCTGAATCCTAAAAATGAACTAGATAATATTTTTCGCTATTTGGCAGGGAAAATCTAAAAATTACTAGAAAATTCAAATTTTCAATTTTTTTTCTTTTTTCTTTTTTCTTTTTTTTCCTTCTTTCATGACCGGTTGCTGGCCACAGTGATGGACGGCAAGGTCTCAGCCTCACCTGTGGCTAGTTGCCAGCTGTCTCTGTCGCCATGGCTAGCCACTGGCTGAGGGAGAAGGAAAAAGAAAAAGAAAAAAAAGAGAAAAAAAAAAGAAAAAACAAAATAATTAAAATTTGTGTTTAAAAAATTTATTAAAATACAAATTTATTTTTAAATATTTTTATAGGAAGGAACATTTAATTAACGCGGGCCCGACCCCAAGCGCCGAGGGCCTGCGCATGGCCTTTGTGGGCTAGAGCTCGATTGTTAGGAATCTGAGCACAACCTTTACAGGCTCGGGTGCTGGGGAATTGAGCATGGGTAGCAAGGGTTTAGCCCTGGCCTCGATGGACCCGAAAGTGGGCACTGGGGGCCTGGGCTCGACCTTGATGGACTTGGGCCCGGCTGTTGGAGACTTGGTCATGAATGCCGAGACCTGAGAATTAACGTTAGGGTTTTTGTGCCAAAGTGTAGAGTTTTAGGTCCGTGCATCACTACTTAGTCATATTTTGGAAAATGTTTTTTGATTTTTCAAAAGAGGAAATCATTTTTTTCTGAATTTAAGCATAGGAGTTTACTAGGAAAACATTTTCCATTAACTCATTTTCCTAAGCAAACCAAATGCTGGAAAATGAAGAAAATATTTTCTGCAAAACAAATGGAGCCTAAGTCTAATTTACAAAATTGATATGGTAAGTGATGTGATAAGTTAGTAGAAGTATTGAACGCGGCATGATCTTGTTGTATAATTTCTTGCTGTCTGTCATATATTTTGTAAATTGGTTTTAAGTGTACCTAGCATTACTCCTTATTGATATTATTGTTAACAAAAATGGATGCTCGTTTGCCTGTACAAAATGTGTTTAATTATTGCAGGAAGTAGCAAGGCACATTAACAGGACAATGAGAAACTCAAGCATGATCATCTCCAACGTTAGAGGGCCAATGGAGAAATTGTCTCTGGATAATCATCCCATCAAAGGCATGTACTTCACCGTCGTCGGCTCACCCGAGGTATTTATGTAATTATTGTAAAGTTTTGATTTTCTGCCCAAGAGCACAAAATTACCTTGGCTTTATTGGTACTAGGCCTCAATTTCGCAGCCGTTACATGCATCATCTTCCAAAATATTGATATAGATTTCGATATTCGGGACATATATGGATTTAAAGACAAATGTGTAACATTTTATGTGATAGTTATGCTCTTATGCCATCTTTAGGAGTACACAGAATTTTGAATTCAAAAAATTGATTCTTCTTATTTACCACAGCACGTACTCACTAGACTAAGTCGCGAGTGGCTTGCTTCTTCGTATCAATGATGTAACTCAATGATGTAACGAATACATGAAATAATTCCTTCGTGCTTTCTTTTTGTAGAGTCTCCAAATAACGATGATCAGCTATGCGGGAAATCTGAGAGTAGCCGTGCGAGCTGAGCAAGGGTTCATAGATTCTGAGGTTGTACACCCGCTCACTGCATGATGCTTTGGACATGATCCTTCACAATGCATGTGGGAAGCGATAGAAGCCATTCCTATTCCTATTATTTTTTTGATGAAACCCGATTTCTTTCCCTTATCTTTCGTTATGAAGATCCTGTTAACGGGACGAATCTAGAAATCGTGTCTTGAAGGGCCAAATTATAAGACTACTGCAAATAAGTGTAACTGTTGAGTTCTATGGTAAGGAACTCAGTATAGTCTGTTTCATTGGGAATAAGCAAAATACATTTCACTAAGGGTTGGTCTTTTACTCTTTTGTGACTGAGTGATTCTTATCTTTATGATGAATTCTTTGTGGCTGAGGAAGCCCGTCCAATTAATCTGGATCTGTCGCAACCTCCTCGGACCGATGCACCATCTAGGGATTTGGCTAAGAATTATTAAGACTATACTTAACTCGGATTCTCCCAAGCCCATACTAATTCATGATTTACGGTTCAAAATTTTAACATACAAATGATTTTCAATTAGGAGTCGTCACTAATAAATTTTTGATGGGTCAATTAGATGCCCAAGTAAAATAATGGGAGAATTACTTTACTTCGACCAACTGAAAATTCAATAAGTTCGAGGAATTGATTATACTAATTACCCAACTAGCGCCTTTTTGGTACCTAACTTTATTCAATCACTAACTGAAGTGTTCATGCAGCAATCTTATGGGTTGTGAATCCTAAAGTCCTATTCCTAACCAAGCTAAAGGGAAACAACAATCAATATATCAAAAGTGCGCAATCAAGCAATAATCAAAATAGAATTGCGCAAACAACGGTATAGCATTCGTTCCTAAGAACACCCAAAATCCTATTATAAAACCCTAAGAGCTTGTTCAATTTGAGCACAATTTTTTTGATAATAGATTTTCGCACGTTTTTAAGGAAAACTACTCAAATCCTAATTTCTTAGCAATTTCCTAATTTTAGAAAAATAATTTTTTTTGAATTCTTCTTTAATTTTAATTTTTTAATTTAAAAAATTTTTATATTAAAATAATATATATAATATATAAAATAAACGGACCTGGGTTGGACCTTGAACCGCCAACCCAAAATCAATAAAACCCAATACTAAAATAAAGCTGAGCCCACACCTAAAATTAACAATAAGGACAAGAACATAGGTCGGGTGGAGAACGAATACCGTAAAAATAAATCTGACTTTTACATTTCATCGAACACTTGGCGGGTGGCTCCAAAAAGGGTATAGATTTATGCAAGACTCAAACTTAGACCCAAAATCCATGAACATTGAATAAGCTAGATTCAACTTTAGCACAGTTAGGGGTGAGCGGTTCCAGATTCCTTACAGATTCCACTTAGAACTTAAAATCTACCATCGAGTACAAGTTCTTCATTTTTGAAACTTGAAACCTACCCGTCGGAACTTGGAACTTAGAACCTACCCTGTCACAAGTTCCAAGGTAGGTTTCAAGATCTCACAGGTTTTTATTTATTTATTTATTTCATTTTTAGTTAAACAAAACGAAAATAAACGCAACAATACTGAACAAGCTTGTCATTCACCAAAGAGAATACAAAAGACTAGTTTTCCTAGCATTACGATTCAAATAAATATAATTAAAATGAGAAGTCATTACGTGAATCGATACTAGGGGTGAGTAGTTTCATGTTCTGTAAAGGTTCAAATAAATATGTTTCTCAATTTTTAGAATTTGGAACCTACCCTATCATAAGTTATAGGGTCTACCCAGGTTCAATCACTTGTTACTTTGATCAACTGACCACAACTTATATTTAGACACACGAAAAATATGAAATATTAACAAGTCATAAAATGAAAGTTTTGACTAGTGATTCTATATTATACACTTATCATCTAATATCATAAAACACCACATGATTACATAAATCAAGAAAAAACGCAAAAAACTTATTTAGATTTTAGGTTTCATGTTTTATTTACTTAGAACCTGGAACCTACCCGTCAAAATAGGTTCCCTAATTTTTAAAGCCCGGAACCTATCCTACGTTTCTTGACACTTGAAATTTACGGGTTCTCAGGTTTTAAGATAGAATCTAGAACTATGCTCACCCCTGAGCACAATGACGATTCGTTCGGGCTGAGCAAAGGCATAAATGAAAAACAGTGAGTCCCGGCCATAAATGAAAAACACAAACAAGCATCTCACTTAGGCATTTCGTCGAGCAGGTGGCGTGCACCGTCTAAGAAACGAACAAAAGCCCAACCGGGGCCTCAGACAAGGACGGAGATAGACAGTAAAGGATAGACAAAGACCTGGCAGCAGCAAAGCACAATGTAGTTGGGGTCAGAATGCGCGCGAGCGGGAGAACTGCAGGTTCTGGTCCGGCGAGCCCCAAACAGGGCAGAATAGAGCACGTTTGCGCGCTTGGGTAAAGAGGCCCTACCTGGCTCGCGACGGCGGCCAGGAAGCGAGTCTGACTCGCGGCCGTCGTTGTGTCACTGAGTCGGGATCCTTGGGGTAAAACGCGATTGAGTCTCAAACGAAGCGAACAGGGCTTACCGAAGGTGTGAACCCCTGGACAAGGGAACCGCAGGTGCCGACGTTCGTCGGATGAGGCTCCAATAACACCGAGCTACGTATTTCACTCTCTAGTTTTACTCTGACTCCCCGTCTCACCCTCTCTCTCTCTCTCTCTCTCTCTCTCTCTCTCTCTCTCTCTCTCTCTCTGTTGTTCTCTCTCCCGTGGCTTCGCCCCTCCTCGGCCCCCCCTCCCCTCTCTTTAAAAATTGTCACTAGTCCTCTCTCTAGCATCCTCCTGAGCGGTTCTAGATAGTCAATGAAGCCAGCTACCTCTCCCTTCCATTTTCTGCTCGAAAATGCCACCGATCAGCGCACCATCCCTGCCTCTGTAAACCCCTGCAGCCGGTCCATTTCTTGGAGCTGAGTTAGGTCTGTTTTCGGCTAAAATGGTCGTAAGTTTTCCGTAGCAATGTGTCATTACTTCCACTTCTCTGAATCGCAGCTGTCATCTCCTTTGTCGTAGCCCCTTCCTCCTATTTGTCGTTCTCGGGAGGGAGAGAAGACAAGAGGGAAGCAGGCGTGTGGGAGGGCTGGGTTGAGAAGGAAAAAGGAGAGGGCAGAAAGGGCTGGGTCGTGGAAAGAAAGAAAGAACCAGGGGATAAAAAGGAACCGGGTCGAATCGCCCCGTTTTTCAATAATTATTTTCTTCTTCTTCTTCTTCTTTTAAAGAAAATATATTTTAATAAATTCTATTGCTATTAACACAAATGCTTCTAATGTATGTATGCTATGCAATTAAATTATAATATTTTTGTGTTTACAGAGGTAAAGTTTAACTCCTAATTTTCTATGTAATTTACCACTGAAAGGGTAATCAAAATTTAGGTGTCAACAACTCTCTCTCTTTGAAAGTGAGCCGCATTCAAAGACAAACTGATATATAAATTTTGATCATGTAAATGCAATGAATAATATTTTGTCAAAAAGATGGAACCCATTTTTGGATGATGCATGTTTAAGCAAATAAAACATATATGGGATCACTTACATTGCTGAATTGGTAGAATAATTCAAGGCATGAACTGGCACTCGAACCTATCTTCGGTTATCTTGACATTGAAAATTACTTATTCAGGACCCAAATCTATCTTCAGTCGTCTGTCAGAGCAATGAATTGGTTGTCTAGGCCTTGGACCTATCTCTGGTTGCCTTGACGGCGAATATTGCCTTTCCAGGATCTATACCTATCTCAGGTTGCCTTTTGGGCCAAAAAATTATTAGTCTAGGATCCAAACATTTTCTTCTATTTTCTTGACAGGAGAAATTGCCTATTCATGACGCGAACCTATCTCCGATCACTTGTCAGAGGAACAAATTATTTGTCTAGAAACCGAACTTTTCTTCGATTGCCTTAATAGAGAAATTGCTTGTTCAAGACTCGAATCTTTCTTCGGTCGCCTATCGGAGCAATAGGTTGTTTGTCTAGGATCTGGACCTATCTCCAATCGCTTGACATAGTTGTAAAGATTACCTGCCTAGGAACTGAACCTTTCTCCAGTCGCTTGACATAGCAATTGATGATAAGTGGCCTATTTAGTATCCGGACCTTTCTCCGGACCTGGCACAAGCCATGGTACTCTTACTGAATTCCTAACCGCAAGAAAAAGAAGAAGAGAGATAACAAGAATTAGGTTTCAGTCAACCTTTTCTTTTTCATGTGTTGAAGGGAAAAAATCTTTCGGTTGTCTTCATATTTTCTCCATTTACTTTGATCCTCTGAGATTTTTGCTGTTATGAGGTGGTTCTCTTGCTGTTTTATGGTAAGATTACATTATGTGATCATGTGACTACATCTTGATGATCATAATCATGGTCAATCACTATTCTTGTAGTGGGGCCGAACTGGAAAAGAAAAGGCAGACGACAACAACTTATCCGTGCTTTGGTAGGAACTTTGTGGGAGCATAGTTAAATAAAATCTTTGAGACTTACAAGCATATTAGCATAGAGATTTTGTTGAAGAGCGCTTCCATAACACTTAGTAAACAACTGAATAAGAAAATATTGTAATCTTTAATGCACTGATCCTTCTCGTGATAGGTACTATTACTACTCTGAAAATCAAATACCTCATTTTTCATGTGTAATAAGTGCTACAAGAACACTCACCAACAAAACCCTTTCTAACGGTTCAAAGAGGCAGTTTGGCAAGTGTTCCCATCAATCTTAACACATATTTGTCTTGAGCGCAAACGTGCGCACCCTGGCAACGTGCCGTGTGTCTTAGGCACAAGGGGGTGCAATCGGACGCTTGAAGAGCCTCAAGCATTTGGAAAAAAGTGGAACACCCCCAAGTCTCACGTTTGATAGGAGACGTAATATCTACTGACTCGTAAAAATGATTCATCTCTAAATGGCTACCCTTTCGAATATTAAGTTTGGCCAATGTAGATCAAACTGGATTGTTTGAAAAACTCCGTCGAATTTTTCCTGCGGATGACGTCCTATGTATAGCTACTTTTTACTGCCAACACTTTATTCTCCACTCAATCCTTATAGTCCACCGAGAGTCATAGTGCACAAAGTCACAAGAAAGGCCAGACAAGCTCACAGGCATTACATCACTTTATTTGGCCAAGTGCTAACAACGAAGAAGTCCCATGGGATTACTCACAGGCATTCAAACCAACCAGGGATTCTGTCAGACAAGCTCTTGCAGATTTCAATGGAAGACAACAGCCTCCGCTTCCGGTCCATTCACCTTAAAAATAAGACCCTTGGGTGGACCACTTGCACAGGTTCGGTGGAATTTTGGTCTTCCAGACGACGTGATAACTAATGTACCACCATGTGGAATGCCCCATACATCTACCTGGCCTTTAGCCAACAGAAACTCCAACATAACCCAATGCAAGATTCAATGATCCCGGTCCTTGCTCTTCTAGCAACACTTTAAGACCTAGTAGGAAAATGATAGAAGTGACCTCTGACAACTTTGAACGAGTCCCAACTTGCCTTGGAAGTAAAAAAGGCTAGGTGTTCCATGTTCATCCGAGAGAGTAATTGCCGAAGAGATCACTTTATCAGATAGTAAACTCTTTGAAAGTGACCTTGCAGACTTAAAAGATAGATATCGACAAAAAAAAAAAAAAAAAAAAAAAAAACCTTGTAAGATGGTACTAGTAATGGACGACCTACTATAACAAAAGACAAATAAGATACTGTTCACCAAATAATTGTAGGTAACTTTGTACTTAAATGTTACGGGAGACAACCACGTTTGTCCTTTTCCCATCCTTTATGTCAATGATATCCAGTCCTTTCAAAGATTTCTCTATAAATTCTCAATCTGTTGCTCTTAGATTGAAATTATTACGAGTCCTGTTTAATGGAGCTGCTATAAGACGATGAAGATCTTGAGCCAGTGAGCCCTACCGGACAGTACCTCAACAGCAAACTGATATCGGTTTCTGTTCATGGCATGTTGGAATTCGAAATTCCAATCGATAACTTCCAAACTACGTTGCTCATCAAAGATGTTTTCCTCCCAATCAACCCACGGTTCTCTTCCATCATGGTATGTATGTATGTATGTACCCCATGTATAGATATTCACCAGTAGTGGGATTGACATATGGGTAATTAGTGTTTATTAGATGATTGCGTGCATGATCACATATCTTAAATGAATAAACCCTAATTCACTGCACATACATAGATATTATTTTGGTATTCTTTTGTCTTGGATAGGTGGATGGAAAGAAGGGAGGAAGAAAATGGAAGAAGGTGGAAGTGAATGTGGAAAACCATGTACACTTCCCTAGTTTTTGCTCTTCAAAGGCTCATCATCTCCATCCGAGAATGATAGTTTCCTCAATAGTTACATTTTGCAAATAGCTATGGAACCATTTCCACAAGGCCAACCATTGTGGGAAATACATATTATCAAGAGTCCAACCAGTGAAGCACAAGGAACCCTAATTTTCAAGCTTCACCATGCACTCAGGGATGGCTATTCTCTTGTGGGTGCTCTCTTGTCTTGTCTTCAAAGAGCCAACGATCCCTCTCTTCCGGTAACCTTTCCCTCAGTCAATAACTTCAGCTCAATCAAGAAAGATGACAGAAACATTAGACTTCGGAAGGTGGTTAGCAAATGTTTTTGGCTGCTCGTTGACACCGTAAGAGATTTTGGTTGGAGCGTCTAGAAAAGCACTTGTGTCGAAGATGATTTGTCGCCGATTCAGTGTGGGTCAGAGAGCTTCCGGCCATTTTCGATGTCGACGATCACGTTCTCGTTGGATCGAATCAAAGAGATCAAGTCTCGCCTTCGAGTGGTAGCAAATATCATTTTGAAGACTAAGTCTAGCTTCTTGCATCACACATGCATTACTCGATCTTTCATGCAGTTTACTTTTTAAAATACGCTTTCGTCTCTAATTTTTCGCATTATAATGGTCACCTTCACATAACTAGCTCAAAAGTCTTAATTTTTTCTAACATATTTGCAAAATATATGTAGTTTAGGTGATATTTATTTTAGACATTTACTATCCTCAGACTGTAAATAAGCATACAGCTAGTATTCGCGGTGTACAAGGTTTAACCGAGATAAATAACATGGATTTATGCATTTAATGCACATTAATTTTTTTTCTTATTTTACGCGTGCGACGATTTTTCTACCCAATAGAGGACACCGTGACATCCTTGAAAACAGCAGGACAATTTCAAGCTAGAGAACTAGTTAATTTCTTCTTCCAAAGATAATTTTGCATTTATTTACATGATTATAGATATAGATGTCCGCATGCAACATAGATTTTTTTTTTAAAATTTTATCTACCATAGATGTAGAATTTCTTAAACAAACCCACCAATAAGAGGAAACTAGTTTGTCAGCTGGATTAGTTCACTTACGTTTTTTAGCTTTGAATTATGTCTGTTTTACAATTAAGTCACCATATAAGGTCAAGTCGGAACTGTAGGTATATCTTTTTCACTATACACATCGATTAATTACCTTACGA
The DNA here is from genome assembly GCA_031216405.1 of Syzygium malaccense. NCBI lineage: Eukaryota > Viridiplantae > Streptophyta > Magnoliopsida > Myrtales > Myrtaceae > Syzygium > Syzygium malaccense. Next base: position 20,976,071 of record CM062260.1, read on the forward strand.
CGTGGAAATAAATGATTACGCAAAAAACTGACATATCATCAATTGTTTTCACATGAATTTTCTCTTCACTCAAACAGGCCGTCAACGACGTGATTACTTGAGTAATCTTCTTGGCAACCCGATTGTACATGCAAAGAGCGAGCGCAAACTCAAACCTGAGCTCCAACTCCATGGCGCTGGTGCTACTGAATCACGTGAGGTTTGATCCACAATTGCTAGTGCTACTCACATTTTTTATCTACGGGATCATGTTTTCCTTCCCTGGAAATACTGTTTTCCAAGCAAAACCTTCCCAAGAATCTTCCTTTTCATTCAAGATAGTCTCCAGTAATGACGAAATCCCCTACTGTTTGTGTTTCATTCTTTGGCCAGGCATAATGGCAAGCAGCACAGTCGCTGAAAGTGGCTGATGGTTCGTCCAACCTACGTGAGATTTGGAGGCTTTCATTCAAGGAACTTTGGGCCGAGTCAACAAGAAATGGATATCTATAAAACATAACATCCCCAGGTCTCACATCAGATAGAAGCTCATTCGTAAACACCCCTAAATGACCAAACTTTTTAGCACTCAGCTTGGTCAACGGAAATCCAACTGGATCATTAGAAAAACTCGATCTTATGATTTTTGAAACAGATGGTGTCCTGTGTAAGTCCACAAAGTCACCATGTCGGTTTTCCTTGCATTTTCCATCACGTTTAACACCAAAAAAAAGGATTGTTTGATGGTCCAACATTAGATGGTTCTTTGATTTTATTCGCATTTTGGCAAGCATGAGTGAGACATTTGATGGAGAAATATCTTGATCAGTATGTTCCATCAATCAATTTCTCTATCAATCGTAGTGAATACACCTAATGGAACCTCGAATGCTAAGATCTTTAGGTAATATTCGACGATGACTATACAACATTATTTCTTGAATTAGGGTCAAGTTGGAAATAGGTATATTTGCTTTTTAAACTTCAGAGAAATCAATTAATAATCCTAAGGCTTCAAATCAATCAATAATGCAATGACCCTGCGGGCAAAATACTGGTACATTATAAGTTCTTTTCACATGAATTTTCTCCTCCCAAACAGACTACCAACGACGTGACTATGGGAATTGTCTTCTTGATGACCAATTGTACATGCAAAGAGCAAGCCTAAACTTGAACCTAAGCACCAACTCCAAGGTGCCGGTGTTGCTAGATATGAGGAATTTGCAAGATTACAAGTTAGTGAGAGATATGGTCCGACTTAATTCGAGACTACCAAATTTGAAATCAATCGATTCTCAGTTCTCTATCCTTTGAAGATTGTTCCGAAAGCTCTTGAGGTGATTAAGCAGAAACAAGGCTCCTTCAGTGTATTCCTCATAAGGAAGCTACTAAAGACCATGAAAAAAAAGTAGAAACGCAGAAGTATGTACAAAGACAATTAATTAATCAAAACGGCTAACTTTTTTAAGCACTCATTTGTTTCACTGAAAATTCCATGATAAAGGAAAATATTTTTCATGGATTCATTTGTTTAGTGGTATAGAGAAAGTGATTTCCTTCTTGCCAGAATGGAAAGTGTCGAATATCTAAATTTGATCCTATCAACGATGTGAGAAAGTAATGGAAATTCGCACAACACAAGAATTTACGTGGTTCAGCAGGAGAGATGTTCCGCCTACCTACGTCCATGGGGAGAAGAGATCCGTTTCACTAATATCGTAGAAAAGTGTACAGCCACTCTTTCTCACCCTCTATCTCTATTCTAGAGACCCATTTTACCCTAAATATATATAGCAAAACCTTATATGGCACAAATTATAAAATTGCCCACATAGCCTAAAATATTTAGCTTTCCCACATAAATCCTTCTATGACTGAACATAAAACGCCTCTGGTGGCTCGGGGGCGCTGCCCCCTCGACCCCCACCGAGGTGGCCCCCTCGGACCCCCACCCGCTCACTGGGGAGCGGGACCCCCGTGCTGTCCAGTCGTCAGGGGGCCTTTCAGAACTGCCTCATAATCTCTCGGATAACAAAATACAAGACATCAATCTCAACAATCTCCACCTTGGCTTGGATTATGTAAAGCCACATGTGAAAGAATATGAAATATAGATGTCTTCATCTCCGTACCTCCATAAGAGGTACACTTCCACACTCATTGAGTGCGTCCCTCACCTTTAACAGCGAGTTATATTAATTGAGCCCAAGCAGGACCCAAACTTCTCAATAGTGACTGGCTTGGTAAAACAATCTGCAGGATTGCTACTCGTGTGAATCTTCCTCAAGTGAATGCTGCCATCTGACACAAGCTCCCTGATTTTGTGAAACCTTACATCTATATGCTTTGTTCTTGCATGAAACACTTGATTCTTGGCGAGATGTATGGCATTCTGACTGTCATAATATAACACCGCACCTCCTTGCTCTAAACCCAACTCACGAACCAACCCAGTCAACCAGAGCCCTTCCTTAGCAGCTTCTATAACTACCATGTACTTTGCCTCTATAGTAGACAATGCAATTGTGGACTGGAGCATCGCCCTCCATGAGATAAGTCCACCAGCTAATGTGAAGACATATCCTATAGTAGACCTCCTCCTATCTAGGTCACCAGCAAAGTCTGAATCAACATATCCTGCTAGCTCCTTCGAACCTCTATTGCGACTGAACATAATACCCATGTCTGCAGACCCGCTTAGATATCTAAAGATCCACTTGACTACATTCCAATGCTCCTCCCCTGGATTACTCATGTATCTACTAACAACACTAACTGCATGAGATAAATCTGGCCTACTATACACCATAGCATACATGAGACTCCTAACTGTGCCAGCATATGGAACTCGAGACATCTCCTCAATCTCCTCATGTTTTGTGGGGCATTGCTGTTCAGATAACCTGAAGTGGCTAGCTAATGGTGTCCTCACTGGTTTAGCTTTATTCATGTTGAAATGCTCAAGCACCTTTTCAACATACCTCTTTTGAGATATTCAGAGTTTACCTGCACTTCTCTCTCTATGAATTTCCATACCAAGGATCCTCTTAATAGCACTAAGATCCTTCATCTCAAACTCATTATTCAACAAGGACTTTAAAGAGATAATATCATGCATATCCTTAACAGCAATGAACATGTCATCAACATAAAGCATCAAAAGAATAATCGAATTATCATCTGACACTTTAAAATAAATACAGCAATCATACTCACTTATCGAATAGCCAATTTTCACCATAAAAGAGTCAAAACGTTTGTACCACTGTCTCGGAGATTGCTTAAGGCCATAAAGTGACTTCTTAAGTAGACAAACGTTGTTGACACCTAAATTTTAATAACCATTTAGTGTAATTTGCATAGAAAATTAGGGATTAAATTTTTTAACCCCTAAACAAAAAATATTTTAAATTGCATAACATATAGTTTAAATTCATTTTAGATTAATTGCATTTTGCATCGGACCGGCGGTGAATGAACAAGCTTAAATTTCATCGAATGGGACTCGGCTCGCTTGGAATGCAAGGGCCGGGAATTACAAGTCAAACGGGCTTGATTGTTTTAATTTGAACTTAATTCAGCCCATTGTCATTAATTAATTCAGCCCATCATCATTAATTAATTCAGCCCATTGTCATTAATTAATTCAGCCCATTTAAATTAAAGCCCAAGCCTAAGCCCATTAGGACTAGAAAGCCCATCTAATTGACCTAGATTAATACTATATATACATTATTAGGTCAGAATTTTGGGGGACACACAATTTTCAGATCAGAAAATTTTTAGAGTGTGAGAGTGAGAAAGAGAGAGAGAGGAGGAAGACTCGCGCGACGCCACCGCTGCCGCCGCTCCTTGCCGCGCCACCGCCTGCTGCTGCGTTGCTGCCGTCGTGCGCGCCACCACCGCCGCGCCCCGCGCGCCGCCGCGTTGCTGCCGCACACCGCCGCGCCCCCGCCTGCCGCTTCCCGCCGACGCCTGCTGCCGAGCGCCGCTCCCTGTCGCGCCCGCCGGTGCCGCTGCTGCTTCCCACCGACGCCTGCTGCCGCCGCGCCTCACGTCCCGCGCGACGCCGCCGCCGCCGCTGCCTCACGTCCCGCGCGACGCTGCCGCTGCTGCTGCCCCGCCGTTGCTGCTTCCTGCTGACGCCGCGACCTCCGCTGCTGCTTCCCGCCTGCCGCTGCTGCTGCCGTGCATCACGCCGTGCGCCGCCGCCTTGCTGCCCTCTGCCGCTGTGCGCCACTGCCGCTGCTGCCGCCGGAGCCGTCGCACACCGACGCAGCTGCTGCCGTTTCCCCGACGCGCGCCTCCGACGCCTGCTGCCGCTGCGCCTCACGCTGCCGCTGCCGTCCTCATGGTCGCGCCATCGCCGGTCCGCCGTCCGCCGTTGATCCCGACACCGCGCCGCCGGTCCGCCGTTCGTCGTTCATCCTGATCCGCAAGTTCGAATTTGGAAACTATCTGCAAATTAGGTAATTGAACATTATCTGATATTTTTCAAAATATCTAATTTACTAATTTGGATGTTTGAATATTGCGTGAATATCGTGCGGAATATTAGATATATTAGGATGATTATCTGATATCTGCAATATTTTTAAAATATTCAAAATTAGGAAACTTTCCTAATTCAGCAACGTACCTGGACGACTATCCGACCTTATCCCTAAGGTACGATACTCGGCGATACGGAAAATCATTGTCCTATCCGCAATCACTTGGGTACGATAATGATCTTTATCTGCTTTCCAAATTTGAATGATCGACTTTCCGTCAATATCTATAACCCTATAGATATGACTGATAGTTCGATTTTTGTGCCTAATCCGAGTTTGAAACGAATCTTGTGGATTGCGTGGCTGTTTTAAATGTGGATGATATCTCTATTTAAATTGTCTTTTCCTTTCAAATAAAAAAATAAAATTCAAAAAATATCAGTTAGGATTTGAATTTGAATTTTGCATGTTTAGGAATCCTAAATATATCTAGACAGATAGAGTAATTATTTAATTTAAATTAGGACTTGAGATAATCTATTTCCTAGTTTAAATTAAGTAATTTTCTAATCTTAATAGATTATTTAGGTTATTCTTTTATTCCGAATTTTCATGAAAACCACAAAAAAAAATGAATGAATTGTTAGGATAGATTGCATTCTTAATTTAAGTAATTTATTATTTCGAATTTTAACAAAAATTCCAAAAATAAGTCATGTTAAGATATGTTAAGTCATCATAGGTTGCATGTTAATTTAGGCATATTTTTATTCCGAATTTCATCAGAAAATACCAAAAATAAATCATTTGCCCGTCACTAGAATTAGGTCACGTCGTCGCATGACATATAGTTTGCATGCTAGGTTGCATTACTCGCATGTCATTTTTTGCACGTCATTGTATGTAGACTAGGTTTCATTTAAATAAGCGAAAAGCCAAAAATTGAGTGAATTCCCTGTTAATTAGAAATCATATTAGGATGGTTGATGTGATTTTTTTAGCTAACAATGCAGATGCTTACGTTGCTTCGAGGTAAGTAATTCTTCAAAACTTGCAATTTATTTAATGCTTTCTTGGGTGTTAAATTGGTGGTTTGCGTACCCGCATGAACACCTCACATGTTAGTGACTAAGTTAAAATGGATCCAGATTGCTTGCCAAAATATTTTTGAAAAGAAAAGGTACCGAAAGGGCGTTAGACTAGATCTAGCGTAATCAAGTCCCCGGGCTTAGAATCTCTGGTTCGTAGGAATAAAACATATCTCCCTATGTTTTATTTAGGTTTCTAATCGACCTACCACAAATAGATTAGTGGCGACTCCAAGTATGAAAACATTTGCATGTTAAAAACTTAAACCCAAAGTTGCGAATTGGTAGGGCTTGGGAGGGCTCGAGTTAGGTTTAGTCCTAATAATCCATTAGCCTAAGAGGAAATTTTTAGGTCGCGACAGCTTGGCGACTCCACTGGGGACTTGAGTTAAAACTCTTAGTGGACTTAGGCCAGTTTTTCTTTTAAAAAATATTTTTGCTTGGCAGCAAGGATCCCAGGTATGTCCCTAACATTTTAGGTGTTAAATGTTTTTGCAGAATGGGAGGTATAAGGGGAGGCGTGATTGTTAACCCTTGTTTTGCAGGGAGGTGTTTGAATGAATGGTTTATTTTATGCACGAAGCGCTGTATGATATAACTTGTTGTGCATGCCTTGCATTTACACTACACCGCACACACTACCCGCTGCCGGACCTGGGCGGCACAGGTTTAGGATGGTACTGAGAAAACGGACACCCCGACCACACCCGTGTGGTACGGGTCGCCTTTCTTGGTCCCGAAAGTTCTTTCATGGTGTCATTGAATACCTACCACGGTTGCACCCTTTGCAACCCGTGTCGGCTCTTTGACTAAGCCGGAGTCAGGGGAATCCCAGCCTAACCACCACCATGACTGGTTTAGCTCGGTAATCCTCATGTCTCCATTTTGCAAGCCAGAGTCTAGGTAGAAATCGAACCTCACGTTTCATGCGCATGTCTATGTGATTGCCATCATTCTACCCAGTGAAGTAAGATTTCTGAACCTTTATCTCGCAATTTATTTATGTTTCGTCTTTTTCTTTGGTCGGTCCATGACATTAGGTCGGTCGTGAGTCTTGGTCTATACACTATGGGAGGGGCAGACATCCGGATTCTTGATGCTCCTAAGGACGAGCTCCGTGCCTGGTGGAATCTACTCAGTCCGACCAACCGCAAGCTAGTTGAGGGCCACATCGGGAGGCTGCTCCCCCTACTGGAGGTCAAAGTCCGTACCGGCCTCGTTCGAGCATTAGCGCACTTCTGGTGTCCCGAGACCTCTACCTTTATATTCGGTAAGCACGAGCTCACCCCGTCGTTGGAAGAATATAGCGTGCTCATTGGAAAATCATTGGAGTCGGATTTAGTCACACCACCTTTGGGAATTGATTCTACTTTAATGTTGGCTGAATTTTTGAATGTCGGAAAAGATGAATTGGGAAAAGTTTTAAAAGCAAATCGCGGCACATGTCCTTTTTCATTCATGAGTCAGTGTTTTGAAAAAGCCACATCTTTTCAAAAAGGCAGAATCTTTTTGCTAGCATTTTTCGGGTTCGTGATTTTTCCTTACTGTAAGAATGCATGTAGTCCGTCAATCGCATGGTTCGTCCAACAGGTCTGTCTTGAAAAGAATTTTATCAACACCATTTTAGCCGAGACTTTCATTTCTCTCACTAAATTTAAGCAACATGTTGACAAAACTTTTCATGCCCCCCTCGAACTTTTGCAAATCTGGTTTTTGTCTCACATAAAAGGGTGTGGCGATTTACTCACAATATCCGAGCTTAGTGATTCTAGCCATCCCGTCTTGAGGTATAAAGAAAAACAAGGGGGTGCACCCGATTATCATTACTCTGAATGGGTCATTTTCATGAAAAACGCTAGACCCCAAGGTTTCCAATGGCATGCTAACTGGTTCAAAGTCGAGGAAGCTCGGCTTACATGTAATGGTATTGGACCGGTTCCACTATTGGGTTTCACCGGAGCAATTGAATACTACCCCGCCAGAGTGTCTCGTCAGTATCAGGTTCTCCAAGGGCTCCCTCCAGCGTTACAACCAGAACTCCTCCAAGTTGACTTCGCCAATGATGATAAAGACCACGAAGCGACCGTAGCTCAGCTCAATAAGATGTGGAGGAAGTGTCGTGTGTTAAAGATAGCTCGGCCCGAAGGAGAACTAAAGGGAGAGCAGAAGTCCTATTTCGCGACGACCCAGTACATTCGTCGGCACAGAATCCCGCGGGATTTGCTCCCGAAGATACCCAAGGTTCCTCTCAAGTCCGCCAATCGCTCAGAGAACAGTCGCCTCAAAAGGAAGGCCGAAGAAGCTGAAGAAAAGGCATCCAAGATAGCTCGAGCTTATGAGCAATTGAAGAAGGAAGTCGCCTCCCATATGTCTATAGATAAAGCTAAATAAAAAGCTCGAAGTTCTTTTCTCATTTCAGTTTCAGTTTTTAAAATTTGTTTAGGAATTGAGTCATTTGTCTTTATATTCAGTGCAATTTCAAGTCATTAATTGGTGTAAAAATTTTCGCCATTTCAATAAAGGGGTCCTTTCAATTCAAAGCGATTAGACCAATGTCATGGATTGGCGTATGATTTTGCTTAACACTCATGTATGCCTGTTTCGTTCCAAAATTAGGTAGCTACGGACCGATCACGATCGCCCATTCGTACACGGTCGAGAGCCAGAATGGCCGATCAAACCGACTTGCAAGAGCGTGTTGTTGGTGTGGAAGACCAGATCAAGCAACTTGTCATCGCAATGCAACAAATGTCCGCTGAGATCAAAGCTCTCCGGTCGGTTCCTGTTTCGGCACCCCTCGAAGCGTCAGTCCCAAAGCAGAAAATCAGAAAAAGTGTCAATGTTGACGGAGATGACGATATTCCTGATTTAGAAGATGACCCCGTCCAGATCATCGTCAACAAAGACAAACCTGATAAACGGGTCAATAAACTTGAAGAAAGAGTGAAGCAGCTGGAAGGTTCGCAGGATTCACCTTCGATCGATCTGTCCCTGTACTCACAGATCAAAATGCCAAAGAAGTTCAAAATGCCGGATTTCGACAAGTACAATGGCACCACATGTCCAAAAGCCCACCTACAGCTCTATCACGTACAAATGACTTCGTACGTTGATAACGAACTCCTGATGATCCATGCCTTTCAAGCAAGTTTGACGGGTCCTGCTTTGAGCTGGTATCTCATGAAGAAGATAAATGGCCTCAAAACTTGGAAAGAAGCCAGTGAAGCATTCTTGAAGCAGTACAGATTCATAACGGACATCATTCCTACCCGTGATGATCTCGAACGTGCTCAGATGAAAAAGACTGAGTCCTTCAAAGACTATGCTATCAGATGGAGGAATTTAGCTGCTCAGGTTGTCCCAGAACCTATAGACAGTGAGTTAAAGAGGATGTTCGTGAAAACTCTCCCGTTCGAATACCGTAATCGGATGGTTGCCATTCCGGCTGACAACTTCAACCAACTCATCCCCATGGGCGAACAAATTGAAATAGGGCTGAAAGATGGATGGTTTGTCGAGCCGTCCTCCTCGACCAGAAGATTTGGTGCGAGGAAAGAGAAAGAACCGGCAGCTGAAGTGAATATGGCTTATAACCAGCCGAGCCGGCGGAATGCTAACTCCGCCCCAACAATCCAAGTAGTAGAAGCTCAGCAACAAAACTCGGGTCGTCAACCTTTTCAGAGGAGGAACAACATGAGGCAATTCACCCCCCTCCCCGGATCGTTGTCTCAAGTATTGACAGTGCTCCAGAAGAAAGGCTTGCTTACTACTGAGCCAAAGCGACCCAATCCCGAGCAGTTCTATAACTTCAACCCGTCAAAGAAATGTGATTATCACATGGGTGAGCTGGGACACTCAACCGATGATTGCTATGCCTTCAAGCACCGAATCCAGAACCTCCTAGATACGAAGGCTTTCTCATTTCAACCTGCTAAGCCAAATGTTCAGAGCAACCCACTCCCTGATCACGCAGGCAATGTGAATGCCATATTTAGCTTCGACGCTGGTCGAATCAAGAATGTTAAGGTGTATACTACTGACATCTACGGTGAGTTAGTGAAAGCCGGTTGTTACCCGAGTAATGAGGACCTTCCCCTTGCCATCATGAGAGAAAGAATCTCAAGAATGGTAGAAGCTGGGATGATCATTTATGCTGACTACACTGGCATCATTTTCACTATCTCTGAAGTGGTTATTAATTGGGAGGAGGAGTTTGCTTCATTGAACACCGGGAGCGACGAGAGCGACCCTCTGCTTGAAGACATGCCTCCGCTTGAAGACGCGTCCGATAATGAGGAGATCATTGTAAGCACACCTACAACTGATGAAGGGATAGTGATCGAGATACCTCAACCGTATGAGTATAGTGATAATAAGGCAGTCCCTTGGTCCTACAGTCTCGATATCGACTTAGTTACCAGATCCGGGCGTTCCTATGGCCAAGCTAATGCTCAACCTGCAAAACCTGTTACTGATGAAGAAGCCAAGGAATTTCTAGCTGTGATTAAGACTAGCGAATACAACATAGTCGAACAATTGCGCAAGCTGCCCGCACAAATCTCTCTGCTTGAGCTACTCTAGACATCTGTTAAGCATCAGAAGGCCTTAATGAAGGTATTAAGCGAAGTCCACGTGCCAGAGACGATCGACCATGACAAGTTGGAAGAATTTGTGGGTTCTATATTGCTCAAAGACCTCACAGCCTTTTCAGATGAAGAGTTCCCTCTAGAAGGGAGGGGGCATACCAAAGCACTCTACATTTCTGTCAAATACAAGGCCTCACATGTAGCCCGGGTACTCATCGATAATGGATCAGCCTTGAACATCTGTCCTCTGGCAACTTTACACCGGCTCAAGATAGATCATTCTAAGATAAATTCTGCGAAGACCTCCGTTCGAGCCTTTGACGGAACGAAGAAAGAAGCGATGGGAGAAATCCACCTTGACATACAAATTGGACCAACAGTGTTTAATGTCCTATTCCAAGTGATGGACATTCCCACTGCATTCAATTTTCTATTGGGTCGTCCATGGATTCATACTGCCGGAGCTGTGCCATCCAGTCTACATCAGAAGGTGAAGTTCGTTGTGGAGAGAAAGTTAGTCACGGTCCACGGTGAAGAAGAGCACCCAATTTACCACGCAACGGCTATCCCCTATGTTGAGCCGGATTGCAAAATAGAATCGAGCTATCAGTCGCTCGAGCTCGTATCAACCATACATGCGTCTAGAGGATCATCACCGCCTATTCCCGAGGTGTCAAATGCTGCAGTCATGATTGGAAGGGTAATGGTCTCTCATGGCTTTACTCCGGGTAAAGGCCTTGGTAAAAATGGTCAAGGTATCCGCCAACCGGTAGAAGTTTCTCAGAGGCCCCGCATTACCGGGTTGGGATACCTGGGGTCAAGTGAGCCAAATAATGGGGAACGTGGACGTGGACGTGGACGTGGTCAAGGTCGAGGTCAAGGACGAAGAGACGAGCAGAATAGAAGGCGATTCGAAGAAGAGCCAAATGGTGAAGAACCTGGGCGTGGTAGGTTATTTCCACACATCCGTACCACATTCCCGGGCCCTGCAAAAATGATGCATGAAGAGAAGGAGGTGATCGACACTTTGGGGCAACCAAGCGGCAAGTTCGATTATTATGTGAAATACTCAGCACCCCCGAGCTTCTATGTTGACCCCTGTGACATTATCCCGGATGGATGGGGAGGTATGGATGATCCAACACCTCTAGTGACAGAAGATCCTGATGATGCAATGGAGGGAATCACTGCCCTGTTCGATGATTTCTTCATTGGAGCTATCGAGGAAGGACCGTTGGAGGAAATGGGCACTGGCCCGCAAGAGTAACACATTTACTTTTTTCGCACACTCCCCTACGCGGGAATTTTTACTGCTTTTTAGGACTTGCCCCGTCTCGGGAGCTGCTTTTTAGTACTTTTCATTTCTAGGATTTGATTGTTGCAATTTCCATTCCAATAAATGTAATTCATTTGGTTATAATCAATGAAATTACAAGTTATTTTCGTTTTGAGGGCATGTTGAGGTACATCAAACTAGCCCGGTGATGATATCCAACCGATAAAATAAAATATAGTCCAAGGAGAATTCTGAGGCCTGGGCTTCTTCATGCTTCCTCGTGTTAAAACCTTTTTGAAAAGAATTTCAAAATAAAAAAAATAAAAAAAAATAAAAAATACACTGTTTAGCCCTGTTTGTCCTACTGAACCCCCTACTTTATGTTTCAGGGGCAATCTTGTAACACGTAAGGGTATGGGAACGGTCCAATTTGACGAATTATGTGCCACCGAACCTGATTTCGATGACACCAATAAACTCGAAGATTCCTCGGACCTCCAGCATGATCTAGAGCATCATGAAAGACCTAAAGTCCTAACGGTAGACCAAACTATCACTGTCAACTTAAGTGATTCCGGAGAACTCAAAGAGGTGAAGATAGGGGCAACCCTTCCCAAAGGTGAAGCTAAACGCCTGGTCCAACTGCTGAAGGATTACCGGGATATCTTTGCCTGGTCGTATGTCGATATGCCGGGTCTAGACCCTTCTATCGTGGAGCATAGTCTACCCACTAATCCAGACATGCCGCCCAAGAGACAGAAGTTGCGAAGGACCAAGCCTGAACTTTCCAAGAAAATAGAGGAGGAGGTCATGAAACTTTTGAAAGTGGGATTCATCGAAGTCACCCAATACCCCAGCTGGGTGGCCAATATTGTGCCAGTCATGAAGAAAGATGGTCGAGTCCGGGTTTGCATCGACTATCGCGATCTAAACAGGGCCAGCCCTAAAGACGATTTCCCATTGCCACATATAGATGTTTTGGTGGACAGTACTGCAGGGTTCGAGCTGTTTTCCTTCATGGATGGTTTCTCGGGTTATAATCAGATAAAAATGAAGGACGATGATAAGGAGAAAACGGCGTTCATCACTCCTTGGGGGACATTCCACTATAAGGTCATGCCCTTCGGCCTTAAAAATGCCGGGGCAACATATCAACGGGCAATGGTGACGCTCTTCCATGATATGATGCATAAGGAGATTGAGGTTTATGTCGATGACATGATCGCCAAGTCTCGACCTGGGAAGAGTCACGTCGATACTTTGAAGAAATTGTTCGAGAGACTTCGTGAGTTTAAGCTCCGTCTCAACCCAGCAAAGTGCATATTTGGAGCAACCTCGGGAAAATTACTTGGGTTCATAGTAAGCAGTAAAGGCATTGAAGTTGACCCCTCCAAAGTGAAGGCTATATGTGAGTTACAACCCCCATCGACCGTGAAAGAAGTGCGAAGCCTCCTGGGTAGATTGAACTACATAGCCCGTTTTATTTCCCAGCTCTCCGCAACTGCTAAGCCCTTCTTCAAACTTCTAAAGAAGAATGCTCAAGTGGAATGGGACGATGATTGTCGAGAAGCGTTTAACGAACTAAAGCGGTACCTGATGAAACCACCAGTGCTAGTCCCACCAATGCCAGGCCAGCCTTTGATCCTTTACCTCACGATTCATAGTGAGTCTTTAGGTGCGATGCTAGCCCAGAAAAGTCCTGAAGATGGGAAAGAGCAAGCCATTTATTACCTAAGCAAGAAGTTCACTGTCTCGGAGTTGAATTATTCTGAAGCCGAGAAGACTTGCGCTGCGCTAGTATGGGTGCTCCATAGGCTGCGACAATACACACTGCATCACCAGACTTTGCTTGTGACTGAGACCGATCCCATTAAGTATTTACTTGATCAGCCAGCTTTGGTAGGGAAGTTAGCCAAGTGGCAGATTTTAATTTCAGAGTTTGATATCCAGATGAAGCCACAGAAGTCAATTAAAAGTCGAGTAATTGCTGATGTGTTAGTTGAAAATCCTGGAGTCCCTGATGATGATAGATATTCTCCAGAAGATCACATTTTGGTAATAAAGGAAGATACATGGACCATGTTTTTCGATGGAGCTGTAAACTTGGCCGGTTCTGACACTGGGGCAGTTTTAATATCCCCAGATGGGCAACATTATCCAGTAGCAGCAAAGTTGGTGTTCCCCTGTACCAACAACATAGCCGAGTACGAAGCTTGCATCCTCGGACTCCAAGCCGCAGTGGAAATGGGGATAACCAAGTTGAAAGTGTTTGGTGATTATGCTTTGATTATTCTCCAAACTGTGGGAGAGTGGAAGACGAGAGACACCAAACTAGTGCCGTACCATGAATACCTCGAAGAAATCATAGAGGAATTCGAAGATATCTCTTTTGAGTACTTATCGAGGTCTCATAATCAGTTCGCTGATGCGCTAGCTACGTTATCATCCATGTTGCAAGTGATTGATGGGTTGGAGGTAGAACCCTTGAAGATTGAAGTCCTGGCAAAACCAGCCTACTGTATGGTTGTGACTGGAGAACCTGATGAAAAGCCATGGTATTACGATATCATGAGTTACATCCAGAGACAAGAATTTCCTGAGGGAAGCACCCCGGCTGACAGGAAGTACATAATGAAAATGGCTTCAAAATTCTTTGTTAGTGGTGAGAAGCTGTACAAAAGATCATATGATTCAATCCTATTGAGATGTGTGGATGCGGCTGAAGCTACCAGAATCATGCAAGAAGTACACGAGGGGATATGTGGTCCACACATGAATGGCCACATGTTAGCTAAGAAGATCATGAGATTGGGTTATTATTGGCTCAGTCTTGAGAGTGACTGCATCCAACATGTTCGAAGATGTCATCGCTGTCAAGTTCATGGGGATAAAATAAATGTTCCCCCGACAGAATTACATCAGCAGTCTGAGCCATGGCCCTTTTCAATGTGGGGCATCGATGTGATTGGCCCGATTAATCCCAAGGCATCAAATGGACACCGATTTATCTTGGTCGCGATTGACTATTTCTCTAAGTGGATTGAGGCGTCATCTTATGCAAACGTCACCGCAAAGAATATTGTAAAATTCATCAGGCGAGACATAATTGCTCGTTATGGTGTCCCTGAGGCTATCGTCACTGACAATGGGACAAATTTGAACAACAAGTTCATTGATCAGTTGTTCAACGAGTTCAAAATCCGGCACCTGAATTCATCTCCTTATCGTCCACAGATGAATGGAGCAGTTGAAGCCGCTAACAAGAACATCAAGAAGATCTTGGCCAAAACGGCTGAAAACTATCGTGACTGGCATGAAAGGTTGCCGTTTGCACTAATGGCGTATCGAACTTCGATCCGAACCTCTGTCGGAGCAACTCCTTTTTCCTTGGTGTATGGCATGGAAGCAGTCCTACCCGTCGAAATAGAGATCCCTTCCTTGCGAGTATTGTCTCAAGTGGAGTTGTCCGAGGCAGAATGGATGCGACAAAGGCATGAGCAGTTAAACCTAATTGATGAGAAGCGATTGAGAGCCATTTGCCACGGTCAAACCTATCAGCAGAGGATAGCTAGATCCTTCAATCAAAAGGTGCGTCCAAGACACTTCGAGGTAAATGATCTAGTCCTAAGGAAGGTACTGCCAGTCTTTCCTGTTCCTGGAGGAAAATTTGCCCCAAACTACATTGGTCCGTATGTGGTTAAAAAGGTGCTTCCCAGAGGTGCCCTGATCCTCGCAGAAATAGATGGTCGTGAGTTTTCCACTCCTGTTAATTCTGATACTGTGAAGATCTATTATCCCTGATGGAATTTAACATTTTGCAGCAAAAGTTTTCAAAAGTTTGGTTTTATACTCTGAATTGCAAACATTGCATTTATGAATAAATGGTTTCAATCAATTTCAAGTTAAGATGTTTGCATTGGCTTTAATTTCTGCATGGTTATTTGTCAACCTGTATCATCGATTTCAAAAAGGGAATCTATTTAGACAATATGATAACTCACGTGGAATGAATTGAATGTGTTGAATGAGGTACGTCGGGATGATGAAAGGCAAGCCATATCCTATACACAGTCCCATGCACTAATCCCCAGTGAGTTGAGTGGAAAGATTCCATGTTTGCAAGGTAAAGGGTTATCTCGCAAAAGGTACGGTAACTGAAATGACGAGAGGCAGTTCATTTCTCTATCCCAAACACTACATGTTATCCATTGTTTCGCCACTTTGAGCCTAAACACTTGGAGAAATTCATTCAAATTACCCCTGTCAAGAACCACCCCACATCGGGGTAAACTGGAGGTAAGTCAGCGTCATAAGGTGAAAATGAGTAGAAATTTTCATGCTCTCACTTGCATCAATCTTCGAGTGTTGCTTTTTCAGATGAATTCACGTGAAGTTCAAGTGCCTTAGAATGACGAAGAGCATTTCTTTCTCTATTCTATACACATTTTATCCTTTGCTAAGCCCAATTGAGCCCGCAAATTCGTTTCATATAAACCCAGTTGGTGATCATCCCCCACACTGGGGCAAGGCAAAAGTCATCATTGTTCAGGCAGCATATCCGGAGCGCCGATAAAAGACGAAGACCCTGAGAGTCCAAATGTTAGTCATTCGATCAAAACAAGCCAAAGTGTGACTGGCCAATGTATGCATTGTAGACAGTGTGTGTCAAAAAAAAAAAAGAAAAAAGAAAAAAAGAAAAACTAGAGGGCATGAAAAAGCAGTGTGCCTGGTAAAAGCAAGGCCAATGCCCGTGAAAAAATGGAGAAAAAGTGACACTTTGGATTAGAAAATGTTGAGATGTGTCAAAGTCACAAAAATATCCACAGTCTTAAGGAGTCAAGTGATAAGCTCTCGAGGCCAATGGAGCATCTACCGAGAAGACAATCCCTGGTGAAGAAGAAGACCAGTGACAATGCCGAGATGATCACCAACTCTCACCCCAGTTATATACATTTTGAGCCTAATGATCCATTCATTTCTCAACCCATGAGCCTAGCCTGCGTTACGTCCCTTGCAAAGTCTCTTCAGATTAGGGCACTTGAACTAACGTAGAGTTTCTGATGTTTATAAGCTTAGCTCGAAGAAGTGCGAGCAAGTCCATTTCTATCTCATTTTGCAGGGTTCTTGACTTGTAAACCCGGAGACAATTGCAGAATATTTTCTTTCAATAGCCTCGACTCGAAGAGTCTCTTTTGCTAAGCCATTGACCAAACCCATGTTACGGTCCTAACAAAGACCTCTCAGATTGGTAAAGTCGTACTGCTTGCGAGAATACTCGGACCCTTGTCAACATGATGATGGTGAGATGGAGCGATTCTCCATAAATCAGCCTTTCGATGAGAATGAGAGAAAGCCCTTTTGGACCGGAAGTCCCTCATTCGACATTTTCAAGATATCTACTTGTGAATCTGGATTGTCTTGTCATGATTTTTTCTCCAGTGAAGTTTGTAATGATGATTTGACAAAACCATCGTGCATGAAAATCAGTTGCAATCATCGTGCATGTATGTGTTCTTAACAGTATGCGAATGCATATTACATGTTACTTAAAATCGTGTCTAACAGGAGACACACCTTCAGAGTTTGGAGATGTCACCAGGTAAGTATATCTCTATCCCTAGGATATCTATGACTATCTAGGTATCCCTAACCTGTTCAAGCAATTGTCAGGTCCCACATTTGATCATTTTCACGATCTCTAAAGGCCTTTGATTGTGTTCAGGTGTCCATTGATCAAACCTTTTCAGGTACTTCTGATGATATCCAGGTACTTTGTCAAGGAACTCTTGAACACTTGGACTAGCCCTTTTATTCATCAAATCACAGATTTTCATACAATCTCGAGAAGATTCCCCCGCTACTCACCTATGAGCAGGTATAGGTGAAGCGGCCAAATCTTTGCATATGAGCAGGTATATGTAAAGGTCGGAATATTCTCTCAACCCTAGGTGTTCCCCCGCAGTTCACTTATGAGCAGGTATAAGTGAGGCGGCTAAATCTTTGCATATGAGCAGGTATATGTAAAGGTCGGAATATCCTCTTGATGTCAAAAGTTTCCCCGCAATTCACTTATGAGCAGGTATAAGTGAAGCGACCAAATCTTTGCAAACACCTAGAGAGATGTATAGGTAGTTCGTAAAGATCGGAACTATTCTCACGAATCCAAATGATGATTGGGTACGTCGAGTTTTCTTCGTGTGTTTTGACTTGACTGAAGATCACCGAAGTTCATCAACGTATATTAGGCAATACCGATGGGGACTGAGCCCATACATTTGCCAAAATAATATACAAGTTAAAGTTGTGCTTCGAATTGCATTATCTCGCTCCTGTCAGGTAAGTGATTCCAGGTACGTTTTCTACTCATGTCAGCATGCATCATTTCTTAATGCATTGTAAAATGGGACTCATAATCCCGACAAAAACAACATTCATTGCATTTGCATAGTTGAAATTTAGGTATCATTTAGTCTTTGAATGCAACCTCTATGAGCTCACCTTCAAAGAGGGGCAGCTGTTGACACATAAATTTTAACAACCATTTAGTGTAATTTGCATAGAAAATTAGGGATTAAATTTTTAACCCCTAAACAAAAAATATTTTAAATTGCATAACATATAGTTTAAATTCATTTTAGATTAATTGCATTTTGCATCGGACCGGCGGTGAATGAACAAGCTTAAATTTCATCGAATGGGACTCGGCTCGCTTGGAATGCAAGGGCCGGGAATTACAAGTCAAACGGGCTTGGTTGTTTTAATTTGAACTTAATTCAGCCCATTGTCATTAATTAATTCAGCCCATCATCATTAATTAATTCAGCCCATTGTCATTAATTAATTCAGCCCATTTAAATTAAAGCCTAAGCCTAAGCCCATTAGGACTAGAAAGCCCATCTAATTGACCTAGATTAATACTATATATACATTATTAGGTCAGAATTTTGGGGGACACACAATTTTCAGATCAGAAAATTTTTAGAGTGTGAGAGTGAGAAAGAGAGAGAGAGGAGGAAGACTCGCGCGACGCCACCGCTGCCGCCGCTCCTTGCCGCGCCACCGCCTGCTGCTGCGTTGCTGCCGTCGTGCGCGCCACCACCGCCGCGCCCCGCGCACCGCCACGCCCCCGCCTGCCGCTTCCCGCCGACGCCTGCTGCCGAGCGCCGCTCCCTGTCGCGCCCGCCAGTGCCGCTGCTGCTTCCCACCGACGCCTGCTGCCGCCGCGCCTCACGTCCCGCGCGACGCCGCCGCCGCTGCTGCCTCACGTCCCGCGCGACGCTGCCGCTGCTGCTGCCCCGCCGTTGTTGCTTCCTGCTGACGCCGCGACCTCCGCTGCTGCTTCCCGCCTGCCGCTGCTGCTGCCGTGCATCACGCCGTGCGCCGCCGCCTTGCTGCCCTCTGCCGCTGTGCGCCACTGCCACTGCTGCCGCCGGAGCCGTCGCACACCGACGCAGCTGCTGCCGCTTCCCCGACGCGCGCCTCCGACGCCTGCTGCCGCTGCGCCTCACGCTGCCGCTGCCGTCCTCGTGGTCGCGCCATCGCCGGTCCGCCGTCCGCCGTTGATCCCGACACCGCGCCGCCGGTCCGCCGTTCGTCGTTCATCCTGATCCGCAAGTTCGAATTTGGAAACTATCTGCAAATTAGGTAATTGAACATTATCTGATATTTTTCAAAATATCTAATTTACTAATTTGGATGTTTGAATATTGCGTGAATATCGTGCGGAATATTAGATATATTAGGATGATTATCTGATATCTGCAATATTTTTAAAATATTCAAAATTAGGAAACTTTCCTAATTCAGCAACGTACCTGGACGACTATCCGACCTTATCCCTAAGGTACGATACTCAGCGATACGGAAAATCATTGTCCTATCCGCAATCACTTGGGTACGATAATGATCTTTATCTGCTTTCCAAATTTGAATGATCGACTTTCCGTTAATATCTATAACCCTATAGATATGACTGATAGTTCGATTTTTGTGCCTAATCCGAGTTTGAAACGAATCTTGTGGATTGCGTGGCTGTTTTAAATGTGGATGATATCTCTATTTAAATTGTCTTTCCCTTTCAAATAAAAAAATAAAATTAAAAAAATATCAGTTAGGATTTGAATTTGAATTTTGCATGTTTAGGAATCCTAAATATATCTAGACAGATAGAGTAATTATTTAATTTAAATTAGGACTTGAGATAATCTATTTCCTAGTTTAAATTAAGTAATTTTCTAATCTTAATAGATTATTTAGGTTATTCTTTTATTCCGAATTTTCATGAAAACCACAAAAAAAAGAATGAATTGTTAGGATAGATTGCATTCTTAATTTAAGTAATTTATTATTTCGAATTTTAACAAAAATCCCAAAAATAAGTCATGTTAAGATATGTTAAGTCATCATAGGTTGCATGTTAATTTAGGCATATTTTTATTCCGAATTTCATCAGAAAATACCAAAAATAAATCATTTGCCCGTCACTAGAATTAGGTCACGTCGTCGCATGACATATAGTTTGCATGCTAGGTTGCATTACTCGCATGTCATTTTTTGCACGTCATTGCATGTAGACTAGGTTTCATTTAAATAAGCGAAAAGCCAAAAATTGAGTGAATTCCCTGTTAATTAGAAATCATATTAGGATGGTTGATGTGATTTTTTTAGCTAACAATGCAGATGCTTACGTTGCTTCGAGGTAAGTAATTCTTCCAAACTTGCAATTTATTTAATGCTTTCTTGGGTGTTAAATTGGTGGTTTGCGTACCCGCATGAACATCTCACATGTTAGTGACTAAGTTAAAATGGATCCAGATTGCTTGCCAAAACATTTTTGAAAAGAAAAGGTACCGAAAGGGCGTTAGACTAGATCTAGCGTAATCAAGTCCCCGGGCTTAGAATCTCTGGTTCGTAGGAATAAAACATATCTCCCTATGTTTTATTTAGGTTTCTAATCGACCTACCACAAATAGATTAGTGGCGACTCCAAGTATGAAAACATTTGCATGTTAAAAACTTAAACCCAAAGTTGCGAATTGGTAGGGCTTGGGAGGGCTCGAGTTAGGTTTAGTCCTAATAATCCATTAGCCTAAGAGGAAATTTTTTAGGTCGCGACAAACGTGATCTTCCTTTCCTAGCACTTTGAACCCGTTAGGTTGCTCCATGAAAGTCTGTTCCTCCAAGTTTCCATGAAGAAACGCCGTCTTCACATTAAGTTGGTCTAGCTCAAAATCAAACACGGCTACCAAGGCAAGTAGAACCCGAATGGAAGTGTGCTTTACTACTGGAGAGAATATTTCATTATAATCCACCCCTTCCTTCTGTGCATACCCTTTAGCTACAAGTCTAGCCTTGTACCTTACCTACTCATTTTCAAACACTGCCTCTTTCTTGCGAAAGATCTATTTACACCCAATGATCTTTCGCCCTTTAGGTTTCTCTACAATCTTCCAAGTCCTGTTTTTTTTTAAAGGATTTCATTTCTTCCATCATAGCTGACATCCATTTATCACTTTCAGCATTAGATATCACATCCTAATAGAAAGATGGATCGCCTGTACCTACTGTTAGGGCATAAGCAACCATATCCTCAAACCCGTATCTCACAGGTGCTTTGTGAGTACATTTTTCTCTACCTTCTGCGATGGTGTATGTATCTTCTATTGTCTCCTGTGATTCTGGTGAGTTACTGGATGATTCCCTTCCTCCGGCTATTTTTGGTTCACCTGACTCCACCTGCACAGTAGATCCTTCTTCACTTTTGCCATCTGCATATGAATTGTTACTTGCCTTCACCATGTCAGATTCATTAAAGACAACGTCCTTGCTAACCACGGTCTTCCGTGCATTTGGATCCCGTAGCTTGAATCCTTCCGCACCTTTCTCATAGCCAAGGAAGATGCATTGCTTAGACTTTGAGTATAACTTGGAACGATGTCCTCTTTGTACATGAACATAGGCTAGACAACCAAATACTCTCAAACCAGAATAGTCGATCAGATTACGTGTCCATACCTCTTCAGGAACTCTGCATTCGATGGCTATAGATAGAGACCTGTTAATGAGATAGTATGCCATATAAACTGCTTCTGCCCAGAAACTTTTACTCAGCCCTGCATTCAGCCTCATACTCTGAGCCCTTTCCAAAAGTATCATGTTCATTCTCTCAGCTATACCATTTTGCTGTGGTGTATATGATATTGTGAAGTGATGTGTGATCCCTTCAGCTATACATAGTTCTAGGAATGGTGTGTACCTGTATTCCCCTCCATTGTCTATTCTCAAGCACTTTAGCTTCTTTCCTGTCTGCCTTTCTGCTTCAGCCTTCCACTCTTTGAATTTGGAGAAGATTTCGTTTTTCTGCTTCATGAAGTAGACCCAGACTTTCCTTGAGTAATCATCAATGAAGGTCACAAAATATTCGGCTCCACCTTTTGATTTGATCAGTGCAAGACCCCATACATCGATGTATACATAATCAAGTATATCCTTGCTAGTATGCTTTGCAGTTCTGAAATTAACCTTGCTCTGTTTCTCGAAAACACAGTATTTGCAGAAGTTCAATTTGCAGCTTTTGACACCTTTTAATAGCTTCCTTTTATGAAGCTCTATCATACACCTTTCACCCATATGCCCTAACCGCATTTGCCATAGATGAGTGTCATCTATATCGGACTTTGTAGCTGTAGTCACAGATGCTCCACCAATTACTGTACTCCCTATGAGCCTGTAAAAACTTCCGGTCAACTCTCCTTTCATGATAACCATAGCTCCCTTGATGACTTTGAGAACTCCACCTATTGTTGCATACTTGCAGCCATTCACATCAAGCGCACCCAAAGATATCAAATTTTTCTCTAGATCTGGAACGTGCCTTACATCTACCAAAGTTCTGACTATACCATCAAACATTCTGATTTTAATAGTCCCTATTCCATTGGTTTTGCAAACCACATCATTCCCCATTAGAATAGATTCGCCATTGTATGACTGATATGAATCAAATCAATCCCTATTCGAGCACATGTGATAAGAGCATCCAGAGTCTAAAATCTATGAATCAGCGAACTGATTCTTACCTGATGATATAGAGAGAAGATCTCCATCATCATCGTCTAAGCTGTCAACCACACTTGATTGATTAGAAGTTTTCTCGCGCTTCTTCAAGTCTTCATTTCTCTTATAACAGTTTCTTTTCAGATGGCCTTTCTTTTTGCAATAATAACAAGATAATTTCGTTTTACCCCATCTTGATTTTGATCGACCTTTATTCTCGGATCCCCGCTGGATTGTTCTTCCCCGTTCCTGCTCCTTGACTTTTCCGATGAGACCCTCACCCTGTGCCATAGCACTGTTGACCCTCTTTCTCTTATCATTAGATAATATGACAGCAGTGACCTCATCTGTCTCAAGCGTCTCTTTTCCATACAAGAGTGTCGTCGCTAGATGATCATAAGATGCTGGTAGCGATGATAGTAGTAATAGGGCTTTGTCTTCATCTTCCATTCAAACCTCTAGACTTGCAAGTTTACTCAGAATCTGATTGAACGTGTTGATGTGTTCTAGCAGATCTGAGCCTTCCTCCATATGTAGAGAGTATAACTGTTTTTTCAAAAAAAGTTTGTTTGTTAGGGACTTGGTCATATAGATGCTCTCAAGTGTCATCCACACCTGCAGCACCGACTTGAGATCCACCACATACTGTAGAATCTCATCAGATAGGTTCAATCGAATGGCGCTTACCGCCCTTTCCTCTATCTCCCCCCAATCTTCATCACTCGTTTCTAGTTTCTTCCCTTTCCCCAGCAGCACTTTCGACAGGCCCTGCTAAATCAGAAGATCCATCATTCTTCGTCGCTAGAGAGGGAAGTTGTTCTTTCCATTAAACCGCTCGATGTCGTACTTGACACTCGAACCCTTTCCTGCCATCTTGATAGCTCGCCGAACCGGGCTCTAATACCAATTGTCGAATATCTAAATTCGATCCTATCAACGATGCAAGAAAGTAATGGAAAGCACAATATAAGAATTTACGTAGTTCAGTAGGGGAGATGTTCCGCCTACCTACGTCCACGGAGAGAAAAGATCCGTTTCACTAATAACGTAGAAAAGTATACAGTCACTCTTTCTCACTCCCTGCCTCTATTCTAGAGACCTGTTTCACCCTAAATATATATAGCGAAACCTTACATTGCACAAATTACAAAATTGTCCACATGCCTAAAATATTTAACTTTTCCATATAAATCCTTTTATGTCTGAACATAAAACGCCTCTGGCAGCTCGGGGGCGCTGCCCCCTTGACCCCCGCCAGGGCGGCCCCCTCGGACCCCGCCCGCTCACCGGGGAGCGGGACCCCCGTGCTATCCAGTCGTTAGGGGGCCTTTCGAAACCACCTCATAATCTCTCGGATAATAGAATACAAGACATCAACCTCAACAGAAAGTCGTTTTCTCCCAATCTAAGCTTATTGTTTTCAGTCCATGAAAAACGCTTTCCAAACATTGATTGATTTTCCATCATTCAAATATCAAAAAGTCGAAAATCAATTTTCCTTCAAACAAATGGACCATACATCTGATTTACAAAATTGATAATGTCAGTAATGTGATAGGCTATTGTTAGGTATTGAACATGGCACATTCTCATTGCATAATTTATTGTGGTCTATCGTATATTTAGTAAATCTGTTTTTAGTGTACCTAACATTACTTCTTATTGATATTATTGATAAAAAAAAAAAGGATGTGTGTTTGCTTGTACAAAATGTGTTTAATTATTGCAGGCGGTAGCAAGGCAGATTAATAGAACAATGAGAAACTCGAGCATGGTCATCTCCAACGTTATAGGGCCAATTCAGAAATTGTCTCTACGTCTAATCATCCGCTTAAAGGCATGTACATAAGTTTTGATTTTGGACCAAAGAGCACAGATTACCAATGCTTGATTGGTAGGTCTCAAGTTTTGGTACTAGGCCTCTTTTTTTAAGTCATTGCATTGCATGTATCTCCTTCCGAGATTTAGATTTCGACATTTGGGACATATATGGGATTCAAAGATGAACTTTTCTATTATGTAACATGATATGCAACATTTTTTACGCAACAGTTACGCTCCCATGTCATCAGTAAGAGTCTGATAGCATTTCGAGTTCAATAATCATTGTTTCTTGTTTACCACAACACATAATCACTAAGACTAAATGGGGAGTGGCATTCTTCTTCATAGCGCTGATGTAAAGAATACATTAAATACATTCATGCAGAGTCTCGACATAAGGATGATCACCTATCCGGGAAAGCTGAGAGTAGCTGTGGCAGCTCAGCAAGGGTTCCTAGATGGTGAGCTACACACTTGCTCGCTCCATGATGCTTTGGACGTGATCCTTCACGATGCTTGCGGGAAGCAGTAGAAGCCATTCCTATCTCCATTATTCCACTGTTCAACTTTTATGACGAAACCCTATTTTTTTTCTTTTTTTTGAAATAAAGATCTTGTTAACGGGGACGAATCTAGATCGAGTCCTCTTTCTTTCTTTTTTCATAGCAGGGCCAAAATCAATAACGATTAAAAAACAAAACTTTCAAGGGAGTTCGAAAACAAATTTATTCTGAATCAAAGGAAGAAATGCATTGGAGTACCGCTCATGCACTACTAATTGCATTGAACATCAATCTATTGCCCTACTAAGGCTTGCCCAATCGAAGATCCAAGCATCATATATGGTATCTCCCCATGGCCTTTTGCCTCTAAAAGCATCCTTCGACCCCTGGATGCAAAAGCCGTTCTCGGGGTAATCTCGTAGTTCCTATAGGGTGGAGGCGACGGGGTCGGTCCATGACTTTTCTTTCCTTATGATTTCTCACATCAATCTATTCTCTCCAGCTATTGGGTTCCCATTTCCGTACCAATCGAAGATATGCTTATTGGTCTATATGTATTAACGAATGGGAATCGCCGAAGTATTTGTACAAATAGGTATTTTTTCTATTGAATAGGTACAAGATTAACAATTACATGAGCGTGGGCTTCTAGATATAAATGATGATATCTATACATATGGGTCTTTTATATAGATATAAATGATGATATCTATACATATGGACCTTATATATATATATATATATATATATATATATATAATGGAGTACTCCATGAGTGGAAAGTGTATTGATTTTTCCCCAACAACCAAATACTTTTTTTCTGTAAGTAATGCATATTTGATTCAATTCATAGATCGATTTTCTTCCCTATGTGTTCAAGTCTCAATAAGAATTATAGTTTTTACTGTTTGTTCATATGTGATGATGATTCCGGCCACGAACACAAGTGAAAGGAAGGACTCCTACGGGGGCAGCAGTGGGGAGTTTTCCGCGATGTGCGAAAGCCTAATGGAGCAATGCCACATGCTTGGAGGGCCCTTGAGGTGTTGAGGAAATAATGGGACCAATTTAAAAGAAGCGAGTCGACCACCGGAGCTACTGATCTTAGAACCATAAAATAAATACATAAATAAATAGTTAAGTGGAACGGCGAAACTAACAAAGGACCAATTCGAGAATTCATGAGCTAACCCTACAACTAAAATAGATATTAAAAGAGTAAATATTCACCCGCGAAAGTTTTTATTAGATTACTTCATAGCACACGATTTCATAAAACCAAACGATTTTCCCAAGCAATTACCTCGTATTTCTCCTTCGCCTCGGGCGAGGTACGAATCAATCCGTAAGCGATAGTTTACATTCTTCAGGCAGTTGAAATTCATTCCAATGGTCAACGCCTTCTATTCTTGGCTGGGGAAGACTATCACTGACCAAACTTCTTTATAATGACCTTTCTTCTGGTCCTGTGTCAATTAAAGGGGGTCATAGAAAGAACAGGTTTGAAATCACCATCAATTCCCTTTTCAAATCTTGTTGTACTGCACGAGCCCTTCCCATGATGGCCGCACAAGCAAAGGCATTCGAGTAGACTCGGGTGGAGTTCCTACGGGGTGGAGACGATGGGGTGGGTCCATCAAGTCTTGTCTTAGGGCTTTGTAAGATCGTCCTATTGGTCTCCTCGGCTTGGCCCTTAGCTTGCCGCCAATCTGCTCTCGCTCGCCACTACTAACGGAGTCTCGGTTGATTTTTATTTCCTTTAGCTACTCATATGTTTCCATTCGCTAAGTTTGAAAAGTCCAAGAAGCGTATACTAGCCACGGAGCTTGGATGCAATTTCCCGATCACATATTTATGGATCACGGATGCTATCTCCCCATGGCCTTTCATCTCTTAAAGCATCCTTCCTTCCCAAAGCCTGGCATCCATCCAATGCATTCTTTTTTATCTTCTACTTGCTTGCTTCGCATAGGCTCCACAAGCTTCGGTGCAGTACACTAAAGACCAAGTCAATCTCAACAAAGAACAAAAAAGTCAAAGCAATTACATTTCGTTCGGACCGTGCGGCCACTTTTTAGAGTGTTATAACCAATAATAACGAGAAAGGTTTTTTGTTTACTCAGGCAAACAAAAAAGGGATCCACCTCGAATCAAAACGATTTCTCCTTTCTTTTCTACACGAAGATCTTTCTTCTCTCAATTCAAAAATCCTTTCTACACAAAGATCTTTCTTCTCTCAATTCAAAAATCCGGGATTGTAATTGATGTCCTTTCATTCATTTCTTCTAAATAGCATTTCAAAGAGCAACGCTTAGCCTCCCACTAATGAAAGGGCTTTGCTGTAATGGATTCGAGAGGTTCTGTAGTACCCAAAGCACTGGAGTGATCCAATAGCCGAGAAGGGGCCCAAAATATATTTATTTATAGAATGGCGATTCGAATGAATGATTTAGGAATAAAAATGATGTGTATCATCTTACGAGACACATAGTATGGTGTAGATCAACCGAAAGAGGTATCCATAAAAGTATTTGCCCCGAGGAGTAATCCTCGAATTCCGTTTGTTTTCTGGATTTGGAAAAGTGTGGATTTTCAAGAACGGGATCAGATGCGGGTATCCAATCCTACCTCTAAGATGTCCAACAGAGACCTGGGCCTTGATGAATGGGCGGTAACCATGCATGTAATAAGACCAACAGGCCTAGGGCATAGCAGGAAGAACCGATAATTCGGTTCGTAGGAACAGAGAGAAGCATATATTTTCTATATCTAATAAGTACCGATAAGTAATGGGGGTTGATCCCCCAATTCAGATTTAATAGTACATCCCAATAGGGGACGGTCATACTTGTTCAATTTATCTTTCTCAACTTGGATGCCATGAGGCTGGCCTTGGAAAGTTTTTGTATAGGAAGGAGGGATTCACAGATCCTCTAGACGTAGAGTGCGCAGGACTTTAAACCCAAATACATTACTCACAATGAAAGTAAACATACAAGTAACAGAACTTTTTTGAAAAGGTCTAAAAGGTAAGCTACATGTTCTTCTTGGCATCTGTTATTCTGGCACAAATATTTTTGGTTAAAGCCCTTCTTCTTACAAGAGACCATTCCCTCACAGCGAAGTCAAGGGATGTCTATTATGTGTATTCAATGCCATCTGCAGATTTTCGAAGAGTAATTGAAATCGATACACTTTCTCTTTTCCTCAGGATTGATGTCCTAAATGGATGGTTCCCACAAATTTTATTAAGAAAGTTCATTTTGTCGACCACTCATTTGAATTCGGGCCCGGAAGCGTCTTTTGAAGCACCTCATCTTCATAAAAGGCTGGCTACACAAATGCAGGAAGAGACAGATTTGGGATGACAGGTGGTAAATGGATTGGAGCCAGGAATGCTTATTGAAGAGCATTTTTTTCCATACGCATGCTACAATAAGGTTTGAATGTTCTTATCATAGGATAAGACAGACGGGCACCTTTCTTCTTATCGAAAACTACCAATCATCCATTTGAGCAAGGCCCCGCTGTTTTGATTCAAAAGGTGCTTTGCTTTCAATATCAATAAATTGGTGCTCTTTGAAATCGTTCTGCTGGCTCTGGTCATTCAATGATCGAGCAGGAGTGCTCTTTAATTTATTCCAGGTGTCTGTCGGCTTCTCTTAGGTGTTTCCCATTATCCTCTAGATGCAATGTAAGTTTGACAAAAATTAGGTAAATTCGGGAGTCTTGCAAGCATCTATTACTATTTTGGTTTGGGGCTAACAATTCAGAATCGAATCTCTTTAGAAAGAAAATCTTTTGTCTCGTGATGGCCTGTTCTAGTCCCCTTATAAAACTTTCGTTATTGGGTTAGCCATACACTTCACATATTTCTAGCAATTCACATGGTATCATCAAATGATACAAGTATTGAATAAGAATCTACAACGCGCTAGAATGCCTTTGTCGATGATCCTTTGCTTCGACAACATCTATGGTTCCTCAAACAATGTAATATGTCACACCCGGTAAATCCTTAACCATTCCCCCTCTTACTAATACTATAGAATGTTCTTGTGAATTATGGCCAATACCAGGTATATAAGTAGTGATTTCAAATCCATCGGTTAATCATGGTAAAGGGGCTCTAATGACCATAGGGATGACTAGAAAAACGAATGAATTTTTTAATCCTTACCAACTTGATCTCGTTGACTGATCCGTTCTCATTTTCCCTATTAAGATGTTGCTTTTCTTACTTTTAATTCCCCTTACCAGTGAATTATCTATTGCGAAATTCAAATCGACATTAGTATAAATATTACAAATAATACGGAATTGTAAAGAAACGAAATTGCAATAACAAAGTTAGAATCGATGCAAATGAATACCGAGACCTGTGTTTGACACAGTTTCCTTAAAATAGATTCGTTCCCTCCATCACGTGTTTGAGGTTTCGTGAACGTCTGTCTCCCAGGATACAATGGTTGACGGCTAAGAAGTAATCAACACTTCAAAGCTTCTGGCGAACTTGAACAAATTGTGGAACTAAACACTATCGAAAACAGTGCAAATGCAGAGAATTCTTAAACAGAGGAAGAATGATTTAAAAAAAAAATAGAACAGAGGGGGAGAGGATTTCGGGAATAATAATGGCCGATTAAATCGATCGTTACGAAATTAATACGTATCGGGAATAACGGCCGATTAAATCTGCTGTTATAAAATTAATTTCGTAACATCTTGCCTTTATAATTAATTCCGTAACAGCTTGCCGTTATAATTAATTCCGTAACAGCTTGCCGTTATATAATTAACTCCGTAACAGCTAGCCGTTATATAATTAATTCTGTAACGACGCCATTAACCTGCTATTAATCATACGTTACAAATTGAAATTTGTAACAGCTTGAGTTGAAAATTAAATCAGAAGGCAAAATTGGGCTCGTCGCGAGGCCCGCTTTTCGGTCCTGCAATCGTGTACATGAGACGTGCGCTCGCGCCCAAGTTTCAGCTTGTCGAGCGTCAATGAGTGTAACTGTATATAAAGCACTACATAACCTTCTTTCTTTTCCAATGTGGGACTAGTGTTTTCCACTTCCCACTTCCAACTCAAGGGTGTTCTTTGAGCATCAATTTTTCATTCATTCACCCATCAATTTATCCCATATTTCCAACAATCCCCTACACATGAATGAAAATTGTTTTAGTTTTGACTCTGTGATAGTGTTCAACAATTGAAACCTGCATAGGATAGGTAGGTATTATCCTTTGAACCTTCTCTTGTGAAAGTATATTTATTTTACTAGTTATCCAGTAGACATGATGTCCTTGAACTGTCCAGCTTTCTTATGTAAATGAACCATACACTTCACACATGAATCATCTAAACGTTTGTTCAGTTCTCATAGTTATGTTCGTTTTGGCCATGAACATCAACCTAATTCTGCAAGAGTTTCTAAAGAATTTAGCCCTTAAATAATTCTTCTTTGAAGCGGCCCCACTTCTCTCTCACATAAGTGATTACTTAATTTTGAGTAATCTGTTTACTCCACTTAAGAATCATTAAAGCAAAATTGCTATCCTTTCCTTTACAATATCACTGTTTATATAGGAATGGT
Organism: Syzygium malaccense; assembly: GCA_031216405.1. NCBI lineage: Eukaryota > Viridiplantae > Streptophyta > Magnoliopsida > Myrtales > Myrtaceae > Syzygium > Syzygium malaccense. Next base: position 21,006,481 of record CM062260.1, read on the forward strand.
TTTAGGGATAACCCCTACAGTGATATCACTAAATTTATATAATTAGGTTGTCCCTTTGAACCTAGATCTTGGGATCTCCAGTCAACTAGGTTGGGTTTCCTTTATATCAACTTATTCTTTCATGGGCTTCAGTCCCATTCCTCTTGTCGATTTTTCAACTAACTCTCTGTTTAACCCTTTGGTTAGCGGATCTGTAATATTATCCCTTGACTTTACGTAGTCAATTGAGATAATTCCTGTTGAGAGTAGTTGTTTAATGGTATTATGTCTACGACGTATGTGTCTAGACTTACCATTATACATATTGCTCTGTGCTCTTCCAATCGCAGATTGACTATCATAATGTATACTTATTGGTGGCACAGATTTTTGCCATTTTGGAATATCCTCTAAGAAATGGCGTAGCCATTCAGCCTCTTCACCACAATTATCTAATGCTATAAATTCAGATTTCATTGTGGATCTGGCTATAACAGTTTGTTTATAGGATTTCCAAGATACGGCTACTCTTGCTAGTGTGAATACATATCCACTAGTAGATTTTGAGTCTTTTATATCAGATATCCAGTTCGCGTCACTATATCCTTCCAGAACAGCTGGGTATCTAGTGTAATGCAGGCCATAATTCCGAGTATATCGTAAGTACCTGAATACTCTCACTATTGCTTTCCAATGGTCAGCACTCAGATTGCTTGTGTATCTACTTAATTTACCAACTGTATAGGCAATGTCTGGTCTAGTACAACTCATTAAGTACATTAGACTTCCAACAACTCTAGAGTACTCTACTTGAGAAATACCCTCTCCTCTATTCTTGGAAAGATGAAGACTATTGTCTAATGGTGTTCTAGCAATACCAAAATCATTCATGTTGAATTTTTCAAGAATCTTATCCACATAGTGTGATTGGTTTAAAATAAGACCTTCTGATGTTCTTGTGATTTCAATTCCTAAAATCATATCAGTAGGTCTCATATCTTTCATGTCAAATATTGAATTCAACATATACTTGGTAGATTTGATCATTTTATCATCACTACCAACAATTAATATGTCATCTATGTAAAGACACAAAATAACATAGCCATTTGTTGTCTATTTAATGTAGACACATTTATCACATTCATTGATCTTAAAACCATTGGTAATCATTGCATTATCAAACTTTTCATGCTACTGCTTTGGTGCTTGTTTTAGGCCATACAATGATTTCACCAATTTACAGACTTTCCTTTCTTGTCCTGGAACTATAAAACCCTCAGGTTATTCCATGTAGATTTCTTCATCCAAATCACCATTTAGGAAGCTATTTTTACATCCATTTGATGTACTTCCAGATTTTGCAATGCTGCAATTGCAATTATCATCCTAATGGAGGTTGTTCTTGTCACAGAAGAATAAGTATCAAAATAATCTAAGCCTTCTCGTTGTTTGTATCCTTTGATCACAAGTCTGGCTTTGTACTTATCAATGGAGCCATCTGCTTTCATTTTCCTTTTAAAAATCCATTTGGACTTTAAAAGCTTACAACCAGGAGGAAGATTCACTAACTCCCAAGTATGATTCTGCAAAATAGAATCAACTTCACTTTTTATTGCTTCTTTCCAAAGAGGTCCCTCAGAAGAATTTACAGCTTCTGCATAATTTAATGGTTCCTTTTCTAACAAATAAGTTAGAAAATCATTTCCAAAAGATTTTTCCACTCTTGCTCTTTTGCTACGTCTCGGTTCTAGTTCATGATCCGAGTCATGAATTTCATGAGCCGAATCGTGACTTTCTTCATTCATAGTTTCATTCTTTCGTTGAGATGAACTTGATCCATAATTGGATTTATAAGGAAATACATTTTCAAAGAATGATGCATTCCTAGATTCCATGATCGTATTCTTGTGTATATCTGGAATTTTAGATTCGTGTACAAGAAATCGATATGCATTACTATTATGTGCATAGCATATAAAGATACAGTCCACCGTTTTAGGACCTATCTTTATCTTCTTTGGTGTTGAAATTACCACTTTTGCAAGACAACCCCACACTCGTAAGTGTTTGTAGGATGGTTTCCTACCTTTTTATAACTCATAAGGGGTTTTATCCTCTTTCTTTCGAGGTACCTTATTTAAAAGGTAATTGCTTGACAAAATAGCTTCTCCCCACATATTTTGAGGCAAACCTGAATTTAGTAATATCGCGTTCATCATTTCTTTCAATGTGCGATTTTTACGTTCAGCAACACCATTTGATTGAGGAGAGTAAGGCGCAGTTACTTCATGTATAATTCCGTGTTGTGCACAAAATTCACCAATTGGTGCTTCATACTCGCCACCTCTATCACTTCTCAATCTTTTAATTTTCTTATTGAGTTGATTTTCAACTTTATTCTTATAGAGAACAAATTTCTCTAAGGCTTCATCTTTGCTTTTAAGCAAATACACATAGCAGTATTTGGTGTTATCATCAATAAAAGTAATAAAATATTTATTACCACCTCTCGTTTGAATGAATTTCAAATCGCAGACATCACTATGAATTAATTCAAGGGGTTCGGTGTTTCTTTCAATTGTTTGAAATGATGATCTCGTTAATTTTGCCTCAACACAAATTTCACATTTATGTTTTGAATCAATTTGGATTGAAGGTATATATTCCAAGTTAATTAATCTACGCAATGTATCATAATTAACGTGTCCTAGTCTACCATGCCATAAATTGGAAGACTCAAACAAATAAACAGAAGACTTATTATCTTTATTGATAATTGTCATTACATTGAGCTTAAAAAGCCCATCAGTTACATATCCCTTTCCCACATACATTCCGGATTTAGACAAAATAACTTTATCTGACTCAAATACCATACGAAATCCATGCTTGCTCAACAGAGACCCAAAAATCAGGTTCTTTCAGATTTCTGGCACATATAGGACATTGTTTAGAGTTAGCTCTTTTCCAGAGGTCATCTTCAGCAACACCTTCCCTTGGCCTTCGACAGTAGAAGAGGCAGAGTTTCCCATAAAAACCTTTTCCCCATTAATTGGTTCAAGATTTGTGAACAAGTCCTTATTAGAGCATATGTAACTAGTGGCACCAGTGTCAATCCACCATTCCTTCGGATTGGACCCAACTAAGTTTACTTCAGATATCATTGCAGAAAGGTTAATGTTTGACACGTCTTGAGCGATGCCATTTACCATATTTGCCTCATAATTCTTCTTCTTCGGAAGTCTGCAATCCACAGATCTATGCTCCATCTTGCCACAGTTGAAGCATTTTCCTTGAAACTTATTCTTGGAAACTCCTCCTTTTGGTCCTAACTTTGGCTTGGCAATCTTTTTGTTCTTGTGGCCTTGCCTAAGCTCCCCAACATTTGCCTTAGCTGTAGTAGGATTGAACCCTTTGTGTTCAAATCCTCTATTGTCTTCTTCAATTCGAAGTCTAACAATCAGCTCTTCTAGGTTCATTTTCTTTCGCTTATGCTTGAGATAATTCTTGAAATCCTTCCACCCAGGAGGTAGCTTTTCAATAATAGCAACCACTTGGAAGGTTTCACTCAAGATCATTCCTTCAGCTTGGATTTCATGCAAGATCACTTGAATTTCTTGCACTTGACTGATCACAGTCTTAGAATCCACCATTTTATAATCAAGAAATCGACCGACAATAAATTTCTTTGCTCTGGCATCCTCTGTTTTATATTTCCGGTCCAAGGCTTCCCATAATTCCTTTGCCGTCTTTTTTGCACAATAAACATTGTACAATGAGTCATGTAAGCCATTCATGACATAGTTCCTACACAGGAAGTCAGAGTGCTTCCATGCTTCAACAGCGTTGAAGGCTTGCTTATCCGTTTCTTCATCGGATAACTTAGGAGCTTCCTCAGTCAAGAATCTCGCAAGATTCAAGGTTGTTAAATAAAACAGCATCTTTTGCTAACACCTTTTAAAGTTCGATCCATCGAACTTTTCAGGTTTCTCACCATGGTGGATAGAAACCGCCGAAGAAACAGAGGATGAGCCAGGCAGTTGGACAACTGAGGCATTGGCAAAGTATTTGTCAGCAGCCACATCCACAACTTCGTTTCCAGTAGCCATTTGAATTTTAAAACCACGAATCTGTTTTCAGATTTTTGCAAAATTCAAATCGGCATTAGTATAAATATTACAAATAATACAAAATTGTAAAGAAACGAAATTGCAATAACAAAGTTGGAATCGATACAAATGAATACCGAGACCTGTATTTGACACAGTTTCCTTAAAACAGATTCGTTCCCTCCAGCACGTGTTTGAGGTTTCGTGAACGTCTGTCTCCCAGGATACAACGGTTGACGGCTAAGAAGTAATTAGCACTTCAAAGCTTCCGGCGAACTTGAACAAATTGTGAAACTAAACACTATCGAAAACAGTGCAAATGCAGAGAATTCTTAAACAGAGGAAGAATGATTTAAAAAAAAAAATAGAACAGAGGGAGAGAGGATTTCGGGAATAATAATGGCCGATTAAATCGGTCGTTACGAAATTAATATGTATCGGGAATAACGGCCGATTAAATCTGCCGTTATAAAATTAATTTTGTAACAGCTTGCCGTTATAATTAATTCCGTAACAGCTTGCCGTTATATAATTAATTCCGTAACAGCTTGCCGTTATAATAAATTCCGTAACAGCTTGCCGTTATATAATTAATTCAGTAACAGCTAGCCGTCATATAATTAATTCCGTAATGACGCCATTAACCTGCTATTAATCATGCGTTACAAATCAAAATTTGTAACAGCTTGAGTTGAAAATTAAATCAGAAGGCAAAATTGGGCTCGTCGCGAGGCCCGCTTTTCGGTTCTACAATCGCGTACATGAGACGTGCGCTCACGCTCAAGTTTCAGCTTGTCGAGCGTCAATGAGTGTAACTGTATATAAAGTACTACATAACCTTTTTTCTTTTTTAACGTGGGACTAGTGTTTTTCCACTTCCCACTTCCAACTCAAGGGTGTTTTTTGAGCATCAATTTCTCATTCATTCACCCATCAATTTATCCCATATTTCCAACATTATCAATCATATATCAAACCTACAATTACCACCAACATTATCTTATGCAAGGCCCATGAAAAAAGAACTCGAGAAACCAATTGAAACTATATATCTACGAGGATTTTAAAAGTTTCGAATGAAAAGAAAGATCCTTCAAATGGTTAGAGAGGGGGTTAGATTGGTTCCTACAGAAATTGGAATGCATGGTGGTTAGAGCTTTGAGGTGAGCTCATGGAAGATGTCAACTGTAATTTTAATTTTGGGGTGTTTGCTGTTTTTTTTTCTGCTGCTGCTTCGTGTCCTCTATTTCCCTTCTGACCATCCATTTAATTTGCGAGCCAACTTTATGGCATTATTTATTTTTTCCAGGTGTCTCCAGCTTCAATTTTTCTGACATCTTCAGAAAGATTGTACCTACTCGTGATGTGACTATAGCGGTGAGTTATTAGATTGATTCAGACATGAAAAATTTCCAATCTTTCATGGGTTTCCATATGCCACAATCATGTACGTGCAACTGTTTTATATTGACGAACTTATTAAAAGAAAAGGCTAGGTTAGCACACTGTATTTTTGGTGAATATCTGTTAAAAGAGGGTACAAAAAATCCAAACGAGCGGTAATCTGGTGGTTAATCGGTGTGACATTTTTTAAACGTATTTAAGAAGAAAATATTCAAATTTTTAAAGTATTGATTGCACATATAATAAGGTTGTCACGACCTCCCCAGATTTTAGGTGTCAATAAAGGTCAATTAATGTATTGACATATGTAAAAATTCCTTATCTGGTTGCTTGACATAATCCTTTAAATAATTCATCAGTGACTTATTACAAGCTTTTTTTTTTATTGATTATATAAGTCTTTTCGTTCATTCTTTGTATTAAAGGTGGAAATTACTTCAATATCATAATGGGGATTGGCTACTCTGAATAACTGCACATAACATAAAACTCAAAACGGAGTATTATAGTAAATGGTGACTGTTGGAGGTAAGTGTTTACTCGTGAATCATCCAATAAGACCGCTTCCACCCAACATTAAACTTTGGAATGTTACGAAAAGGGAAAATGACACAAATGATTTCTGAACTTTGGCTCAATATGTAATGTGCTCCCTAAACATTTAATTTAGTCAATGTGATTTCTAAACTTTAGCTCAATGTGCAATGTAGTCCCCAAACTTTCAATTTATTTAATGCGGTCTCTAAACTTTTGATACATATTCAATCTAGTCACTGGAGTATATGAAAACGTTCAATATTATCCCTAAACTTAAATTAATGAAATGATGGTATTGAATATTTTCATATAGTCATTGGACTAACTTGAACATGTACTTAAAGTCCGGGGACCACATTGAACAAATTAAAAATTTAGGCATTAAATTGCACATTGAATCAAAGTTTATGGACTATTTGCGTTATTATCCCTTACAAAAACGCTATCGGTTTTGAACAAGTGGGTTCCAATTCGAATCATGTATGCATGACCTATTTCATCTTCTTTGGCTGGCATATGTACACACGACCTTACTAACACCTTTGTAATGATCTTCTCTCTTTTGTCCTTAGTGACCAAGTTATTTTTGGGATCCATTTGTTTGAAGCAAAATTGTTCCAGTGAAATTATTTTCCCACTTTTTGGTATTTGGAAATGTTTTCTATGGACTAAAAATAACAAGTTTAGATTTGGGGAAAATGACTTCCTCTTATGGTAAGAAGGAAGCCACTTTCCCTAAACCAAAAAAACAAACAAAAACTAACCACTTTCCTTGAAAATGATTTTCTTGAAAAATATTTTCCTTTAACATGAAGTTTTCAATGAAAGAAATACTCTCTTATCTTTATGATGAATTCTATGTGGCCGTGGAAGTCTATCCATGTAATCTGGATCATCATATTTTATGCTACAAATGTAGACCTTTAGATCAGATCTAAATATATGGAATAAGCAACTGGTTAAACTGGCTTACAGGTAGTTTTCCACACTGATCAGCAGTTTCTTATGAAGTAGATATGAATACTAAGCATTTGAAACTTAGGGTTTGGTAACGAATGTTACTAAGCAAGTAAATAAATGCTTGCCTTTTCAACTTGACAAGTTGCTGACGTTGAAAAAGTTATCATTTGTAATACAAGATATTCAAATTCTATTTTCGATAGACAAAGATATAAATAATTATACTTATTACCTTACCAAAAAAAAATAATTATACTTATTACTATTAGTTAGATTTAATATCTTTTTTAATCACAGAAAATTATGATCACTAGCAAAATTTACCATCAACAAATTTGTACACATTCAGTTTTTTAGCCTGAAAAGTTTTTTTTTCTTTTGAGTTAATATCACGAAAAACCCCAAATCGGTACACCTGTGACAAATTTACCCCAAATTATTTTTTTGGCTACCAAAAATCCTAAACTGATATATCTATGACAATGTTACCCTCCATTATTTTCTGTTAAATTTGGCCGTCAAAATTTCGAGTTGGATGACACGTGGTAATTGGTGGGTATACCAGTTTCGGGTTTTACCCTCTGTTTGTCATTGGTGTACCAGTTTGTGATTTTTCGTGATATTAATTCGATTTAACAGAAGGTAAATTTATCACAAATGTACTAATTTTGGATTTTTTGTAGTTAAAAAATTAGTTTGAGGAAAATTTGTCACAGGTGTACCAGTTTGAAGTTTTTCGTGGTATTAACCCTTTTCTTTTTTACTAAACAAAGCCTGAAAAGCTACTTTTTTCCAAACTACGCTAAGTCCGGAAAGTTATTGACTATGGTGAAAACTTCACTTTGCATATAAAATATGTCCTACTTGTAGCAGCTTGGATTGAACTGGGTTCGTTAGAAAAACTGTCTTTATGATTTTTTCAGTACACGTGTTTCACGTCCATATAAAATATGCCCTATGGATAGCAACTTCTAACTACCAACACTTTATTATCCCAACTAATCCCTATAATATACTGAGAGTCATAGTACACAAAGTCACAAGGATGGCCAGAAACGTAAGAACCCTCGGTGGACATATATGTGTGTGTGTGAATGATATCCAATTCTTTCAAAGACTTCTCTATGAATTCTCAACCTGTTGCTCTTAGATTGATATTATTACAAGTCCTACCCAATGGAGTTGATACAAGAGGACAAATGTCTTGAGCCAGTGAGCCCTACAGGACAATACTTCAACAGTAAAGTGATGTCCGTTTCTGTTCTTAGCATGTTGGAATCCGAAATTCCAATCGATGATTCCCAAACCACGTCGCTCATCAAAGATGTTTTCCTCCCAATCAACCCACGCTTCTCTTCGATCATGGTATGTATGTATGTACCATATGTACCGATATTCATCATTGGTGGGATTGAATTATGGGTAATTAGTGTTTATCAGGTGACCGCGTGCATGGTCACATATCTTGAATGAATAAACCCTAATTCACTGCACACACAGATATTATTTTGGTTTTCACTGCACACACAGATATTATTTTGGTTTTCTTTTGTCTTGGATAGGTGGAGGGAAAGAAGGGAGGAAGAAAATGGAAGAAGGTGGAAGTGAATGTGGAAAACCATGTACACTTCCCCAGTTTTTGCTCTCCAAAGGGCTCATCATCTCCATCCGAGAATGACAGTTTCCTCAAAAGTTACATTTCGCAAATAGCCATGGAACCATTTCCACAAGGCCAACCATTGTGGGAAATCCATATTATCCAGTGTCCAACTAGTGAAGCCCAAGGAACAGTAATTTTCAAGCTTCACCATGCACTCGGGGATGGCTATTCTCTTGTGGGTGCTCTCTTGTCTTGTCTTCAAAGAGCCGACGATCCCTCTCTTCCGGTAACCTTTCCCTCGGTCAATAACTCCAGCTCAGTCAATAAAGATGACAGAAACATTGGACTTCAGAAGGTGGTTAGCAGCTATTTTTTGCCGATTGTCAACACTGTAAGAGATTTCTGTTGGAGCGTCTTGAAAAGCACTTGTGTTGAGGATGATTTGACACCGATTCGGTGTGGCTCGGAAAAATTCCGGCCTTTTTCAGTGTCGACAATCACGTTCTCATTGAATCGCATCAAAGACATCAAGTCTTGCCTTCGAGTGGTAACAAATATCATTTTGAAGACTATACTAACTCTAGCTTCTTGCATCACATGTGCATTACTCAATCTTTTAGCATTTTACTTTTTATGGTACACTTTTCGTCTCTAATCTTTTGCATAATAATGGTTGCCTTCACATAACTAGCTCAAAAATATTTATTTTTTTTAAGTATTCACAAAATATAGGTAGTTTAGGTGATATTTACTTTAGATGTTTACTATAGTCAGTCTGAAAATTAGTATACGGTTAGTATCAGGGTGAACAAGGGTTAATCAAGGAAAATAACATGGATTTACACATTTAATGCGCATAATATTTTTTTTATACTGTGTGACGATTTTTTTAGCCACAAGAGCACAACATGACATACTTGAAAACAAAAAAGACAGTTGAGCTAGAAACTGGTTTCTTTTCATATAGAAAATGAGTTCTAGAAAACTAGTTAATTTCTTCTTCCAAAGATAATTAATGTCTTTAGTAGCATTCGAAGGATGCAAATGCAACATTATTTCTTGAACTAGGGTCAAATTGGAGCATAGGCATATTTAGTCTTTTACTATACAGAAATCTATTAATAACCCTAAGGCTTCGAATCAATCAAAAATTTTGTAATGACTTCGAGGGCAAAATAATAACATATCATTAGTCATTTTGGATTGAATTTTCTCTATAATAAAACAGACCATCAACGACGTGATAACGGGAGTAATCTTCTTGGCGACTCGATTGTACATGCAAAGAGCAAGCCCAAACTCAAACCTGAGCACCAACTCCACAGCGCTGGTGTTGCTGAATACAAGGAATTTGCGAGATTACAAGTCCCTGAGAGACATGGTTAGACCTAATTCCAAGTCACCGTGGGGAAACAATTTTGCATTCTTGCATGTGCCGATTCCGAAGGTGAAACCGGGCGATTCTCAGTTCTCTGATCCTTTGAAGTTTGTCCACAAAGCTCGTGAGGTGATCAAGAGGAAACGGAGCTCCTTCGGTGTAGTCCTCACAGGGAAGCTACTTGAGATCATGAAAAAATGCAGAAACGCAGATGTAGGTGCATGTCGCGACAATTAATGAATTAGAAATGCTAAATATGTTAAGTCTGATTCAGAAAATTGATATGAATGCACTCTTGTTTGCTTGAACTTGCAGGCAGTAGCAAAGCACATCAGCAGGACATTGAGAAACTCGAGCATGGTCATCTCCAACGTTATGGGGCCAGTGGAGAAATTGTCTCTGGGTAATCATCCTGTTAAAGGCTTGTACTACACAGTCGCCGGCACACCTGAGGTATATTTCTAGTTATCATTAATTTTGATTTCGACCCAAGAGCATAAAATTACCAACGCTTGATTGGTGGGTCTAAAGCTTTGGTACGGGGTAAGAACAACATTGGTGCCAAAACTTGTGTACGGAGGCCACTTTGGTGCCAAAACTTTCATTTGGATCACTTTAGACCAAAGTGATCCAAATGGAAGTTTTGGCACCAAAGTGGCCTCCGTACACAAGTTTTGGCACCAATGCTGTTCTTCGCCCGTTTTGGTACTGAGCCTCATTTTCCGAGTCGTTTCATGCATCTTCTTCTGAAATATTGATATAGATTGCAACTATTGAGACATCTATGGATCTAAGCACAAACTTTTTTCTACATGATACCGTAATACATTTTATGCAACAGTTACTCTCCTATGCCATCTGCAAGAAGTCGACAGGATGTCGAATTCAAGAATCGATATGTCTTATTTACCATAACACATAATCAGATTGTGAGCGGCCTTCTTCTCCATAAACGATAACGTGATGAACACATGAAATCTATTCTTGTGATTAACTTTTGCAGAGTCTCAGCATAACGATCTTCAGCTATGCGGGAAATCTGAGAGTAGCTGTGCGAGCTGAGCAAGGCTTCATAGACTCCGAGCTGTACACCCGCTCGCTGCTTGATGCTTTTGACATGATCTTTCACGATGCATGTGGGAAGCAGTAGAAGCCATTCCCATTCCTATTATTCCACTGTGCAACGCCTTCTATGAAACCTTAATTCTATTTCCCTTGTTTTTGGCAATGATATTGTTCAAGTGGACGAATCCAGAAATCGAGTCTTGGGGAGCAAAACTAATCCCAAAACGGGGTCTCAAGTTAAAAATTTAACGCGTGACCTGTTATCGCTGTTCCTGTTAAAATGTCTGCTTTTCTTACTTTTGGTTCTCTCTTACGTGCAGCTTTTTTTTCCCTCTTTTCGCAAACTAACGTTGACGCTCGCTCTCAAAACTGAAGAAGAAGATCCTGATGAAGTAAAATTGCGGTTTGGTCGAACCAGTTTCGATATGGGTAGATCTAGAACTGAACACAGAACGAACGTAATGCTGACATTTCGTGGGCTTCTTAACCAGCTTCTATAACAGCAGATCATTGATTTTGTGCGATAAAAGAAGGTCGATAATAATCGCTAGTGTATAAAGCAACGAAATATAATTTGAACAACGCTATATGACGAGATATGTTTAACTTTGAATTTAGAATATGAGATACCCTATAAGGATTGAAATCTAATCTCTTGTCTAATCAAACTCTGGTTTAATGAAAATCGAATTGTGAATGATAATAAAGATAACTATGGCTGAGCCGATCAAATTATTCACATTAAAGTAAAATGCAGGGAAATTATAAACGTAACTTATCTTTTACGTTGTTTTTTTTTTTGGTAAGGTAAGAAATGTAAAACTATCCAAAACACCAATTACAACCTACGCTCAAACCAAACCTGATCAAATAAGGACATAGTAATGTCCGTACAAGATCAAGCGGGTCCAGCAGGAACTATACAACAACGAAGAGCGACTACAGCCAAGACAACTAATCTAGCCGCCATGGCCGACACTAGAGAACTTGACAACCACTGGAGTAACCACCAGAACAACCGTATACAGGACTACAAGGACCAGACAAGACCTAAGGACCAAGGGATACAGCAACCAGCTACAGACCAGTAATACCGAAAACCAGCAAGACCAGCTAAGAGAAAATGGAAGGAGAAAGCTCCCAACTTCTTTGTAGTCTCCTATTTAGAGGCGTATCTGCAACTCTACCGAGGGATGAGGCTTTATCCTTCACCACTTTGATGATATGGTTGCACATCCTAGGAATGAAGAGAGTCTTGTTACGGAAAATGGAGTTATTTCTTTCTGTCCAAATTAAGTGGCAAAGGGCACCAAAGGAGAACCTGGATAACCGGTGAGCAAAAGACGGACCTCCACACACCTGCGTTGCCCACCTAATCTGCTCATGCCATGGCCGGTTACGCCATGGGAGAAAACATCTAGATGCCCAGAAGAACGCCAGATTTCTTGTGGAGGAGCACTGGAAAAAGAGGTGGTCTATAGAGTCTGGGACATCGCCACAGTACGCGCACATAACGGACTCAATCCTGCTATTACGCATAAGCATAGTCTGTGTCGGCAATCGGTTGAGGGAAATTATCCATAGGAGGAAAGAATGGCGCGGAGCAATATGGTGATCCCATACAAAGGAATGCCACTGGACCGGAGGTCCTTTCCTTCTTATGTGGTTCCAAGCAACCGCCACCGAAAAAGTGGAGGATGGTTGCGGGGCCCACGTCAGCTCATCTTCAGTGTCATCGTCAAAATAGGGGGGGGGGTTCAGTCCAACTCAATATAGTATCCAGAGTACGTGACTGTTGCCAAACCGAGTCAAAAAACCCACGAACAGTTGTGTCCCTAGGAATACGTGACTGATAAATGTCCGAGTTACTGAACAGCAGGTAAAGGGGGCCTTTGTCGTGCCACCAGTCAAACCACAAGGATACTGAACGCCCATTTCCAACTTTCCATCGAAAAATAGTCCTAGCAGTATCACGCAAATCAAGGATTTTTTTCCACGTCCAGGAGCAAAAAGTGGGCTTAGATACAATCCAGAAGTTAGATCTTTTGAGAAAGTTCGAGTGTATCCACTTGCACCACATGGACTCTTTGTCGGTAAAGAGTAGCCATATGTGTTTGAGCATCATAGCTCTGTTGTATTCAGTAAGTCGTCGGATCCCAAGGCCTCCTTCTTCTTTAGGTAGGCATACCCTGTCCCAAGCAACCTTGGCGCCACCCGTACCTAATTCGGGGCCCTTCCAAAGAAATTGTCTCAGAATAGTCTCGATTCCATATAATACTGATTTAGGGAGGGAGAAGATGGTGGCCCAATACACCTGAATAGCATGTAAGACTGATCGGATAAGTTGCATACGGCCCGCAAAGGACAGGAACCGGTGGGACCAGGATCGTACACGCGACGTTATTGAATCAATTAAGCATTTGCAATCCTCTTTACGAAGCCGCGAGGAAATGATGGGTACACCTAGGTATCGGAAAGGAAGAGAGCCTTGTTGGAACCCAAGGCAGCTAAGAATGCCACTATGTAGTTCCGAGTTTCCTCCCGAGAGGTAGATATTGCTTTTCCTGTTATTTGGTCTTAAACCAGACCAACTCGAAAACAAGTCGATTGCTTCCTTGATTAGTTGTATTGATCTCAGGTGAGCTTGTGCAAATATGAGGACATCATCCGCAAAGAAAAGGTGGGAGTTGTGCACTTTCTTGCATCGCCAGAACCAATGAAAATCCGGGTTATTTGTTTTATCCCGCAACACACCCGAGAAGATTTCCATAGCTAAGACAAATAAGTACGGCGATAGTGGATCTCCCTGTCGTATACCCCGGTTACTGGCAAAGAACCCATGTAACTCCCCATTTATTGCAACTGAGAATTTGGCGGTTGATATACAGGCCAAGACTAGTTTGGTAAAGATTTCCGGAAAATGAAAAGCTTCTAGCACCTTTTGGATGAAACTCCATTCAATCGTGTCATATGCTTTTTGGAAGTCAACCTTGATGGCGCACTTAGGTAAGTAAGCCTCATACGTTGTTTATTTATGTAAAAAATAAGTTTTGTCATCTTATTGGAAGAAAAAATATCGAAATTAGTATTGAACTAGCAAAAGAATAATAACGTTATAGCTACTGTAAACATAAAAGAGATAATCACCGCTGCTAAAGAACGAATAGCTCGAGAGAAAATACTAAAAGAGATAATACATATCTTTCTAGATGTTAATGTTGTGTGACTTGACTTATGAGCAACGATTAGAGGGAAAATGTGTTAATTTTGGTAATCTATTTTTTGGCCATGATGTTGGATTAGTATTAAAGACAAGAAATGTAATCTACAGAAACACATATTATCCTGCCCCTACAAATTATTGGCTGCAATAAAGGTTTGTCACTAAAGCTCTTTCTCATTTTTCAATTGATTTGAGTCCGGAACGGAGGCGAATTTAGGTGCCATGTGGTTACATTTACTATTGTTTTCATTCATAATGATTAAAATCATAGATACTGAGTCGTGCACTCGCCTTGTTGCTCGATGCTTTTAACATGATTTTTCACGATGCACGAGGGAAGCCATAGAAGCCGCGTGTCGATTAGTATTATATACAATGCGACGCCTTAGGATCGGGCCCTGCCTTTTCTTTTCCAAGTAATTCCTCTGCAATTTATTTCACGAGCTTTTCAATTTTATATGGTCTCTTTTTCTGTATTCTTCGTGTTTATCCCTCATTTGTTTTGGGTATTTTCACAAGAAAATCATAGGCGGCAAATACTTCACCAGGGAAAAGCTATTGGCCCCTTGATCAAGTGAGTCCTAATTAGAATCATACATACACGACCTTAGTAACACCTCTCCTATGATTTTCTGAATGTTTTCGTAGGATTTGGTTCTTCGGTTATATATATGTCATTGTCAGGTTTCACGACGCTGACAACTAAATGAGAAATTTCATGCAAACCAATCATGGTGTTTGGTTATCTTTAACTCCAATCCTTTTTACACTACAACCAAAACGAAGAAATAACATAAAAGGAAGACTATAATTACCCGACTTTCGTAATTTAAATCCCGAAAGCATCAACTCATCACATGAATTGTCTCTTTCCCACAACAACACGGAGAAAAAAAAAGAACAGGGAAAGGGGTCCCGCAACATGTGCACAGCAATTAATATCATGTTCAATGAAAAGGTCCACTCTTTTTCATGCTCCTCTAACATGCCCCCAACTCATGCATCTTCCTAACATGTGATTTCAGTTGCAGAATCTAACCCAACCCAACCACTCTCTCTCTCATCAAGCTTTTGGTCAGTCCTCTTTTCCAACATATGGAAAATGGGCAACTTATTGGCTGGCATGCAGCATAATCCAATGATCCACCTAATGCATGTTGCACAGGCAGGATTGGAGAATCATCTCAAAAGGACCAGGGCATGATGCTTTTCACAGCGGAAAGCTCAATGAGTACATGAGAGAAGGAAAATCAATGTGATCATTCATAAGGAAAAGGAACCGAGGGAAAGTATTCTCAACCCATTACTACATTCAAGTGAAAGCAGTCACTTTCTTTTTTGTACTGAAAGACATAATGGGTGGACCGCCTAAGATGGGCCAAACTCAGCCCGTGAGCCACAAGGACCCACGAGGTAGTTATTTGCCTATCTATAATAGAAGGCACCCCTTGGAAAACAGATGTGATTTTCATATGTAAACACACTCTTTCGAATACGTCGTTTTCTCTGTTTTTCTTCGGAACGCACACGAGTACGAAAGACGATCGAAGAACTCTCAAGCGCAAAGCGGCACTTAATCTGTGACAATACCGGGTATGTTCATTGTGTGATATGCCTATACGATCGGTGATACAAGTTGATGGTCCTCGAGCACGTTTTCCGCATTGATCGAATTCGTTCCGAATATATTTCGAACGTGACGATCGGGGATTGAGTTTTCCTAACATTGGTATTAGAGCACGTTTACTTGCTTCCCGATCATGCATATGTATCGTCTGAAGTGTATATTGCTTGTTTTTCGTTTTGGCCTCGTTTTTGTTCGTTTTCTTTATGTTGCCGAACTGTTCATGCATGTTTCGATTTTTGTCTTTTGTCAAAACTTGAATTTTATTGCATAAACAGAAAGTACTCATTGAGACGAGCAAAATGATGGGCGGCGCGTCGCCGGAGGACGCCGCATGCGCCTTCACGCATCGCCAAGGGCCTTGGGCGCCATGGCGCGTGAGGCCCACGCACGGCCGTGTGAAACGGCGCATCGGTCGCCACTAACCGCCGACGATGACGTCGGCGTGACATCATCGGGAGCAGACCTTGACCCGACCCGGTTGACCCGAGACTCGACCCGGTTGACTTTTGACCCGACGTGTTGACCCGACTCGGTTGGCCATTGACTAGATCCGTTGACCGTGCCTGGTCAACGGTCAGACCAATCAAATCGGTCGAACCGGACCAGTTCAAACCGGGAAGAATGACCCCGTTATTTTTTTCGGCCCGTTCGAGCTCATTTGAACTCCGATTTGGGCGTTCTTGGTATCGATGTGCTCGTATCGGAATGCTCTACGTTATGGTGTATTCATATTACATTTTTGCTGTACTTATGAATGTGAAAACGCACGATAAACCCTATGTACACGTAGTTAGGGGTATATTCTTTGGCATTTTCTCTAGTATTTCTCTATAGTTTTTTGAAATACAAGTGCTAGATCATATGTATATGAATAGGCATTCCTTATCTTAATGTATCATGGATTATAAGTAATCCTTCGTTCTGTATTCGTTGCAGGAACAATGCTACATTTGAGACGCACTCCGATAATCGCAAGAACAACAGCTCAAAAGGAAAAGCTTGAGAACCTAAGAGTCAAGCTAGCTCTTTATCGATGGGGCGCTGGAGATGATAAGATGACACACATCATCAAGGTCAACAAAATGATACAGGATATCATTTGGAACGGTTTTGTAATGCCGGAATATGTAATGGTCGGAGTCCTAAAATGCACTATGCCTGATGAGTTGGGAAGAATGCTTAATAAGGTTAAAGAAACCTTAAATGGTCCAAGCTATAAGATGCTTGTGGAGAATTTTGTGCAAGAATACATAAGGGTCGGGGCAAGAAGAACATCAACCCTTGCATTGAATGGGTCTCGGCGCAAACCATGGCCCGGATCTAGGGGTTTTCCAGGAGCCTCTATTTATGTTCCGAAGAAAATAAAACTTTCTAAAGAATTTTATGAGTCCTTTTCTATTTATGTGTTGGATTGGTACACTTGATGTTGTTCTTTTAGGATTTGTAACTAATTCTGTACATGTTTCAAGTTGATATTACATAATCTTAAACATTTATAAATGTGTTATGATATATATATATGGCTATGAATTTTTTTGTGATTTCTCACTTTATATTGCCATATTATGTGTTATGTTATATGTGAGAAGTTCTTCAAAGTTTGTATAACTTTTGAAGAATCAATTTCTTTACATAAATGATTATGTTAATGGTAATTTCAAATTAAGTTTAGACGATGATTGGGAACATAGTGAACTTTCGACTCTAAGACCTTTTGTGAAACTATTCATTAATATGATTAGTTTATGTAATCATGATGCTAATGAAGCATTTAGATAGGCTTTAATAACTTATGCGTATGTGTCTGAAATGTTCAGATACGATGACTTCAGCAACAAAGAACATTGTGGCTGAACTAAATAAGGGAGAAAAATTGAATGGCGATAATTATGAGATTTGGAGTCTCAAGATTCAATATGTACTGGAAGAGTAAGAGGCACTCGAAGCTCTTAACCAGATTATGGAAGAACCTAAGGATGGAACAATTGCCTAACACAAGAGGGACAAAGATGCCTTTGCTGTTTGGAAAAGAAAGAACTCTCTTGCTCGCATTACATTATTAAGTAGCATGGACAATGACATCATGCGAGAGTTCAGACGTTTCCAGAGCGCCAAAGATATGTGGGCTGCACTGGCATCAAGATTTGGTCGAACTTCTGTGACCAAACTGAGACAACTTACTATCCGTTTCGACTCATACAAGATGTCTCATGGAAAGACCATGAAACAATATTTGAGGCAAATGTCGAATATGATTAGTGAGCTAAAGGATGTCGGGCACATACTCGCTGATGAACAGTAAGTGCAGGCAGTAATCCACTCTTTGCCTCAAAGCTGGGAGTACATGAAGATCCATTTGACCCACAATGAGGGTATCAAGACCTTCGAGGATGCTATACGGTATCTTTAGCTAGAAGAGAATCGCCTCATGACGGCTAAGCCAGAAACTGATATTTACTTTGTTGGTTCTAGCTCACATGGAGTTTCGAGCTCCAAGAGGAAGCACCCTGCTGGGTCAAAGAAGTGAAAAGGCAAGGGGCCAAGTCCTTCGGGAAAGAAGCCGAGGCTCAATCAACGGGAGAAAGGAAAGCGTCCTTTCAAGAAGAACATTTCAAGAGTGAAATATTTCAACTATGGCAAGAAGGGTCACTTTGCTCGTGACTGTGGCGAGCCAAAGAAGGTAGAAACCCTTAGCATTCATGAAAATGCTACTTATGTGTCTAGTTCAGTGTTTCTAACTGAATTTAATCTTTTGTGGACTGTAAACTCGAGAGCCACAGACCATGTAATGAAGGACAGAGAAGCTTTCGTGGAGTTCCGATGAGTTCCACTAGGAACGAAGTGGATATATATGGGGAACAATTCATGAGTGGGGGTCAGAGGCATTGGCACCTGTCAAATACTTATGCGCAGTGGACGCACATTGTTCCTACATGATGTGCTATTTGCTCCTGAGTTTCGTCGGAACTTAGTTTCCGTGTTGGTTTTAGTTAGACTTGGTTTTAATGTAAACTTCCATAACAATGATGTAGACTTGTGTTTAGGTACAAGTTATTATAGTTCCAGATATTTTTTAGATAGTTTCATTGTATTAGATATTGACTATTATGAAGTTAATGTTAGTTATTCCTTATTTACATCATCTGATTCTTATGAGAATAATGTAAACGTGTGACATGCTAGACTTGGTCATATTGGCCAACAAAGAATGAATAGATTGGCTAAAGATGGCTTATTGAGCAATATTAAAAAGGTTGATTTGCCCATATGTGAGTATTACCTAGAAGGAAAAACAACGCGGAAACTATTTGGAAAAGGAACAAAAGCTGAATTTCCTTTGCAGTTAATCCATAGTGATATCTGTGGTCCAATGAATATAAAAGAAAGGCACGGGTCTGTTTATTTCATCACATTCATTGATGATTATATTCGATTCGGACATGTCGATTTGATTTCTCATAAGTCCGAAGCTTTAAATTGCTTTAAAAGATTTATGAGCTTAGTGGAAAATCAATTAGACAAGAAAATAAAAGCATTAAGATCCGATCGAGGTCGAGAATATTTATTTGATCAGTTCAAAAATTTATATGATGAAAAGGGAATAGAAAGACAGTTGACTATTCCATATACTCCTCAACAAAATGGTGTTGCAGAAAGAATAAATGGAACCTTTTTGAAAATGGTTAGATCAATAATGGTACAAGCTAACTTGCCCGTCACCTTTTGGGTTGATGCTTTGTTGACTGCTGTCTACATACTTAATCGTGTGTTTTCTAAATCAGTTGTTTCTACTCCATATGAGTTATGGACAGGCAGAAAGCTTGATTTAAGCTTTTTAAAACCTTGGGGTTGTGCTGCCTATACTAGTGAGTCTTCTCACAAATATGAAAAATTAGGCCTAAGAGGCAAAAAGAGTATTTTTATAAGATACTCAGAGTACTCAAAAGGATATGTATTCATAGGTGAGCAAGAAAGCGGAAGTATAATTGAATTTGAATCACGGGATGTCACATTCTTAGAGAATGAATTTCCTAAAAAGGGCGAAGTATGTGGTGATTACTCACTATACGAATCTGTGGATCGTGATAGTGAAGTTAGTGGGAGTATTGTGATAAATGGAAAGTTGAATGCAATTCAGTCTCAATTGCAACCACTTAAAGAGATGACACCACTATTATCTCATTCGAGTGGGAGCGCAATGGAACGTGGTGAATCATCAGGAGTACAGCATTCCATACGATAGTCAAGTCATAATAGGATTCCTCGTCGATGTTTTGACATTGAAGGAGAAGCTTTCATGATCGCCCCACAAGATGAAGATGAGCCGAAGAATGTGAACGATGCTCTAAAGTGCCTTGATAAGGAAGAATGGATACATGCAATGGAAGAGGAAATTAAGTCATTAAGATCAAACTAAGTTTGGGAATTGGTTGACCTTCCAAAAGGACGCAAAGCTATTGGGAATAAATGGGTTCTCAAAATAAAGCGTAAGGCTGATGGCTCAATAGAAAGGTATAAGGCTCGCCTTGTGGTGAAAGAATATAATCAACGGGAAGGAGTTGATTTTGAAGAAACTTTTTCTCCTGTAGTTAGATTTACCTCTATTCGCCTTATTCTGGCAATAGTAGCTAGTATAGATCTTGAATTACATCAAATGGATGTAAAGACTGCATTCCTCAATGGAGAATTAGAGGAAGAAATTTATATGGAACAACCTGTTGGTTTCATTACAAAAGGCCAGGAGCACAAAGTGTGTCGACTATTGAGATCGATATATGGCCTTAAGCAGTCTTCGAGACAATGATATATACATTTTCACAATGCAATAATGGCATATGATTTTGTAATGATTAGTGAAGACAATTGTGTATATATCAAAAGATCCAAAGATCAATTTGTGATCTTATCATTATATGTTGATGATATACTAATTGCCGGAAGCAGTATGGAGTTGGTTAATACGGTCAAGAATTGGTTATCTTTCAATTTTGAGATGAAAGATATGGGTGAAGCTGCATACATTCTTGGAGTTAAGATTTCAAGAGATCGCTCAAAGAAATCTCTATCCCTTTCACAAGAGACGTATGTGAATAAATTCCTTGAGCGATTTCGTATGCAAGACTATAAACCAATAGATACTCCTATTGCAAAAGGCGAAGCATTAAGCGACAGAATGTGTCCTAAGACTTCACAAGAAAAGGAGCAAATGGAACAAGTTTCATATGCTAGTGCTGTCGGAAGCTTGATGTACGCTATGATGTGTACAAGACCTGATATTTGTTATGCAGTTGGAATGGTAAGTAGATACCAATCCAATCCGGGTCAAGCATATTGGATCGCCGTTAAAAGAATCCTGAGATATCTAAAATGAAGTGCCGACTATGCGCTGACTTATCAAGGAAGTGATCTACACCTTGAAAGTTATACTGATGCTGACTGGGAAGGAGATTTAAAAGAAAGGAAATCTACTTCTGGATACGTGTTCTTACTGAATAATGGCGCCATATCTTGGAGCAGTAAGAAATAACAGTGTGTAGCCTTATCTACAATGGAAGCCGAGTTCGTGGCTCTATTAGCAGTGGCACAAGAAGCTGTTTGGCTTAGAAGATTTTTGGATCACTTAGGTGTTACTGAGAATGCTGCAAACCCAGTATTAGTCTATGCGTACACTAAGGATCCCAAGTACCATGGAAAGACCAAACATATAAATATCAAGTATAACTATGTTAAGGACATGGTTGCACAAAAGAAAGTGAACAGTGGTTCGAATAGGACTATTGCTTCGGACAATTTAGTGTTGGATGGAGATGGAGAGAATTCGAATGCATCCCCTTGTTTTGTTTCTTAGGGACTTTTAAAATCATGTCTTACCTCATAGGACTAGGACTAGGAGGTTGACAGTATATAGATGTAAGTTGAGAGCAAACCATTTTCATGCATTCCTGTCAGCAAATCTATCTAACTTGTCATTCACACTAAATGTAGAATGCCCAGATGATACAAGTTCTAAGTTACATGAAAAAAACCAATATGCATTCTAAGGTAGCGTCTCATAGACCACTCTGTCATTAATTGATGCCGTGCAGGAGATCGGATATGGAAAATTGACATAAGTGGAAAGGTTGCATGGCATGATGTTACTGGTAAGTACTTTACTTGTCAAATAATAAATGAAATGGTGGGTGATTCTGCAAAAACTAGCAAACAAGCCTAATCCCACTTGTTTAAAATTGATTGATGGACTGTGCTTAATCAACGTTCAAATAACATAAATATGTTGTTTAGTGGTAGATCTGCTTTATCCGAGTAATTCAGCAATTTCCAGCTCCATCTACCCCCGACATTCATACCTATTCATGCTACTATCGTTGACAGAAGGTCTTCCCCAAAAAATAGATGACTAGAAATGATGGAAAAAATACATAAGATGTTTACAGATTTATTGTGCCTTGTGACATTTTGAAAATCGATCCACTTTGGATTTATGAAATGGATGATTTTATGGACGTGCTTCTAGTTAGATCTCGCTCGGAACTGATCACTCTTGGGATACTAACCGTTAGGGAAAGGCTAATTAGGGATTTAAATTTGCGCAATCAAAAAACTCGATCGTGAACAAACTTTCGACCATAAAAATTATCGAGGTAACATTTTGAGTCAGTGTAGGCCGATCCAAGAATAGTTAGGGATCAATTCGCCACTGTCATATGAGTGGATCGCGAGTGATTCCGCTTGACCGCAAGATGAATTGACGAATGACCCTAAACCTATACCAAACGACTGTGCCCGTCGGAACTAGCGATCGATCCTCATGATTACGTGACCACCGAGGTCGTCACGATCCGAGTGAACTTAAACGTCTTGATTCAGTATCGGCCACGGGTCGAATGTGTGAATTTCCCCAAAAGCCACCCGTTAGTTCGAGATACGCTCAAGTTACATTAATTAAATTTAGTCATTAATTAAAGACCAAGATTGGGCATTGGAAATTATGAAAGTCACAACAGGATAATTGGATGACGTTGTTATTGGCTTAGTCAGCCTCAGATTTGTCCGGATTCGTCAGAAAATTTGAATTCTGGCAAGAAATGAAAAATGACCATTTTACCCCTTCGACTTTGTTAAGGCCAAGTATAATGTGAGAGGGGCATTTTGGTCATTGCACACTAACTTTAGAAATAGAAATTTTTGGACAATTTTGTCCTTGGAAATTTTATGAAATTCCAATTTTGCCCTTGGATATTTTTGGCAAGGATTAATCTCGACCGTCGATCTTAGGATGAGATCAAATCATGGCCGTTAATTTGGATGATAGAAAGGAGGGTACGATGGTCATTTTGTAGGGGGTGGACACCAATTATTGATGCCATGGGTGTTTCTTCCCATTTTCTCTCTCTCACTCTCTCGACATATCTCTCCCTCTCTCCCTCCCAGCTGAGTTTCCTCCCCCACCCACCATGACCGTGGCTAGCTGACCCAAGCAAGCCGTCGCCACTGCTCCCCCGTGTGCCAGACCACCACCATTCGAACGCCCTTGAAGCCATCGCCGTCGCCTCATCGTCCCTCTCTCTCCCATGTCTTCCCCCTCACCGAAACCACCACCAGCCTTCACTCGGCACAGACCAATCGAGACAGATCAGCAGATCATCCAGTCGTCGTCGCCCGCCGTTCAGCCACCGCTGTCGCCCACCGTCGCCCACCGTGCAGCCGCCGCCGTCGCTGTCCGCCGCCGAGTGGCCGCCTACTTGCCGTTTCCCCCTTCAACCCAAGCTAGCTTAGGACTTTGTGTAAGTAGCATCCTAAACTCTATTTAGGATATCGGGTATCGACAGACGTAATTAAGGGCTGAATCGGGTTAATTATGAGCTGATTTGGGTGAATTAGAGACTGTTTAGGGGTTAATTTGGTGGACTGATTTAGGGGTTGAACTTGGCTGGTTTGTGGATGAAATTGTGATGGTTTTGGGGTTGATTGGTTGCTGAATTGAGTGCTGGAATTATGGCTCACAATGAGGAGCATATGGTCCGATTTGGGGATTTAACATGTCGATTTGATGCATGATGTCGTGGCTGGTTTTTGGTGATTGTTGTGGCTTGAAATATACATGAATATGTTGAATTCATGCTCGTATTAGTGCTGTGATGGTGGGTCCAATGGCAACATTGCATGCTCGTTGGATTGCGAAATAATTGATTGAAACGTGGCCCCGTTATATGCGCGCATGGACTGAATTGAATTGGTTGGAAATTAGCCATGTTTGTGTGTTAATTGAGCATGTGAAATGCATGGGAATTTGATGCGAGCATGGGCTGAGTTAGACCGGTTGGTAATTTGGCATGTTGGTGTGTCAATCGAGCATGTTCGTGTGAGATTCGAGCGTGTGGATGGGTGAGAAAGTTATGTGATATGTTGTACATGTGGTCACGAAAATCCCTGAGGCGTATACTGTAACGCGAAGAAGTGAGCCGTCCTGAGGCGAGGCGTGTACTGTAATGCGGGACGATACCCGATATTACCGGAAGACTACCAACCTGAGGCGTGTACTATGACACGGGTTGTGCCGTAGGTGGAGGATGTTGAACCTGAGGCGTGTACTGTAATGCGGGCTAAGAAATGCTGTGAAAATGAGATGGTCATGTATGGACCGTGAATTGAAAGTAGACCTGAGGCGTGTACTGTGACGCGGGTCACTGGCAAGTCGAATGAAAATAGTGTGATGAGGCATGAACGAGTGTGTGAAATGTGGAATTGGAAATGCCACATGTTCGGCTTGTGTTTCAGGTATGATATTAATTTACAATGTGCATGTGGTTGGAATTTGTGTAATTAAGACTAATGTGCAGATTGTACGCTTTGAAAGCTCAGGTAAGTGCTATTGTGTGCCTGTTATGTGGTTGTTGAGTGTGATTGTGTTTGGATTTTTTTGGAGGTACGTGTTAGCCTAGGTAGGGTTTAGGGTGTTTATTTGCTGAGATGTATCTCATGGTTATTTCAACCAAATCATTTCAGAACCCCAGCCTGAACCATGAATCTCCCACCGCTGCCACCTCAACGTTTTGGAATACCGATGCACACCGACCATAACGTTGTAGAGTATCCGATAGACGAGAATATGGCCTGGATCAAGCATACTACCGTAGTCTTGGTAGACATAGGGCAATCTCTTTGGTAGGCCCCCACCTATACTGCCTGGTGTTTTCGGGATGGGATGGACGAGTTTGGCCCTGTCCGTAGCTTTGATGTCCCTTTTGACGGAGTAGGTGATTAGAATCCGTCAACCATACCTCCTTCGGATGGGGAGATGACTAGCCTGGATACTAGCCTTGCATAGTCAGGACAGCAGCATGTACCTGTAGCACCAGAACCCACAGTGGCTGTGCCTGATTCTGAGCCAGAGGATTCGCAAGCAGGGTATGATTCGATGGATGTGGATCTAGATACAGTGCCAGAGGAGGAACCCAGAGAAGAACAGTCCAAAGAAGAGCCTGAAGAGGCACCGAAAGAAGAACCCGAAGACGAGCTGGAAGGAGATCCAGAGGTAGAACCAGAGGATGAGCCAGAGGAAGAGCCAAAAGAGGAGGCTAAAGAGGAGCAGCGAGTTGAGGTTCCGGCAGAATCAGGTGATGAGGATAACCCGATTGAGATCGAGGCGAATTCTGAGTCCTCAGAGGAGCAGGTGGCTCAAGGGGATTCAGACTCGGGTTTCGAGGAATCTGACTCGGAGTGTACACCATCCAGGGGGAGTAGGGGCTAGTTTAGGGGTAGAGTGAAGGTTTTGAAGTATCCCATTTTTGGAGTTAGGGTATACCCAGGCTACTGATCCTTTTTTATGTCGGTGGTGTAAATTTTAGAAGCTCGGTGTGCATGTATATTATGTGGATTGTAAATGGTGTATATTGTATAAGTTTGGAATTGGTTATAGATGTATATTGTCCCCTTTTACCCTAATTAATATTGTCTAGGTGTTTGTGGCTTTCGCTAGTGCTTATCTCTGATGTGTTGATTTGGGTCGGCGACGTTTCTTGGGACGTCGCACTAATTCGACCAAAAAGGGTTGCCACGAGCTCGATGGGGTTCGGGGCATGACATCCCGAATTGATTTGGTATTAGAGCAAGGACAGTTCGATCTAAGTTGGTTGAAGTCTAGAGTGATAAGGAGCGGTGACCCTGAGGTAGTTATCTAGGGAGACCTTAGCGAGTCATAGGTGTGCATTGAGCTACGCGTGTCTCCAGACTGTTTGTTGTGATTGCTGAGTGAATTGAGTGCTATAACGATTGGAATGTAGGTGCGTCTAGACCTTAGATAAGTATATGGACCTTATTGATTGTGGCTTTGTGCTATGGTGATTAATTACCTGCTGAGTGAATTATTGTGTTAATTCGCTGCCTAGGACTAGACTGGTATAGTTGGTCGAGGTCTCTAATTCCTAAGTGGAATTATAGCAAGTAGGTGAGTGATAAAAACCGTGAGGATGAGTTCGAGAGGTAGAGGAGCAGAGGGTCCATCCAGTTCACGAGCCCGACTTGCAGGAGATCTGAGAATGAATACGGTTATGAGGACTCTGGAAGAGATTGGTAATCTGATAGGACAGCAGACTCGAGAACGAGCTGCCACTATTGCCTAAGCTGCTAAGGCTGCTGTGGCCGCCGCCACCAATAATAACAATGGGAATCAAGGGCAGGGGCAAGTGAATATGAATAGGCAGATGCATAAGCTAGTTGAGCAATTTTTGAAGTTAAAACCCCCTAAGTTTGTAAGGGCAATCTTGAGGTTGCGTCGCTTTAGGTAGAGGAGTTAGAAAAGGCTTTTGATGTACTAGGGTGCACCGAGGAAGAGAAAGTGACCTTGACGGTGTACCAACTCCAAGGAAATGCCAGTGATTGGTGGAAAGTCACAAGAGGAAGGGTGTTCCCAGCTGGTGCTGCCCAGACTTTGGCAATATTTGTGGAAGTCTTCAATAGTAAAAACTTTTCAGAGAGTGCCCGGGAACAAAAGTTAGCTGAGTGTACGAGGCTTCGTCAAGGGCAAAGGA
Source organism: Syzygium malaccense (assembly GCA_031216405.1). Taxonomy (NCBI): domain Eukaryota; kingdom Viridiplantae; phylum Streptophyta; class Magnoliopsida; order Myrtales; family Myrtaceae; genus Syzygium; species Syzygium malaccense. The sequence continues at coordinate 21,033,399 of CM062260.1, forward strand.
CAATGGATCAGTATGAGGCTGAATTCGCTCAATTATCTAAGTTCGCCCCAAGGATGATGGAGGATCCGTTGGATAGGGCTCGGAGGTTCCGAGACGGTTTGAAGTTGGACCTTCATAGCCAAATGATTTCGTTGAATTTGAGGGATTATAACAAGATTTATGATCAGGCCCAAGCGATCGAATGTGACTTAGCAGATAGGGCTGCCACTTTTGGGTCAAGATTTGTCCCAAGTAGGGACAATCGCCACTTTGGGAAGAGACCAATGGCGAGTAATCGACATTTCGTCCCTCCTGCTAGGAGGAATATCGGGAAACCTAACCATTTTCAGAATGGTCCATGTTGAGTGTGTGGGGAAAGACATGGAAATAGACCTTGCCCGAACAAGGGCAGAGCATGTTTCGAATGTGGCGGGTTTGGTCATCAGATAAGGACTTGCCCCAACATCAGGCAGAATAGATCGCCTGCGTTGCCGCCACCTCGGAACGAGAACCAAATTAGAGCTGTCCCGTCGGCTAACTAGAACAGACCACCGACCCAAGGACAGGTGTACGCCATGGCAAGGAGAGAGATTGAGAATGCGCCGGGGGTAGTAACAGGTACAGTTTCTTTATGCGATCATGCTGCATATGCTTTGTTTGATCCTGGGGCGTCACACTCATTTATATAAGAACAATTTGTTAAATTGACTGGTATAGAGTCGCAGTTGCTTGATGTTGTGCTGTGTGTTACTACTCCACTGAATGATCAGGTGCTAGTTTCGTTAGGGTGCCCGAATTGTAAGATTGTAATTGGTGATAGAGAAGAAAGAATTGATCTAGCGGTTTTAGCGATGTATGACTTCGATGTGATAGTGGGTATGGATTAGTTAGTTAAGCAGAAGGCGGTTATGGATTGTAGTAGCAGGGTGATTCAATTTAATTCGGTTGGACATCTGAAATTCGAATTTGTGAGAAATCGAGGGAGAACCTCAATCCGTTGGATTTCGTCGTTAGAACTGACTAAGTGGTTGAACGAAGGGTATCAAGGATTTCTAGCGGCTGTGATTGATTCAACTGCTGAGGAATCGAGGCCAGAGGATATAGCTGTGGTGTGCGATTATCCCGATGTCTTTCCTCAGGAATTGCCGAGATTGTCACTTGAAAGGGAAGAGTTTGTAATTGAGTTGGCTCCTGGGATTGAGCCCATCTCGAAGGCACCTTATAGGATGTCGTTGTCAGAGTTAAAGGAGTTGAAGTTGCAAATGCAAGAGTTATTGGACATAGGTTTTATTCGTCCAAGTGTGTCTCCATGGGGAGTGCTAATCTTATTTGTGAGGAAGAAGGATGGGTCATTAAGATTATGTATTGATTACCGGCAGTTAAATCAAGTGACGATTAAAAATAAATATCCTCTGCCAAGGATTGATGATTTGTTTGATCAGTTTCAAGGGGCTTCGGTATTTTCTAAGATCGATTTGAGAACGGGATATCATCAATTGAGGATCAGGAAAGAGGACATACAGAAAACGGCGTTCAGGACGAGATATGGACACTATGAATTTACAGTGATGCCGTTCGAATTGACAAACGCCCCCGCTGCCTTTATAGACTTAATGCATCGGGTGTTTAAGGAGTTTTTGGACTAGTTTGTTATAGTCTTCATAGACGACATATTGATGTACTCGAGGAGCTCGGAAGAACATGAGGTACATTTAAGTAAAGTCCTATGGACTTTAAGAGAAAACGCACTGTATGCCAAGTTTAGTAAGTGCGATTTCTGGCTCAGTCGAGTAGCATTTCTTGGACATGTAATCTCGAGGGATGGAATTTCAGTAGATCTAGCAAAGATTGAAGCCGTGATAAAGTGGCCAAGACCGATGACGGTATTCGAGGTTCGAAGCTTCTTGGGTTTAGCAGGATACTATAGACATTTTGTGGAAGGATTTTCGAATATAGCAATGCCGTTGACATGTCTGTTAAAGAAAGAAACGAAGTTTGAATGGACTGACAAGTGTGAAAAGAGTCTTCAGGAATTAAAGCATAGATTGATGATGGCACCGGTATTGACTATTCCGTCAGGATCTGGAGGTTTTGAAATCTATAGCGATGCGTCATTGAAAGGATTAGGATGTGTGCTGATGCAACATGGGCAAGTAGTAGCCTATGCATCAAGGCAGTTGAGGCTGCATGAACAGAATTATCCGATGCATGATTTGAAATTAGCCGCGATCATTTTCGCCCTTAAGATTTGGCGACATTATTTGTGCGGAGAGAAATTTCAGATATATATAGAGATCATCAGAGCCTTAAGTATCTGTTTTCTCAAAAGGAGTTAAATATGAGATAGCGTCGTTAGATGAAATTGCTGAAAGATTACGATTGCGATATTTTATATCACCCTAGAAAGGCCAACCGAATAGCCGATGCATTGAGTCGGAAGTCAAGCATCAGACACTTGATGGTTAAGGAATGAACTTTGTTGGAAGGAGTGCGAGACTCGGAATTTAAGTTCGAAGTAAGTTAAGTCTCGAGCTTGTTTGCCACTTTAAGAATCGAACCAAAAATCCAGATTAAGATTAAGGCCTTACAGTCTACGGATCAAGAAATTCAAAAGATTCTGAAAATGGATGCTATTAAGAGAAAGCCAGACTTCCAAGTATCCGAAGATGGGATCTTAAAATTCCGTGGACGGTTGTGCGTGCCTGACGATGCGGAACTTAAGAAAGAAATCTTGTTGAAAGTGCATCGTAGTAATTATAGCATCCATCCCGGTAGTACGAAAATATATCAGAATTTGAGACAATACTATTGGTGGAATGGCATGAAGGTGTGTTGACACCTAAATTTTGGCGCATCACTTAGTGTAATTTGCATAGAAAATTAGGGATTAAATTTTTAACCCCTAAACAAAAATATTTTAAATTGCATAACATATAGTTTAAATTCATTTTAGATTAATTGCATTTTGCATCGGACTGGCGGTGGCGAACGAGCTTAAATTTCATTAAATGGGACTCGGCTCGCTTGGAATGCAAGGGCCGGGAATTACAAGTCAAACGGGCTCGGTCGTTTTAATTTGAACTTAATTCAACCTATTATCATTAATTAATTCAGCCCATTAATTTAGCCCATTTAAATTAAAGCCCAAGCCTAAGCCCATTAGGACTAGAGAGCCCATCTAATTGACCTAGATTAGGGTTATATATACATTCATTAGGTCAGAATTTTGGGAAGAGGGGGAGACAATTTTCAGATCAGAAAATTTTTAGAGACACACGCGAGAGTTGAGAAAGAGAGAGAGAGAGAAGGAGACCGGCCGAGCACCCCCACATGGCCAGAGCCGTGCGCCGCCCGCCGCTGCTGCTTCCCGCCGGCGCCGTGCCTGCTGCTGCCGCGCCCGCAGCTGCTCCCCACCGCGCCTGCCGCTGACGTCGGCGTGCTCCACATCTCCTGCTGCTGCCGCTGCTCCTCAGGCCGACGTCGACGCCGCTGCTGCTTGCTGCTGCCGCTGCCCTTCCCGCCGACGCCGACGCCGCTGTTGCTTGCTGCTGCCGCTGCCCTTCCCGCCGACGCTGACGCTGCTGTTGCTTGCTGCTGCCGCTGCTCCTCAGGCCGACGCTGACGCCGCTGCTGCTTGCTGCTGCCGCTGCCCTTCCCGCCGACGCCGACGCCGCTGCTGCTTGCTGCTGCCGCTACCCTTCCCGCCGACGTCGCCGCCGCTGTTGCTTGCTGCTGCCGCTGCCCCTCACGCCGACGCCGACGCCGTGCCTGCTGCTCCCTGCCGCGCGACACAGCCGCGCCTGCCGCTGCCGCTGATCCTCACGCCGTCGCCGCCGCTGTTGCTTGCTGCTGCCGCTGCTCCTCAGGCCGACGCCGACGCCGCTGCTGCTTGCTGCTGCCGAGCCCGACGCTGCTGCTGCCGTCCTCGCCGGAGCCGTTGCACGCCGGCGCTGCCTTGCTGTTCCGTCGCCGCTGCTCCGTCGTCGTCCCGACACCGTGCCGCCGAATCCACCATTCGTCGCTCATCCCGATCCGCAAGTTCGAATTTGGGAATTATCTGCAAATTAGGTAATTGAACATTATCCAATATTTTTAGAATATTTCGTTTCTTAATTTTTGGATGTTTGAATATTCTGTGAGTATTGCGTGGATTGCTAGATATCTTAGGATAATGTTTGCCTTCTTCGCAATATTTGAAAATATTCAGAATTAGGAATCTTTCCTAATTCAGCAACGTATCTGGACAACTATCCGACCTTAGCCCTAAGGTATGATACGTGGCGATACGGAAAATCATTATCCTATCCATAATCACTTGGGTATGATAATGATTTTTATCTGCTTTCCAAATTTGAATGATCGACTTTCCACTAAAATCTATAACCCTATAGATATGACCGATAGTTCAATTCTTGTGCCTAATCTGAATTTGAAACGAATCTTGTGGATTGCGTGGCTATTTTAAATGTGGATGCTATTTCTGTTTAAATTGCTTTTCCTTTTCAAATAAAAAGAAAATTCAAAAAATATCAGTTAGGATTTGAATTTGAGTTTTGCATGTTTAGGAATCCTAAATATATCTAGACGATAGAGTAATTATTTAATTTAAATTAGGACTTGAGATAATCTATTTCCTAGTTTAAACTAAGTAATTTTCTAATCTTAATAGATTATTTAGGTTATTTTTTTAATTCCGAATTTTCATGAAAACTCTAAAAAAAGAATGAATTGTTTTATGGTAGATTAGGATAGATTGCATTCTTAATTTAAGTAATTTATTATTTCGAATTTTAACAAAAAACTTCAAAAATAAGTCATGTTAGGATATGTTAAGTCATCATAAGTTGCATGTTAATTTAGGCATATTTTTATTCCGAATTTCATTAGAAAATACCAAAAATAAATCATTTGCCCGTCATTAGAATTAGGTCACGTCGTCGCATGACATATAGTTTGCATGATAGGTTGCATTACTTGCATGTCATTTTTGCACGTCATTGCATGTAGATTAGGCTTCATTTAAATAAGAGAAAATCCAAAAATTGAGTGAATTCCTTGTTAATTAGAAATCATATTAGGTTGTTGATGTGATTTTCTAGCTAACCATGCAGATGCTTACGTTGCTTCGAGGTAAGTAATTCTCCCAATCTTGCAATTTATTTAATGTTTTGATTATTGGGTGTTAAATTGGTGGTTTGCGCACCCGCATGAACACCTCACATGTTAGTGACTAAGTTAAAATGGGTCCAGATTGCTTGCCAAAATATTTTTTTGAAAAGAAAAAGGTACCGAAAGGGCGTTAGACTAGATCTAGCGTAATCAAGTCCCCGGACTTAGAATCTCTGATTCGTAGGAATAAAACATATCTCCCTATGTTTTATTTAGGTTTCTAATCGACCTACCACAAATAGATTAGTGGCGACTCCAAGCATGAAAACATTTGCATGTTAAAAACTTAAACCCAAAGTTGCGAATTGGTAGGGCTTGGGAGGGCTCGAGTTAGGTTTAGTCCTAATAATCCATTAGCCTGAGAAAGGGAATTTTTTAGGTCGCGACAGCTTGGCGACTCCACTGGGGAACTTGAGTTAAAACTCTTAGTGGACTTAGGCCAGTTTTTCTTTTAAAAAAAATATTTTTGCTTGGCAGCGAGGATCCCAGGTACGTCCCTAACATCTTAGGTGTTAAATGTTTTTGCAGAATGGGAGGTATAAGGGGAGGCGTGATTGTTAACCCTTGTTTTGCAGGGAGGTGTTTGAATGAATGGTTTATTTTATGCACGAAGCGCTGTATGATATAACCTGTTGTGCATGCCTTGCATTTACACTACACCGCACACACTTCCCGCTGCCGGACCTGGGCGGCACAGGTTTAGGATGGTACTGAGAAAACGGACACCCCGACCACACCCGCGTGGTACGGGTCGCCTTTCTTGGTCCCGAAAGTTCTTTCATGGTGTCATTGAATACCTACCACGGTTGCACCCTTTGCAAACCCGGGTCGGCTCTTTGACTAAGCCGGAGTCAGGGGAATCCCAGCCTAACCACCACCATGACTGGTTTAGCTCGGTAATCCTCATGTCTCCATTTTGCAAGCCAGAGTCTAGGTAGAAATCGAACCTCACGTTTCATGCGCATGTCTATGTGATTGCCATCATTCTACCCGGTGAAGTAAGATTTCTGAACCTTTATCTCGCAATTTATTTATGTTTCGTCTTTTTTTTTTTTGGTCGGTCCATGACATTAGGTCGGTCACGAGTCTTGGTCTATACACTATGGGAGGGGCAGACATCCGGATTCTTGATGCTCCTAAGGACGAGCTCCGTGCCTGGTGGAATCTACTCAGTCCAACCAACCGCAAGCTAGTTGAGGGCCACATCGGGAGGCTGCTCCCCCTACTGGAGGTCAAAGTCCGTACCGGCCTCGTCCGAGCATTAGCGCACTTCTGGTGTCCCGCGACCTCTACCTTTATATTCGGTAAGCACGAGCTCACCCCGACGTTGGAAGAATATAGCGTGCTCATTGGAAAATCATTGGAGTCGGATTTAGTCACACCACCTTTGGGAATTGATTCTACTTTAATGTTGGCTGAATTTTTGAATGTCGGAAAAGATGAATTAAGAAAAGTGTTAAAAGCAAATCGTGGCACATGTCCATTTTCATTCCTGAGTCAGTGTTTTGAAAAAGCCACACCTTTTCAAAAAGGCAGAATCTTTTTGCTAGCATTTTTCGGGTTCGTGATTTTTCCTTACCGTAAGAATGCATGTGATCCGTCAATCGCATGGTTGGTCCAACAAGTCTGTCTTGAAAAGAATTTTATCAACATCATTTTAGCCGAAACTTTCATTTCCCTCACTAAATTTAAGCAACATGTTGACAAAACTTTTCATGCCTCCCTCGAGCTTTTGCAAATCTGGTTTTTGTCTCACATAAAAGGGTGTGGCGATTTACTCACAATATCTGAGCTTAGTGGTTCTAGCCATCCCGTCTTGAGGTATAAAGAAAAACAAGGGGATGCACCCGATTATCATTACTCTGAATGGATCATTTTCATGAAAAACGCTAGACCCCAAGGTTTCCAATGGCATGCTAATTGGTTCAAAGTCGAGGAAGCTCGGCTTACATGTAATGGTATCGGGCCGGTTCCACTGTTGGGTTTCACCGGAGCAATTGAATACTACCCCGCCAGAGTGTCTCGTCAGTACCAGATTCTCCAAGGGCTCCCTCCAGCGTTACAACCAGAACTCCTACAAGTTGACTTCGCCGATGACGATAAAGACCACGAAGCAACCGTAGCCCAGCTCATTAAGATGTGAAGGAAGTGTCGTGTGTTAAAGATAGCTCGGCCCGAAGGAGAACTAAAGGGAGAGCAGAAGTCCTATTTCGCGACGACCCAGTACATTCGTCGGCACAGAATCCCGCGAGATTTGCTCCCGAAGATACCCAAGGTGCCTCTCAAGTCCGCCAATCGCTCAGAGAACAATCGCCTCAAAAGGAAGGCCGAAGAAGCTGAAGAAAAGGCATCCAAGATAGCTCGAGCTTATGAGCAATTGAAGAAGGAAGTCGCCTCCCATATGTCTATAGATCAAGCAAAATAAAAAGCTCGAAGTTCTTTTCTCATTTCAGTTTCAGTTTTAAAATTTGTTTAGGAATTGATTCATTTGTCTTTATATTCAGTGCAATTTCAAGTCATTAATTGGTGTAAAAATTTTCGCCATTTCAATAAAGAGGTCCTTTCAATTCAAAGCGGTTAGACCAATGTCATGGATTGGCGTATGATTTTGCTTCACACTTATGTATGCCTGTTTCGTTCGAAATTAGGTAGCTACGGACCGATCACGGTCGCCCATTCGTACACGGTCGAGAGCCAGAATGGCTGATCAAACCGACTTGCAAGAGCGTGTTATTGGTGTGGAAGACCAGATCAAGCAACTTGTCATCGCGATGCAACAAATGTCCACTGAGATCAAAGCTCTCCGGTCGGTTCCTGTTTCGACACCCCTCGAAGCGTCTGTCCCAAAGCAGAAAATCAGAAAAAGTGTCGATGTTGACGGAGATGACGATATTCCTGATTTAGAAGATGACCACGTCCAAATTATCGTCAACAAGGACAAACCCGATGAACGGGTCAATAAACTTGAAGAAAGAGTGAAGCAGCTGGAAGGTTCGCAAGATTCACCTTCGATCGATCTGTCCCTGTACTCACAGATCAAAATCCCAAAGAAGTTCAAAATGCCGGATTTCGACAAGTACAATGGCACCACATGTCCAAAAGCCCACCTACAGCTCTATCACGTACAAATGACTTCGTACGTTGACAACGAACTCCTGATGATCCATGCCTTTCAAGCAAGTTTGACAGGTCCTGATGCGTGCGTGGGCGAGTGACTCTGAACAGAAAATTTCAGGACTGCACGATTCTGGAAAAATGGGCGTAACTTCCTCAATACAGGTCGGATTGACCCGATTCCAAAAGCCACAGATCAAGGACTCGTAGATCTACAACTTTCGTGTTTTGAGTTTCCACAAATAACCTCTGTGGAGTGAGCGATTCTGGGAGGAAGTGGACGAGGCACTGTGTTTGTGGGGATGTTTGTAACTCGAAGGATATGGAAGGTCTATCACCTAAGCCTAAAGGCATAAGCCACCAGCCAAGGATAAAGGACCGAGATAATTGCAGTTCACCACCAAGGCTTAAAGGAAATTCCACCGACCAAGGATAAAGAACTGTTTGATTCACCACCAACGACGTTGGATAAAGAATCGAGATAATAATTCAACTCACAAAGAGGAATTTTCATTTGTTCAACTTCATTGCTTACAAATGAGAATATGTCTCATTATATAGATATTAGACTCAGAATTGAAAACAACATGGGAACTACCCAAACATTAAAGACTAAACAAGACTGAAATAGCATTAAAGGTCTAGGAACTAGGGAATGCAATAAATAACATGGGGACTAGGAGTCTTAACTCTTCAGCCTTCAAAATTCGTCGAACTAGGGAATGCATTAAACAGCATGGGGACTAGGAGTCTTAACTCTTCAGCCTTCAAAATTCGTCCACCAATAATAACCAGCAAATGTCCACTTCCAAAGAGCATTAATTCACTACGGAAATTATTCTGAATAACTCCCTTTTGATATAGCATCGATCAGCAACGAATTTTGATATTGGTATCAGCATTCCTTAACCCATCGAAGCAAGTTGTAACCAAAGTTAGTCTTGGTATGAATAAGTACCGATAGTGTTTATTTTGCCGAAGGAATCTGCTCAGGACTTAAGGATTGATCAGGAGTCTCGGATGCTCCCGCATCATTCTCCCCGGATTGTTTGAGATTTGTCCTCAAATCTGGCAAGTCATCATCCTCCAAGTAGGGAGAAAGATCACCTACATTAAAAGTTGCCGAAACTCCATATTCTCCAGGAAGATCAATCTTGTAAGCATTTTCGCCAATTCTCTCGAGAACTTCAAATGGACCGTCAGCTCTAGGCATAAGCTTATTCTTCCGCTGAGAAGGAAATCTTTCCTTCCTTAAGTGTAACCACATAAGATCACCTGGTTGGAAATGAGCCTTCCTCCGATGTTTATTAGCTTTCTTTTTATAAAACTCGTTAGCCTTCTCGATCTTGCTTCGAATCTGCTCATGGAGTTTTTTTATTGATTCAGCTCGCTCTTTGCCATCAAAGTTCACTTGTGAATTGGATGGAATAGGAATTAAATCAATCGGTGTGAGCGGATTGATTCCATACACAACTTCGAAGGGTGATCGACCAGTAGTATAACTTGGTGATCGATTATAAGCGAACTCAGCATGTGCAAGCTTCAAATCCCAATCTTTTAGAGATTTACTAACCATTCCTCGAAGTAACGTAGTGAGGGTGCGATTGGTTACCTCCGTTTGGCCATCGGTTTGAGGATGACAAGTGGTGCTGAATAGAAGTCTGGTCCCAAGCATTCTCCATAAGGTCTTCCAGAAATAACTTAAAAACTTAGAATCACGATCAGATACAATGGTCTTCGGTACTCCATGAAGGCGAATGATCTCCTTGAAATAAAGATCAGCCACATGAGATGCATCATCCGTCTTGTGACATGGAATAAAATGAGCCATTTTAGAAAACCGATCAACGACCACCATAATGGCATCTTTTCCCCTCTGAGTTCTTGGAAGAGCCACAATAAAATCCATGCTCACATCTTCCCAAGGCTGTAATGGTACTGGAAGGGGAGTATACAGCCCTTGATGGAAATGACTCTTTGCTCTTTGACAAGTTGCACACCTCAAGATGATAGCACGTACGTCTCCACTCATCTTTGGCCAATAAAAGTGCTCTTGAAGGATTTCAAGAGTTTTGTTCACGCCGAAGTGACCAGCCAAACCTCCACCATGTGCTTCTCGGATCAACAATTCTCTAAATGAGCTCTTCGGCACACATAATCGATTTCCCTTGAAAAGAAAACCATTTTGAACAGAATATGTACCTTGAATTCCATGTTTGCAACTATCGATAATAGTAGAGAACTCCGGGTCTTCAGAATATAGTTCTTTCATGGTTTGAAAACCAAGAATTCTAGAATCAAGAACAGCAAGCATAGAGTATCTTCTTGATAAAGCATCCGCAACAACATTAGTATGGCCAGGTTTATACTTCGAAACGAAAGAAAAGGATTGAAGAAATTCTACCCATTTGGCATGCCTTGAGTTGAGCTTGCGTTGGCCACTAATAAACTTCAAAGCCTCATGATCAGAATGAAGTACAAACTGTTTAGGCCTCAAATAATGACTCCAATGATCAAGAGCTCTCACAATGGCGTAGAACTCCTTATCATAAGTTGAGTAATTCTTCTTCGAATCAGTTAACTTTTCACTGAAATATGCCAATGGCCTTTGTTCTTGAACAAGAACAGCTCCAATGCCAACTCCACTTGCATCACATTCAACTTCAAATACTTTATCAAAATTAGGAAGGGCAAGAATGGGGGACTCACATAGCTTCTGTTTGATGAGTTCAAAAGCGTCATGAGCAGCTCTTGTCCATTCAAAAGAACCCTTCTTCATGCATTCAGTGATAGGGGCCATGATTGTACTGAAGTTCTTCACAAAACGACGATAGAAAGAAGCAAGGCCATGAAAACTCCTTACATCGGTGATGGATTTCGGAACCGGCCAGGTTTTCATTGCATCCACCTTCAATGGATCAACGGAAATTCCATCTTTCGAAACCACATATCCAAGGAATATAATGCTGGAAGAGAAGAACTCACACTTCTCCATTTTGGCATAAAGCTTCTGTTCTCTCAAGGCTTTAAAGACCTGTTTCAAATGAGAAATATGCTCCCCCTCGCTTCGACTATAAACAAGGATATCGTCAAAGTATACAACAACAAATCGACCAATAAAGGAACGAAGAACCTCGTTCATAAGCCTCATGAAAGTACTTGGAGCATTAGAAAGTCCGAATGGCATAACCAACCATTCATATAAACCTCCCTTAGTCTTGAAAGCTGTTTTCCACTCATCTCCTTCCCGCATTCGGATCTGGTGATAGCCACTTCGCAAATCTATCTTCGAAAACACAGTAGAACCATATAATTCATCAAGCATATCATCAAGTCTAGGTATAGGATACCTATACTTAATAGTGATGTTGTTGATGGCTCGGCTATCGACACACATTCTGAATGTTCCATCCTTCTTTGGTACGAGTAGAGCCGGAACAGAACATGGGCTCATACTTTCTCGAACATATCCTTTGTCGATAAGTTCATTGACTTGTCTTTGCAACTCCTTTGTTTCCTCCGGGTTGCATCTATATGCTGCTTTGTTCGGTAGAGGGGCACCGGGCAACAAGTCAATTTGGTGCTCAATACCTCTTATTGGAGGTAATCCAGATGGCAATTCTTCGGGGAACACATCTACAAAGTCTTTTAACAAGGAATGCATTTTCGGCTGTATAGGTATCTCTTTCTCACTCCTTTTCTCAACCATAAGCAAAGCAAATACATTTTTCTGTTTGGTAATGGCTCTCTCAACCTGTGTTTCACTCAAGAAAAGATTTTCCTTACTAGTGTTTCCCTCCCCAGGTTGATTTCGATGTATCATGCTTGGTTTCAAAGATTCAAGAGTAATGCATTTTCGTTCCTTGTGAAAAGAGTATGTGTTTTTATGCCCATCATGTACAGCCTTTCTATCATATTGCCAAGGTCTACCTAACAACAAGTGACAAGCATCCATGGGAATAATATCGCACAAAACTTCATCTCGATAATTCTTCCCAATGGAAAATGATATACAGGCTCGTTTGGTTACCTTCACATCACTTCCTTTGCTAAGCCACTGAAGCTTGTAAGGTTGAGGATGTTTCGATGTTGGTAGCTTCAGTTTTTCAATCATGGTTGTCGAGGCGACATTGGTGCAGCTTCCTCCATTGATAATCATTGTACACACCTTCCCGTTAATAGTACAACGGGTGTGGAAGATGTTCTCCCTTTGCTCATTCTCTTCGGGAGATATCTCAGCATGTAATGCTCTCCGTATTACCAACAGCTCGCCATCATCAGCCTTTTCAACGATATTCTCGGATTCTTCAGCTTCAGAATCATTCTGGTCATGTTCATCGCTGGCCTCTTGAAGTTCCAAATCGATCTTCTCAATTTCTTGAAGAGTCATAACTCTCCGATTTGGACAATTAGCTTGCAAATGCCCATAGCCATGGCACTTAAAACACTTCCTTGTGTCACCATCAACTTTCTTGCTGGTTTCTTTGACGGGTTCCACCAACTTCTCTTTACCCTTAGCTTTCGACGAAACACCTTCATATTTGCTTGAGGAAGCACCCCTAAAGTAGGATGTCCCCTTCGAGGAGGTTTTGGAGAAAAACCTCTTGCTACTCTTTAGTTGTTTCTCAACCTTCATTGCTAGCTTGCAAACATCTTTGAAGGACCAATAAGGCTGAAGTTCAACCAAATCAGCAATTTCCCGATTCATGCCACCAAGGAATCGAGCGATGGTTTGCTCGGGAACTTCTGGAACTTCGCATCTCATCATGAGTTGTTCGAACTCACGAATATATTCTTCAATACTCATCCCTTGTTGTCTTAGGGAATTCAACTTGAGAAACAGATCTTGCTTATAGGTATCGGGCAAGAACCTCTTCTTCATGAGTTTCTTGAGTTTATCCCAAGACTTGATTCGGCTTTTCCCTTCTCTAGCTCGTTGATGCTTTAAATTCTCCCACCATAGAGAAGCATATTTAGTAAGTTTCAGAACAGCGACTTTGCACCTCTTCTCATCCGAGTAGGATTTGAAGTCAAAAACTCGTTCAATGGCATGGAGCCAATCAACAAAGTTGTCAGGATTGAGACTACCCTCGAATTCAGGTACATCTGTTTTAATCTCACGGTCATTCTCATGGTGTCTTCTTCTTCTTCGAACTCGGTGCTCAGAGGCACTAGAGTTGCCTCCAGTGAAATCAGAATCATCATTAGAATTGTGATGCGAATCTGAATCATCATGGTGTCGCTGAACATCGGGACGCCTTGCTGGTTGCTCTTGTCTCGCCGGGTTCTCTAGGAGATTGAGAACTCGCTCCATTTGCCTTTGGAGACTCTCTATAGCACGATCTCGCCTTACGTTGTGCGCTTGCTCCAAAGTCAAGCCTCGTGGAGCTTGTTCGTCATCCATGATAAGTAGAAAATAACAGCACAAAGGAATCACTCAAGATAAGTTCAACCTTGAGCTCTGATACCAACTTGATGCGTGCGTGGGCGAGTGACTCTGAACAGAAAATTTCAGGACTGCACGATTCTGGAAAAATGGGCGTAACTTCCTCAATACAGGTCGGATTGACCCGATTCCAAAAGCCACAGATCAAGGACTCGTAGATCTACAACTTTCGTGTTTTGAGTTTCCACAAATAACCTCTGTGGAGTGAGCGATTCTGGGAGGAAGTGGACGAGGCACTGTGTTTGTGGGGATGTTTGTAACTCGAAGGATATGGAAGGTCTATCACCTAAGCCTAAAGGCATAAGCCACCAGCCAAGGATAAAGGACCGAGATAATTGCAGTTCACCACCAAGGCTTAAAGGAAATTCCACCGACCAAGGATAAAGAACTGTTTGATTCACCACCAACGACGTTGGATAAAGAATCGAGATAATAATTCAACTCACAAAGAGGAATTTTCATTTGTTCAACTTCATTGCTTACAAATGAGAATATGTCTCATTATATAGATATTAGACTCAGAATTGAAAACAACATGGGAACTACCCAAACATTAAAGACTAAACAAGACTGAAATAGCATTAAAGGTCTAGGAACTAGGGAATGCAATAAATAACATGGGGACTAGGAGTCTTAACTCTTCAGCCTTCAAAATTCGTCGAACTAGGGAATGCATTAAACAGCATGGGGACTAGGAGTCTTAACTCTTCAGCCTTCAAAATTCGTCCACCAATAATAACCAGCAAATATCCACTTCCAAAGAGCATTAATTCACTACGGAAATTATTCTGAATAACTCCCTTTTGATATAGCATCGATCAGCAACGAATTTTGATATTGGTATCAGCATTCCTTAACCCATCGAAGCAAGTTGTAACCAAAGTTAGTCTTGGTATGAATAAGTACCGATAGTGTTTATTTTGCCGAAGGAATCTGCTCAGGACTTAAGGATTGATCAGGAGTCTCGGATGCTCCCGCATCAGGTCCTGCTTTGAGCTGGTATCTCATGAAGAAGATAAATGGCCTCAAAACTTGGAAAGAAGCCAGTGAAGCATTCTTGAAGCAGTACAGATTCATAACAGACATCATTCCTACCCGTGATGATCTCGAACGCGCCCAGATGAAAAAGACTGAGTCCTTCAAAGACTATGCTATCAGATGGAGAAATTTAGCTGCTCAGGTTGTCCCAGAACCCATAGACAGTGAGTTAAAGAGGATGTTCATGAAAACTCTCCCGTTCGAATACCGTAATCGGATGGTTGCCATTCCGACTGACAACTTCAACCAACTCATCCCCATGGGCGAACAAATTGAAATAGGGCTGAAAGATGGATGGTTTGTCGAGCCGTCCTCTTCGACCAGAAGATTTGGTGCGAGAAAAGAGAAAGAGCCGGCAGCTGAAGTGAATGTGGCTTATAACCAACTGAGCCGGCGGAATGCTAACTCCGCCCCGGCAATCCAAGTAGTAGAAGCTCAGCAACAAAACTCGGGTCGTCAACCTTTTCAGAGGAGGAACAACAAGAGGCAATTCACTCCCCTCCCCGGATCGTTGTCCCAAGTGTTGACAGTGCTCCAGAAGAAAGGTTTGCTTACTACTGAGCCAAAGCGGCCCAATCCTGAGCGGTTCTATAACTTCGACCCGTCAAAGAAATGTGATTATCACATGGGTGAGCTGGGACACTCGACCGATGATTGCTATGCCCTCAGGCACCGAATCCAGAACCTCCTAGATACGAAGGCTTTCTCATTTCAGCCTGCTAAGCCGAATGTTCAGAACAACCCACTCCCTGATCACGCAGGCAATGTGAATGCCATATTTAGCTTTGATGCTGGTCGAATCAAGAATGTTAAGGTGTATACTACTAACGTCTACGGTGAGTTAGTGAAAGCCGGTTGTTACCCGAGTAACGAAGACCTTCCCCTTGCCATCATGAGAGAAAGAATCTCAAGGATGGTAGAAGCTGGGATGGTCATTTATGCTGACCACACTGGCATCATTTTCACTATCTCTGAAGTGGTTATTAATTGGGAGGAGGAGTTTGCTTCGTTGAACACCGGGAGCGACGAGAACGACCCTCTGCTTGAAGACATGCCTCCGCTTGAAGACGCGTCTAATAACGAAGAGATCGTAGTAAGCACGCCTACAGCTAGTGAAGGGATAGTGATCGAGATACCTCAGCCTTATGAGTACAGTGGCAATAAGGCAGTCCCTTGGTCCTACAGTCTCGATGTCGACTTGGTTACCAGATCCGGGCGTTCCTATGGCCAAGCTAATGCTCAACCTACAAAACCTGTTACTGATGAAGAAGCCAAGGAATTTCTAGCTGTGATTAAGGCTAGCGAGTACAACATAGTTGAACAATTGCGCAAGCTGCCCGCACAAATCTCTCTGCTTGAGCTGCTCCAGACATCTGTCAAGCATCAGAAGGCCTTAATGAAGGTGTTAAGTGAAGTCCACGTGCCAGAAACGATCGATCATGACAAATTAGAGGAATTTGTGGGTTCTATACTCCTCAAGGACCTCATAGCCTTTTCAGACGAAGAGTTCCCTCTAGAAGGGAGGGGACATACCAAAGCACTCTACATTTCTGTCAAACACAAGGCCTCGCATGTAGCTCGGGTACTCATCGATAATGGATCAGCCTTGAACATCTGTCCTCTGGCAACTTTACACCGGCTCAAGGTAGATCCTTCTAGGATAAATTCTGCAAAAACCTCCGTACGAGCTTTTGACGGAACGAAGAAAGAAGTAATGGGAGAAATCTACCTTGACATACAGATAGGACCAACAATGTTCAATGTCCTATTTCAAGTTATGGACATTCCCACTGCATTCAATTTTCTGTTGGGTCGTCCATGGATTCATACTGCCGGAGCTGTGCCATCCAGTCTACATCAGATGGTGAAGTTCGTCGTGGAGAGAAAGTTAATCACAGTTCACGGTGAAGAAGAGCACCCAATCTACCACGCAACGGCTATCCCCTATGTTGAGCCTGATTGCAAAATAGAATCGAGCTATCAGTCGCTCGAGCTCGTATCAACCATACATGCGTCTAGAGGATCATCACCGCCTATTCCCGAGGTGTCAAATGCTGCAGTCATGGTTGGAAGGGTAATGGTCTCTCATGGCTTTACTCCGGGTGAAGGCCTTGGTAGAAATGGTCAAGGTATCCGCCAACCGGTGGAAGTTTCTCAGAGGCCCCGCATTACTGGGTTGGGATACCTAGGGTCAAGTGAGTCAAATAATGGGGCACGTGGACGTGGACGTGGACGCGTTCGAGGTCAAAGTCGGGGAAATGGACAGAACAGATCGCAATCCGAAGAAGAGCCGAATGTTGAAGAACGTGGGCATGGTAGGTTGCTTCCACACCTCCGCACCACATTCCCAGGCCCTGCAAGAATGATGCATGAAGAGAAGGAAGTGATCGACACTCTGGGGCAACCAAGCGGCAAGTTCGATTATTATGTTAAATACTCGGCGCCCCCCAGCTTCTATGTTGACCCCCGTGACATTGTCCCGGATGGATGGGGAGGTATGGATGATTCAACACCTCTAGTGACAGAAGATTCTGATGATGCAATGGAGGGAATCACCGCCCTGTTCGATAATTTCTTAATTGGAGCCATCGAGGAAGGACCGTTCAAGGGAATGGGCATTGGCCCGCAAGAGTAACACATTTACCTTTTTCGCACACTCCCCTACGCGGGAATTTTTACTGCTTTTTAGGACTTGCCCCGTCTCGGGAGCTGCTTTTTAGTACTTGTCATTTCTAGGATTTGATTGTTGCAATTTCCATTCCAATAAATGTAATTTATTTGGTGATAATCAATGAAATTACAAGTTATTTTCGTTTTGAGGGCATGTTGAGGTACATCAAACCAGCCCGGTGATGATATCCAACCGATAAAATAAAATATAGTCCAAGGAGAATTCTGAGGCCTGGGCTTCTTCATGCTTCCTCGTGTTAAAACTTTTTTGAAAAGAATTTCGAAAAAAGGTCACATAAAAAAATCAAAAGAAATAGAAATACACTGTTTAGCCCTGTTTGTCCTACTGAACCTCCTACTTTATGTTTCAGGGGCAATGTTATGACACGTAAGGGTATGGGAACGGTCCAATCTGATGAATTATGTGCCACCGAACCTGATCTCGATGACACCAATGAACTCGAAGATTCCTCGGACCTCCAGCGTGATTTAGAGCATCATGAAAGACCTAAAGTCCTAACGGTAGACCAAACTATCACTGTCAACTTGAGTGATTCCGGAGAACCCAAAGAGGTGAAGATAGGGGCAACCCTTCCCGAAGGTGAAGCTAAACGCCTGGTCCAACTGCTGAAGGATTACCAGGATATCTTTGCCTGGTCGTATATCGATATGCCGGGTCTAGACCCTTCTATCGTGGAGCATAGTCTACCCACTAATCCAGACATGCCGCCCAAGAAACAGAAGTTACGAAGGACCAAGCCTGAACTTTCCAAGAAAATAGAGGAGGAGGTCATGAAGCTTTTGAAAGTGGGATTCATCGAAGTCACCCAATACCCCAGCTGGGTGGCTAATATTGTGCCAGTCATGAAGAAGGATGGTCGAGTTCGGGTTTGCATCGACTATCGCGATCTAAACAAGGCCAGTCCTAAAGATGATTTCCCATTGCCACATATAGACGTTTTGGTGGATAGTACTGCAGGGTTCGAGCTGTTTTCCTTCATGGATGGTTTCTCGGGTTATAATCAGATAAAAATGAAGGACGATGATAAGGAGAAAACGGCGTTCATCACTCCTTGGGGGACATTCCACTATAAGGTTATGCCCTTCGGCCTTAAAAATGCCGGGGCAACATATCAACGGGCAATGGTGACACTCTTCCATGATATGATGCATAAGGAGATCGAGGTTTATGTCGATGACATGATCGCCAAGTCTCGACCTGGGAAGAGTCACGTTGATACCTTGAGGAAATTATTCGAGAGACTCCGTGAGTTTAAACTCCGTCTCAATCCAGCAAAGTGCGTATTCGGAGCAACCTCGGGTAAATTACTTGGGTTCATAGTAAGCAGTAAAGGCATTGAAATTGACCCCTCCAAAGTAAAGGCTATATGTGAGTTACAACCCCCGTCGACCGTAAAAGAAGTGCGGAGCCTCCTGGGTAGATTGAACTACATAGCCCGTTTTATTTCTCAGCTCTCAGCAACTGCTAAGCCATTCTTCAAACTTCTAAGGAAGAATGTTCAAGTGAAATGGGACGAGGATTGTCGGGAAGCGTTTAACGAACTAAAGCAATACCTGATGAAACCACCAGTGCTAGTCCCACCAATGCCAGGCCAGCCTTTGATCCTTTACCTCACGATTCATAGTGAGTCTTTAGGTGCGATGCTAGCCCAGAAAAGTCCTGAAGATGGGAAAGAGCGAGCCATTTATTACCTAAGCAAGAAGTTCACCGTCTCGGAGTTGAATTATTCTGAAGTCGAGAAGACTTGCGCTGCGCTAGTATGGGTGCTCCATAGGCTGCGACAATATACACTGCATCACCAGACTTTGCTTGTGACTGCGAATGATCCCATTAAGTATTTACTTGATCAGCCAGCTTTGGTAGGGAAGTTAGCCAAGTGGCAGATTTTAATTTCAGAGTTTGATATCTAGATGAAGCCACAGAAGTCAGTTAAAGGTCGAGTAATTGCCGATGTGTTAGCTGAAAATCCTGGAGTCCCTGATGATGATAGATATTCTCCAGAAGATCGCATTTTGGTAATAAAGGAAGACACATGGACCATGTTTTTCGATGGAGCTGTAAACTTGGCCGGTTCCGGCACTGGGGCAGTTTTAATATCCCCAGATGGGCAACATTATCCAGTAGCAGCAAAGTTAGTGTTCCCCTGTACCAACAACATAGCCGAGTACGAAGCTTGCATCCTCGGACTCCAAGCCGCAGTAGAAATGCGAATAACCAAGTTGAAAGTGTTTGGTGATTCTGCTTTGATTATTCTCTAAACTGTGGGAGAGTGGAAGACGAGAGACACCAAACTAGTGCCGTACCATGAATACCTCAAAGAAATCATAGAGGAATTCGAAGATATCTCTTTTGAGTACTTATCAAGGTCTCATAATCAGTTTGCTGATGCGCTAGCTACGTTATCATCCATGTTGTAAGTGATTGATGGGTTAGAGGTAGAACCCTTGAAGATTGAAGTCCTGACAAAACCAGCCTACTGTATGGTTGTGACCAGAGAACCTGATGAAAAGCCATGGTATTATGATATCATGAGTTACATCCAGAGGCAAGAATTTCCTGAGGGAAGCACCCCGGCCGATAGGAAGTACATAATGAAAATGGCTTCAAAATTCTTTGTTAGTGGTGAGAAGCTGTACAAAAGATCATATGATTCAATCCTATTGAGATGTGTGGATGCGGCTGAAGCTACCAGAATCATGCAAGAAGTACACGAGGGGATATGTGGTCCACACATGAATGGCCATATGTTAGCTAAGAAGATCATGAGGTTGGGTTATTATTGGCTCAGTCTTGAGAGTGACTGCATCCAACATGTTCGAAGATGTCATCGTTGTCAGGTTCATGGGGATAAAATAAATGTTCCCCCGACGGAATTACATCAGCAGTCTGAGCCATGGCCTTTTTCAATGTGGGGCATCGATGTGATTGGCCCGATTAATCCCAAGGCATCAAATGGACACCGATTTATCTTGGTCGCGATTGACTATTTCTCTAAGTGGATTGAGGCGTCATCTTATGCAAACGTCACCGCAAAGAATGTTGTAAAATTCATCAGGCGAGACATAGTCGCTCGCTATGGTGTCCCTGAGGCTATTGTCACTGACAATGGGACAAATTTGAACAACAAGTTCATTGATCAGTTGTTCAACGAGTTCAAAATCCGGCACCTGAATTCATCTCCCTATCGTCCACAGATGAATGGAGCAGTTGAAGCCGCCAACAAGAACATCAAGAAGATCTTGGCCAAAACGGCTGAAAACTATCGTGACTGGCATGAAAGGTTGCCATTTGCACTAATGGCGTATCGAACTTCGATCCGAACCTCTGTCGGAGCAACCCCTTTTTCCTTGGTGTATGGCATGGAAGCAGTCCTACCCGTCGAAGTAGAGATCCCTTCCTTACGAGTATTGTCTCAAGTGGAGTTGTCCGAGGCAGAATGGATGCGACAAAGGCATGAGCAGTTAAACCTAATTGATGAGAAGCGATTGAGAGCCATTTGCCACGGTCAAACCTATCAGCAGAGGATAGCTAGATCCTTCAATCAAAAGGTGCGTCCAAGACACTTCGAGGTAAATGATCTAGTCCTGAGGAAGGTACTGCCAGTCTTTTCTGTTCCTGGAGGAAAATTTGCCCCAAACTACATTGGTCCGTATGTGGTTAAAAAGGTCCTTCCTGGAGGTGCCCTGATTCTCGCAGAAATGGATGGTCGTGAGTTTTCCACTCCTGTTAATTCTGATGCTGTGAAGATATATTATCCCTGATGGAATTTAACATTTTGCAGTAAAAGTTTTCAAAAGTTTGGTTTTATACTCTGAATTGCAAACATTGCATTTATGAATAAATGGTTTCAGTCAATTTCAAGTTAAGATGTTTGCATTGACTTTAATTTCTGTATGGTTATTTGTCAACCTGTATCATTGACTTCAAAAGGGGAATCTATTTAGACAATATGATAACTCACGTGGAATGAATTGAGTGTGTTGAATGAGGTACATCGGGATGATGAAAGGCAGGCCATATCCTATACACAGTCCCGTGCACTAATCCCCAGTGAGTTGAGTGGAAAAATTCCATGTCGGCAAGGTAAAGGGTTATCTCGCAAAAGGTACGGCAACTGAAATGACGAGAGGCAGTTCATTTCTCTATCCCAAACACTACAGGTTATCCATTGTTTCGCCACTTTGAGCCTAAACACTTGGAGAAATTCATTCAAATTACCCCTGTCGAGAACCACCCCACATCGGGGCAAGTTGGAAGTAAGTCAGCATCATAAGGTGAAAAATGAGTAGAAATTTTCATGCTCTCACTTGCATCAATCTTCGAGTGTTGCTTTTTCAGATGAATTCACGTGAAGTTCAAGTGCCTTAGAATGACGAAGAGCATTTCTTTCTCTATCCTATACACACTTTATCCTTTGCTAAGCCCAATTGAGCCTGCAAATTCATTTCTTAAACCCAGTTGGTGATCATCCCCCACACTGGGGCAAAGCAAAAGTCATCATTGTTCAGGCAGCATATCCGGAGCACCGATAAAAGACGAAGACCCTGAAAGTCCAAATGTTAGAACAAGCCAAAGTGTGACTGGCCAATGTATGCATTGTAGACAGTGTGTGTCAAAAAAAAAAAAAAAAAAACTAGAGGGCATGAAAAAGCAGTGTGCCTGGTAAAAGCAAGGCCAATGCCCGTGAAAGAAAAGAAAAGAAGAAAAAAAATAGAGAAAAAGTGACGACTTTAGATTAGAAAATGTTGAGATATGTCAAAGTCACAAAAATATCCAGAGTTTTAAGGAATCAAGTGATGAATTCTCGAAGCCAATGGAACATCTACCGAAGAGACAATCCCTGGTGA
Source organism: Syzygium malaccense (assembly GCA_031216405.1). Classification (NCBI taxonomy): domain Eukaryota; kingdom Viridiplantae; phylum Streptophyta; class Magnoliopsida; order Myrtales; family Myrtaceae; genus Syzygium; species Syzygium malaccense. Next base: position 21,055,684 of record CM062260.1, read on the forward strand.
AGAAGAAGACCGGTGACAATGCCAAGATGATCACCAACTTTCACCCCAATTATACACATTTTGAGCCTTATGATCCATTCATTTCTCAACCCATGAGCCTAGCCTGCGTTACGTCCCTTGCAAAGTCTCTTCAAATTAGGGCACTTGAACTAACGTAGAGTTTATGATGTTTATAAGCTTAGCTCGAAGAAGTGCGAGCAAGTCCATTTCTATCTCATTTTGCAGGGTTCTTGACTTGTAAACCCGGAGACAATTGCAGAGTATTTTCTTTCAGTAGCCTCGACTCGAAGAGTCTCTTTTGCTAAGCCATTGACCAAGCCTATGTTACGGTCCTAACAAAGACCTCTCAGATTGGTAAAGTCGTACTACTTGCGAGAATACTCGGACCCTTGTCGACATGATGATGGTGAGATAGAGTGATTTTCATAAATTAGCCACTTCTCGACGAGAGTGAGTGAAAGCCCTTTTGGACCGGAAGTCCCTCATTCGACATTTTCAAGATAGCCGCTTGTGAATTTGGATTGTCTTGTCATGATTTTCCCCCAGCGAAGTTTGTAATGCTGATTTGACAAAACCATCGTGCATGAAAATCAATTGAAATCATAGTTCATGTGCATATGTATTCTTGACAGTGTGCGAATGCGTATTACATGTTACTTAAAATCGTGTCTAACAGGAGACACACCTTCAGAGTTGGAGATGTCACCAGGTAAGTATATCTCTATCCCTAGGATGTCTATGACTATCTAGGTATCCCTAACCTGTTCAAGCAATTGTCAGGTCCCACATTTGATCATTTTTTGCAATCTCTAGATGCCTTTGATTGTGTTCAGGTGTCTATTGATCAAACCTTTTCAGGTACTTCTGATGATATCCAGGTACTTTGTCAAGGAACTCTTGAACACTTGGGCTAGCCCCTTTGTTCATCAAATCACAGATTTTCATACAATCTCGAGGAGATTCCCCCGTTACATGACTATGAGCAGGTATAGGCATGGCAGCCAAATCTTTACATATGAGCAGGTATATGTAAAGGTCGGAATATTCTCCCTAAATCTCAGGTATTCCCCCGCTACTCACCTATGAGCAGGTATAGGTGAGGCGGCCAAATCTTTACATATGAGCAGGTATATGTAAAGGTCGGAATATTCTCCCTAAATCTCAGGTATTCCCCCGCTACTCACTTATGAACAGGTATAGGTGAAGCGGCTAAATCTTTGCATATGAGCAGGTATATGTAAAGGTCGGAATACTCTCTTTATCTTAGATGTTCCCCCGCTACTCGCCTATGAGCAGGTATAGGTGAAGCGGCCAAATCTTTGCATATGAGCAGGTATATGTAAAGGTCGGAATATTCTCTCAACCCCAGGTGTTCCCCCGCAATTCACTTATGAGCAGGTATAAGTGAAGCGGCCAAATCTTTACATATGAGCAGGTATATGTAAAGGTCGGAATATCCTCTTGATTTCAAAAGTTTCCCCCGCAATTCACTTATGAGCAGGTATAAGTGAAGCGGCCAAATCTTTGCAAACACCTAGAGAGATGTATAGGTAGTTCGTAAGGATCGGAACTATTCTCACGAATCCAAATGATGATTGGATACGTCGAGCTTTCTTCGTGTGTTTTGACTTGACTGCAGATCACCGAAGTTCATCAACATATATCAGGCAATACCGATGGGGACTGAGCCCATACATTTGCCAAAACGACATACAAGTTAAAGTTGTGCCTCGAATTGCATTATCTCACTCCTGTCAGGTAAGTAATTCCAGGTATGTTCTCTATTCAGGTCAGCATTGCATCATTTCTTAATGCATTGTAAAATGGGACTCATAATCCCGACAAAAACAACATTCATTGCATTTGCATGGTTGAAATTTAGGTATCATTTAGTCTTTGAATGCAACCTCTACGAGCTCACCTTCAAAGAGGGGCAGCTGTTGACACCTAAATTTTGGCGCATCACTTAGTGTAATTTGCATAGAAAATTAGGGATTAAATTTTTAACCCCTAAACAAAAATATTTTAAATTGCATAACATATAGTTTAAATTCATTTTAGATTAATTGCATTTTGCATCGGACTGGCGGTGGCGAACGAGCTTAAATTTCATTAAATGGGACTCGGCTCGCTTGGAATGCAAGGGCCGGGAATTACAAGTCAAACGGGCTCGGTCGTTTTAATTTGAACTTAATTCAACCTATTATCATTAATTAATTCAGCCCATTAATTTAGCCCATTTAAATTAAAGCCCAAGCCTAAGCCCATTAGGACTAGAGAGCCCATCTAATTGACCTAGATTAGGGTTATATATACATTCATTATGTCAGAATTTTGGGAAGAGGGGGAGACAATTTTCAGATCAGAAAATTTTTAGAGACACACGCGAGAGTTGAGAAAGAGAGAGAGAGAGAAGGAGACCGGCCGAGCACCCCCACACGGCCAGAGCCGTGCGCCGCCCGCCGCTGCTGCTTCCCGCCGGCGCCGTGCCTGCTGCTGCCGCGCCCGCAGCTGCTCCCCACCGCGCCTGCCGCTGACGTCGGCGTGCTCCACATCTCCTGCTGCTGCCGCTGCTCCTCAGGCCGACGTCGACGCCGCTGCTGCTTGCTGCTGCCGCTGCCCTTCCCGCCGACGCCGACGCCGCTGTTGCTTGCTGCTGCCGCTGCCCTTCCCGCCGACGCTGACGCTGCTGTTGCTTGCTGCTGCCGCTGCTCCTCAGGCCGACGTCGACGCCGCTGCTGCTTGCTGCTGCCGCTGCCCTTCCCGCCGACGCCGACGCCGCTGCTGCTTGCTGCTGCCGCTACCCTTCCCGCCGACGTCGCCGCCGCTGTTGCTTGCTGCTGCCGCTGCCCCTCACGCCGACGCCGACGCCGTGCCTGCTGCTCCCTGCCGCGCGACACAGCCGCGCCTGCCGCTGCCGCTGCCGCTGATCCTCACGCCGTCGCCGCCGCTGTTGCTTGCTGCTGCCGCTGCTCCTCAGGCCGACGCCGACGCCGCTGCTGCTTGCTGCTGCCGAGCCCGACGCTGCTGCTGCCGTCCTCGCCGGAGCCGTTGCACGCCGGCGCTGCCTTGCTGTTCCGTCGCCGCTGCTCCGTCGTCGTCCCGACACCGTGCCGCCGAATCCACCGTTCGTCGCTCATCCCGATCCGCAAGTTCGAATTTGGGAATTATCTGCAAATTAGGTAATTGAACATTATCCAATATTTTTAGAATATTTCGTTTCTTAATTTTTGGATGTTTGAATATTCTGTGAGTATTGCGTGAATTGCTAGATATCTTAGGATAATGTTTGCCTTCTTCGTAATATTTGAAAATATTCAGAATTAGGAATCTTTCCTAATTCAGCAACGTATCTGGACAACTATCCGACCTTAGCCCTAAGGTATGATACGTGGCGATACGGAAAATCATTATCCTATCCATAATCACTTGGGTATGATAATGATTTTTATCTGCTTTACAAATTTGAATGATCGACTTTCCACTAAAATCTATAACCCTATAGATATGACCGATAGTTCGATTCTTGTGCCTAATCTGAATTTGAAACGAATCTTGTGGATTGCGTGGCTATTTTAAATGTGGATGCTATTTCTGTTTAAATTGCTTTTCCTTTTCAAATAAAAAGAAAATTCAAAAAATATCAGTTAGGATTTGAATTTGAGTTTTGCATGTTTAGGAATCCTAAATATATCTAGACGATAGAGTAATTATTTAATTTAAATTAGGACTTGAGATAATCTATTTCCTAGTTTAAACTAAGTAATTTTCTAATCTTAATAGATTATTTAGGTTATTTTTTTAATTCCGAATTTTCATGAAAACTCTAAAAAAAAGAATGAATTGTTTTATGGTAGATTAGGATAGATTGCATTCTTAATTTAAGTAATTTATTATTTCGAATTTTAACAAAAAACTTCAAAAATAAGTCATGTTAGGATATGTTAAGTCATCATAAGTTGCATGTTAATTTAGGCATATTTTTATTCCGAATTTCATTAGAAAATACCAAAAATAAATCATTTGCCCGTCATTAGAATTAGGTCACGTCGTCGCATGACATATAGTTTGCATGATAGGTTGCATTACTTGCATGTCATTTTTGCACGTCATTGCATGTAGATTAGGCTTCATTTAAATAAGAGAAAATCCAAAAATTGAGTGAATTCCTTGTTAATTAGAAATCATATTAGGTTGTTGATGTGATTTTCTAGCTAACCATGCAGATGCTTACGTTGCTTCGAGGTAAGTAATTCTCCCAATCTTGCAATTTATTTAATGTTTTGATTATTGGGTGTTAAATTGGTGGTTTGCGCACCCGCATGAACACCTCACATGTTAGTGACTAAGTTAAAATGGGTCCAGATTGCTTGCCAAAATATTTTTTTTGAAAAGAAAAAGGTACCGAAAGGGCGTTAGACTAGATCTAGCGTAATCAAGTCCCCGGACTTAGAATCTCTAGTTCGTAGGAATAAAACATATCTCCCTATGTTTTATTTAGGTTTCTAATCGACCTACCACAAATAGATTAGTGGCGACTCCAAGCATGAAAACATTTGCATGTTAAAAACTTAAACCCAAAGTTGCGAATTGGTAGGGCTTGGGAGGGCTCGAATTAGGTTTAGTCCTAATAATCCATTAGCCTGAGAAAGGGAATTTTTTAGGTCGCGACAAGGTGGATATAGCTAAGCACATGGCTAAGTGTCTGATGTGCCAGCAAGTGAAAGCGCAACGTTGTAAGCCTGGAGGATTGTTGCGACCTTTAAAAATTCTAGAATGGAAATGAGGACATATTACTATGGATTTTGTAATGGGATTACCAAGGAGCCAAAGATGCCATAATTCCATTTGGGTGATTATTGATAGATTAACAAAGTCAGCACACTTCTTGACCATGCGAAAGGACTTCGCATTGGATCGGTATGCCGAATTATACGTGCAATAGATCGTTCGTTTGCATGGGGTACCAGTGACAATTACTTTGGATCGTGATCCTAAGTTTACCGCCAACTTTTGGAAAAGTCTGCAGACGGCATTAGGATCAAAGCTGCAGTTTAGTACAGCTTACCATCCATAAACGGATGGCCAGTCTGAAAGGATGATTCAGACTCTAGAGGATATGCTTCGGGCATGTGTATTGGATTCTCAAGGCAAGTAAGAAGAACAATTACCTTTAGCGGAATTCGCGTATAATAATAGTTTTCAGCAGAGCATCGGAATGGCGCCATTTGAAGCGTTGTATGGCAGGGCATGTAGAATGCCTGTGTGTTAGGACGAAGTTGGAGAAAAGAGTATAACGGAGCCAGAATTAGTTCAACAGTCAGTTAAGATAGTTAAGATAATTCGTGAAAAGCTGACAACAACTCAAAGCCATCAGAAGAGTTATGCAGACAGAAGGCAAAGACCTTTGAAATTTCAAGTAGGGGATCACGTATTCCTTAAGATATCGCCCATGAGAGGATTATCCCGATTTGGTAAGAAAGGGAAGCTAAGCCCACGGTTTGTGGGACCTTTTGAGGTGTTAGAAAAGATTGGAGATTTAGCGTATTGACTCGCCTTGCTGCCAAATTTGTCTCAGGTGCACAATGTATTCCACGTGTCGATATTAAGAAAGTATGAACTGGACCCAATTCATGTGTTGAACTATGAAGAAATAGAAGTTGACAATAGGGTATCGTATGTCGAAAGACCAATAAGGATCGAATATCGTAAAGAACGAGTTTTAAGGAACAAGATGATCCCGATGGTCAAAGTTCTTTGGGAACATCACGGGACAGAAGGCACTACTTGGGAAAGCGAAGAGCTAATGCAACGTCAATACCCCCACTTGTTTGAGTAGTTGGGTTAAATTGTAAATTTCGAGGATGAAATTTTTATAAGGGGGGAAGAGTTGTGACATTTTGAAAATCGACCCACTTGAAATTTATGAAATGGATGATTTTATGGATGTACTTGTAGTTAGATCTCACCCGGAACTAATTACTCTTTGGATACTAACCGTTAGGGAAAGGCTAATTAAGGATTTAAATTTACGCGACCAAAGAAACTCGATCGTGAACCGACTTTCGATCATAAAAATTATCGAGGTGACATTTTGAGCTAGTGTAGGCCGATCCAAGAATAGTTAGGGATCAATTCGCCACTGTCATACGAGTGGATCACGGGTGATTCCACTTGACCGCGAGATAAATTGACAAATGACCCTAAATCTATACCAAACGATTGTGCTCGTCGGAACTAGCGATCGATCCTCGCGATTACGTGACCACCGAGATCGTCACGATCTGAGTGAACTTAAACGTGGGTTGATTCAGCATCGGCCACGGGTCGAATGTGCAAATTTCCCCAAAAGCCACCCGTTAGTTCGAGATACACTCAAATTACATTAATTAAATTTAGTCATTGATTAAAGACCAAGATTAATCATTGGAAATTACGAAAGTCACGACAGGATAATTGGAAAACGTTGTTATTGGCTTAGTCAGCCTCAGATTTGCTCGGATTCTTCAGAAAATTCGAATTCTCGCAAGAAATGGAAAATGACCGTTTTACCCTTTAGACTTTGTTAAGGCCAAGTATGATGTGAGAGGGACATTTTGGTCATTTCACACTAACTTTAGAAATAGAAAATTTTGGACAATTTTGCCCTTGAAAATTTTGTAAAATTTCAATTTTGCCGCTGGATATTTTTGGCAATGATTAATCTCGACCGTCAATCTTAGGATAAAATCAAATCATGGCCATTGATTTGGATGATAGAGAGGAGGGTAGGATGGTCATTTTGTAGGGGGTGAACACCAATTATTGGTGCCATGGGTATTTCTTCCCATTTTCTCTCTCTTCCCTCACTCTCTCGGCATCTCTCTCCCTCTCTCCCTCCCGGCCAAGCTTCCTCCCCCACCCACCGTGACCGTGGCCAGCCGGCCCAAGCCAGCCGTCATCGCCACTCCCCCGCCGTGCCGGATCACCACCGTCTGGTCGCCCTTGAAGCCGTCGCCGTCGCTGCCGCCTCACCATCCCTCTCTCTCCCCTGTCTTCCCCCTCACCGAAACCACCACCAGCCTTCACTCGGCACAACCCAGCCGAGACAGATCAGCAGATCATCCAACCATCGTCGCCCACCGTGCAGTCGCCGCCATCGCCGTCCGCCGCCACGTGGCCGCCGACTTGCCGTTTCCCCCTTTAGCCCGAGCTAGCTTAGGACTTTGGGTAATTAGCATCCTAAACTCTATTTAGGGTATCGGGTATCGACGAACGTAATTAGGGACAGAATCGGGTTAATTAGGAGCTGATTTGGGTGAATTAGAGACTGTTTATGGGTTAATTTGGTGGACTGATTTAGGGGCTGAACTTGGCTGGTTTGTGGATGAAATTGTGATGATTTTGGGGTTGATTGGTTGCTGAATTGAGTGCTGGAATTGTGGCTCACAATGAGGAGCATATGGTCTAATTTGGGGATTTAACATGTCGGTTTGATGCGTGATGTCGTGGCTGGTTTTTGGTGATTGTTGTGGCTTGAAATATACATGAATATGTTGAATTCATGCTCGTATTAGTGCTGTGATGGTGGGTCCAATGGCGGCCTTGCATGCTCGTTGCATTGCGAAATAATTGATTGAAACGTGGCCACATTATATGCGCGCATGGACTGAATTGAATTGGTTGGAAATTAGCCATGTTTGTGTGTTAATTGAGCATGTGAAATGCGTGGGAATTTGATGCGAGCATGGGCTAAATTAGACCGGTTGGTAATTTGGCATGTTGGTGTGTCATTCGAGCATGTTCGTGTGAGATTCGAGCATGTGGATGGGTGAGAAAGTTATGTGATATGTCGTGCGTGTGGTCACGAAAATCCCTGAGACGTGTACTGTAACGCGGGGAAGTGAGCCGTCTTGAGGCGAGGCGTGTACTGTAACGCTGGACAATGCCCGGTATTACCGGAAGACTGCCAACCTGAGGCGTGTACTGTAACGCGGGTTGTGCCGTAGGTGGAGGATGTTGAGCCTGAGGCGTGTACTATAATGTGGGCAAGAGACTTAGCCTGAGGCGTGTACTGTAACGCGGGCTAAGAAGTGCTGTGAAAATGATATGGTCGTGTGTGGACCATGAATTGAAAGTGAACCTGAGGCGTGTACTATAACGCGGGTCGCTGGCAAGTTGAATGAAAATAGTGTGGTGAGGCATGAACGGGTGTGTGAAATGTGGAATTGGAAATGCCATATGTTCGACTTGTGTTTTGGGTATGATATTAATTTGCAATGTGCATGTGGTTGGAATTTATGTAGTTAAGACTAACGTGCAGATTGTATGCTTTGAAAGCTCAGGTAAGTGCTATTACGTGCTTGTTATGTGGTTGTTGAGTGTGAATGTGTTTGGATTTGTCTGGAGGTACGAACCCCAGCCTGAACCATGAATCTCCCGCCGCCGTCGCCTCGGCGTTTTGGAATACCGATGCACACCGACCATAATGTTGTAGAGTATCCGATAGACGAGAATATAGCCTGGATCAAGCATACTACCATAGTCTGGGTAGATATAGGGCAATCCCTTTGGCAAGCCTATACCGCCTGGTGTTTTCGGGATGGGATGGATGAGTTTGGTACTGTCCGTGGCTTTGATGTCCCTTTTGACGGAGTAGAAGATTGGGATCCGTCAGCCATACCTCCTTCGGATGGAGAGATGACTAGCCTAGGTACTAGCCTCGCACAGTCAGGACAGCAACATGTACCTGCAGCACCCGAACCCACAATGGCTGTGCCTGATCCGAAGCCAGAGGAGTCGCAAGCAGGGTATGATCCGATGGATGTGGATCTAGATGCAGTGCCTGAGGAGGAACCCGGAGAAGAAGAGTCCGAAGAAGAGCCTGAAGAGTCACCGGAAGAATAACCCAAAGACGAGCTGGAAGGAGATCCAGAGGTAGAACCAGAGGATGAGCTAGAGGAAGAGCCAAAAGAGGAGGCTGAAGAGGAGGAGCGAGTTAAGGTTCCGACAGAATCGGGTGATGAGGATAACTCGATTGAGATCGAGGCGAATTCTGAGTCCTCAGAGGAGTAGATGGCTCAGGGGGATTCAGACTCGGGTTTTGAGGAATCTGACTCGGAGTGGATGCCATCCAAGGGGCGTAGAGGCTATTTTAGGGGTAGAGTGAAGGTTTTGAAGTGTCCCATTTTTAGAGTTAGGGTATATCCATGCTACTGATCCTTTTTTATGTCGATGATGTAAATTTTAGAAACTCAGTGTGCATGTATATTATGTGGATTGTAAATGGTGTATATTGTATATGTTTGGAATTGGTAATGGATGTATATTCTCCCATTTTACCCCTAGTTAATATTGTTTGGGTGTTTGTGGCTTTCGCTAGTGCTTTATCTCTAATGTGTTGGTTTAGGTCGGCGGCGTTTCCGGGGACGTCGCACTAATTCGACCAAAGAGAGTTGCCACGAGCTCGATGGGGTTCGAAGCGTGACATGCCTTACACATTGATGCATCGTCATATACCTTACGATCTACTTGTCGAAAGCAATACTTCAGTAAAAATCAATTTCTCCACAAAAAGCAAACTGAACACTCGACTCTTACCTTACCAAAAAAAAAAACACTCGACTCTGTCCTTACCAAAAAAAAACACTCGACTCTATAGACCCACCCATCAGTGGCCACGTTGGTTTGCGCTCAGTTCCTTTCACGAGAGGTCCTAGGTTCGAACTCGCCCATCGGTGATTTAAGTGGGGGATCGTGGCGGTGGGATGCTGCGCTAGCCCCCCTCGAGGACTAGTCGGGCATCACTGTTGGTTTGATCCCTAGCTCGCCGGCCGCGCGGACACCTCGATTATAAAAAAAAAAAAACACTCGACTCTGCAGGATTAGGCTCCGACTTAGCTATGACACCATGAGCCGCAAAAGCTAAACATCAGCATTAGCATGGCAGGCAAGTTTTGTTATATGTAGGAGAGAGAGAGAGAGAGAGAGAGAGAGAGAGAGAGAGAGATTTGAGGCAGCAATCAGCATCATCCGCTCATGCCAAAGTCTTCTGCATGATGATACAGACCGTAGGCTACTAGTACTTCCATCTTCCCACCTAGATGCTCATTTCCTACAAGACCAACTAGGAACTTATCATAAATTTGCAACTCCAATTGCGGTTAGGCAAAATTGGCTTTCTGCCAAGGGACATTTGCAATTCAGTTACCATCATGGAAACACAGTCTCCGTTATTTAGGTGACTCTTACTGCTCCTCATGCTATTTACTCAAAACACCATTAGAGGAGGAACTAAATAGCACTAACATTGTGAGAGGTGCAAAGCTTATGCCATCACTGCAAGCTTTTTCCACAAAAATTGTGCCATCACTGCAAGCTATTTCCACAAAAATTGAGCTTTCGCAAGTCACAACCATTAGGAAAGATCACTAACATCTGACTTGATTCAAGAGCTTCAAAGCCAGACTAACTTGGCCATGAACATCGTCCACCTAACTCATTCAATATGCAGACTCTTCCAACAATATGTAAGCTCAGTATTAACAAAAATTGACATTGTCAAGTTGCTAGCAATATAACCAAGGGTCAATCCTGCACAAAAGTAAGAGTATCATAATAACTTCATGCATTTAATTGATTAAATACTTTGTATAAGAATAACTTCATGCGTTTCATTAATAAAATCATTATATCAAATTAAACAAGCATCATACCTTGTGTGAGGTGCCTCCTGCGCATGAAGACGCTTTTCTCTTTCGCTTTTCACTAGCGCCCTTCAACCGAGTGTTTGGTACACCTTTTGGTCTTCTTCGAAGGGGATCAAGTATTTGAATTTCACCGTTTTCTTCAACTTCAGCTTCATCACTTTCCACCAAGAAATTGATATGATCATTACCTATCAAAGATTGCAGTTTGTTTGTGATGTGGGAGCGAAGACGCAGCAAAGTTGTAGTTGCAAGCTCCTCCATAACATCATGGTTTGCACTAACATTCATAACACTGAAAGCCAATTGCATCAATCTCTTCAAACGCAATGTTTTTTACTCTATCGCAGCATGAGAGCTTTGTCCAACATCACAATAAGTCTCTTGTTTTGCAGCTTTTGTCCACCTCTTCAAAATGTATAGTAAAGGAATGCTTGTAATATTTACAACATGTTTCAAGATACATAAAGTATGCCTACACAACCATCCTTCCATTTCAAATAACTTGCAGCTACATATAATGGTTAAATCACTTGGACTAAAACAAACAACATGCCTCCTTTCACTACTTTCAGTTGCCACGATATAAGTGTGCACTGGCCCATCAGTTTCTGATCTACAAATAAACATAGACAAAGCATGCAAGAACTCATCCTGGAATTTCCTATAAATGACATGAGTGTATACATTTGCAACATGTTTCAAAATTCCACTATTTTGAACTATAATCTGCAGCTTTCCTCGAGTACACTCAAAATCATCAACAAATTTGGAGTTGCACATTTTTTTGGCTTGCTTCTCATAATGATTGACAAATTCAAACAAAGTCATGGTCTTACACGCCATATCTTGGAAGACATTATTTGTGCTCTCACTTCTTTATGTGGATCTAATTCCTGCGGAAAAAATATCTCAGCCAATGCAGGACACCATTTATGACACAGCCGGTACAAGTTATCCAACCATTTGTGATCCCCCAAGCTCCATTCTTGACACATAGCTTTCCAAACTTTCTCCATTTCCAATTCGGATTCACAATGATATAAATGCCTATGTCAATAGTTATCGCGAAAACCCGGTTTTCCAAGAAGATGCCCAATATGATGCGTAGCATTTTTCGCAATGTGTCATACACATAAATGATGATTACTAATTGGAAGAACAGTCTTAATGGCATTCGCCATGGCATGATCTTGATTGGTGAAAATAGTCTTGGATGCTTTATTACCCATTGCCTCTAAAAAGGATTGGAATGCCCAAACAAAATAAGCAATAGTTTCATCTAATAAAAATGCACAACCAAAGAAAACATTCTTCCAATGATGATTCAAGCCAACAAAAGGTGCACATATCATATTGTACTTATTTGTACAATAAGTTGTATTAAATACCACCACATCTCCAAAACTTTCATAGTCCAGCTTGGATACACCATCAGACCAAAAAAAGTTAGTTAGTCTTTGTTCCTCATCCAGTTGAAATGTATAAGAAAAATTGCTTCCATTTGATTATAAAAAATTAAAATGATTAATGAGACTTTGACAATCACCCGCACTAATCAAGTCCCTTCTCTTCGATTGTAAGAAATTTTGACAATCACATAAAGTAAAACCAATATTCTCCTGTCCTCCCACTTCACCACTCAGGTAAGAATACGTTTTAGTAGCCCTTATACTAACTCCAGCCATTGAAGTCAAAATACTTTTATTAGTATATCATATGCCGGTATGATCGTATCAAATGTTTCTGTTTATTGTCGATGAAAGGATAATTATGAATATCCTTAAACTTGTCGACTATCCAAACTCCATTTTCAATTTTGAATTTTATGCAAGCTTGACATCCAGTTCTCTTCACTGTCCTATAAACATCTCTTTGTTCATGAGGTGGGATTAGTGGAGAGTATCCTTCACAATTACAAAGAAATGTGCATGTTCACAATATTCCTTTACTAGTGTTTGCCTTTTGTCCTCTTCTCACTCTAAATCCCTTGGAAATTGCATATGCATTGTGTGTCTTATATGCTTCATCCTCATTAGCAAGTATCATGCCAATTCTAAATTCAAATTCTTTATCAACATTATGCACGATGATATTATCCTCAGCAACCTCTACAAATTATCAAAAGAAAAAATCTAGTCATTTAAATAAGGCATATAAAGAGAAAACAAACTTTAATTATAAAAAGATGAGTTATACCCATTTGTCCCGAGAATAAATCCAGCTAGCAGCGAAGTATTCGGAATAACCTGTCGAAAATTCGTGCAAATGTAAGTAAGTGAGTATAAAAGATTGCAAAGTGTGCATATTTCAATCATAATAGAAAATGACATACTCACTTCGAGTATAAAAGATTACGAAATTATCATAGCTTGGCCGGTTTCATTCCTACTGATTACAGTGGGCGCTACTGCACTTTAAACTTTTGTCCATATGTCTATTCTATATAAACTTTAATTACTTAGTGCTTGTTTGGATTCACTTGACTGAGAAGTTGTTGATGAATCCTACTGTTGAGTATTTGCTTTTTAGTTTCCAATGAGAAAGTACTGCTGACACAGTATTTAGCAAATAATTTAAGCAAAACTTTGCTTAGAGAAAGAAATCTCGAAATTCAATATTGACAATAATGTTCTGTTCTTCAAAAAGAACCCTAAAACAAGCTTATATATCCCTAAACCAAACCCTACTAGGATTAGAAAACATAAAATATCAAAATTACAAAACTGCCTTTAAAATTAAAACCCATAAAAAATTATTAAAAAATAGAAAAACTCATGTAAACGATCCCGAATCGCTAAAATCCATCATTAGTCACGACCAAAAGCAATGAGTTTTGTTTAGAACACCGCTTCGCTTAAAACGATCAAATTTGAGCCCAATCCGATGTTGTCAACAGGGTTCGCCAGTTCTAGTCGCATCGCCATTTCACCTTCCGGTTGGACTTCTGCCTATCCAACCGGTCTAGAAACACTTCACTAATAGATTCTGCATCATTCTCCTCCACTTGAAAAGAACTCATCTTTGAGTTAAAATCAGAATCTGGATACAACGGTTCTATGGACTCATGAAACGGTCATAAATCAGCAACATTGAAAGTGTTAGATATGCCCATACTATGTTGAAGGTCTATAACATAAGCATTATCATTGATCTTTTTGCTGACAGTGTAAGGCCCATACTTCTTTTGCTACAATTTGCTATAAGATCCAACTGGTAATCACTCTTTACGAAGAAAACTATGACCTAATCACCTACCGCAAACACTTGCTTTCGCCTGTGTTTATCTGCTGTAGCTTTATACTTATGATTAGCTTCCTCCAGCTTCTGTTTGACTTCATGATGCACTTCCACAATCTGTTTAGCCATATGATATACTGCTACACTTTTATCTGCTTGCTTAGGCAAGTGTACCAAATCCAGAGTATGCTGAGGTGCCTTTGTACAAATAACAGAAAAAGGCGACCTGCCAATAGAACTATGAATTGCATTATTATAAGCAAACTCTACTTGTGATAAAGCAACATCCTATTGCTTCGGCTTATCTCTACAAATGCTTCAAATCAAGTTTTCCAGAGTTCTATTAACCACCTCTGTTTGCCCATCAGTCTGCGGGTGAGCAGTGCTACTGAAATTCAAAGATGAATTAAACATTTTCCATAAAGTTCGCCAAAAATGCCCTAGAAATTTACTATCCCTATATGAGGTAATAGATTTGGGCACACCATGCAAACGAACCACTTCCTTAAAGAATAATCTGTCAACCACAATGAAAACAGAATCCACGCCTCTTTGTGTTCGTGGTAAACCAAGAACAAAATTCATGGACAGATCTTCTCATATATTGTCAGGAACAGGTAATAGCATGTATAAACCTGTATTATTAGATTTCTCCTTAGCAGTCTGGCAAACATAACACTTTTGTACGTACCTGCTGACATCTCTACGTAACTGGGGCCAGTAAAATCGCTCTCGAACTGCAGGAATAGTTTTATCACGACCAAGGTGTGCAGCTAATCCTCCATTATATAAATCACGAATTACCTTCTCTCGTAATGATATTCGAGGAAGGCAAAGCTGGTTGCTGCGCATCAAATAGCCATTCTGCACATAAAATTCTTACATAGGTTGACTAGCAGTACATGACTTCTAAATTTGCCCAAAGGCATTATCATCTGCATAACAATCTTTCAACTGCCCAAACTCCAAGATATCTTGGCTTAATGTAATCAACAAGCCAGTTCTCCTGCTCAATGCATCTGCTACGATATTATGCACACCTGACTTGTGGTGTAATCTGAAAGGAAATTTTTACAAAAATTGACACCATCGCGCATGCATATCTTTGCTAATCCTCTTCTGACTATTTAGATATTTCAAAGCTTCATTATCAGAATAAAAGACGAACTCTTTCCCAATTAGATAATGTTCCAGTTTTTCAAATCCCTTACGACAGAATAGAATTCTTTATCATAAGTGCTCCACTTCTGCCTCACCTCGCTAAGTTTCTCATTGAAATAGTAAATTGATCTACGCTCTTAAGACAAAACAGCTCATATACCCACTCCACTAGCATCACAGTCCACTTCAAATAGTTTATCAAAATCAGGTAAAGCAAGAACAGGTGCAGTACATAACCCCTCCTTCAAAATAGCAAAACTATTTTCAACTTCCTCTCCCCATAGAAATTTGCCTTTCTTCATACATTCAGTAATTGGGACTGTGATAGTACTAAAATTCTTAATAAATTGTCGATAAAAGGTAGCCAACCCATGAAAACTCCTAACGTCAAAAACTATTTTAGGAGTCAGCCACTCTCTGATTGCTCTTACCATCGCCTCATCTATCTCTATTCCTTCAGCAGTAATAATAAACCCTAAAAATAACAGGTTATTAGTTAAAAAACTGCACTTTTTAAGATTAACATATAGCTTATTAATCTGCAAAGCTATCAACACTTCCCTTAAGTGCATCGGATGATCCTCCTCAGTCTTACTATAAATCAGGATATCATCAAAGTAGACTACAATAAATTTGCCAATAAAAAATTTCAGAACCTGATTCATAAGCCTCATGAAAGTGCTTGGAGCATTGGAAAGTCTGAAAGGCATCACCAACCATTCGTACAATCCCTCCTTTGTTTTGAACACTGTCTTCCACTCATCTCTGGGCCGAATCCGAATCTGATGGTATCCATTCTTCAAATCCAGCTTCAAAAACCACTTAGCACCGTGCAACCTATCCAGCATATCATCCAATCTCGGAATTGGAAACTTGTAACCCACGGTCATTTTATTAATAGCCCTGCTATCTACATACATCCGCCAACTCCCATCTTTCTTAGGAGTCAACAAGGCCGAAACAGCACATGAGCTCATGCTATTCTGAATATGCCCCTTTCGCAACAACTCCTCCACCTCCTCTATTAGAATCTCGCTCTCATTAAAACTCATCCTGTAGTGCGATAAATTAGGCAGACTAGCACCAGGAATTAAGTCTATATGATGCTGAATATTGCGCATAGGCGGTAACCTATATGGAATCTCTTCAGGTATCCATTTGCTAAATTCCTTCAATAAAGGCCTAACTACTTCAAGCTGCTCCTCCACTTGTAATTCAGCCTCTTTCTCAATTGCTTGTTTCACGATCAGCATGTAAATCTGTTGGGTCTTCTTAACCTCAACTTCAAATTTCCTCGTAAGGGTAAGAAAATTATTTTTAGCAGATTGTTTTCTTTTGTTCTTCAATGGCAGCAACGTATACTTCACTCCATCCTTCATGAGATTATACTGATTGCTCCTTCCCGAATACTGAGCATCTACATCAAATTGCCACGACCTCCCAAATAACACGTGACATATATCTATGTCTACTACATCACAATATAGCTCATCATGATATTTTTTAATGGAGAATGGAATTTTGCATCGTTCAGTCACCTGAATATTTTTCGCTCTAGATTTAATCCATCCTAACGTATAAGGATTAGGATGCTTCTCCACGGGTATTCCCAGCTTCTTCACTGCCTCCTTCCTAATAATATTTTTCATGCTTCCACTATCAATAATCGCAACAAAGATCTTTCCCATAATGGTGCACCTGATTCGAAATTACAGATAGCGCTGCGAATCATCTTCCTATTTTAGGGTCAAAATCATTCTGTGCACCACACAGTTTATTTGCTCCTCTTCTTCATCTTCAAAATCATCATCCTCACCATCCGGCGCACAGTAATATCCATTTTTCTCCTTTTCTCTCACTGCTACATTTACGGTCTTTCTCTAAGGGCATTTGTTGACACCTAAATTTTGGCGCATCATTTAGTGTTAATTGCATAGAAAATTAGGGATTAAATTTTTAACCCCTAAACAAAAATATTAAAATTGCATAGCATATAGTTTAGGTTCATATAGATTAATTGCATTCCGCATCGGATCGGCGGTGGCAAACAAGCTTAAAATTCATCACGTACATCGAGCCCGGGTACCGAACGAGACTCGACTCACTCGGAAGATGGGGGCCGAAAATCACACGTCAAAAGGGCTCGGTTATCTTAATTTGAGCTTAAATTAGCCCATCAAGTTAATTGAATAAAAGCCCGAATTAATTCAGCCAATTTGAAATTAAATGAAAATTAAAGCCTAAGCCCAAGCCTAAGCCCATTAGGACTAGAAAGCCCGGTTAGTTGACCTAGGTTTACATTATAAATACATCGTTATGTCTTACAACAAAAGGGGGGGACTCTCATAATTTTCGGTAGAGAATTTTCGGAACACGATTCACGGCCACAAATTGAGAGAAAAGGCAAGGGTTTGAGAGAGAGGGAGTGTGCCCCTTTTCCTTGTCGTTACCCTGCAGAGCACCCCTATTGTCTGACAATTTTGTGCAGGTTTTTCAACGACATCTGCTTTCTTCACGTTAAAGCATTGCTTTGGAGTCATATAGCAAAGCCGGTCTTCATCAAAAAGTCCACGGCAACCTCCTTCACTGTCCGTCTTTCCCTTCAACCAAGCCCATGAGACGAGTTGACGTGGACGAGACTCTCTGACCAAGCTACTGTACCTGATCCGAGAAGTCTCTGCCGAGCAACAGCCATACCAGCGACCATCCACGAAGCCCTTGCAACGTCCTCACCCAAATTAGGCGTTGCCTTGCACCGCTGCTGCCCATCTGCTATCGCCGTTGCTCCTTGCCGCGACGCTCGCACCGCTGCTCTATTGCCGTTGCCCTGCCGCGCCGTGTCCCGCCGTTGCCGCTCCCGACGCCGTATCGCCATGTCCCGCCGTTGCCACCCCTGCGCCACCGCGAGTCGCCGCCGATCCCGACGTCGCGCCGCCGCTCCCGACGCACCGCCGATCCGCAATCCCGATCCGCTGCAAGTTCGAATTAGGAAAGATATCTGCAAATTAGGTAACTATCTTATCCCAATTGAATTTGAATATTTTGTTGCCTAATTTGTGCTTTTTGATATCTAATTCTGCATATTTAGATAATAGGCAATATTTCGATTAGGATTTATTTTTTTTTTGAAATCTTAGATATCTATTATTTGTCAAATTTGGATAGAATTTAGAATCTTCAAAATTTTTTGAATATATCCAAGATATTTAAGATATCATAATTTTTCAAGATGTGATCGATTAGGAATATTTCCTAATCCGCAACCGCACACGTGGAAATAAATCTATCTATCAGGCTTTAGATAGAATTATTTCCATAGCGGGTATTTCGAATTTTAGCGTCGATCTGTCAGACTTCAGATTGAAACTTAATTCGAAAGATTTAGCGGTTATATTTTTTTTCATTTGATTTTAATTTCGAATTTCACAAAAAAAATACAAAAAAAAAAGATTGCTTTAGATTAGGTCAATTTCTTCAATTTAAAATTGCATGTTTAGATAATTGTTTTTTTTAATTCCGAATTTCATTAAAAAAAACACAAAAAAATAATTTGCCCGTCATTAGAAATAGGTCACGTCGTCGCATGACATATAGTTTGCATGTTAGGTTGCATTAATCGCATGTCAATTTTTGCACGTCATTACATATAGGTTAGCTTTCATTTAAACAAATAAAAAATCAAAAAAAAAATTTCTGCACCTTTGAACTCTAAGTTAGGATCTATCAAAATTGTCAAATTGAGTATTTTTCTCGAAATTGGTACCGAAAGGGCGTTAGGGAATCTAACGTAACCAAGTCCCGAATTTATGATTTCTGGTTCGTAGAAATAAAATAGTACTCCCGCTATTTTATTTAGGTTTCTAATCAACCTACCCTAAATGATTAGTGGCGACTCCCGTTGAAAATATTTTCATGCTCACAATTGGACCTAAGTTGCGATTTGGTAGAGTTTGGGAGAACTCGAGCTAGGTTAGTTAATTTAATTGATCTAGTAATCCATTAGCCTAAGATCGAAACCCGATATTTTTTTAGGTCGCGACAGCATTCATTAGATCGGTGCCCAAACTGATTACACCTATAACACTTTATCGCGGCTGGTTTAGCATAAGAGTTGGGGTTTGCAGTTTTCTGTGCTTGCGTTCCCTTATCCCTCAGTTTGTTCATAGGGCGCTTTTCTATTGCTTTGTCTTTCTAATTTTGCCATGCGTTAAAGTGATTATTGAAACTGCTTTTCTCTATCGAACTGCTCGAACTGCTGCCTCGATAATTTTCATAGCCTCTTCTTCCCCTATCTTGCTGCATCAATTCTACCTTCATCGCCATATTCTTGGCTTCAGTTAAATTTCACAGAAACTACACTCTAATTTTATCTCGAATAAAGGGTTTCAAACCATCGAGATATCTATCCACCTGCTGTCCCTCCGTCTCTGATAAATTATTCCGCTTCACCAATCTCATAAATTCGGCTGTATACTCATGCACAGTCCGATTGCCCTGCTGGCAATATTGGTACTGCCGGAACATAATCTGTTCATAGTTAGGAGAAAGGAACTCCTGTTTCAGTAGCCTCATCATCCTAGTCCAAGTTCGAACTCTATCTTTCCCTTCTTGCTCCCTCTTATTCTGCAATCTCTCCCACCATGCAGACGCACCCCCCTTTAATTTACAGGCTACTAATCGCACCCTTGTCTCACCAGGGGTCTCCATATAATCGAAAAATATATCTATATCAGCAATCCAATCTAGAAATTCTTCTATGCCCAGACTTCCATTAAAATAAAGAATATCGACTTTCATTTTAAAGTCGTTACCTTCACGATCGTCATAACGTCGTCTTCCATCTCTCCGATCATATCCTCTTTGAAATCCTCCATGACGATGTCTGCCGCCATAATCAGCACGTTCCGCATCAAAATAATCATTTTTCTTCTTCCGAACTCTCTGAAAACAGAGGGTTATTCAACCTGCGGATAGAAATAGGTATATCAACAGGATCACCGCAGGCAAGATCTGCACTCGGCCTTCTATCGTTCTACCGATTCCGATTCACATCAATGCCGAGACCTTCGAATCGTTCAGTTAACTCGTCAAATCGTTCTTCAAAACGATGAAGACTTTGATCGAATCGTTGATCCAAGCATTCCATTAAACGCTGCTCCAAACGTTGCAGCGCGTCGTCCCTAAGGGTTGGGGCTCCAGTCTCCTGAGCATCGTCATGAAGACCACCGCCAGTCGCCATAAGCTCCGATACCACCTAACGCAGTGTTCAGCGAATAATTCAAGCAAAACCTTGCTTAGAGAAAGAAATCTCGAAATTCAATATTGATGATGATGTTCTGTTCTTCAAAAAGAACCCTAAAACAAGCTTATATATCCCTAAACTAAACCCTACTAAGATTAGAAAATGTAAAACATCAAAATTACAAAACTACCCTTAAAATTAAAACCCATAAAAATTATTAAAAAATAGAAAAAACCCATGTAAACAACCCCAAATCGCTCAAATCCATCGTTAGTCACGGCCAAAAGCAGTGAGTTTTGTTTAGAATGCCGTTTCGCTTAAAAAAATTGAATTTGAGCCCAATCCGATGTTGTCAATCGGGTTCGCCGGTTTTAATCGCATCACCATTTCGCCTTCCGTTTGGACTTCTGCCTATCCAACCGGTCTAGAAACATTTCACTAATAGATTCTGCATCAACTGCTTAGAGTGATACCTGACCTATTCTAAGAAATAACAAAATTTTGACTTTTCTTTTTGTGCCTTATTGGTGCTTACAATCCTTACTCAATTCATGGGAGTGTGCATATTTCAATCATAATAGAAAAAGGCATACTCACTTCTTGGCAAGCCAATTTTGTTTTTGTCCTCGCTCTTCGTCATGCAGCCAACATGAACAATACTTCCTCCAACTAGGCGGAGCCGATGGTCACGAGTAGAGCCCATACCACGAGGCAAAGCCAACGGCCATGAGGCAGAGACGACGGCGACAAGCGGAGCCCATGCCACGAGGCGGAGGCGACAAGCCAAAGCCGACAGTCACGAGGCCAATGGCCACGAGGCAGAACGAGTCAAGCGGAGCCGACGGCCATGAGGCGGAGCCAACGACCACGTGGCGAAGGCGACAGCGATGAGCAGAGCCCATGGCCACGAGGCAGAGCCAACGACCACAAGGCGGAAGCGACAGCCAAGAGGCGGAAGCGACGGCCATGAGGCGGAGCCGACGGCAACAAGCAGAGCCGACGGCCACATGGCGGAGGTGACTAGGCGGAGCCCACAGCGATGAGCGAAGCCCACGGCCACGAGGCGGAGCCGACAACCACGAGGCGGAGCCGATGACCATGAGGCGGAAGCGACGGCGACGAGGCGAAGGAGACGGCGATATAGCAGAGCCAACGGCCATGAGGGGACAGGCCGTCCGCTTTTCACAGAAAGGAGGAAGTAAAGAACACAAGTGAAGATGAAGGAGGGAAGGGAAACAATCTGGGAAGGAGAAGAGTTTCAAAAAGTGAGGGAGAGACATTTCATTCAAACGTGAAAAAGAACGAAGAGAGAGGATGGCAATTAATGCTCGTGCCTTCCCCAGGTCTTCTTTGAGCAGGAATAGGTGTGCAAAGGAGAGAGAGCCTCCCATAATAAGGCTCTCTTTCTCTGCGTCTCTCCACGTCAGATGCCACGTGCCAATTTTTTAATGGATCCACGCGAGCAAATATACACCACGTGGGAATGTGATGTGATGATAGTAAACCACTAAATATTTTCTCCTCTAAAAGTGACCTTGCAGACTTGTAAGATAGATATCGCCCAAAAAAAAAGACTTGTTAGATAGTACTAGCAAAGGCCAACCTTCTATAACAAAAGACAAATAAAGCACTGTTCACCAACTAATTGTAGGTAATTTTGTTCTTTAATGTTACGGGAGATAACTCCGTTTGTCCTTTTCCCTTTTTTTTTATGTCAATGATATCCGATTCTTTCAAAGACTGCTTTATAAATTCTCAACCTGTTGCTCTTAGATTGAAATTATTACAAGTCCTATCCAATGGAGTTGATAAAAGATGCCGAAGGTCTTGAGCCAGTGAGCCTTGCTAGACAGTACTTCGACAGTAAAGTGATGTCGGTTTTTGTTCTTGCCACGTTGGAATTCGAAATTCCAATCGATGACTTGCAAACTACATTGCTCATCAAAGATGTTTTCCACCCAATCAACCCACGCTTCTATCATGGTATGTATGTATGTGTGTATGTATGTATATATGTACCCTATGTATAGATATTCACCAGTGGTGGGATTGACATATGAGTAATTAGTGTATATCATGTGATTGCATGCATGGTCACATATCTTGAATGAATAAAACCTAATTCACTGCACATACTTGGATATTATTTTGGTTTTCTTTTGTCTTGGATAGGTGGTGGGAAAGAAGGGAGAAAGAAAATGGAAGAAGGTGGAAGTGAATGTGGAAAACGATGTACACTTCCCCTGTTTGTCCTCTCCAAAGGGCTCATCATCTCCATCCGAGAATGACTGTCTCCTCAAAAGTTACATTTCGCAAATGGCTATGCAACCATATCCAGAAGGCCAACCATTGAGGGAAATACATATTATCCAGTGTCCAACTAGTGAAGCACAAGGAACCAAAATTTTCAAGCTTCACCATGCGCTCAGGGATGGCTATTCTCTTGTGGGTGCTCTCTTGTCTTGCCTTCAAAGAGCTGACGATCCTTCTCTTCCAATAACCTTTTCCTCAGTCAATAAATTAAGCTCAATGAATAAGGATGACAGAAACATTGGACTTCGGAAGGTGGTTAGCAAATGTTTTTGGCCGCTCGTTGACACAGTAAGAGATTTCGGTAGGAGCGTCTTGAAAAGCACTTGTGTCGCGGATGATTTGTCGCGGATGATTTGTCACCGATTCGGTGTGGCTCGGAAAGATTCCAGCCTTTTCCAGTGTCGACAATCACGTTCTCATTGGATCGCATCAAAGACATCAAGTCTTGCCTTCGAGTGGTAACAAACGTCATTTTGAAGACTATACTAACTCTAGCTTCTTGTATCACACGTGCATTACTCGATCTTTTAGCATTTTACTTTTATGGTACACTTTTCGTCTCTAATCTTTTGCATAATAATGGTTGCCTTCACATAACTAGCTCAAAAATATTTATTTTTTTTAAGTATTCACAAAATATGCGTAGTTTAGGTGATATTTACTTTAGACGTTTACTATACCCAGTCTGAAAATTAGTATACGGCTAGTATTCAGAGTGAACAAGGGTTAATCAAGGAAAATAACATGGATTTACGCATTTAATGCGCATAATGTTTTTTTTTACTGTGTAACGATTTTTTTAGCCACAAGAGCACATCATGACATCCTTGAAAACAAAAAAGACAGTTGAGCTAGAAACTGGTTTCTTTTCATATAGAAAATAAGTTCTAGAAAACTAGTTGATTGCTTCTTCCTAAGATAATTAATATCTTTAGTAGCATTCGACGATACAAATGCAACATTATTTCTTGAACTAGGGTTAAATTGGAACATAGGCATATTTACTCTTTTACTATACAGAAATCTATGAAGGCTTCGAATCAATCAAAACTTTTGTAACGACTTCAAGGGCAAAAAAAATGACATATCATCAGTTGTTTTCGATTGAATTTTCTCTATAATAAAACAGACCATCAACGACGTGATAATGGGAGTAATCTTCTTGGCAACTCGATTGTACATGCAAAGAGCATGCCCAAACTCAAACCTGAGCACCAACTCCACAGCGCTGGTGTTGCTGAATACGAGGAATTTGCGAGATTACAAGTCCCTAAGTGTCATGGTTAGACCTAATTCCAAGTCACCATGGGGAAACAATTTTGCATTCTTGCATGTGCCGGTACTGAAGATGAAACCGGGCGATTCTCAGTTCTCTGATCCTTTGAAGTTTGTCCACAGAGCTCGTGAGGTGATCAAGAGGAAACGGAGCTCCTTCGGTGTAGTCCTCACAGGGAAGCTACTTGAGATCATGAAAAAATGCAGAAACGCAGAGGTAGGTGCATGTCGTGACAATTAATTAATCAGAAATGCTAAATATGCTTAGTCTGATTCACAAAATTGATATGAATGCACTCTTGTTTGCTTGAACTTGCAGGCAGTAGCAAAGCACATCAGCAGGACATTGAGAAACTCGAGCATGCTCAACTCCAACGTTACGGGGCCAATGGAGAAATTGTCTCTGGGTAATCATCCTGTTAAAGGCTTGCACTTCACAGTCGAAGGCACACCTGGGGTATATTTCTAGTTATCATTAATTTTGATTTCGACCCAAGAGCATAAAATTACCAACGCTTGATTGGTGGGTCTAAAGTTTTGGTACTGAGCCTCATTTTCCGAGTCGTTACATGCATCTTCTTCCAAAATATTGATATAGATTGGAACTTTTGAGACATCTACGGATCTAAGCACAAACTTTTCTACATGATATCGTAACACATTTTATGCAACAGTTACTCTCCTATGCCATCCGCAAGAAGCCGACGGGATGTCGAATTCAAGAATCGATATGTCTTATTTACCATAACACATAATCACAGACTGAATTGTGAGCGGCCTTCTTCTCCATAAACAATAATGTGATGAACACATGAAATCTATTCTTGTGATTAACTTTTGCAGAGTCTCAGCATAACGATCTTCAGCTATGCGGGAAATCTGAGAGTAGCAGTGCGAGCGGAGCAAGGCTTCATGGACTTCGAGCTGTACACCCGCTCGTTGCTTGATGCTTTCGACATGATCCTTCACGATGCATGTGGGAAGCAGTAGAAGCCATTCCTATTCCTATTATTCTGCTGTTCAACGCCTTCTGAAGATACCCCAATTTTTTCCTCCCTTGTTTCTTGCAATGAAGATATTGTTAACATGAACGGATCAAGAAATCGAGTCTCGGGGGGCCACATCATAAGACTACTAATCCCAAAACAAGGTCTCATTTTAAAAAAAATTAAGGCATGATCTGTTATCATTTCCCCTATTGAAATGTCGCTCTTCTTGCTTTTAATTCGCTCCTACATGCGGCGTTTTTCCCTCTTTTTGCAAACTAACGTCGACTCTCGCTCTCAAAATTGAAGAAGAAGATCCCGATGGAGTAAAATTGCAGTTTGGCTGAACCAGTTTCGAAATATGCCGACACTCCGTGGGCTTAACCAACTTCTATTAACAGCAGAGCATTGGCTTTGTTTGAATAAAGAAGGTCCATAATAATCGCTTGTGTGTGAACCAAGGAAATATAATTTGAACAAATCGCTATACGACGAGATATGTTAAACTTTGAATTTAGAATAGTAGATATTTCTACAAGGATGGAAAGACTATGGATGGCGGATGGAGTCGAAGTTTTTCGTTCTATCTTATCCGGCATGTAGGATTTGTTATTCAACGAAATCTAATTCCTAGTCTAATTAAAGTATGGTTTAAGTAACGTAATAAAAATCAAATCGTGCATGATGATAAAGATAAGTATAAGAGTAATAATTTTTTAGCTATTGTAAACTTAAAAGAGATAATCACCACTACTAAGGAACAAATAGCTTGAGAGAAAAATACTAAAAGAGATAGTACATATCTTTCTGGGTTTTAACTTCGTGTGACCTGGCTTACAAGCAACGTTTAGAGGGAAAATGTGTTAATTTTGATAATTCATCTTTTGGCCATGATGTTGGATTAGTATTAGAGACAAGTAATGTAATCTACAGTAACAAATATTATCCTGCCCCTACAAATAATAATAATTTCGAATTATAATAAATAAAAAATGATAATTGTTGGTTAATGCCAAATGTGGTCCGCGGGCGCACAAGCTCTAATTGCACACCCGCACACGGTATTGTAGACAGCAGCCCACTAAGCCCGTCGTCTTCATCCGTAGGATAGAAAAAACTTTCACTCATATTTTGCTCCACACCAACAGAAAATACCTTTACAGTGGAAGGTTATTGGCCCCAGAACAAATGAGTTGTAAATTTAAATCATACATGCACGACCTTGGTAAACACCTCTCCTATGATATCCTTACCAGATATACTTTTCGTGGGGTTTGGTTTTTTTGTTATATGTCATTGTCATGTTTCAGAACAGTGACAAATATTCCTTTGGGTACATTCAGGCAAACAAATCATTGTATTTGGTTCGACTTCACTCCAGTCCTTTTCACACTACAATGAAAAAGAAAAAAAAATAGAATGAAATTAGTCGACTTTAGTAATTTAATAAGTAAAAACATCAACTCATATCGCGAATAATGTCTTCCCCACAACCACACATAGAAAAAATGAAAGAACTGGGAAAGGGGTCCCACAGCATGTGCACAGCAACTGCTGTATCATGTTCAATGAAAAAGGTCCACTCTTTTTAACGTTCCTCTAACATGGCCCCCCAACACATGCATCTTCCTAACATGTGATTTCAGTCGCAGATTCTAACCCAACCCCAACCAATCTGTCTCTGCGTCTCTCTCATCAAGCTGTTTGTCTGTCTTCTTTTCTAACATATTCAAAGTAGGCCAACTTATCTGCTGGCATATGACCCACCTAATGCATGTTGCACAGGCTGGATTGGAGAATCATCTCAAAAGGGACAAAGGGCATGATGCTTTTCACAGAGGAAAGCTCAATGAGTACACGAGAGAAGGAAAATTAATTTGATCATTCATAAGGAAAAGGAAGAAATGGAAAGTTTTCTAAACCCAATTACTACATTCAAGCGAAAGCATTCGCTTTCTTTTCTTTGCAGTGTAAAAGAAATATCATACACGTATCTACGCTCCTCTTCTTAACTCGGTTTTCTGAACAAGCGAAGATAGAAAAGAAAGAACGAGTGGAAAAAGAATAACAGATCAAAGAATAAAAACCTAAGTAAGTAGCTCCTATTAACTCAGCTCGAGCAGTATAAATCATCAGAAGGCTGCAAGAAGATCAATTAAGTGAAAGAATATATGATAGAAGCGCAGTTCCTCCTCGGTAAGACACTGGACTAAGAAGGTGGGAGGCATATATTTTAGTCCCCCTCACCGGCAATCCATGGAATCAAATGTGTCCACAAAGTGTGCAGGTTTTGGAGGGATGCTTGCCTGGGTTTGGGAGATGGACGCACCATTAAACATTGTGGAAATTCCTTCATCTGCTTGCCATCTTTCTAGAGCCTGAGGGAGGCTCATGTGTAGGTCAATGCCAAAGTTGTCCTCGTCCTCCTGGCGAGAAGGCTTCCACTGTTCTACAAGAGGGCTCAAAATGTTCACTGCGTGGCCCATATCGGGTCTTTGGAAGGGTTCGCGGGCAGTGCAGTGACCTGCCAGCTCGGCCACTTTGCAGATGCTCTCCAAGGTTTCGTCGTCAGGGTTAAGAGTTTGGTCTATGGCTTTTGGGATGCTTTCCTTGTTGATTAAAACTCTGCGGAACCATGTCACCAAATGAGCCCTCTCATCTGGCAGAGAATCATCTAATGCTTTTCTGCCGGTGAGTATCTCCATTAGAACAACTCCAAATGCATAAATGTCCACCTTAGTGGTTACCCTGCCAGTCGCTGTTATAGAGAAAGCATATCAAATTCAACTTCTGAGGCATACAATCCAAGCAATTGAACAAATGGGTGCCCAGAGAACGCCCAAAGCAGAGTACTGGAGAATATAATCGAAATTGGACATCTTAACTGGAGAAGAAATTTTTCTTCAGTGTTACCATTTGCACATTTTTGGATATTGCAGCCAGCAAAAACTATAATACCAACACAATAAACTAGAACCAGGCTAATAAACTAGAACCAGGCTTTCTATCCACATATATGACGAAACAGAACAATAAGTTGGAGATCATGGTCATACATCAATCTCCAGCCAAGGAAATGCGTGAATGCTCATGAGTACCCCAATCAAGGAAAGAGGACTTCCAAAGAGTTCAAGATTACAAAGACCATTTTGTGCTTTTTGGTGTATCTTCCTCTATTTCTCTCCTCTCTTCGTAAGCGCAACTATATATCATAACAAGTTTCAAAAAGTCCTAATGTCACCCATTCTCATATTCTTTAATTGTCCCGCTATCAAAAACTTTTGAGTGACTATATCTCAGACAATTCAATCCTACTCTTCAGGGCTACCAAGATTGCTGGAGTTCAAGAAAGTGCAGCCGTATTATAAGCAAATTACAAAAGATAAACTGAAACAAGAAGCATCGAAGCTCTATTACCAGCATATTCGGGAGCTAGATAGCCAAATGTTCCAGCCAAACGAGTCTCAAGAGAGTACTTGCCATCGGGAGCATTTTTAACCAAACCAAAATCTGCAACTTTCGCCCTCATGTCATCCCCAAGAAGTATGTTAGATGGTTTCAAGTCCCTGTGGATAAAACTCTGTTGAGCCAAGCTGTGTAAGTATTCTACCCCTCTTGCAACATCCAGAGCTATCGTAACTCTCTGCTTCCATGTAAGGGGTGAGCAGCCCATCTCTTCCCACTCAAACAAATGCCGAGCCAGTGTGCCCTGTGCCATATGCTCATATACCAACAGCCGTTCATTACCGTTGATACAATATCCAAGGAGAGCAACCAGATGCCTATGCCTGACTTTAGTAAGTACTGCAAGTTCAGCTTGGAACTCAAACAATCCTTTATTTCCTAGAGCTGAAGATTCCATCCTCTTAACGGCAATCATGGTCCCGTCATGCAGTTCCCCTTTGTAGACAACACCAAAACCTCCCCTGCCTAATACATTGGTTTCGCTGAAATCATCCGTTACTTGTCTGAGAACATCAATTGAAATGGCGACATTTCCACCATCGAAGACAGGAAGGTCGCCACTACTCTGACTATGCATCTCACTTTGAACACCACCATTCCCATTCATCCCATTTATCTTAGCTACTTCTTTTCCCTTTTCTAAATTTTCACCCTTCCCAATCCCTGTATTTTTCCTTTTGGCATAACAGAATTTGTATAATACAAACAGCACCACCACTAAAAATACTAAAACAGCCAAAACAAGAGCCACGATCAAACCAGCTGAGACAGAAGAGCCCTTCCTTGCGCTCGATGAACTTCCAGAACTCGAATTTGAACCCGGCTCAGAAGTTCCCCCACTCCCAGAGCTTGATTTTCCGAGCAAAGGATTGCCCGTGCTAGTCAATTTTACCGAAGCTGGGAAGACTGGCACTGCCCCAGAGAGATTGTTGTTCGAAACATCAAGGACCTGAAGCTGAGGCAACGAGGCCAAACTATTCGGTATAGAACCAGTCAAATCATTATCATTCAACAGCAAACTCCTCAAGGACGTGAGATTGGCAAACGCGGGTGAGATCGTCCCCGAGAAATGCTGCTTGGAGAAAGTCACGGACGTTACATTCTTCCCCTGACAAGCAATGAAACTCCACCCTTGACAAGCATCATTCCCTTCCCAAGAATCGGCCAGCGTCATCGGATAACCCAGCGCCCCTGCGATCTCCAGCAACGTAGTGACTTGCGGAGCGCAAGGACCCGGTGCAGTGTTACAAAAGCTATTAGTACCATCATAAGTAAACTGGATGTTGTTGGGGTTATCGGGCACAGGGCCCTGCAACTTATTGTTGTCCAACGACACATTCTTTAAACTAGGCAACGACATCAGATTAGCAGGCACGACCCCGGTGAGCTGGTTGTCGCGAAGCTGAAGGTCGAACAAACTCTCGCATTTCGACAGGTCCGGGATCGGACCAGTGAACCTATTCTTGTGCAACCAGACTTGAGACAACTGGGGCATGCCAGACAAAACACCAATAGTACCTGACAAGCCCTCCGCCTGATTGTTGAGCCACAGTTTCTGAATCCCGGACCCAGCGAAAGACGGCGGGAGCGGCCCGGTGAGGTTGTTGTACGACAGCCGCAGGCTCTGGAGGCTCGGGAAGGAGCCGAAGAAATCGGGCAGAGGCCCCATCACGTTGGCGTTGCCGGCGTAGAAGGTGACGAGGCCCGTGGACTGATTCAACTCGGACGGGATCGGCCACGGGTCGAGGTCGAAATTGTTGCTCAGGCTCAACGTCTGCAGGCTCGTGAGCCCGGCGAAGGCCCCGGAGGGCACGCTGGTGAAATTGTTGCCGTCGAGGTAGATTTCCTGCAGGGAGGCGAGGTTGGCAAGGTTGGGGACAGGGCCGGAGAAGGCGTTCTTCTGGAGGGACAGGGTCCTGAGGCGGGACAGGGAGGAGAGGTCGGCGGGCAGGGTCCCGGCGAGGGACCGGGAGGCGAGGTTGATGGCGCTGACGCGGGAGGATGAGTCACAGTTGACGCCGTCCCATTTGCAGTAGGAGGTGGCGGAGGACCAGCCGGACGGGGTAGGGGACACGGCGGCCCGGAGCTCGGACATGGCGGAGGATTCGTCGCCGGACGCTGCGGCCGCGGCAGAGAGGAGGAGGAGGAGGAGGGTTGCCCTGTCGCCCATCGTAGAGGGAGGGAGAGGTAGAGGGAGGGAGACGTGTTATGGTGCTACGTTGTTGCGTTGTATGGTTGATGATTTGGTTGGGTTGACGGACAGCGAAGAGAGAGAGAGTATGATTTTCATCGGGATTTTGAGGGAGATAACGGGAATTATCTAATTTGTTGCTTCTAATTTTATAAAAGCAATTTGCCTTAATTAAGGAAAAAAATTAAGCACTAGCTTAAGTAAAGTAATTCCCATATTTTGCGCTTCTCGCGCCTTCTAATTTTGTTTTGGACCTTATATTTATGTGAATTGTTAATTAATTCCTTAAAATCGATAATATATAACTCGCGTAAAAAAGGAGGTGCCGGACACGGATCTGACAAAATAATTCACCGAGAAAACAAAGTTCAAAAAAAGATTTTATTCTTACAAGTTATATCCTACGAATTTTCGAAATCTTTCGTAACCTTTTAATGAGAAATTTTTGGATCATTATCTATTAGAAAATTAGATGAGCGTAAAGTGTCGATAAGAATAAAGACAAAATCATGTTAATTGGTGGAAAAAAAAAAGAAAGGTTTGCATTATTGATAGTCTCAAATGACAATTTTATTTATTTGTTTTTATTTATTTCTCTTTTTGTTTTTCTCGATTGATAATGTTTTGTTTGAGTAGAAGCGAACTTCCAACCTGTTTTGTTTGGACTGTGGGCGGAGACTTCTTTTCTAGGGGGTGTGAACTGTGAAGCGTAGTCTAAAGAACCTTTGCAATCTGCTGAGCTGGCAAAACGCGGGAAATGAATGGTTAGTGCTTTTGTCTTTTTGTTACATCATATGTACTCGACGCGTTTATTATTGATCATTTGAGACGCTGACGGAAAATATTTCTCGATGAACAACAATTACGTCTAAGTCTAAATCGCGGGTTCATGTATATGTCCGTGTAGTCAATTTTTAAGAAAATATTATTTGAGTCGTTGATTTTTCACGAAATAAATACTTTTAAATTTGTATCGCGTTGGAGGAGTTAGGAAAACAAATTTGAATTTATGGATATCTCTGCTGTTAAATAAAGTCTATCAAAGCTTGGTTGACAGAGTTTGATGTGGACAGGTGTCGAAGAGAATCGGGAGTTGATGAATGTTGATATGATAAAATTAATGAGTTGTGATGGTGATGGACCAAAACATCTCGGTTTAACACAAATGATTTATGTGCTTTAATTCAATACATAACGTGAATCACGAACTTTATAATTTATTCGATGTGATCTATGAGACTATATGAAATATTCGATATTATCCCTAAATTTGAATTAATTAAAGGACAAAATTAAAAATTTTCATATAGTCAAGAAATTAAGTTGAACATATATCAAAAGTTTATGAACTACATTTAATAAATTAAAAGTTTATATATAACATTCTACATGGACCAAAAATTCACAACCCACATTGAAGAAATTAACATTTGCCATTATTCCTTTTGTTTTTTTTTATTGATTGTAGTTATCATATTGCTAAGCATCATTTACAGGGGTCGTTCGAGGTCAAATGATTTTGTTAACCTTTCATTTAGTCTTTAACTCTCCGTTGGAGCTCACGAACAGATCGTACCGGTAATAGTCATGTGATGTCTCGAAATCATTTAAATAATTGTAATTTCATATAGACCTCCAATTTCAGACACGCAATCAAAGATTGAGGATTAGCTCTACTACTCTCGAGTTTCAATATGAGTTGCTCTAGTGGTACCCTTTCTCTCTCGTAATGGACCCCAATCGCTCGATCCGTAAGTAACTTAGTGCAACATGGCAAATTTAATTGAGAGGAACCGGCAAAGAAAAGAAAGAGGGTTCAAACCCTATCAACTCGTAAAGAATGAATCTTTTAGTTAGAAATTATACAGACTTTATAAAAAGGGAAATGTCACGCTCCGCATGGCACGAAATATGGGGCATTTTAATTAAAGGATTGACAGACCTTCGTAGTTCAACGTTTTAGCCAAATTTGATTTGATTGTCTTTTCAATTCATCAATTTAAGCGAGATCTGCCATGGGATTTGGATTGTGACGATGTTAGCTAATCAATTGATTGTCACATGGCGAGTAGATTAGTCAAACAGTATGTGCCAAACCCCTAATTTTAGGCCTTCAATGCCATGATGCCCCAAGAATGTGCACCAAGTTCCATGACACTATTTGAACGGCTGAGATTGAATCTCCCTCATTTTCTCTTTTTTTTTCCTTCTTTTTCCCCGTTTTCCCATTTTCCCGATCTGCCCCTGTCCATGCACGACCGAAACTGTTCACATGGTAGAGATTTTTTTTTTTCATGCGAGCGCCCATCCTCACCGCCGTATCATTGTCGTTGGCCTAGCACGAGCCTCCTCATGCTTCGCCGGCCATGTCCAATCCCGTCGCAGCCCCTTCCCGTCTATCCTACAAACTCACAGTCTCTACTCATCAGCTCGATCGAGCATGGCTCCACAGGCCTCGACCACAGTGTCAGCCATAGCCCTCGGGCGAGGCCCCTATTTCTTCATGCATAGTGAGGTAGAGAAACAGAGACATTGGTTGATGGCGGTGACAGGGAGGGCGATGGACACAGGGTGGTGATGGCGGCGGGGTCTAAGCGACAGCTATGTACGGGGATGGCGGCGCGCGCGATGTGGGAGCTGGGTTATCGGCTCTTTGTTAGAAGAGTTAATATCACAAAAAATTTCAAACTAAAACATTCGTAATAATTTTACCCAAAATTAATTTTTTTACCACCAAAAACTTCAAAATGGTACACCTATGATAATTTTATCCCGAATTAATTTTTTGACCACGAAAAGTTCCAAATTGGTACACCCGTGATAATTTTACCTCGAACTAATTTTTGGACCATAAAAACCCTAAACTAGTACACCTATGACAATTTTACCCAAAACTAATTTTTTGATGATCAAAAACCTCAAAGCGGTACATTTGTAACAAATTTACCCTCCGTTAAATTGGATTAATATCACGAAAAATCAACTTGTGACAAACAGAGAGCTAAAACCCCAAACTGGTATATCCGTCAACTACTACGTGTCATTAAACTCAGCAATTTGACAGTAAAATTTAACGAAAACTAACATAGGGTAAAATTATCATAGGTGTACTACTTTGAAATTTTTTATAGTTAAAAAATTAGTTCGGAGTAAAATTGTCACGAGTGTACTAGTTTGAAATTTTTAGTGGTAAAAAAACTAGTTCGGGATAAAATTATCACGAGTATACAAATTTGATATTTTTCGTGGTCAAAAAATTAGTTTTCGGTAAATTTATCACATGTGTATCAGTTTGAGATTTTTGGTGATATTAACCCTTGTTAGATTGGTGTCTATTAGAATTTTTCTGCCTTTGGTTATTTGGGATAAATTTTCTCAAAACTTAGAGGTACTTTGGTCAAACGAGGTAACTCTACTAGGAAAAAACTATTAATTACTTTTAGAGTACCCTAAATTAGTAAATTGTATCAATATAAGTAGTCAAGGACTCTCTTATTAAAGTGTTTGATTTAGTCTAAAAAATATGTTGAGAGAAAAGTCTTATCAACTCGAGATACTTATTACTCCCTTAAAGTGTTTATGTATCTTGGATTACTTTGTCATATACAAAGATTTTATTGGACCAAATTCCTTTTAAT
This sequence comes from Syzygium malaccense, assembly GCA_031216405.1. NCBI lineage: Eukaryota > Viridiplantae > Streptophyta > Magnoliopsida > Myrtales > Myrtaceae > Syzygium > Syzygium malaccense. The sequence goes on from CM062260.1 coordinate 21,089,880, forward strand.
ACGATTCTCTCTTTCAAAGGATTTAGTAGGGATAATTACCAAAAAAAAATCCTAATCCTATTTTACAAATGCCAAATTCAGTTCTAAATTTTTCAATTTGAATAATTTAGTTTTAAATCTTTTGACAATTTGCCAATGTAATTTTTCAGGCCAAAAATTGGCTCGATATTGTTGATGTGGACAACAACCAATGCTGATGTGAACAATTTTTAAATAATTTTTCTGAATTTTTTTATTTTTTTCATTTTTTCTTTTCTTTCTTTTTTAAATCGAGGGTCAACCAGAGTTGCCTTTTGACCCTTGCCGACACTGGGTGAGAGTGTCACGACGCTTGCGCAAAGCCACGACTCCCTCGCCGGATTTGGGCCTAGCGAGGGGCATCCTATTTGGAAGGCAAAGGCAAATAAGAAAAAAAGAAAAAAAAATTGCAAAAATTATTTACATCAGAATTGGCTAGTAATCATGTCATATAGGACGTCCGACGTCTATGTTAGCAATTTCTGGCTGAAAGAACTATATTGACAAATTGTCCAAAGGTGTATGAATAAATTGATCAAATCAAATGGTTTAAAACTTAATTGGCATTAGTATAATAGGTTTCTGACTTTTTTTATAATTTTCCTGATTTTCGTATATAGATGGCTCCTTAGTGATCTTTCTTTTTTATTTAAAAAATGTTAAAGAGTTTTTTACGGCACTTGTTAAGGGTCATTGGGAATATGAATATTTCTATTTGAAGCATATGCCACTTTTTGAAATAAATTTTTTTTTAATAAATGTGTCCATATTTATTTTCATTAATGTTACTATCTTTAGCTAGTGCCCATGGGCACTTTCCAACAAGATCCTAGGTTACATGGCAAAATAAATCCCTACGTTTAAAGAAAATCAATTTTTTCCTGACCTTTTAATTCTGGTAGAAAAATATCCAACCTTTTAAATATGTTTTATATCAGTCCTAGTTCCTTCAACACCATTCTTAAGAGGAAATATTTCGTTAAATTTCTTTCCAAATCCCCATTTTACACCTAATTTTATTTTTTGTTTGTCTGTGTGAATTTTTTCTCACTCTTTTTTGGTTTATATTTTTAAATCAGGGAGCACGTTTCTAGCGTTATATCAGCCATTTTTTATCAAATTAATTTTTTTATGAAATAAACACGAAGAATTTGATTGTTTTTCTCAAGAAAATATGGCCTTAATGGCGATATTGTAGATAATAACTCAGAAAAAGGAAAAAGGGTAACTAAGATATAGTTTTCGAGGAGTATAATCTTGGAATTGATTTTATACGAGTTCAAATGGCGAAAAAATTATTTGAATAACCTAAAAAGTTGGCGATAAAACTAAAATGAAAAGAGAAAATGTGAGGATTGTTATTGTCATTTGGCCTTATTTTGTTTGCTATTAGCTTAGCTCGTTACTGATTCAATTGATACTATTACATCTCTTGGCTGTGGCCTTTTATGCAATGCAATACAATGGAATGATATTTCAGGCTACAATATAGTTGCCAAGTTTTTTTGCTAATGTGCTTCTTTCATAGGCAATACATTTCAACTACGTTAATTTCTTTTGGTAACAAAGGAGGACCAAAGTCCGTCCTTAATCACATCATAATTCTACGCGGTATGTCAAAAAAGCCTTTGGTTCAATTCCAAATTGAACTCTATTCTTCAGCTAGAAGCAATCTCTTCCAAAAAAGCCTTGAGATTCTTGTCCGCAGACCCACCTTCTTTGGCAGCCTCTGCTGCCGAATCCTTCAGGTTTCTGGCGTTCCCTCTCATTCCCTCGCTACTCTCGTCACCTCCCATGACCAATTCCAAGCACCTCTCGAGCTCACCTCCCTCCACAACGCCTTGTTCATTCCCATTGACCCTCACCCCAACCCTCCAGACATCTTCGATGAGCATGGCGTTGGTTAGCTGGTCCGCCCACAGCGGGAACGCCACCATCGGCACCCCACAGAGGAGGCTCTCCAGCGTCGAGTTCCAGCCACAATGCGTGACAAAGCACCCTATCGAGGGATGCGACAAGACCTCGACTTGGGAGCACCACGGTACTATCATCCCTTGTTTCAGTAGCTCCTCTTCACAGCTCAATTGATCCTCTGATTCCTCTTGCTTTTCTTCTCCGGCTTTCCGGATCACCCACAGGAATGGCCGGCCAGTGCCTAACAACCCGCGTGCCAATTCTTCCTTTTGTGGCTTCGATAGCGTGGAAATACTCCCGAATGATACATAAATCACCGAGGCCTCAGGCTTCGTGTCTAACCACTCGATGTAATCCCTCGAGCCTTGAAAGAGGTCGCCTCCTAGCGATGTGTCGGAAGAGTCTTGTCCCTCGAAGGAAGGCAATAGCGGCCCAACAGCCACTAATTCGAGCTCATCAATAGCCTTCAATTGCTCTGATTCTAATGCATCAAAAGTATTCACAAGCACTCTTGGTCTTCTATCCTCCTTGAGCACTTGGATTTGCTTTTCAATTAAAGTATAAAGGAAACCAAATGGACTTCCATGGGACAAAAAAGAAGGGACGTCGCGGCCCGTGAGCAGCGGCAGTCCTGGTAATTGAGTCGGCGATGAAGGACCATTGCTCTCATTTGTGATATTGTCACCGTAGCCATTGGAATAATAGTAATATATCTCGAACAATGTGGCTGGTTGAATCCAAAGTACAACGGATGGGATATCATAACAATGCGCAACGTCGGCCACCCAAGGTGCGACAGCCGTGTAAAATATGCAGGTGAAGCTCTGGCCCTTATCACGGCTCGCCTCAATGAGTTGTCTAAGGGCTTCCGAACACCCTCGGGCCATCTCATCCATATGGTGCTCCAGGCTATTGCTACTCAGTTTCGATCCTTCTTCGACGCCATCGGAGTAGGTGGCGAATGTAAGACGGTCAGAGGCTTGGAACCTGCACATGCGGCGGTGGGCGGACGTTGTGGTGGTGAATGTGACGGAAGCGCCGGTTCGGAGGAGACGCCTCGCAAGTTGGAGGGCGGGATTTATGTGGCTTTGGCTGGGAAAAGCCACTATGAGGAAGTTGGGGTTTGCCATAGCTTGTTCAGGTTGAGAAGTGTTTTAACTTCTTCTTGTTGTGCTTGGCATGATGCGTTTTTATACGGAGTCTGGATTCGAACTTTGCGGTTGAAATGGATGGTAGTTCTTCCATAGGCTGGATCCATCTTTCTTTTTCCTAAGATAGCACAAGTTGTTGCTCACGCTTCTATTTTCTTGTTTATTAGTCATTTTTCTAGATGGTGAGAGTTTCTAGAAGAACTTTTTCATCAAATGAAATCCTAAAAAAATAAATTTGTCCAGCTTGCTTACTTAAACAAGTTCTTGTTAACTTGCTATTCACAGTTTTCCTTTTGTTTATTTATATATATGCCTATATTATAGTGAACTTGAAATAACAAGAGTTGAATAATGATTCATAATTCGAAAAAATTTCTTGATAAAATATCAAGCTTACAACACTCCTAGATTCGCCACTATGCTACCGATATTAAGTGGAAAAAAAATTATTCTCAAGTTTCATTTATTTTGCAGAAAATGAACAATTTGGAAAACGCTTTCATAAAAAAATTGCTTCTATTGCTTATAAAAACAAATGAAATTACTATACTTTAATCACTCATGAAAATGTTTAGATATAAATTTTTGTTAATAATGAAAAAAATTTCATGGACTAATTATTTCAAGCAATATAAGTGATTATTTTTAAGAAAATATTTTTCAAATTATTCATTTTCCGCAAAACAAACATATGGCTCCATTCATTTCACGGAAAATAATTTTCAAGAAATTTTTTTCTAGAATTTCTGGCATTTGGTTCTTGAAAAATAAATCAATCAAGAAAAACATTTTCCACTAATGAAAAAAACACCTTCAAAAGTGGGGAAAATGTTTTCCGTTTTTCAAAAAGTGAAAAGGATTTTCCCTCGTCTTTGTTTCACCTTTATACTCCATTCATTTGGCGAAAAATATTCTTCCGAAAAATATTTTCCGGATTTTCCGGTGTTCGAGGGGCGGAAAACGTTTTCCGTGGGAAAATATTTTCATTCCTCCTCTCACAAAATAGCCTAAGTCTATGGAAAATGACTTCCCCTTCTTCAAAAACGGAAATCATTTTTCGGAACTTCTTCTTCTTCTTCTTCACTAAGGTTGCCAGCCACCGCCGCCGCCGCCGCCGGTCGTCCGCTGCCGCCGCCGGCCGCCGGCAAAAAATATTTTTCGAAACTTTTTCATATTGGTTACTGAACACCGGAAAATTATGTTCCGGAAAAACATTTTCCAGAAAAATGACTTTCGGGAAAATATTTTCCAAAAGGAGAATATTTTTCCGAAAACGAACGGAGCCCTAAGACCAAGCACTTTCTTCCACCAAACACCTTTTCCTTTTAGTTTTCTTTTATTTTTTTTTAAAAATCATGTTTTTAATTATTTTTAATTTTTATTTTCAAATTATTTTTAAGCCAAGGAAGAAGCAAAAATAAAAAGAAAGAAAAGAAAAAAGAATTAAAAATTTTTAATTTTTCGGTAATTTTCCTCAGAAAATCAAATCAGATACCAAATGGCAAAAAATATTTTCTTGTTCATTTTCAGGTTTCAGCCGAATATCCTAGAAAATGGCTTCTCGAAAAATATTTGCCAAAGACGTCACATTTTCCGCGAAACGAATGGAACCTAAAATTATAAAATTTCTGTGATATATGGAACTAAGAGAGTTCATATTCTGGAAATTAGGCACCTAAATCATGATGGAAACTTTTCATATACCATACAGAGTTAGGCATCCAAATTTATTTACCTACAAGCACTATCTCGTGCTTATGTACCTAGAATTTTGAAGATTGATGATCAAGTCTAATGACCACATATGCTTCCATTTGGATCTCCTCCAAGAATGCCTTATGGTTCCTATTCGATGAAGGTTCCTATCCGATGACTAGGGATAAGCATGATCCGGGTTGGGCCAATCTTGCACCTGACCCTAGCCCTAGGACCAACCCGCATGGTGTTGGTCCTCAATTTTTGGGACCGATGACTGACCCTGTTGAGCCTAGGACCGTGGACTAGACCAACCCTATGGGTTTGATCCGGTTCTAAGGTCAACTTAGGACCAATCGATTATTTTTTTGTTTAATTTTTTGTATTCCTTGAAAGTACAAATATATTTTTCAAATTTCATATCTATCAACAAGGCAACATTGAGCAACCAAACTATGAATACCGATACATATCAAACATAAATCTAAGATAAGATAACAATAAAAATCTCCATTTGCTAAAAGCAACAAATCATAAAATATAAACACGTGAAAGTGAGGCCAAGGCAAGTGAAAGAGGTGAGCGGTGATCAACACAAGTGAACAGAGCTGAGAGCTAGGTGAGCGGCATGAGGTGAGGAATAGGGTTTCCCAGGCAAGTGAACAAAGCGAGGCAACAGGCGAGGAAGAGGAGGGTTTCTATTTTTTTGATCAAATTAGGGCTGGGTTAACCAGTTAAGTGGGTTTCTTTTGACTAAAAAAAGTGGGTTTCTACTTTCTAATTTACAATTCTACACGGCATAACCGCATAAGAAACATAAATAATAGAGGCATAGTTGCTAAGGTAGGGTTTAAAATAAACAAAAATATATTTTATATATATATATATATATATATATATATATATATAGGGTTGGTCCGGGTTGGACCAACCCTAAAGTCTCAGGACTGAGAATCAACCTGCAAAGTACAAGGTCCAGGGGTCTTAGGACTGGCCAGGTTTGGCCCGGTCTAGGGTCAGTCCAGGGTCAACCCTGGACCGATGCTCACCCCTACTGATGGCCCACCTTCTTTGGCAGCTTCTCTTGCCAATCCCTTCCACTTCTTGGCATTCCTCCTAAATTTCCTCTCTCTCCTCTCCATAACCCACCACCAATTCGAAGCCCCTCTTGATCTCATCTCCTTCCACAATGCCTCTCTCACCATCCCTCTTCACTCTCACCCCAACCTTCCATTCATTCTCAATGAGCATGGCATTGGTTTTTTGGCCAGTCCATTGTGGGAATGCCTCCATTCGGACCCCACGAGCCAAGCTCTCAGAGGTTGAGTTCCAACCACAGTGAGTCACAAAACACCCTATTGAAGGGTGTGATGGAACCTCCACTTGGGAGCACCATGGGACTACCATTTCCTCTCCTTCCTCTTCTTTGTTCCTGCGGAGCAACCACGAGAATAGCTGGCCAGCGCCAAGCTCCCCTTGTGCCATCTCTTCCATTTGTAGGCTCGATAGCTTGGAGATGCTCCTGAACGACACGAAATCAAGTAGGCCTCCGGCTTGGTGTTATGACCTATGGCTTTCAAGGACCCAGGACCTAGTTCATTGAATGGGTTCACGAGCACTTTCGGATTCTTCTCTTCTTTGATGGTTCTAGCTTATCGAAGGGATTAGCGAGCCGATCCTGGCAAAAGAATTGTTATTGATGGCTTATTGATGGTAGGAATGTGAAGAGAATAGGCCACATAAGCCACCAAGGAAGAACCATCATATATACTGAACCTCGCTTTATCTTGAGCATGTAGCATTCGAAGTCGACAGCCGGATTGAGCCCATCTCGGAGCCACGGAGAAAGTTACATAGGATAAACCTTTGGGAGGCTCATCGGACTTAATCATGTGGGGGCAAAGCCGAGCCGACATGGTGTGGCGAAGGCAACATGTGCACGGTCGTGTGGAAGACTCTTAGCGAATCGGAGGGCCTTTTTTATGTGGCCCTGGTTCGGAAAAGCTACAAGTGTAAAGTTGAGAGGAGCCATATGATAGTTTGGTCCAGAGAATTACGGACAGTGAATAGATGCAATGCTTCTTTCTCTAGAGTATTAAAACTATTTTGATTTCACATGCTTTAGTGATTGTACCGTGGTTGATAAAGTTGGGTTCCGTTTTCAGAACAGTAAGAAGAACAAGCAAAAACAATGACCTTTTTTTTTCTGCCTCCTCAACTTGGAAAAGTCAATGACGTCTCTCTGACCTTTCCATTCTCTTCCTCACTATTCTCTCCCTCCTCCTTTTTCAACCTTCAGCTACACAGAAAGGGGTACCCATCCCACTCTTGTTGATTTTTTCTGTTGTTTCTTTTTAATCTTTTCTTGTTTCTTCATCCCTTCCGATCTAGATCTGAGAGTTGAAATCTCCTAATACTAAGACCTATTCTCTCCCGATCTAGATCTAGCAATATAATAAATATGCTTTGGGGGTTTGATGCTCTCATACTCTATCCGTGTATAAATCATCTACTTCTAGTTTCAATAGTGATCGTAAGAGCTCTAGTGTTTTGTTAAACTATGAAGATTGGCTCTTCCAAATGTTGGATTTGTGTTCATTCAACCTATTTTGATTATCTTCATACGGCGATGGTGTAGAGAAAGCCGAACCTAGGCACGCAGTGCCAACTAGCAATGTCGTAGTTACTGGAGGATGAATTTCCAGTGTGTGCTCATCACTAACAAAGATACGAGATCTAATGATCAGCTGCCAATTATTTTGCTTAGCATATTCATTAGGAATGATCGTACGCTTAACCCTATCAGTGCTCTGATAATTCTCTTTGCTTTCTGGTTATGGATTTGTATTGCAGTATTCTGGGCTTTGCTTTGCTTCGATTCGCTTTTTATAAAGTCTATGTACTTCTAATGTATATTTTTTAGCAATGAATACAATTTAAAAAAAAAACTTGAAAAAGTCACTAAGAATGATTTGGCAGATTGTAGAGCCATAGCTTTGGGAAGTAAATAAATATAAGATACAACCAATGATATATGGCACACACTTTCTTTTTGTTTTCTTTGATCTTGGGGCTTGTATGTGGAGACTTGGCTACCTAATGGCTCATTAGACACCTCACAAGCCATGATCTAAATTTTTAACTTGTGCAGGAACCCGATCTAGAGCAATTTTCACGCAACATACTTCCTATGCTTCATTTAGATGATTCAGGACGATTTTGCTAATGTATTAATAAAATCAATTTTTTCCATGTAGGTAAATTTTTGAAACAAAAGTAAATGACCAAAACTGTTGGTAAAAAATTACAGGTCACTTGATTAGTAATTTATCGAGACCTTTACGAAATCACAAACTCTTTTTCACATATCATAACTTATCAACTTCTCTTATTTTTTTACTAACTTTTATGTGTCTTTCTTACCAATGTCTTGAACTACTAGCTACTAGATAAATTTACTAATCTTTATTTGAGTAACTCACCAACATTTTTTACTAATAAAAAGGCCTCGGCCCACGACTCATCAGCCCATTCGCAAGACAAGACCATTTTTTAGTACAATTGGGCTAAGGTTCATTAAACACCAGACCCAACATTTTTGGCCCGTCCAATTCGCCAAAAACTCCATCACCATCAATCGATCGTCCACCATCTCCTATCGGCAACAGTCGCCGTCAAATCTCCCTCGCTGGCCACCACAGCCTCCGCCGTAACGGAGCAGAGCACCAACGCTCATCACCACCAATCGAACTTCTCTCACGCTCATCTTCAGTGCTCTGGACCAAGTCCAGGTCGTTCTATATTCAATGAAAGTCTAGAAACGATTTCGGTTTATTCCTGCTTTGCCTTTGAATTTCTGTTCTGTTCTGTTTTCTTCCAATTTTGGTGGTGTCTTCCGAATTCTATCGCTACAGGTCGCTGTGCGGAGGAGGATGTAAGAGTTTTTCTAACGTGGGTTTATATTAATTGAGATAGTAATTAGTCTAATAAAGTGTGATTTAATGACTCTTAATTGGTCTAATATGGGTCTGGCTTGTGTGGGCCAAGTTGAGCCCGGCCCGTGATGAGAGGACCCAGCTGAAAACTCTATAAAATAGTGCTGAAGTCTCTCATATTTCTCTCTCAAACACTCCTAAAGCTCTCATAAGGATTTCTCTCTGTCGAGATGCTCGAGTGGTGATCTCATCACGCTAGGGATCCGGAGAGTCATAGAGGAGAAGTGCTACCACTTCGGATCGTCGCCTGAGGATTGGATCGTCGCCATTCTACATAAAGAATGATGGATTCCAAATCAGGTGCGCATATCTCTCTAATCCACTACAATGTTTTGAGTTTCTAGTTATGGTAACCTTGGGATGTTGTCCGGACGACGGCTGACAAAGGAATCGAGTTTGCAAGGAAGTGATCGTGTAAGAGCAAGTCTCTCGACAATGGAAGCTCGCTAATCACATTTGAAAACAACATGATCGTGACCATGGATTCTCTCTCTACATCTCTCTCTGCATTCGTCATCTTCGTATGCACATTTGCTCTTACGTTCGCAAGTAATGACATTGTTGTTACCTGTTTCTGAACTAGCTAGCGAGCGTGAAGTACTCCGAGCTAGTTCAAGACTTTCTCGCTAGCACCAATTGTCACCAATGGTGCATAGAGGACCTTCACTTACTAGTTCAATTGCGCGTCTCATCAAGGTAAATACTCAATGGTTTGTTTTTTTGCCATTCTTTGTACAATGTATAGGCTAAGAATTCCAGTTGAGATTTCTGTGAAATATTCTTCAAATTTAGGATTTGTTAATGATCTGCACCAATTTTGATGCTGTTGTGGTAAAGTTGGATGTTGCGTTTAGATCTCTTCTTCGAACTGATCACTATGTATTCGTTAAGTAATATAGTAAAATCTAGTGGTCATGAATTCATTGGCATTTGACGAATTAGGGTCGCTGAATTGAGATTATGCTTGCTGGTTGCCTATTTTATTGCTCGACTGATTGGTGTTGTGTAAAATGCCCCTATCATGGCTTGAAAAGTGACATGCGAGAGGTACATGTGAGAATAAGTTGATCACTTCATGCCTTTATTTGAGCCAATGGTCACTTTAAACTCTTTTTCGAGAGGAAAGGTGTCAAAAAAGCTTTAAAACTATTACATTTGTGCCAATTTAGTTCTAAATATTTTTTTAATGTCAATTTAGTTGTAAATATTTTGTTTTTGTGCCAATTCAAATCTTCCGTCTTGGCCAGATATTGCTGACATAGACGCCGGGTGGCCTACGTGGCATCATCGGCGATGACGCGGGCAATTTTTAATGATTTTTGAATTTTATCTATTTATTTTTGAATATTTTTCTTTTCTTTCTTTTTCTTTCCCTTTCTTCTTCCGACTGGAGGCCTTGCCCAGCCATTGGCAAGGCTTGAGCCCTCACCAGAGGTCGTGGCCTTTGACCTTGCCCGATTGGCCGTGAGGGCAGCCTCATGCCAGGCTTGTGAGGCTCGAGCCCTCGCCAAAGGTCGCAAGGTCAAAGGCCATGACCTCATAGCCACTAGTAAGGGCAACGCGAGGCTTGCCAGTGGCTTGGCGAGGCTCGCCTTTGCTGTCACTGGAGAGGCCCAGCCTCACCAGTGGTCGGCGGGGCTCGCTAAAGACCGACGACCAGCTGGAGGAAGAAGAAAGGGAAAGAAAATAAATAAATAAATAAATTCAAAATATTATTAAAAATTATTTACGTCATTGCCGGCGGTGCCACTTAAGCCAGCAGACGTTTACGTCAGCAATATCCGGTCAACATTAGCTGAAATGACTGAATTGGCACAAATACAAAAGATTTAAGATTAAATTAGCATCAATGCAATAGGTTTAGGACTAGTATGATGCTTTTCTTCTTTTTTGAGAAAACGGTCTCACTTCAGGCTTTTACTTAAAATTTTTCTTTAAAATTAAATTTAAATACTATTTTATCTACTCAGCATTGATACGACACTCACGTGTTAGTCCACGCCAGCATTTCTATTTTTATTTTAACAGAAGAACCAACTCGAATAAAATATCATATGTTTTAAGGATTCAATTGCACAAAAAATAATTTAGGAACCTTATTGAACATTTTGAAAAAGTTAGAAGTCCATGCCTATTTCTCCAATTAGAAAAACATCACTCAATATAGTAAATAATATTTGGTATGAGCAACATCAAAATAGAATGCATCACCTATAAATGGAATAATGAAATTGACTACTAGAAGAACAACCAACTATCGAGATGGCTTGTTTCAAATTCTTTTATTTTCGCTTTTAGTACACGAAATAAGAGTCCATATTCATTATTCATGTATCAACTATATTGCTACTCAACTCAGTACAATCTCCAAAGATTCATGGACATTCAAACAATGGTACGAGCATATAAATTCAAGCAAACATATAACATTTTATCATGAATCAATCCATTTTTTGATCCTCTACTGTAGCAAATTCTTCAACAAAGGCCTTGAGATTCTTGTCCGAAGATCCACCTTCCTTGGAAGATTCCATGGCCAAATCCTTCCGCTTCTTTACATTCCTTCTAATTCCATCACCTCTATCTCTACCTCCCATGACCGATTCCAAGTAGTTCTTGATTTCACCTCCCTCAACAATAATGCCTTTTTCATTAATCTCGGACACTCGAACCTCGACCTTCCACACGTCCTCAATGAACTTTACGTTTGTCATCTAGTCGACCCACTGTGGGAACGCCACCATCACGACGCCGCACACCAAGCTCTCAAAGTTGGTGAGTAATGCCAATTTAGGTTGGTAATCTTTGAAAATAAAATTAGTAAATGTAATGTATTGATAATTAAGTCAAATAAAAATTGGAAACTCAATAGCATTTGAAAAAAGAACAATTAAATGTCGATATGCAATTCAAATTAGGATTAGTAACTCAAAACCGTAAGTAATTATATTGGATAAAAAGGTGGGAAATAATTCTTATCTAAGTTGGTATTTATGCATATAAGTTAGTAAATTGAAAATACATGTAAATTATACAAATAAAATTTGGCATATTAGTACAAAAACTGCAAATCTTGCAACTAATATAAATTGGCAATTTCATAAAAAACCGGTAAGTTATCAATAAGTTGCATTGTAGAAAAAGTCATGGTTCAGTACGTAAGGACAAAACGTGTATATAATATATGTGTGTGTGACGTCATCTATTACGTTTCTGTCTATGCCTTTTCACTTTCATTCGTCATATCTAAGGCCTTGTCATTGACAAAAATTCACATGTCTCTGTTGATTTTCGTAGTATTAATCTTATATAATATGTGTGTGCGACGTCATCAATGACGTTTCCTCATAACTACCCCTTTTCGCTCACATCAGATCCAAGGTCCTGTCATTGACTAAAATAAACATGTCTCTGTTGTTGATGTTTGACCATTTGACACAAAGTGTTTGATTTGATCTGGCTTTCCCCTTCCTCGAGAAGAAATGAATCGTGACAAAAGAAAAAGCTTTCGACTCATATGTTAACTTTAAAGAATTCAAATTTAAAAAAAAAAGCACAAGAACGCAATTCCAGTCTTCCCTCTTTCGATCTCTCTTAGGGTTTTTTTATATATAAATTTTTCTATAATTTATTTGGTCAACACTTAAAAATTAGATTTTAGCATCGAGTTATCCAATTAGGATTGATGTGGCACTTATATGTCAGTCTATGGTAGTATTTCTGTTTTTTATTTTGACGGAAGGATCCACTCCAATAAAAGATCATATACTTCAAAAACCTAATTGCACAAAAATATGATTCAACAATTTCAAATAATTCATGGACCTTTGATATCCTTTTCCCTAAATTAAAAAAAATCACTTTATAATGATAATGTTTTGCACAAGTAGTATGAAAATAGGATAATGCACCTATAATTGGAATAATGAGCTCGAGCTCGACTAGGAAAAGAGCTACCAATTATCGATAAGAATTGTTTTGAATTCTTTTATTTTTCCCTTTCAATGTACAAGGAAAGTCATATTCATACATCAACTATATCACCACACGGGCTCAGCACAATTTTCAATACATAGTCTCTAGCCACAATTAAATTCAAGCTAACATATAACATTTTATCATGAATTAATCTACTTTAGTGAATTCTTCCACAAAGGCCTTGAGATTTTTGTCTGAAGACGCACCATCCCTGGAAGCCTCCCTGGCCAAATCCTTCCACTTATTTGCATTCCTTCTAATTCTATCACCTCTCTCTCCACCTCCCATGACCAATTCCAAGCACTTCTTGATTTCATCTCTCTCAACGATAGTGCCTTCTTTATCAATCTCAGACAGTCGAACCCCGACCTTCCACACATCCTCGACGAGCTTCGAATTTGTCATCTGATCGGTAAATTGTGGGAACGCCACCATCGGAATACCGCACACCAAGCTCTCGAGCGTGGAGTTCCATCCGCAGTGTGTGAAGAAACATCCTACTGAAGGATGCGACAAGACAACGATTTGAGAGCACCATGGGACTATCACTCCCTTCTTGTCTAATTGCTCTTTGTAAATGAGTTCATCATCATCTCCATCCTTCTTTCTCATCACCCACAAGAATGGCCGGCCAGTCTCTAGCAATCCGCGAGCCATTTCTCGCTTCTGTGCCTTCGAGAACTTCGATGTGCTTCCAAAGGCTACATAAATTACCGAACCTTCCTCCTTCGTATTTAACCATTGAACATAATCCTCAGAGCCCCGATAGAGGTCATCTTTGGAGGATTTATCAGAAGAATTATGATCTTGCACATCTAGGAAATGGAACGAGACAAGGGGCCCGATTCCGACCAGATTTAGTGTGCTAATCGACCTTAATACCTCGAGTTCGAGCACATCAAAGGTGTTCACAAGAACTGCTTTTGGATTTCCTCCCTCTTTTAGCTGCTCAAATTGGCTTTGCATTTGTGGCAGACCGAAAGCATACTGGTTTTTGAGGTTGAAAAAGGAGGGGAGGTCGCGGTTGGTTAGTGGCGGTAGGCCGGGCAATCGTATTAGCGATGTTGTATCACAACTTTGGCTTGTAATGTTCTTAATCACATCCCCATAGCCATTGAAGTAATGATAGTATACGCCAAAGACGGTTGCCGGTTGAATCCAAATGAGAACCGATGGGATTTGAAGAGAACGAGCAACGTAATCGGCCCAAGGGATCATTGTGTTGAGTACACACGAGAACCTGAGGCCTTGTCCCGAACTATACTCAATGAAGCCTCTAAGAGCTTCCGACCCCCGCCGCTTCAGCTCAGCGATGAAGTGATTGACGTCATCCCCGAGCTCAATCCCGTCGTCATAGCCATCGGAGAATGTGGCGAAGGTGTAAGCCTCAAGGCAAACCTGATCGATCATGTGGCGGATGGCAGACACGGTGGTGAAGAAAGTAACATGAGCGCCCAAGCGCGTGAGGCGCTCGGCCAGATGGAGGGCCGGGTTTATACCACCACGGCTCGGGAGCGCTACAAGGAGAAAGTGGGGAGGAGCCATGGTTTTAGGAGCTAGCTAGCTAGGGAAGTGCAAATGATGAGACCACGAAGGAAGTTATATAGAAAGACATGCCTCGTCTTCAACATAGAATTAGTCAACATTTCAGTTAAAGCTTCGCATTGGATGATCTCATTATGATAAACAATGTCTATCGCAAATGTAATGAACGAGGGCAGTAAAGTGTAGGTGGCAAATATGTGGATGGGTCGGATCAAGTTTGATTGGATTATATCAAAAAAAAATTGGCTCGAGGAAGCTCATATGTCGTAATTCGCTGACATGACATTCTCAGCTTTGACCTATTTGTCACGTACGACTTTGGAAAAGTCTTTTGTGAGAATATTCGCATATACATTCAATTTCATTGAACTTAATGTCTTTATTATAGTTAGCAAGTATCCTCTAAAATATTTGTGAGGGACGTACAAATAATGTCAGACTTCTCGATGTACTTCTCCAGTTGTTTTCGTCAGAGTACTTCTGTACTTTTTTCTTTCTGTACTTTGAGTAAACCAAAAATTTTATCCTATTCAGCACTCTCCGTCATCCCGTGCGAGTCAAATTCAAACATGGCTGCACATGAAAATTAACAATATTACACTAGGAAAAAACAGGCAAAAAGAACCTTCTACCGAAAAAAGAAGACAACCAAAAAAATGGAAACAAAATAATAAGGATTAATATAACGAAAAACCTCAAATTAGTATACTTGTAACAACATTATTTAAAATTAATTTTTTTATCACAAAAAACTCCAAACTGGTATGCCTGTAATAAATTTACCATTTAATAGTTTCGATTAAATTGTACAGTTAAATTATTGAATTGGATAACACGTGGCAGTCGACGAGTGTATCGATTTGGGATTTTACCATCCGTTTCTCGCTTGTGATTTTTCGGGATAGTAATCCAATTTAATGAAAATTAACGTTGGGTAAATTTGTTACATGTGTACCAGTTTAAGGTTTTTGATGATCAATAAATTAGTTTAGGGTAACTTTATCAAAATTGTACCAGTTTGAAGTTTTTGGTGGGCAAAAAATTAGTTTTGGATAAATTTGTTTCAAGTATACCAGTTTGAAATTTTTTGTGATATTAACCCAAATAATAAAGAGAAGGTAATTAACTTGTCATTTTAACTTTAGGCCTTGAAATTCCGATCAAGGAATAGTTGTCACTAGAGATTCATGGGTTATCGCACCGTCCACCTTCGAAAAGAACTAGATTTCTTTATGTCATTTTAGTTAGGGTTAATACCACGAAAAACCCTAAACTGATACACTTGTGTCAAATTTACCCTAAACTATTTTTTGACCATAAAAAACCCCAAACTGGTACATCCGTGATAATTTTACCTCGAACTATTTTTTTGACCATCAAAAATCCCAAACTGGTACACTTGCTACAATTTTACCCCGACCTAATTTTTTAATATATTTTTTTTATTTTTTCGAATTTTTTTATTTTTTCTTTTCTTTTCTTTTTCCTTTCCTTTTCTTTTTTTTTTCCTTCATCTTCTTTATCTTCAACCTATAGCCGGTCGCCGATTCAACGATCGACCAGAGATGGGGGTCGGCGAGGTTGGCCCCGTCGACCGCTGGCGAGGTCAACCTCGCCGTTGCTGGGCGAGGCCGACCTCGTCGGCAACTGGCGAGGTAGGCCTTGCCCACCCCTGGTGAGGTTCGACCTCGCCAATTGCCGGCAAGGGGTTGTCCTTGCCGTCGCTGGCGAGGCTTGGCCCTGCCAAGCCAAAGGCGGGGGCCCACGAGGTCGGCCCCCGCCGGCCTTTGACGAGGCCGACCTCGCCGTCACTCAGAAACCAAATCAAGGGCCAGCGCAACATATCAAAACACCACAAAAGGTGGGGATTTGACATACTGTCTTGGATCGGCAGGGCTTCCCGTAGAAGCTGCAGACGAGATTAAGGACAACCTCGGTGGACTCGGAGAAGCTAGAGTGAGAGGTGAGCTTGGCGTGCCCTTGAGCTTCCTCCACGGACTTCAAGAGGATGCCGCAGTCGCCACTCTAGAGAGAGACGCCGGCCATGGCTCCGGTCCTCCGATTGGGGAAGGGAAAATCAAGAGAGAAATGCTTCGCGCTCAGAGCAATGCAGCTTTGCGATCGCCAAACGGAATGGTTGGGATTTCGTCGTTGTTGGCGAGGCTTGGCCCCGCTAGCAACTGGCGGGGCCAAGCCTTGCTAGCGACGGCGAGGACGACCCCTCGCCAGCAGCTGGTGAGGTTGAACCTTGCCAGGGGTGGGCAAGGCTGACCTTGCTAGTTGTCAGCGATGTCGGCCTCACCAGCGGCCGGCGGGGCCGACCTCGCCGGCCATAGGTTGAAGAAAAGGAAGATGAAGGGAAAAAAAAAGGAAAGGAAGGGAAAGGAAAAAGAAAAGAAAAGAAAAAAAAATAAAAAAATTCGAAAAAATAAAGAATAATATTAAAAAATTAGGTTGGGGTAAAATTGTCGTAGATGTACCAGTTTGGGGTTTTTAGTGGTCAAAAAAATAGTTCGAGGTAAAATTGTCACATATGTACCAGTTTGGGATTTTTTGTGGTAAAAAAAATAGTTTTGGATAAATTTATCACAAGTATACTGGTTTAGGATTTTTCATGGTATTAACCCTTTTAGTTAAGCATAATTTAAGTGTTGCTTATTGGTGCGCTAAGATTAATCCATTTAAAATAAACTCAATACTTCTAAAATGATAAATAATATTAAGCATAACTTGTTCATCGTTATTTTGTTTCATTTCCTATCTCTTTATCTGTTTTAAATAAAAGTCGAAATGAAACAAAAAATAGTGAAAATAAAAAAATAACATATTTAAAAGAAGTTGTTTCATTTTTATAGGCATATATAAAGATGTATATATTTTCTACTCTTGAGTTATATTTAGTTTTATTAGGAAGAATAACAGATAGACCGAACCTTTTACCCAAAAATAGAAGGCAACAAAAATAAAAAGAAGATTAAACATAAAGAGAAGCCAACAAACTTATGACTTTAAGTTTAGGCCTTGAATTTCTAATTGTGCTTGGTCATTTGCTGGCCTTGTTCATTTGTCAAGAATAGCCAAGTCCAAGTGCTAGCATAATGGCCAATAGGCATGCTGCCCTACTGGTAAAGCAATTGGG
The DNA here is from genome assembly GCA_031216405.1 of Syzygium malaccense. NCBI lineage: Eukaryota > Viridiplantae > Streptophyta > Magnoliopsida > Myrtales > Myrtaceae > Syzygium > Syzygium malaccense. The sequence goes on from CM062260.1 coordinate 21,107,315, forward strand.
GTGGGGACGCTGGTATCACGGGTGTGGGGTTCGACTCCCGTGCTTTGCAAAGAGGTAGATCAAAATTTAGAGAATGAGGAGAGTTAGAGATAGTACAGACAAAAAAAAAGTTCTAACATAATGGCAATAATTAGCCACATGAAGAAACCGAGGAGATAGAAAACCGACTGAGGAATAGTTGTCACCAAAGATGTATGAGTTGTAATACCATCCACCTCTATTGAGTTTTGACCAAACACGGTTCTGTTTGTTTAGTAAAAAATAAAAAATTGAAAAATATTCTCCTAAATATAATCTCTTATATTGCTTGAAATAATTAATCAATGAAAAATATTTTCATTGTCAACAATAATTTATGACTAAATATTTTTATTAATGATGAAAATATTTTTCATTTTGGTAAGCGATACAAACGATCATTTTTAGGAAATTTTTTTCCAAATCATTCATTTTATGCGCGAGACAAACGAAGCCTAAGATTGATCCATTTTTTAAATTTTAGGACGTAAGATTGATCCATTTAAGATGATGAATAATGTTTGGCGTATCTTATTCAAATTTACGCCGTTTTATTTCCTATTTCTTAATACGTTAAAAAAAAGCTCAAATCGAAGCTAAAATAAGTGAAAAATAAAATAAACATAGCATGTTTAAAGAAGTAAATTTTATTTTCATATATATGGTCATATAAGGATAATTATCTAAGAAGTCCTAAACCTAGTATACTGTGGCCAATTCAATCCTAAATTTTTCAATTGTACCAATTTATTCTTAAATCTTTTGACAATTTGCAAATTTAATCCTAAATTTTTTAGGGTTAATATCACGGAAAACCCCAAAATAATAATTGAAATAATATTGATCTAAATGCCTCGTCTATTGACACTTGTGCATTTATTTTATTCTTTCAAGTAGTCATAGGTTCATGTGTCGCGTGATAAATACCGCATTAGTAAAAAAAAAAAAGATAGCTTACATGGATTTTATGGCCTAAATCCGATAAGAAAAAATGAGGGAATTTTTAACAAAACTTGAAAAAGCAACCCAGCCGCGAATCCCAAGTGCCACTCCAAGAGAAAAATTCATTCGATAGTCGAATTTTACTAGATGTCAAGATTCTTGGGTCTCGTTGTTTGAATAATATAAAATTGATTGTTGGATTTGAGCACGTTCACGGTTGGGTTCTAGATTTGGTTGGATGTCTTGAGTTATGGTGGGTATTAGAAGAACGAAGACAAAGGGAAATCAGCATGATTTATGGTCGGCTATCTTTCGGTAGACCCTCCACCATTAAATGCTTTCATAAGGAAAAGTGGAACTCTTGTTTGGTTTTTTGTCAAAGAGCGTGAAGTTTAAACATTATCAGAAGGAGCGAAGACTTCTTGGTGTTTGGCTCATTTAATGTATGTGTTTTTTTGTTGTTGACAATTTGATTTTAGGATAGTAAGTGTGTGAGATGTTTGTCTTTCTCATTTATTGCAATGCAGGTGTTATGCTATTATATAAGGACATAAAGGTAAGTGTTGTAAATCGAAGCCATCAGAAAGCATTCCAAGAACAATTTCTCCCTCCGACTTGTGCATTTGTTCGGAATTTTCAAAGTTGTCACTATTCTTTTTGGCTCAAACACTCATAGGGTTAAAAATAAAAATTTTTCTTTGTTAGAGATTTCTCAAGTTGCTTGCAATTTTGAAATATAGTTGGCAAAAAAAATTGACATAAAATATTCTGCTAATAAGTTACCAACATCATAAGGAATTTATTAATTTCAAAATTAATCGGTAGGTTACTAACTTTTTTTAAAAATTCTACAAGTGTGGTTAGTAAATTTACTAAGTTTATATTTCAATTTACCAATATCTAAACAACACAGTAAGATGCCGAGTTCTTTTAGATTCTATACAATGGTCATTAAACTAGCTACATTTTATTGAATTCACCAAAGTCTAATTAAATTCACAAGTCACTGAATTTTTTTTTTAAATTTGACAAGTATGTTTAGTACATTATCAATATTGAATTTACGAACGTCCATAATTACTAACTTCTTTCAAATTTTACAAAGTATGGTTGGTAAATTACCAAAATTGCAAGGGAATTTAACAAAGTCCAAATTAATATTTAATTTACTGCTTTTTTTTTCAAATTTTACAAAGTATGATTATTAAATTACCAACATTGTCATGAATTTACCAAAAGTGCAGGTCTCATTGGAATTCAACATTTAAAGCCTATTTATATTGGACTATCGGAACTTGACAAGAAAATTTAGGTGGGTCTGGGGCAAGATTTATTCATATTTTTTTAGATTGAAAAAAAAAGAGTAAAATATGAAATTGATAATTTCACAATATATTCCTTATTGTCTATTTTTATATATCTTTAACATTTTACATTATTGAGCCAAAAACACCCTTCTTCTTAGGGTGCGTGCGAAGGTAGATTTCCTGCAGGGAGGCGAGGTTGGCGAGGTTGGGGACGGGGCCGGAGAAGGCGTTCTTCTGGAGGTCAGCGGGCAGGGTCCCGGCGAGGGACCGGGAGGCCAGGTTGATGGCGATGACATGGGAGGAGGAGTCGCAGTTGACTCCATCCCATTTGCAGTAGGAGGTGGTGGAGGACCAGCCGGACGGGGCGGGGGACACGGCGGCCCGGAGCTTGGACATGGCGGAGGAGTCATCGCCTGACACCGTAGCCGCGGCGGAGAGGAGGAGGAGGAGGAGGAGGAGGAGGAGGAGGAGGGTTGCCATGTCGCCCATCATAGAGAGAGGGAGAGGGAGGAAGACGTGTTGTGGTGCTACGTTGTTGCGTTGTATGGTTGATGATTTGGTTGGGTTGACGGACAACGAAGGGAGAGAGAGTATGATTTTTATCGGGATTTTGAGGGAGATAACGGGAATTATCTAATTTGTTGCTTCTAATTTTATAAAAACAATTTGCCTTAATTAAGGAAAAAAATTAAGCACTAGCTTAAGTAAACTAATTCCCATATTTTGCGCTTCTCGCGCCTTCTAATTTTGTTTTTGACCTTATATTTATGTGAATTGTTAATTAATTCCTTAAAATCGATAATATATAACTCGCGTAAAAAAGGAGGTGCCGGACACGGATCTGACAAAATAATTCACCGAGAAAACAAAGTTCAAAAAAAGATTTTATTCTTACAAGTTATATCCTACGAATTTTCGAAATCTTTCGTAACCTTTTAATGAGAAATTTTTGGATCATTATCTATTAGAAAATTAGATGAGCGTAAAGTGTCGATAAGAATAAAGACAAAATCATGTTAATTGGTGGAAAAAAAAAAAAGAAAGGTTTGCATTATTGATAGTCTCAAATGACAATTTTATTTATTTATTTTTATTTATTTCTCTTTTTTTTTTTCTCGATTGATAATGTTTTGTTTGAGTAGAAGCGAACTTCCAACCTGTTTTGTTTGGACTGTGGGCGGAGACTTCTTTTCTAGGGGGTGTGAACTGTGAAGCATAGTCTAAAGAACCTTTGCAATCTACTGAGCTGGCAAAACGCGGGAAATGAATGGTTAGTGCTTTTGTCCTTTTGTTACATCATATGTACTCGACACGTTTATTATTGATCATTTGAGACGCTGACGGAAAATATTTCTCGATGAACAACAATTACGTCTAAGTCTAAATCGCGGGTTCATGTATATGTCCGTGTAGTCAATTTTTAAGAAAATATTATTTGATTCGTTGATTTTTCACGAAATAAATACTTTTAAATTTGTATCGCGTTGGAGGAGTTAGGAAAACAAATTTGAATTTATGGATATCTCTGCTGTTAAATAAAGTCTATCAAAGCTTGGTTGACAGAGTTTGATGTGGACAGGTGTCGAAGAGAATCGGGAGTTGTTGAATGTTGATATGATAAAATTAATGAGTTGTGATGGTGATGGACCAAAACATCTCGGTTTAACACAAATGATTTATGCACTTTAATTTAATACATAACGTGGATCACGAACTTTATAATTTATTCGATGTGATCCATGAGACTATATGAAAATATTCGATATTATCTCTAAACTTGAATTAATTAAAGGACAAAATTAAAAATTTTCATATAGTCAAGAAATTAAGTTGAACATATATCAAAAGTTTATGAACTACATTTAATAAATTAAAAGTTTAGATATAACATTCTACATGGACCAAAAATTCACAACCCACATTGAAGAAATTAACATTTGTCATTATTCCTTTTGTTTTTTTTATTGATTGTAGTTATCATATTGCTAAGCATCATCTACAGGGGTCGTTCGAGGTCAAATGATTTTGTTAACCTTTCATTTAGTCTTTAACTCTCCGTCGGAGCTCACGAACAGATTGTACCAGTAATAGTCATGTGATGTCTCGAAATCATTTAAATAATTGTAATTTCATATAGACCTCCAACTTCAGACACACAATCAAAGATTGAGGATTAGCTCTACTACTCTCGAGTTTCAATATGAGTTGATCTAGTGGTACCCTTTCTCTCTCGTAATGGACCCCAATCGCTCGATCCGTAAGTAACTTAGTGCAACATGGCAAATTTAATTGAGAGGAACCGGCAAAGAAAAGAAAGAGGGTTCAAACCCTATCAACTCGTAAAGAATGAATCTTTTAGTTAGAAATTATACAGACTTTATAAAAAGGGAAATGTCACGCTCCGCATGGCACGAAATATGAGGCGTTTGAATTAAAGGATTGACAGACCTTCGTAGTTCAACGTTTTAGCCAAATTTGATTTGATTGTCTTTTCAATTCATCAATTTAAGCGAGATATGCCATGGGATTTGGATTGTGACGATGTTAGCTAATCAATTGATTGTCACATGGCGAGTAGATTAGTCAAACAGTATGTGCCAAACCCCTAATTTTAGGCCTTCAATGCCATGATGCCCCAAGAATGTGCACCAAGTTCCATGACACTATTTGAACGGCTGAGATTGAATCTCCCTCATTTTCTCTTTTTTTTTCCTTCTTTTTCCCCGTTTTCCCATTTTCCCGATCTGCCCCTGTCCATGCACGACCGAAACTGTTCACATGGTAGAGATTTTTTTTTTTCATGCGAGCGCCCATCCTCACCGCCGTATCATTGTCGTTGGCCTAGCACGAGCCTCCTCATGCTTCGCCGGCCATGTCCAATCCCGTCGCAGCCCCTTCCCGTCTATCCTACAAACTCACAGTCTCTACTCATCAGCTCGATCGAGCATGGCTCCACAGGCCTCGACCACAGTGTCAGCCATAGCCCTCGGGCGAGGCCCCTATTTCTTCATGCATAGTGAGGTAGAGAAACAGAGACATTGGTTGATGGCGGTGACAGGGAGGGCGATGGACACAGGGTGGTGATGGCGGCGGGGTCTAAGCGACAGCTATGTACGGGGATGGCGGCGCGCGCGATGTGGGAGCTGGGTTATCGGCTCTTTGTTAGAAGAGTTAATATCACAAAAAATTTCAAACTAAAACATTCGTAATAATTTTACCCAAAATTAATTTTTTTACCACCAAAAACTTCAAAATGGTACACCTATGATAATTTTATCCCGAATTAATTTTTTGACCACGAAAAGTTCCAAATTGGTACACCCGTGATAATTTTACCTCGAACTAATTTTTGGACCATAAAAACCCTAAACTAGTACACCTATGACAATTTTACCCAAAACTAATTTTTTGATGATCAAAAACCTCAAAGCGGTACATTTGTAACAAATTTACCCTCCGTTAAATTGGATTAATATCACGAAAAATCAACTTGTGACAAACAGAGAGCTAAAACCCCAAACTGGTATATCCGTCAACTACTACGTGTCATTAAACTCAGCAATTTGACAGTAAAATTTAACGAAAACTAACATAGGGTAAAATTATCATAGGTGTACTACTTTGAAATTTTTTATAGTTAAAAAATTAGTTCGGAGTAAAATTGTCACGAGTGTACTAGTTTGAAATTTTTAGTGGTAAAAAAACTAGTTCGGGATAAAATTATCACGAGTATACAAATTTGATATTTTTCGTGGTCAAAAAATTAGTTTTCGGTAAATTTATCACATGTGTATCAGTTTGAGATTTTTGGTGATATTAACCCTTGTTAGATTGGTGTCTATTAGAATTTTTCTGCCTTTGGTTATTTGGGATAAATTTTCTCAAAGCTTAGAGGTACTTTGGTCAAACGAGGTAACTCTACTAGGAAAAAACTATTAATTACTTTTAGAGTACCCTAAATTAGTAAATTGTATCAATATAAGTAGTCAAGGACTCTCTTATTAAAGTGTTTGATTTAGTCTAAAAAATATGTTGAGAGAAAAGTCTTATCAACTCGAGATACTTATTACTCCCTTAAAGTGTTTATGTATCTTGGATTACTTTGTCATATACAAAGATTTTATTGGACCAAATTCCTTTTAATACGATTCTCTCTTTCAAAGGATTTAGTAGGGATAATTACCAAAAAAAAATCCTAATCCTATTTTACAAATGCCAAATTCAGTTCTAAATATTTCAATTTGAATAATTTAGTTTTAAATCTTTTGACAATTTGCCAATGTAATTTTTCAGGCCAAAAATTGGCTCGATATTGTTGATGTGGACAACAACCAATGCTGATGTGAACAATTTTTAAATAATTTTTCTGAATTTTTTTATTTTTTCCATTTTTTCTTTTCTTTCTTTTTTAAATCGAGGGTCAACCAGAGTTGCCTTTTGACCCTTGCCGACACTGGGTGAGAGTGTCACGACGCTTGCGCAAAGCCACGACTCCCTCGCCGGATTTGGGCCTAGCGAGGGGCATCCTATTTGGAAGGCAAAGGCAAATAAGAAAAAAAGAAAAAAAAATTGCAAAAATTATTTACATCAGAATTGGCTAGTAATCATGTCATATAGGACGTCCGACGTCTATGTTAGCAATTTCTGGCTGAAAGAACTATATTGACAAATTGTCCAAAGGTGTATGAATAAATTGATCAAATCAAATGGTTTAAAACTTAATTGGCATTAGTATAATAGGTTTCTGACTTTTTTTATAATTTTCCTGATTTTCGTATATAGATGGCTCCTTAGTGATCTTTCTTTTTTATTTAAAAAATGTTAAAGAGTTTTTTACGGCACTTGTTAAGGATCATTGGGAATATGAATATTTCTATTTGAAGCATATGCCACTTTTTGAAATAAATTTTTTTTTAATAAATGTGTCCATATTTATTTTCATTAATGTTACTATCTTTAGCTAGTGCCCATGGGCACTTTCCAACAAGATCCTAGGTTACATGGCAAAATAAATCCCTACGTTTAAAGAAAATCAATTTTTTCCTGACCTTTTAATTCTGGTAGAAAAATATCCAACCTTTTAAATATGTTTTATATCAGTCCTAGTTCCTTCAACACCATTCTTAAGAGGAAATATTTCGTTAAATTTCTTTCCAAATCCCCATTTTACACCTAATTTTATTTTTTGTTTGTCTGTGTGAATTTTTTCTCACTCTTTTTTGGTTTATATTTTTAAATCAGGGAGCACGTTTCTAGCGTTATATCAGCCATTTTTTATCAAATTAATTTTTTTATGAAATAAACACGAAGAATTTGATTTTTTTTCTCAAGAAAATATGGCCTTAATGGCGATATTGTAGATAATAACTCAGAAAAAGGAAAAAGGGTAACTAAGATATAGTTTTCGAGGAGTATAATCTTGGAATTGATTTTATACGAGTTCAAATGGCGAAAAAATTATTTGAATAACCTAAAAAGTTGGCGATAAAACTAAAATGAAAAGAGAAAATGTGAGGATTGTTATTGTCATTTGGCCTTATTTTGTTTGCTATTAGCTTAGCTCGTTACTGATTCAATTGATACTATTACATCTCTTGGCTGTGGCCTTTTATGCAATGCAATACAATGGAATGATATTTCAGGCTACAATATAGTTGCCAAGTTTTTTTGCTAATGTGCTTCTTTCATAGGCAATACATTTCAACTACGTTAATTTCTTTTGGTAACAAAGGAGGACCAAAGTCCGTCCTTAATCACATCATAATTCTACGCGGTATGTCAAAAAAGCCTTTGGTTCAATTCCAAATTGAACTCTATTCTTCAGCTAGAAGCAATCTCTTCCAAAAAAGCCTTGAGATTCTTGTCCGCAGACCCACCTTCTTTGGCAGCCTCTGCTGCCGAATCCTTCAGGTTTCTGGCGTTCCCTCTCATTCCCTCGCTACTCTCGTCACCTCCCATGACCAATTCCAAGCACCTCTCGAGCTCACCTCCCTCCACAACGCCTTGTTCATTCCCATTGACCCTCACCCCAACCCTCCAGACATCTTCGATGAGCATGGCGTTGGTTAGCTGGTCCGCCCACAGCGGGAACGCCACCATCGGCACCCCACAGAGGAGGCTCTCCAGCGTCGAGTTCCAGCCACAATGCGTGACAAAGCACCCTATCGAGGGATGCGACAAGACCTCGACTTGGGAGCACCACGGTACTATCATCCCTTGTTTCAGTAGCTCCTCTTCACAGCTCAATTGATCCTCTGATTCCTCTTGCTTTTCTTCTCCGGCTTTCCGGATCACCCACAGGAATGGCCGGCCAGTGCCTAACAACCCGCGTGCCAATTCTTCCTTTTGTGGCTTCGATAGCGTGGAAATACTCCCGAATGATACATAAATCACCGAGGCCTCAGGCTTCGTGTCTAACCACTCGATGTAATCCCTCGAGCCTTGAAAGAGGTCGCCTCCTAGCGATGTGTCGGAAGAGTCTTGTCCCTCGAAGGAAGGCAATAGCGGCCCAACAGCCACTAATTCGAGCTCATCAATAGCCTTCAATTGCTCTGATTCTAATGCATCAAAAGTATTCACAAGCACTCTTGGTCTTCTATCCTCCTTGAGCACTTGGATTTGCTTTTCAATTAAAGTATAAAGGAAACCAAATGGACTTCCATGGGACAAAAAAGAAGGGACGTCGCGGCCCGTGAGCAGCGGCAGTCCTGGTAATTGAGTCGGCGATGAAGGACCATTGCTCTCATTTGTGATATTGTCACCGTAGCCATTGGAATAATAGTAATATATCTCGAACAATGTGGCTGGTTGAATCCAAAGTACAACGGATGGGATATCATAACAATGCGCAACGTCGGCCACCCAAGGTGCGACAGCCGTGTAAAATGTGCAGGTGAAGCTCTGGCCCTTATCACGGCTCGCCTCAATGAGTTGTCTAAGGGCTTCCGAACACCCTCGGGCCATCTCATCCATATGGTGCTCCAGGCTATTGCTACTCAGTTTCGATCCTTCTTCGACGCCATCGGAGTAGGTGGCGAATGTAAGACGGTCAGAGGCTTGGAACCTGCACATGCGGCGGTGGGCGGACGTTGTGGTGGTGAATGTGACGGAAGCGCCGGTTCGGAGGAGACGCCTCGCAAGTTGGAGGGCGGGATTTATGTGGCTTTGGCTGGGAAAAGCCACTATGAGGAAGTTGGGGTTTGCCATAGCTTGTTCAGGTTGAGAAGTGTTTTAACTTCTTCTTGTTGTGCTTGGCATGATGCGTTTTTATACGGAGTCTGGATTCGAACTTTGCGGTTGAAATGGATGGTAGTTCTTCCATAGGCTGGATCCATCTTTCTTTTTCCTAAGATAGCACAAGTTGTTGCTCACGCTTCTATTTTCTTGTTTATTAGTCATTTTTCTAGATGGTGAGAGTTTCTAGAAGAACTTTTTCATCAAATGAAATCCTACAAAAATAAATTTGTCCAGCTTGCTTACTTAAACAAGTTCTTGTTAACTTGCTATTCACAGTTTTCCTTTTGTTTATTTATATATATGCCTATATTATAGTGAACTTGAAATAACAAGAGTTGAATAATGATTCATAATTCGAAAAAATTTCTTGATAAAATATCAAGCTTACAACACTCCTAGATTCGCCACTATGCTACCGATATTAAGTGGAAAAAAAATTATTCTCAAGTTTCATTTATTTTGCAGAAAATGAACAATTTGGAAAACGCTTTCATAAAAAAATTGCTTCTATTGCTTATAAAAACAAATGAAATTACTATACTTTAATCACTCATGAAAATGTTTAGATATAAATTTTTGTTAATAATGAAAAAAATTTCATTGACTAATTATTTCAAGCAATATAAGTGATTATTTTTAAGAAAATATTTTTCAAATTATTCATTTTCCGCAAAACAAACATATGGCTCCATTCATTTCACGGAAAATAATTTTCAAGAAATTTTTTTCTAGAATTTCTGGCATTTGGTTCTTGAAAAATAAATCAATCAAGAAAAACATTTTCCACTAATGAAAAAAACACCTTCAAAAGTGGGGAAAATTTTTTCCGTTTTTCAAAAAGTGAAAAGGATTTTCCCTCGTCTTTGTTTCACCTTTATACTCCGTTCATTTGGCGAAAAATATTCTTCCGAAAAATATTTTCCGGATTTTCCGGTGTTCGAGGGGCGGAAAACGTTTTCCGTGGGAAAATATTTTCATTCCCCCCTCTCACAAAATAGCCTAAGTCTATGGAAAATGACTTCCCCTTCTTCAAAAACGGAAATCATTTTTCGGAACTTCTTCTTCTTCTTCTTCACTAAGGTTGCCAGCCACCGCCGCCGCCGCCACCGATCGTCCGCTGCCGCCGGCAAAAAATATTTTTCGAAACTTTTTCATATTGGTTACTGAACACCGGAAAATTATGTTCCGGAAAAACATTTTCTAGGAAAATGACTTTCGGGAAAATATTTTCCAAAAGGAGAATATTTTTCCGAAAACGAACGGAGCCCTAAGACCAAGCACTTTCTTCCACCAAACACCTTTCCCTTTTAGTTTTCTTTTATTTTTTTAAAAAAATCATGTTTTTAATTATTTTTAATTTTTATTTTCAAATTATTTTTAAGCCAAGGAAGAAGCAAAAATAAAAAGAAAGAAAAGAAAAAAGAATTAAAAATTTTTAATTTTTCGGTAATTTTCCTCAGAAAATCAAATCAGATACCAAATGGCAAAAAATATTTTCTTGTTCATTTTCAGGTTTCAGCCGAATATCCTAGAAAATGGCTTCTTGAAAAATATTTGCCAAAGACGTCACATTTTCCGCGAAACGAATGGAACCTAAAATTATAAAATTTCTGTGATATATGGAACTAAGAGAGTTCATATTCTGGAAATTAGGCACCTAAATCATGATGGAAACTTTTCATATACCATACAGAGTTAGGCATCCAAATTTATTTACCTACAAGCACTATCTCGTGCTTATGTACCTAGAATTTTGAAGATTGATGATCAAGTCTAATGACCACATATGCTTCCATTTGGATCTCCTCCAAGAATGCCTTATGGTTCCTATTCGATGAAGGTTCCTATCCGATGACTAGGGATAAGCATGATCCGGGTTGGGCCAATCTTGCACCTGACCCTAGCCCTAGGACCAACCCGCATGGTGTTGGTCCTCAATTTTTGGGACCGATGACTGACCCTGTTGAGCCTAGGACCGTGGACTAGACCAACCCTATGGGTTTGATCCGGTTCTAAGGTCAACTTAGGACCAATCGATTATTTTTTTGTTTAATTTTTTGTATTCCTTGAAAGTACAAATATATTTTTCAAATTTCATATCTATCAACAAGGCAACATTGAGCAACCAAACTATGAATACCGATACATATCAAACATAAATCGAAGATAAGATAACAATAAAAATCTCCATTTGCTAAAAGCAACAAATCATAAAATATAAACACGTGAAAGTGAGGCCAAGGCAAGTGAAAGAGGTGAGCGGTGATCAACACAAGTGAACAGAGCTGAGAGCTAGGTGAGCGGCATGAGGTGAGGAATAGGGTTTCCCAGGCAAGTGAACAAAGCGAGGCAACAGGCGAGGAAGAGGAGGGTTTCTATTTTTTTGATCAAATTAGGGCTGGGTTAACCAGTTAAGTGGGTTTCTTTTGACTAAAAAAAGTGGGTTTCTACTTTCTAATTTACAATTCTACACGGCATAACCGCATAAGAAACATAAATAATAGAGGCATAGTTGCTAAGGTAGGGTTTAAAATAAACAAAAATATATTATATTATTATATATCATATATATAGGGTATGATCTATATATATATCATATACTAGAGATCTGGTCCGGATTGGACCAACCCTAAAGTCTCAGAACTGAGAATCAACCTGCAAAGTACAAGGTCCAGGGGTCTTAGGACTGGCCAGGTTTGGCCCGGTCTAGGGTCAGTCCAGGGTCAACCCTGGACCGATGCTCACCCCTACTGATGGCCCACCTTCTTTGGCAGCTTCTCTTGCCAATCCCTTCCACTTCTTGGCATTCCTCCTAAATTTCCTCTCTCTCCTCTCCATAACCCACCACCAATTCGAAGCCCCTCTTGATCTCATCTCCTTCCACAATGCCTCTCTCACCATCCCTCTTCACTCTCACCCCAACCTTCCATTCATTCTCAATGAGCATGGCATTGGTTTTTTGGCCAGTCCATTGTGGGAATGCCTCCATTCGGACCCCACGAGCCAAGCTCTCAGAGGTTGAGTTCCAACCACAGTGAGTCACAAAACACCCTATTGAAGGGTGTGATGGAACCTCCACTTGGGAGCACCATGGGACTACCATTTCCTCTCCTTCCTCTTCTTTGTTCCTGCGGAGCAACCACGAGAATAGCTGGCCAGCGCCAAGCTCCCCTTGTGCCATCTCTTCCATTTGTAGGCTCGATAGCTTGGAGATGCTCCTGAACGACACGAAATCAAGTAGGCCTCCGGCTTGGTGTTATGACCTATGGCTTTCAAGGACCCAGGACCTAGTTCATTGAATGGGTTCACGAGCACTTTCGGATTCTTCTCTGCTTTGATGGTTCTAGCTTATGGAAGGGATTAGCGAGCCGATCCTGGCAAAAGAATTGTTATTGATGGCTTATTGATGGTAGGAATGTGAAGAGAATAGGCCACATAAGCCACCAAGGAAGAACCATCATATATACTGAACCTCGCTTTATCTTGAGCATGTAGCATTCGAAGTCGACAGCCGGATTGAGCCCATCTCGGAGCCACGGAGAAAGTTACATAGGATAAACCTTTGGGAGGCTCATCGGACTTAATCATGTGGGGGCAAAGCCGAGCCGACATGGTGTGGCGAAGGCAACATGTGCACGGTCGTGTGGAAGACTCTTAGCGAATCGGAGGGCCTTTTTTATGTGGCCCTGGTTCGGAAAAGCTACAAGTGTAAAGTTGAGAGGAGCCATATGATAGTTTGGTCCAGAGAATTACGGACAGTGAATAGATGCAATGCTTCTTTCTCTAGAGTATTAAAACTATTTTGATTTCACATGCTTTAGTGATTGTACCGTGGTTGATAAAGTTGGGTTCCGTTTTCAGAACAGTAAGAAGAACAAGCAAAAACAATGACCTTTTTTTTTCTGCCTCCTCAACTTGGAAAAGTCAATGACGTCTCTCTGACCTTTCCATTCTCTTCCTCACTATTCTCTCCCTCCTCCTTTTTCAACCTTCAGCTACACAGAAAGGGGTACCCATCCCACTCTTGTTTCTTTTTTCTGTTGTTTCTTTTTAATCTTTTCTTGTTTCTTCATCCCTTCCGATCTAGATCTGAGAGTTGAAATCTCCTAATACTAAGACCTATTCTCTCCCGATCTAGATCTAGCAATATAATAAATATGCTTTGGGGGTTCGATGCTCTCATACTCTATCCGTGTATAAATCATCTACTTCTAGTTTCAATAGTGATCGTAACAGCTCTAGTGTTTTGTTAAACTATGAAGATTGGCTCTTCCAAATGTTGGATTTGTGTTCATTCAACCTATTTTGATTATCTTCATACGGCGATGGTGTAGAGAAAGCCGAACCTAGGCACGCAGTGCCAACTAGCAATGTCGTAGTTACTGGAGGATGAATTTCCAGTGTGTGCTCATCACTAACAAAGATACGAGATCTAATGATCAGCTGCCAATTATTTTGCTTAGCATATTCATTAGGAATGATCGTACGCTTAACCCTATCAGTGCTCTGATAATTCTCTTTGCTTTCTGGATATGGATTTGTATTGCAGTATTCTGGGCTTTGCTTTGCTTCGATTCGCTTTTTATAAAGTCTATGTACTTCTAATGTATATTTTTTAGCAATGAATACAATTTAAAAAAAAAACTTGAAAAAGTCACTAAGAATGATTTGGCAGATTGTAGAGCCATAGCTTTGGGAAGTAAATAAATATAAGATACAACCAATGATATATGGCACACACTTTCTTTTTGTTTTCTTTGATCTTGGGGCTTGTATGTGGAGACTTGGCTACCTAATGGCTCATTAGACACCTCACAAGCCATGATCTAAATTTTTAACTTGTGCAGGAACCCGATCTAGAGCAATTTTCACGCAACATACTTCCTATGCTTCATTTAGATGATTCAGGACGATTTTGCTAATGTATTAATAAAATCAATTTTTTCCATGTAGGTAAATTTTTGAAACAAAAGTAAATGACCAAAACTGTTGGTAAAAAATTACAGGTCACTTGATTAGTAATTTATCGAGACCTTTACGAAATCACAAACTCTTTTTCACATATCATAACTTATCAACTTCTCTTATTTTTTTACTAACTTTTATGTGTCTTTCTTACCAATGTCTTGAACTACTAGCTACTAGATAAATTTACTAATCTTTATTTGAGTAACTCACCAACATTTTTTACTAATAAAAAGGCCTCGGCCCACGACTCATCAGCCCATTCGCAAGACAAGACCATTTTTTAGTACAATTGGGCTAAGGTTCATTAAACACCAGACCCAACATTTTTGGCCCGTCCAATTCGCCAAAAACTCCATCACCATCAATCGATCGTCCACCATCTCCTATCGGCAACAGTCGCCGTCAAATCTCCCTCGCTGGCCACCACAGCCTCCGCCGTAACGGAGCAGAGCACCAACGCTCATCACCACCAATCGAACTTCTCTCACGCTCATCTTCGGTGCTCTGGACCAAGTCCAGGTCGTTCTATATTCAATGAAAGTCTAGAAACGATTTCGGTTTATTCCTGCTTTGCCTTTGAATTTCTGTTCTGTTCTGTTTTCTTCCAATTTTGGTGGTGTCTTCCGAATTCTATCGCTACAGGTCGCTGTGCGGAGGAGGATGTAAGAGTTTTTCTAACGTGGGTTTATATTAATTGAGATAGTAATTAGTCTAATAAAGTGTGATTTAATGACTCTTAATTGGTCTAATATGGGCCTGGCTTGTGTGGGCCAAGTTGAGCCCGGCCCGTGATGAGAGGACCCAGCTGAAAACTCTATAAAATAGTGCTGAAGTCTCTCATATTTCTCTCTCAAACACTCCTAAAGCTCTCATAAGGATTTTTCTCTGTCGAGATGCTCGAGTGGTGATCTCATCACGCTAGGGATCCGGAGAGTCATAGGGGAGAAGTGCTACCACTTCGGATCGTCGCCTGAGGATTGGATCGTCGCCATTCTACATAAAGAATGATGGATTCTAAATCAGGTGCGCATATCTCTCTAATCCACTACAATGTTTTGAGTTTCTAGTTATGGTAACCTTGGGATGTTGTCCGGACGACGGCTGACAAAGGAATCGAGTTTGCAAGGAAGTGATCGTGTAAGAGCAAGTCTCTCGACAATGGAAGCTCGCTAATCACATTTGAAAACAACATGATCGTGACCATGGATTCTCTCTCTACATATCTCTCTGCATTCGTCATCTTCGTATGCACATTTGCTCTTACGTTCGCAAGTAATGACATTGTTGTTACCTGTTTCTGAACTAGCTAGCGAGCGTGAAGTACTCCGAGCTAGTTCAAGACTTTCTCGCTAGCACCAATTGTCACCAATGATGCATAGAGGACCTTCACTTACTAGTTCAATTGCGCGTCTCATCAAGGTAAATACTCAATGGTTTGTTTTTTTGCCATTCTTTGTACAATGTATAGGCTAAGAATTCCAGTTGAGATTTCTGTGAAATATTCTTCAAATTTAGGATTTGTTAATGATCTGCACCAATTTTGATGCTGTTGTGGTAAAGTTGGATGTTGCGTTTAGATCTCTTCTTCGAACTGATCACTATGTATTGGTTAAGTAATATAGTAAAATCTAGAGGTCATGAATTCATTGGCATTTGACGAATTAGGGTCGCTGAATTGAGATTATGCTTGCTGGTTGCCTATTTTATTGCTCGACTGATTGGTGTTGTGTAAAATGCCCCTATCATGGCTTGAAAAGTGACATGCGAGAGGTACATGTGAGAATAAGTTGATCACTTCATGCCTTTATTTGAGCCAAGGGTCACTTTAAACTCTTTTTCGAGAGGAAAGGTGTCAAAAAAGTTTTAAAACTATTACATTTGTGCCAATTTAGTTCTAAATATTTTTTTAATGTCAATTTAGTTGTAAATATTTTGTTTTTGTGCCAATTCAAATCTTCCGTCTTGGCCAGATATTGCTGACATAGACGCCGGGTGGCCTACGTGGCATCATCGGCGATGACGCGGGCAATTTTTAATGATTTTTGAATTTTATCTATTTATTTTTGAATATTTTTTTTTCTTTCTTTTTCTTTCCCTTTCTTCTTCCGACTGGAGGCCTTGCCCAGCCATTGGCAAGGCTTGAGCCCTCACCAGAGGTCGTGGCCTTTGACCTTGCCCGATTGGCCGTGAGGGCAGCCTCATGCCAGGCTTGTGAGGCTCGAGCCCTCGCCAAAGGTCGCAAGGTCAAAGGCCATGACCTCATAGCCACTAGTAAGGGCAACGCGAGGCTTGCCAGTGGCTTGGCGAGGCTCGCCTTTGCTGTCACTGGAGAGGCCCAGCCTCACCAGTGGTCGGCGGGGCTCGCTAAAGACCGACGACCAGCTGGAGGAAGAAGAAAGGGAAAGAAAATAAATAAATAAATAAATTCAAAATATTATTAAAAATTATTTACGTCATTGCCGGCGGTGCCACTTAAGCCAGCAGACGTTTACGTCAGCAATATCCGGTCAACATTAGCTGAAATGACTGAATTGGCACAAATACAAAAGATTTAAGATTAAATTAGCATCAATGCAATAGGTTTAGGACTAGTATGATGCTTTTCTTCTTTTTTGAGAAAACGGTCTCACTTCAGGCTTTTACTTAAAATTTTTCTTTAAAATTACATTTAAATACTATTTTATCTACTCAGCATTGATACGACACTCACGTGTTAGTCCACGCCAGCATTTCTATTTTTATTTTAACAGAAGAACCAACTCGAATAAAATATCATATGTTTTAAGGATTCAATTGCACAAAAAATAATTTAGGAACCTTATTGAACATTTTGAAAAAGTTAGAAGTCCATGCCTATTTCTCCAATTAGAAAAACATCACTCAATATAGTAAATAATATTTGGTATGAGCAACATCAAAATAGAATGCATCACCTATAAATGGAATAATGAAATTGACTACTAGAAGAACAACCAACTATCGAGATGGCTTGTTTCAAATTCTTTTATTTTCGCTTTTAGTACACGAAATAAGAGTCCATATTCATTATTCATGTATCAACTATATTGCTACTCAACTCAGTACAATCTCCAAAGATTCATGGACATTCAAACAATGGTACGAGCATATAAATTCAAGCAAACATATAACATTTTATCATGAATCAATCCATTTTTTGATCCTCTACTGTAGCAAATTCTTCAACAAAGGCCTTGAGATTCTTGTCCGAAGATCCACCTTCCTTGGAAGATTCCATGGCCAAATCCTTCCGCTTCTTTACATTCCTTCTAATTCCATCACCTCTATCTCTACCTCCCATGACCGATTCCAAGTAGTTCTTGATTTCACCTCCCTCAACAATAATGCCTTTTTCATTAATCTCGGACACTCGAACCTCGACCTTCCACACGTCCTCAATGAACTTTACGTTTGTCATCTAGTCGACCCACTGTGGGAACGCCACCATCACGACGCCGCACACCAAGCTCTCAAAGTTGGTGAGTAATGCCAATTTAGGTTGGTAATCTTTGAAAATAAAATTAGTAAATGTAATGTATTGATAATTAAGTCAAATAAAAATTGGAAACTCAATAGCATTTGAAAAAAGAACAATTAAATGTCGATATGCAATTCAAATTAGGATTAGTAACTCAAAACCGTAAGTAATTATATTGGATAAAAAGGTGGGAAATAATTCTTATCTAAGTTGGTATTTATGCATATAAGTTAGTAAATTGAAAATACATGTAAATTATACAAATAAAATTTGGCATATTAGTACAAAAACTGCAAATCTTGCAACTAATATAAATTGGCAATTTCATAAAAAACCGGTAAGTTATCAATAAGTTGCATTGTAGAAAAAGTCATGGTTCAGTACGTAAGGACAAAACGTGTATATAATATATGTGTGTGTGACGTCATCTATTACGTTTCTGTCTATGCCTTTTCACTTTCATTCGTCATATCTAAGGCCTTGTCATTGACAAAAATTCACATGTCTCTGTTGATTTTCGTAGTATTAATCTTATATAATATGTGTGTGCGACGTCATCAATGACGTTTCCTCATAACTACCCCTTTTCGCTCACATCAGATCCAAGGTCCTGTCATTGACTAAAATAAACATGTCTCTGTTGTTGATGTTTGACCATTTGACACAAAGTGTTTGATTTGATCTGGCTTTCCCCTTCCTCGAGAAGAAATGAATCGTGACAAAAGAAAAAGCTTTCGACTCATATGTTAACTTTAAAGAATTCAAATTTAAAAAAAAAAGCACAAGAACGCAATTCCAGTCTTCCCTCTTTCGATCTCTCTTAGGGTTTTTTTATATATAAATTTTTCTATAATTTATTTGGTCAACACTTAAAAATTAGATTTTAGCATCGAGTTATCCAATTAGGATTGATGTGGCACTTATATGTCAGTCTATGGTAGTATTTCTGTTTTTTATTTTGACGGAAGGATCCACTCCAATAAAAGATCATATACTTCAAAAACCTAATTGCACAAAAATATGATTCAACAATTTCAAATAATTCATGGACCTTTGATATCCTTTTCCCTAAATTAAAAAAAATCACTTTATAATGATAATGTTTTGCACAAGTAGTATGAAAATAGGATAATGCACCTATAATTGGAATAATGAGCTCGAGCTCGACTAGGAAAAGAGCTACCAATTATCGATAAGAATTGTTTTGAATTCTTTTATTTTTCCCTTTCAATGTACAAGGAAAGTCATATTCATACATCAACTATATCACCACACGGGCTCAGCACAATTTTCAATACATAGTCTCTAGCCACAATTAAATTCAAGCTAACATATAACATTTTATCATGAATTAATCTACTTTAGTGAATTCTTCCACAAAGGCCTTGAGATTTTTGTCTGAAGACGCACCATCCCTGGAAGCCTCCCTGGCCAAATCCTTCCACTTATTTGCATTCCTTCTAATTCTATCACCTCTCTCTCCACCTCCCATGACCAATTCCAAGCACTTCTTGATTTCATCTCTCTCAACGATAGTGCCTTCTTTATCAATCTCAGACAGTCGAACCCCGACCTTCCACACATCCTCGACGAGCTTCGAATTTGTCATCTGATCGGTAAATTGTGGGAACGCCACCATCGGAATACCGCACACCAAGCTCTCGAGCGTGGAGTTCCATCCGCAGTGTGTGAAGAAACATCCTACTGAAGGATGCGACAAGACAACGATTTGAGAGCACCATGGGACTATCACTCCCTTCTTGTCTAATTGCTCTTTGTAAATGAGTTCATCATCATCTCCATCCTTCTTTCTCATCACCCACAAGAATGGCCGGCCAGTCTCTAGCAATCCGCGAGCCATTTCTCGCTTCTGTGCCTTCGAGAACTTCGATGTGCTTCCAAAGGCTACATAAATTACCGAACCTTCCTCCTTCGTATTTAACCATTGAACATAATCCTCAGAGCCCCGATAGAGGTCATCTTTGGAGGATTTATCAGAAGAATTATGATCTTGCACATCTAGGAAATGGAACGAGACAAGGGGCCCGATTCCGACCAGATTTAGTGTGCTAATCGACCTTAATACCTCGAGTTCGAGCACATCAAAGGTGTTCACAAGAACTGCTTTTGGATTTCCTCCCTCTTTTAGCTGCTCAAATTGGCTTTGCATTTGTGGCAGACCGAAAGCATACTGGTTTTTGAGGTTGAAAAAGGAGGGGAGGTCGCGGTTGGTTAGTGGCGGTAGGCCGGGCAATCGTATTAGCGATGTTGTATCACAACTTTGGCTTGTAATGTTCTTAATCACATCCCCATAGCCATTGAAGTAATGATAGTATACGCCAAAGACGGTTGCCGGTTGAATCCAAATGAGAACCGATGGGATTTGAAGAGAACGAGCAACGTAATCGGCCCAAGGGATCATTGTGTTGAGTACACACGAGAACCTGAGGCCTTGTCCCGAACTATACTCAATGAAGCCTCTAAGAGCTTCCGACCCCCGCCGCTTCAGCTCAGCGATGAAGTGATTGACGTCATCCCCGAGCTCAATCCCGTCGTCATAGCCATCGGAGAATGTGGCGAAGGTGTAAGCCTCAAGGCAAACCTGATCGATCATGTGGCGGATGGCAGACACGGTGGTGAAGAAAGTAACATGAGCGCCCAAGCGCGTGAGGCGCTCGGCCAGATGGAGGGCCGGGTTTATACCACCACGGCTCGGGAGCGCTACAAGGAGAAAGTGGGGAGGAGCCATGGTTTTAGGAGCTAGCTAGCTAGGGAAGTGCAAATGATGAGACCACGAAGGAAGTTATATAGAAAGACATGCCTCGTCTTCAACATAGAATTAGTCAACATTTCAGTTAAAGCTTCGCATTGGATGATCTCATTATGATAAACAATGTCTATCGCAAATGTAATGAACGAGGGCAGTAAAGTGTAGGTGGCAAATATGTGGATGGGTCGGATCAAGTTTGATTGGATTATATCAAAAAAAAATTGGCTCGAGGAAGCTCATATGTCGTAATTCGCTGACATGACATTCTCAGCTTTGACCTATTTGTCACGTACGACTTTGGAAAAGTCTTTTGTGAGAATATTCGCATATACATTCAATTTCATTGAACTTAATGTCTTTATTATAGTTAGCAAGTATCCTCTAAAATATTTGTGAGGGACTTACAAATAATGTCAGACTTCTCGATGTACTTCTCCAGTTGTTTTCGTCAGAGTACTTCTGTACTTTTTTCTTTCTGTACTTTGAGTAAACCAAAAATTTTATCCTATTCAGCACTCTCCGTCATCCCGTGCGAGTCAAATTCAAACATGGCTGCACATGAAAATTAACAATATTACACTAGGAAAAAACAGGCAAAAAGAACCTTCTACCGAAAAAAGAAGACAACAAAAGAAGACAACCAAAAAAATGGAAACAAAATAATAAGGATTAATATAACGAAAAACCTCAAATTAGTATACTTGTAACAACATTATTTAAAATTAATTTTTTTATCACAAAAAACTCCAAACTGGTATGCCTGTAATAAATTTACCATTTAATAGTTTCTATTAAATTGTACAGTTAAATTATTGAATTGGATAACACGTGGCAGTCGACGAGTGTATCGATTTGGGATTTTACCATCCGTTTCTCGCTTGTGATTTTTCGAGATAGTAATCCAATTTAATGAAAATTAACGTAGGGTAAATTTGTTACATGTGTACCAGTTTAAGGTTTTTGATGATCAATAAATTAGTTTAGGGTAACTTTATCAAAATTGTACCAGTTTGAAGTTTTTGGTGGGCAAAAAATTAGTTTTGGATAAATTTGTTTCAAGTATACCAGTTTGAAATTTTTTGTGATATTAACCCAAATAATAAAGAGAAGGTAATTAACTTGTCATTTTAACTTTAGGCCTTGAATTTCCGATCAAGGAATAGTTGTCACTAGAGATTCATGGGTTATCGCACCGTCCACCTTCGAAAAGAACTAGATTTCTTTATGTCATTTTAGTTAGAGTTAATACCACGAAAAACCCTAAACTGATATACTTGTGTCAAATTTACCCTAAACTATTTTTTGACCATAAAAAACCCCAAACTGGTACATCCGTGATAATTTTACCTCGAACTATTTTTTTGACCATCAAAAATCCCAAACTGGTACACTTGCTACAATTTTACCCCGACCTAATTTTTTAATATATTTTTTTTATTTTTTCGAATTTTTTTATTTTTTCTTTTCTTTTCTTTTTCCTTTCCTTTTCTTTTTTTTTTCCTTCATCTTCTTTATCTTCAACCTATAGCCGGTCGCCGATTCAACGATCGACCAGAGATGGGGGTCGGCGAGGTTGGCCTCGTCGACCGCTGGCGAGGTCGGCCCCGTCGACCGCTGGCGAGGTCAACCTCGCCGTTGCTGAGCGAGGCCGACCTCGTCGGCAACTGGCGAGGTAGGCCTTACCCACCCCTGGTGAGGTTCGACCTCGCCAATTGCCGGCAAGGGGTTGTCCTTGCCGTCGCTGGCGAGGCTTGGCCCTGCCAAGCCAAAGGCGGGGGCCCACGAGGTCGGCCCCCGCCGGCCTTTGACGAGGCCGACCTCGCCGTCACTCAGAAACCAAATCAAGGGCCAGCGCAACATATCAAAACACCACAAAAGGTGGGGATTTGACATACTGTCTTGGATCGGCAGGGCTTCCCGTAGAAGCTGCAGACGAGATTAAGGACAACCTCGATGGACTCGGAGAAGCTAGAGTGAGAGGTGAGCTTGGCGTGCCCTTGAGCTTCCTCCACGGACTTCAAGAGGATGCCGCAGTCGCCACTCTTGAGAGAGACGCCGGCCATGGCTCCGGTCCTCCGATTGGGGAAGGGAAAATCAAGAGAGAAATGCTTCGCGCTCAGAGCAATGCAGCTTTGCGATCGCCAAACGGAATGGTTGGGATTTCGTCGTCGTTGGCGAGGCTTGGCCCCGCTAGCAACTGGCGGGGCCAAGCCTTGCTAGCGACGGCGAGGACGACCCCTCGCCAGCAGCTAGTGAGGTTGAACCTTGCCAGGGGTGGGCAAGGCTGACCTTGCTAGTTGTCAGCGATGTCGACCTCACCAGCGGCCGACGGGGCCGACCTCGCCGGCCATAGGTTGAAGAAAAGGAAGATGAAGGGAAAAAAAAAAGGAAAGGAAGGGAAAAGAAAAAGAAAAGAAAAGAAAAAAAATAAAAAAATTCGAAAAAATAAAGAATAATATTAAAAAATTAGGTTGGGGTAAAATTGTCGTAGATGTACCAGTTTGGGGTTTTTAGTGGTCAAAAAAATAGTTCGAGGTAAAATTGTCACATATGTACCAGTTTGGGATTTTTTGTGGTAAAAAAAATAGTTTTGGATAAATTTATCACAAGTATACTGGTTTAGGATTTTTCATGGTATTAACCCTTTTAGTTAAGCATAATTTAAGTGTTGCTTATTGGTGCGCTAAGATTAATCCATTTAAAATAAACTCAATACTTCTAAAATGATAAATAATATTAAGCATAACTTGTTCATCGTTATTTTGTTTTATTTCCTATCTCTTTATCTGTTTTAAATAAAAGTCGAAATGAAACAAAAAATAGTGAAAATAAAAAAATAACATATTTAAAAGAAGTTGTTTCATTTTTATAGGCATATATAAAGATGTATATATTTTCTACTCTTTAGTTATATTTAGTTTTATTAGGAAGAATAACAGATAGACCGAACCTTTTACCCAAAAATAGAAGGCAACAAAAATAAAAAGAAGATTAAACATAAAGAGAAGCCAACAAACTTATGACTTTAAGTTTAGGCCTTGAATTTCTAATTGTGCTTGGTCATTTGCTGGCCTTGTTCATTTGTCAAGAATAGCCAAGTCCAAGTGCTAGCATAATGGCCAATAGGCATGCTGCCCTACTGGTAAAGCAATTGGGGTGGGGACGCTGGTATCACGGGTGTGGGGTTCGACTCCCGTGCTTTGCAAAGAGGTAGATCAAAATTTAGAGAATGAGGAGAGTTAGAGATAGTACAGACAAAAAAAAAGTTCTAACATAATGGCAATAATTAGCCACATGAAGAAACCGAGGAGATAGAAAACCGACTGAGGAATAGTTGTCACCAAAGATGTATGAGTTGTAATACCATCCACCTCTATTGAGTTTTGACCATACACGGTTCTGTTTGTTTAGTAAAAAATAAAAAATTGAAAAATATTCTCCTAAATATAATCTCTTATATTGCTTGAAATAATTAATCAATGAAAAATATTTTCATTGTCAACAATAATTTATGACTAAATATTTTTATTAATGATGAAAATATTTTTCATTTTGGTAAGCGATACAAACGATCATTTTTAGGAAATTTTTTTCCAAATCATTCATTTTATGCGCGAGACAAACGAAGCCTAAGATTGATCCATTTTTTAAATTTTAGGACGTAAGATTGATCCATTTAAGATGATGAATAATGTTTGGCGTATCTTATTCAAATTTACGCCGTTTTATTTCCTATTTCTTAATACGTTAAAAAAAAGCTCAAATCGAAGCTAAAATAAGTGAAAAATAAAAGAAACATAGCATGTTTAAAGAAGTAAATTTTATTTTCATATATATGGTCATATAAGGATAATTATCTAAGAAGTCCTAAACCTAGTATACTGTGGCCAATTCAATCCTAAATTTTTCAATTGTACCAATTTATTCTTAAATCTTTTGACAATTTGCAAATTTAATCCTAAATTTTTTAGGGTTAATATCACAGAAAACCCCAAAATAATAATTGAAATAATATTGATCTAAATGCCTCGTCTATTGACACTTGTGCATTTATTTTATTCTTTCAAGTAGTCATAGGTTCATGTGTCGCGTGATAAATACCGCATTAGTAAAAAAAAAAAAGATAGCTTACATGGATTTTATGGCCTAAATCCGATAAGAAAAAATGAGGGAATTTTTAACAAAACTTGAAAAAGCAACCCAGCCGCGAATCCCAAGTGCCACTCCAAGAGAAAAATTCATTCGATAGTCGAATTTTACTAGATGTCAAGATTCTTGGGTCTCGTTGTTTGAATAATATAAAATTGATTGTTGGATTTGAGCACGTTCACGGTTGGGTTCTAGATTTGGTTGGATGTCTTGAGTTATGGTGGGTATTAGAAGAACGAAGACAAAGGGAAATCAGCATGATTTATGGTCGGCTATCTTTCGGTAGACCCTCCACCATTAAATGCTTTCATAAGGAAAAGTGGAACTCTTGTTTGGTTTTTTGTCAAAGAGCGTGAAGTTTAAACATTATCAGAAGGAGCGAAGACTTCTTGGTGTTTGGCTCATTTAATGTATGTGTTTTTTTGTTGTTGACAATTTGATTTTAGGATAGTAAGTGTGTGAGATGTTTGTCTTTCTCATTTATTGCAATGCAGGTGTTATGCTATTATATAAGGACATAAAGGTAAGTGTTGTAAATCGAAGCCATCAGAAAGCATTCCAAGAACAATTTCTCCCTCCGACTTGTGCATTTGTTCGGAATTTTCAAAGTTGTCACTATTCTTTTTGGCTCAAACACTCATAGGGTTAAAAATAAAAATTTTTCTTTGTTAGAGATTTCTCAAGTTGCTTGCAATTTTGAAATATAGTTGGCAAAAAAAATTGACATAAAATATTCTGCTAATAAGTTACCAACATCATAAGGAATTTATTAATTTCAAAATTAATCGGTAGGTTACTAACTTTTTTTAAAAATTCTACAAGTGTGGTTAGTAAATTTACTAAGTTTATATTTCAATTTACCAATATCTAAACAACACAGTAAGATGCCGAGTTCTTTTAGATTCTATACAATGGTCATTAAACTAGCTACATTTTATTGAATTCACCAAAGTCTAATTAAATTCACAAGTCACTGAATTTTTTTTTTAAATTTGACAAGTATGTTTAGTACATTATCAATATTGAATTTACGAACGTCCATAATTACTAACTTCTTTCAAATTTTACAAAGTATGGTTGGTAAATTACCAAAATTGCAAGGGAATTTAACAAAGTCCAAATTAATATTTAATTTACTGCTTTTTTTTTCAAATTTTACAAAGTATGATTATTAAATTACCAACATTGTCATGAATTTACCAAAAGTGCAGGTCTCATTGGAATTCAACATTTAAAGCCTATTTATATTGGACTATCGGAACTTGACAAGAAAATTTAGGTGGGTCTGGGGCAAGATTTATTCATATTTTTTTAGATTGAAAAAAAAAAAAGTAAAATATGAAATTAATAATTTCACAATATATTCCTTATTGTCTATTTTTATATATCTTTAACATTTTACATTATTGAGCCAAAAACACCCTTCTTCTTAGGGAGCGTGCGGAGGTAGATTTCCTGCAGGGAGGCGAGGTTGGCGAGGTTGGGGACAGGGCCGGAGAAGGCGTTCTTCTGGAGGTCAGCGGGCAGGGTCCCGGCGAGGGACCAAGAGGCCAGGTTGATGGCGGTGACATGGGAGGAGGAGTCGCAGTTGACTCCATCCCATTTGCAGTAGGAGGTGGTGGAGGACCAGCCGGACGGGGCGGGGGACACGGCGGCCCGGAGCTTGGACATGGCGGAGGAGTCATCGCCTGACACCGTAGCCGCGGCGGAGAGGAGGAGGAGGAGGAGGAGGAGGGTTGCCATGTTGCCCATCATAGAGAGAGGGAGAGGGAGGAAGACGTGTTGTGGTGCTACGTTGTTGCGTTGTATGGTTGATGATTTGGTTGGGTTGACGGACAACGAAGGGAGAGAGAGTATGATTTTTATCGGGATTTTGAGGGAGATAACGGGAATTATCTAATTTGTTGCTTCTAATTTTATAAAAACAATTTGCCTTAATTAAGGAAAAAAATTAAGCACTAGCTTAAGTAAACTAATTCCCATATTTTGCGCTTCTCGCGCCTTCTAATTTTGTTTTTGACCTTATATTTATGTGAATTGTTAATTAATTCCTTAAAATCGATAATATATAACTCGCGTAAAAAAGGAGGTGCCGGACATGAATCTGACAAAATAATTCACCGAGAAAACAAAGTTCAAAAAAAGATTTTATTCTTACAAGTTATATCCTGCAAATTTTCAAAATCTTTCATAATCTTTTAATGGGAAATTTTTGGATCATTATCTATTAGGAAAATGGATGAGCATAAAGTGTCGGATAAGAATAAAGACAAAATCATGTTAATTGGTGGAAAAAAGAAGAAGAAAGGTTTGCATTATTGATAGTCTCAAAAGACAATTTTATTTATTTATTTTTATTTATTTCTCTTTTTGTTTTTGTCTATTGATAATGTTTTGTTTGAGTAGAATCCAACTTCCGACCTGTTTTGTTTGGACTGTGGAGACTTCTTTTCTAGGGGGTGTGAAGCGCGAGAAAATATTGGGTACCACCAGGGATTCCACCGTGGAGAAATAACAAGTCTAAAGCGGCGACACGTGTCCGTGGGGGCCCACATGTCAGGAAGGCTTCACGGTGGATGAGCTGAGCTGAGCTGAGCTGAGCTGAGCTGAGAGCAGAGCAGCTGGGAGAAATTTTTTAAAAAACAGCCCTCTCTCTCCACACTCACTCTCTCTTTCGCGCTCCCAATCGAATTCAAGATCTGGAATTCGCTCTGCTCTCCGTCTCCCTCACGCCGACGAGCGAGGTCCGTCTCCTCGCCCCGACGCCGACGCCGCCTCACTCCGACGATTTCTCTGTCTTGCAGTTCGAGCCACGAAGCTTGGAGCAGCAGGAGCGGACAAGGCCCATATCCACAAGTGGCGCTCCGGAGTTTGGAAACCAAGCTTCCGAGATAATGCTTCATGAGTGAGTCGCGCTCCAATCCCCCTCCCTCCCTCCTTCCTCCTCTCTCTCTCTGCCCTTCTTTCCTTTTTTTTATGTGCTGTATGGCAAGTCGCGGAGCGAGAGCTCTCCTCTCTCTTCCCAAGCGCAAACTCAACGTGTCGTCTCCTCTCCTTCGACCGCCGCTGCCGGCGCGCGGTCTCTCCTCTTCACCGGATGATGCACCGTCGAATCTTGGAGTAAGCAAAGCGAGCTCGTCGTCCTCCTCCTCATCCTTCTGTCGTACAAACCGCTTCAGTGTTGTACAGAACCAAAGAGATACGTTGTTTGTGGACGTTTGAGATAAAAGGGTGGCTTCGTGCTTTTGGGTTCTAGAATATCAACAAGATATGCTTATGTGAGCCAGTAATGAAGTCCTTGGCCTCGTTTTCTCTGTCTTGGTTCATCTTTCAATTGGGTACCGCTTTTTGCATTGAATTCTAATCCATGATTGGTGATATATAGTCTACTTGAAGAATATCAGACCTTTATGAACTGTGAAGTTGGTAGCCACAGTGCAGAGTGATGTTCAGTGGTAAAAATGAATAAGGACCCTCGAGTTTAGTGATGGTCTGTGGTATTACTACCCTTTGAGCTTGCAAGAAGTCTGAGTTGGCAAAAAGACTGGGTGCCCTGCTTGTTTGCTTCTCCCGTGGGAGAGTTGGATCTTGTTCATATGTGCTGCCACAGCATCTTTTTGGTTTTTAAGTATGCTCTGTCGAGCCATAGATTTCAAGGACTTTTGTTTTTGTTTTGAGTCAAGAACCTTAATCCATCATCGTCATGGTTTGCTCAATTTTTAGCTTCAACGATATCTCAAATATTGCCCTTTTAATTTGCCATGTCCAGCTAAATCATAGATGGGGTTTTCCATGGTTAATTTCATATGACAGGTATGGTTTATAGCTTTTAGCTCTTGTTTGTCTCTGCTGAATTTGCTTTTACATTTACAGAATGTTGGCTTCATAGGCTTGGGAAATATGGGATCCAGAATGGCGAAGAATCTTGTTAAAGCTGGATACAACGTCGCCGTGCATGATGTGTAATGTTTGGGATTCTGTGAATCTAATAATCTGTAAATGCATTTCCTCGAAATGATAATTCTCCAAAATGATCTCATTATGTTGCTATTTTGAGCTTCCAATGCTTTGACATTAACTGATTAGCTAGACCATCTTGACTGTAATGCCAAGCCGAATCAGATTTGATCACCACGAAAGGTACATGAACAGTGTCCCAAGCAGAGAAAGAGCAAGAGAGATCGAGAGAAAGGGGGAAAAAATAACAAAAGCAAAGAATGTCATGCCTTATGGATCGTGAATACACTCGCTGATAAGACCCCGCTCGTCGGAGGCGACGGACATCGCTCGTGGGCAGCGGCGGACCTCGGGCGTCGGGGGCTAGGGCGGAGGCGGAGGCTAGGGCGTCGCTCGTCGGAGGCGGCGTCAGCGTCGGCGCGAGGAGACAGACCTCGCTCGTCGAATGCTAGGGGTCGGCGTTGGCGCGAGGAGACGGACCTCGCTCGTCGGAGGCAGCGGACCTCCCTCGTGGGAGGCGACGGCTTGTGGGCAACGGCGGACCTCGCTGGTCGTAGGCGGCGTCGGCATCGGCGTCGGGCTTCGTCGGAGGCGTCTTCGGCATGGGCGTCGGGGGCTAGGGCGTCGCTCGTCGGAGGCGGCGTCGGCGTCGGCGCGAGGAGACAGACCTCGCTCGTCGGAGGTAGTGGACCTCGCTCGTGGGAGGCGACGGACGTCGCTCGTGGGCAACGGCGAACTTCGCTCGTCGGAGGTGTCAGAGGCTAGGGCGCAGGCGGAGGCTAGGGCGTCACTCGCCGGAGGCGGCGTCGGCGTCGGCGCGAGGAGACGGACCTCGCTCGTCGGAGGTAGCGGACCTCGTTCGTGGATGGGGTGCCTAAGCGGGTGAGGGAGACGGAGCGCAGAGCAGAGAGCAGATGGGAAGCGCGAAAGAGAGAGAGAGTGTGGAGAGCAGATGGGGAGCGCGAAAGAGAGAGAGGGAGTGTGGAGAGAGAGGGCTGTTTTTCAAAAATTTTCGCCCAGCTTCAGCTCAGCTCAGCTCAGCTCAGTGGCGTGCGAGTGGGAGAGCCTTCCTGACATGTGGGTCCTCCCGGACACGTGTCGCCACGCCAGGGTTGTTATTTCTCCACGGTGGAATCCCTAGTGGTACCCAATATTTTCTCGGCGTGAAGCGTAGTCTAAAGAACCTTTGCAATCTGCTGAGCGGGCAAAACGCGGTAAATGAATGGTTAGTGCTTTTGTCCTTTTGTTACTGCATATGACTCGATGTATTTATTTCAAGAAAAATAAATTATTTTAAAAAATATTTTTCAAAAATTGATCATTTACTAAGTTGACGGAAAATGTTTCTTGATCAACAACTATCTCCGTCTAAATCACGGAGCCATGTATATGTACGTGTAGTCAATTTTTAAGAAAATATTATTTGAGTTGTTGATTTTTCATAAGATAAATAAAGTTAATTAAGCTTGGTTGACAGAGTTTGATGTGGACAGGTGTCGAAGAGAATCGGGAGTTGTTGAACGTTGATTTGATAAGATTATTGAGTTGTGATGGTGATAGACCAAAACATCTTTCTTCGTTTTATTTTGAAAAAATGAGATAAATAATTTATTAACTTTAACTGAATTTGTAATGTGGTTCTGAACTTTATAATTTATTCAATATAATTTATAAACTTTAGCTTTGAATTTTTAATTTATTTAATATAATTCATGAACTTTGGATCTATGTTTTATATAGTCTTTGGACTATATGAAAATATTTGATGTTGTCCCTAAATTTAAATTAATTGAAGGAAAAAATCAAATATTTTTATATAGTTCATGGATTAAGTTGAACGTATACAAAAAAATTTAGAGATCACATTAAATTAATTAAAAATTCATGAATGATATTACATATTGGGTTAAATTTCATGGCCCACATTGATTATTCGTTTTTTTGGTTTTTTGATTGCGGGTATCATATTGCTAAGCATCTTCTCTAGGGGTTGTCCAAGGTCAAAAGATTGTTAGCCTTTCATTAAGTCTTTAGATTTGGTTGAAACTCATGAATAGATCGTATCGAAAATAGTCATGTGATATCTCGAAATCATTTAAAGGGGTGTCAATGGGTTGGGTCGAGTCGGGTCGGGTCAAGTTTCTATGATACCCGACCTGACCCAAATCACAAGGGGCGCATGCTCTCTCTCGCCTGGTCTGGCCCAAAATGCATAGAACCTAAAGAGAAAATCTGGGTCGGGCCGGGCTAGGTTTTCAGGTTCACAATTGTCCGAAGGCGGGGGAGGAAGAGCAGGAGGAGTTGGGGAGTCGCCGGATGGAGAGGGACAGCGGTGCTGGCGGTGGCGCCTCCCCAGCGCAGGAAGGTCGGCATGGAGAAGTTGTGGAGCAGTTGGGACTTCATCGGTGTTGTCGCCATGGGCGGCGGAGGAGGAAGGAGGAGAACGAGAAAAGAGCTTCCCAGAAAACTCAGCAGCGACGGCGCATATGGAAGTATAAGATCGATCGTGTGTTGATGAGAGCGTATTTGCGTGATGCGCCCAGTTGCTCTTGCGTTGACCAAGTGGAGGATCGCAATGGTGAATAGAGAGAGAGAGGGGGGGGGGAGGATGCGACGATGGTGTGGTGAAGAAGAAGGAGGAAGAAGAAGATGAAGAAGAAGAGGAGGATGAGAATGTGTTGCACTTTTACAGAAAGGGGGTGAGCGTGAAAACGAAAAAGATGAAAGAGATGAGAGAAAAAACAATTTAGTATCTATCTAGGGTTTTTTTAAGTCACGGGCCGACTGTCTAAAAAGCCTGGCTCGAACCGACCTGACCCGAAATATGGATAATATTCTAAAGGGACAAGTGCACTACAAGTCCTAAAACTTGTCACAAAAATGCGTTTGAGTCTTAAAACTTGCAAAAAGTTCAATCGAGTCCTAAAACTTGTAACAAAAGTGCATTTGAGTCCTAAAGTTAACACTGTTAAATTTATTAACGGAAAACGCTGATGTGGCACTGACGTGGCGCTTATTAATCATTTCTCTCTCCTACGTGGAAAATGGTTTAAGCAAAAATGTCCACGTACGCAAAACGACGTCGTTTTTGGTCGTCCCCCGTTCTTCTTGAACGTCTCTCTTTTTCCTTTCCCCTGCGTCGTCTCCTTCCTTCTTCCTTCTGAACATCTCTCTGAACCGCATGCTCCAATTCAACCTCTGCCGGAACAACATCTCTTCTTCTTCTTCTTCTCAAATCGATGTCCTCTGAACCCTAAGCCCAGACTCGTCGTCGTCCTTCTCTCCCTCTAAACGAAATTAACATTTGGTCTCCCTTTGAACCCTAAGCCCCAAATCAAGTTCGATGATCTCGAGTTCCCTCGTGATTTGGGTCTCCTCGCGAGTTGGAGTTCGACACCCATCGTCATTTGGAGTTTAATCGTGATCTAGAGTTCGTAGAGTTCGAGTTCGAGTTCGAGTTCGAGTTCTCTTCTTCGTCGATAGCGAGTTCGTGCGAAGACCTATCCCGCGGGAGTCTCGATGGCGGATTGAGCGGCTTCGACGACAGAGACGGCGACGGCGACGGGGACTCGGACTCCCCCTCGCGCAGGTATCGCTCTCTGCATTATAGCATTTGGGTATCGAGCGACGTGTGTTTCTATTCCAGTTCGGTCAGGACCTGCGTGTTCGGAGCGATTCGATTTGCATTGCGATTTGCGATGAGGTAGGGTAGGGTAGGATTGTTGTTTGCCCGAAGGCGCTCTCAAGTTGATGCACAATCAACTATTAGTAGTCATGCTCCGTCCTCATTATAATGCTTAAACCTCTACCGAAGAGCATGATGAGTCAACTGAGAGTGATGGAAACTCAAAGTGCTGCTTCCGATATCTTCATAATTGATTTAGTAGACATGGGTTAGATTTTCCATTGATTGTAGAAGTTTAGGTTACCTGGGATGAGTAGACATAAATTTAGCTTCGGAGTGTGCTGATGTACGCACCCTTCTCGTAGTAGCCAAATCATGCTATCCTATTTCGGAATGTGAATCAGGTACTTCTCCATTGGTCATTGCAAGTTTAGAAAACTTTGTGCAGCAGAATGTGTTCTTCATCATCTGATTCGATCATCAGTCTTGCTCCAAATATTTGATCTCTGCACTACTTTTTTTTTTTACTTTTCACATGTTCATTATTTTTGCAAGATTCTTTTCTGCTATGAAGTTCTTCTTCAAGCTAGAAAGTACAAAAATAAACAAGCACAATTATGGTTTGAACACAAAGATGATGTTCTTACAACCTTTACCAAATGACTTTGTGAATCGAAGGATGATATTTATGTCGCTCCCATTTCATGGGAGGAATTCCTAGACTGGAAAATTTTTGTATCATAGCTTAAAACCTTTAATGAGATGTATCAAAGCTACAGATTGCCTATCTTTTCATTCCATTCCACACAGCCACACCTTTTTCTCATTTGTTTTTCTGCTCTTTTCTCTGTTAGAGCATTTATTTGTACGGTTAAATCATCAATATTTTTCTTCTGCTCAGTCAAGTTTACTCTTTGTTTTTGTTCCCTTGTAGGTCTAATGGCCGAGAACAAAGTTTATGTCACTGTTTTCTTTGGAGGTAAGTTTCAAGTTGGACCGCCATTGGAATACGTAGGTGGAAGGGTTGATGTTGTCAAAATAGGCTTAAATAATGGTTTACTGTCTAATATAATTGAAGCTATTGAGGCTTTAGGTGTGCGTGAAATAGAGAAACTCTTTTACAGAGTTCCTGGAAGTACGACTCTTAAAGACGGGCTAACTCTTAGGTATTTATGGGATAACTCTGATGTGATGGATCTATTTTATCACCATCTACGTTCTGAAAATATTGACCTATATGTTGAGCATGTTAATAATGAAGAGACGGGAGCTGAGATGGAAATTGGAGGTTTGTATAATGTGATTAGGAATATTGATGATGACGGGAATCAGCTTGGGGTTGCTAATAGGGATCTGGATGAGGGGGAGGATGATGATGCATGTAATTTAGTGGATGTGGAACAATCGAGTGACGGTGATGATCTTGAACTAGTTGATGCAAGAAGAAAATTAAAGGAATTTTCAGCGAGACATAGGCTAAAAAGTGGCGCTTATAGTGAGGTAGCTGGTACTTCCCAAACACCGGTTGTGGATGAGGCTCAGTTGGTAGATGCTTCTGGGTACGAAACAGAGTACCGTTATTCAGATGATGAAGAAAGTCTTCAATCAGGTTTGAATGATAAGGGCGATGCAGAGGTTGAAGTTGTTATTTCAAGGAGAAGTAGGTTCCTATCATATGAACAAAATGGTATAAATCCGGTATTTATTGTCGGCATGACATTCGAGGATGCAACTGAATTTAAAGATGCAATTTTGAGGTACTCTGTGGCTGAGCAAAAAGCAATCAAATACACCAAAAACACAAAAAAATTTGTAAGAGCCAGGTGTGCCCAGACAAATTGTAATTGGATGATTTATGGTGCTCTTGATAGCAAGACAGGGTCATTTCATTTGAAAAAATATATAGATGAGCATATATGCAATATCACTTTCGAGAATAAGAGAGTGTCTAGTGCTTACTTAGCTAAACACTTCATGATTCTCATTTCTGCAATGCCTAAAATCAATGCACCTGAGTTGAAGAAATTAGTTAGAGAACAGCTGGGAGTAAATGTCACTTTGAGTCAGTGTAGGAGAACAAAGCTAAAAGTATTGAAGGAATTGCAAGGCAATTATAAGGAGGAGTATGCACAGATGTATGACTACTTGGGGGAGCTTTACACCGCAAGTCCTGCAAGCAATTTTAAGATGAAAGTTGAAAGGCCACTGCCAGATTCTCTACCATTATTTGATAGGGCATATTTTTGCTTTGATGCCTGCAGGAAAGGTTTTTTGGCTGGATGTAGGAAGATAATTGGATTAGATGGATGTTTCTTAAGGGGTTTGATCAAGGGTGAGTTATTGTGTGCCGTAGGGAGGGATGCCAACAACCAAATGTATCCAGTGGCATGGGCAGTGATAAGAATCGAGAATAAGGATACGTGGACTTGGTTTATCGAATTGTTGAAATCAGACCTTGATATGTGTAATGGCAATGGTTGGACTTTGATAAGTGACCAACAAAAGGTATGTAATGCTTCTTTATGACTCATTTGGAAATTGATTGCAACATTGTATGCAATGCTTATCAATATTAATGTTTTGCTTTTGCTTAGTTTTTTTTTTTTTATATTTGTCAGGGTCTCATCCCTTTCGTAGCTGAACTTTTGCCAAATGCAGAACATAGGATGTGTGCAAGGCACATATATTCCAATTGGGGACAAAAATACAAAGGAAAACAGTTAATGAGACAATTTTGGAAATGTGCTAAGAGTACTAATATGTCAGATTTTGAGATTCATAGACAGAGGTTGAAGGAAATGACTCAACAAGGTCATGACGATCTATTCCGTACCGAGCCAAAACACTGGTGCAAAACCTTCTTTGACACCAACATTAAATGTGATGTTATTGATAATAATCTCAGTGAAGCTTTCAACGGGAGGTGCGTGGAAGCTAGGTGCAAGGCCACTTTGAGCATGCTGGAGGATATTAGAATCATGGTTATGAATAGAATGCACACTCAGAGGGATGGATGTGCTAGGTGGACTAGAAATTATGGTCCAAGGATTGCACACAAGTTACATCATAATACAACTGCTAGTAGGTATTGTCATTTGATATGGAATGGAGATGAAGGATATGAGATTATGGAAAGTGGTGACAAATATGTTGTTGACTTAAATTTGAAGACTTGTTCTTGTAGAGCTTGGGAATTTAGTGGAATTCCATGTTGTCATGCCATTTGTGCGATACACCACAAGAGAAATGATCCGAGCGACTACCTAGCTGAGTGCTTCTACAAGGTAAAGTATCTAAGTGCTTATCAATTCATGATGCCTACGGTGAGAGGACAGAAATTTTGGGAGAAAACGCTGAAAGAGGCTCCTCAACCCCCACCGATGAAGAAGATGCCCGGTAGGCCAAAAAGAAGTAGAAGAAAGCAACCAATTGAGCTTGTAAAAGGTAATAGAATGACTAAAGAGGGTAAACGAATGACTTGTTCTACCTGCAATGTGGTTGGACATAACAGAAAAGGATGTCCTTTGAAAAAGGTATTGTCTCAACTAATTGATCATGTTGATGCCGAGCATGTTATCTTAATATGTTGTCAATTAATGCTTGCTATGTACTTTTCAGGCCAATGCTCAGGCCGATGTATGTTCATCTAGTGCTCATGCCAATGCAAGTACAGCTGAAGCTCTTGCTCAATCTCAAGCCAATGTATGTTCATCTGGTGCTCATGCCAATGCAAGTACAGCTGAAGCTCATGCTCAATCTCAGGCCAATTCCATTGGACCAAGGCCTGGCAAAAGACAAGTAAGTTGTGGTAGAACCATCTATTGTAAGTTTTATATGTCATGGTTCCAATTTAATGATGATGAGTATATATTCAGGCTAAAGCTAAAGCAACGACAAGCGTAAGTGAAGGAGGATGCAAACGCCAGGCCAATGCTTCTGCAGAGGCCAGTGCAGTACGAGACAATAGTGGGCAGGCCAATACTTCTGCTCAGGCTAATGCAAATGTAAGAGGATGCAATGCCACTGCAAGAGCCCATATAGGATGTACAGTTACCGCTGATATAAGAGGATGCAGTGGTGAGGCCAATGCTTTTTCTAAAGTCTGTTTTGATCAAGGTGAAGGTATTTATAGTGCTCAAGCCAATGTAATTGCTCAGGATAGACCGCAAAAAATCCCAGTGAGTAATACGTCAATCCCATGCATACATGTATTGTGATTACATTCTCATGTCAAATGATTTTATTTTATTTTTCAGTTTAAAAGACCTGCAATTGAAAATGAAATGATGCAAGGACAAGCACAGGCGAAGAGGAAGAAAATGGTAGGGTTGGGTGTTGACACAAATCGTAGGACAAACCTTCAAATTCTCAATGTGAGTGATATTTTAACAATTTATAATAGCAATTGCATGTCTCCTTGAGATAAAAACATGTTCATTCTTTTGTAGCCTGGCACAACTGGTGTAAGAGTATGTAACCTACCAGACAAAGGGGTAGTTTTAGGAGCTGCTTCAATGGCAAAGGCACATCCCCAAGCCAGTGCACAACCTCAGCAATTAAGAACTTGTCCTCGAAAGCATGTTGCTGTAAAGAGAAAAGCACCATTACAACCCAAGGCGGGTTCCCAACCTCAGTCATATCATGCTACAACAGCTCAAAAACATGGTGTAAAGCGAACGACACCGTCACAACCCCAAGCGAGTTCTCAGCCTCAGTCATCTCTTGCTATAACAGCTCCTCAAAAGCATATTGCGGTGAAGCCAAAGCCACTATCACAACCATAGGCCAGCTCCCAGCTCCCAGCCTCAGTCATCTCCAAAGACCATAGAATTGGATTGACATATTTGCTAAAAATGGTTTTTTTACGTGAATTTATGTCAATTATCAGCTGGTTTTTTGTATGAGACATGTAGCTTTGTTTATTCGGAACTTGGCAGACAACTTTTGGACAGGTTTTGGTCTAAGCCTAATCAAGTTTCTATTTTTTTAGGTGAATTTATGTCATTTTCGCTAAGCTAATGCAGGCATTTGTTGAACAGAAGTTTTTGTTCTCGATCATTAATCAGTATGTTGAGTATCAGATAGTGATTGAGTTGCTACTTGCCTTTAGTACACTGAAAGTGTAGACATTTTGTTGAACAGAATATTCATCATCAATCGTTATCAGTACGCGCAGTATCAAAGAGTGCTCGAGTTGCTATTTGTCTGCTATAGCGTGATTTTTGTGTTTATGCTCAACTTGGGCTTGTACGAGCAGTTGTATAGAACAGCATGTAAACGAGAGTTATCTAGATAGAATTTAGATACATGTCAGGGTGTGGGAATCGGAATGCGATGCACCGATTTGTTAGAACAACATGTAAACGATAGTTTTCTATGTTTGGGAAAGCGTAGTTTAGCTGTAGAAATGTATACTCATTATGTTTAAGAATACGTTAGCACCAACTTTGGCCAATGACAATGTTATTAAATTGCATGAGTGCATGGTTGGTTGATTAGATTGCCTATTTTGGTCATCCAAGATCGAAGTTTAGATTGCGAACAAACTAATCGAACATAACATTCGAAAAATAGGGTAATCTTGAACATTGTTATATGATCAACAGGGACATAATCCACGATAACATTAGATTTCATTCCCATCTCAATTACCCACAACTAGTCTTACAAACTTACAAACTTAGAAACAAGGTACTATGGAAGACTTAGAAAATTCCCACCAACTTTCACATTACATATAACCAATGCAGTCATACAACACATGCATAGAATGAATGCCAATTGATATAGCATCTTTTCTTTCTTTACTTGTGCGAGCTCCTCCTTTAAACGTTTATTTTTTGCCCTTTGAGTCTTCATTTTAGTTAGCAATGAGCTCACATCGGCCTCATCACGCCTCGATTGGCTTGATTCACATAGTGCTTGATTTCTTTCAAGGAGGTCGACTATCATGTCCCTTGCTCGATCTGGTATCTTCGGGTCAACCCACATGAAGAAATCACAGCAACCCGGACCATCAAACTTAGCACATCCATGAAACCTTCTTCCTGCGTTTTTTCTTGTCTTTGCGGTAAGAATTGGTGATTGAAGACCACAATAGCATGTTGGCTCCGACTCGACCTCATTAGGAGTTACAACACTTGATTCAGATGTTGGCACTCTCATTCTTCTAGTCGTCATATTATAAGAACCTGATTGAAGTATATTACCTATATTTTGATTCTTTCCAGATATGAGTATATTATCAGTATCTTCAGACAACAAACTACATTAGCACAATCTTTCTCAAAATGGTTCATGCTTGGCATCATATGTCAATTGAGAAGAAACTCTAGAAAATGATAACAAAGTCGAAAATTTCATATATAATTAGGAAGAATTTGACAGACAGTATACACCACAAAAAGTATATCAAAATTCCTCAATCTTTCGACACACAAAATCTCCACCATATGGTAAAGCAACTCACTAATAAGGACCAGAAGAGAAACATTTGAAGCTAATATCACGAGTCAAGGCTCGGCTCCACATAAACCAATCAAGAACTCGAGACAAGAACCATTTCTCACGCTGTCGTGAACTGAAATTAGAAACCCAAGCAGCTATCCTACCCTACCTCATTGCAAATCACAACGCGAATTAAGGGTCAAAGCATAGTGGACTTCTTATCTGTTTGAACTTCATGTATTGAAAATAGGAGTCAAAGTTCAATCTCAATTTCACAAAGAATCTTACTGTGAGAAAGGTGCGTACATCAGCACACTTTGAAGCTGAATTTATGTCTACTGATCTCAGGTAACCTAAACTTCTTATAATGAGGACGGAGGATGACTACTAATAGTTGATTGTGCATCAACTTGAGAGCGCCTTCGGGCAAACAACAATCCTACCCTACCCTACCTCATCGCAAATCGCAGCGCAAATCGAATCGCTCCGAACACGCAGGTCCTAACCAAACTGGAATAGAAACATACGCCGCTCGATACCCAAATGCTATAATGCAGAGAGCAATACCTGCGTGAGGAGGAGTCCGAGTCCCCGTCGCCGCCATCGTCTCCGTCGTCGAAGCCGCTCGATCCGCTGTCGAGACTGCCGTAGGACAGGTCTTCGCACGAACTTACTATCGACGAAGAAGAGAACTCGAACTCGAACTCGAACTCGAACTCTACGAACTCTAGATCACGATTAAACTCCAAATGACGATGGGTGTCGAACTCCAACTCGCGAGGAGACCCAAATCACGAGGGAACTCGAGATCGTCGAACTTGATTTGGGGCTTAGGGTTCAAAAGGAGACCAAATGTCAATTTAGTTTAGAGGGAGAGAAGGACGACGACGAGTCTGGGCTTAGGGTTCAAAGGACATCGATTTGAGAAGAAGAAGAAGAAGAGATGTTGTTCCGGCAGAGGTTGAATCGGAGCATACGGTTCAGAGAGACGT
Organism: Syzygium malaccense; assembly: GCA_031216405.1. Taxonomy (NCBI): domain Eukaryota; kingdom Viridiplantae; phylum Streptophyta; class Magnoliopsida; order Myrtales; family Myrtaceae; genus Syzygium; species Syzygium malaccense. Next base: position 21,147,222 of record CM062260.1, read on the forward strand.
TCAGAAGGAAGAAGGAAGGAGACGAAGGAGACGACGCAGGGGAAAGGAAAAAGAGAGACGTTCAAGAAGAACGGGGGACGACCAAAAACGACGTCGTTTTGCGTACGTGGACATTTTTGCTTAAACCATTTTCCACGTAGGAGAGAGAAATGATTAATAAGCGCCACGTCAGTGCCACATCAGCGTTTTCCGTTAAAAATTTAACGATGTTAACTTTAGGACTCAAATGCACTTTTGTTACAAGTTTTAGGACTCGATTGAACTTTTTGCAAGTTTTAGGACTCAAACGCATTTTTGTGACAAGTTTTAGGACTTATAGTGCACTTGTCCCTATTCTAAATTTAGAGCTCTTATCCAACCTAGAAAAGGCTCGCCCCGAAGAAGCCCTAAATTTTCAGGCTAGATTGGGTCGAGCTGGACTTTATTGACAGCCCTAATTTAAAGAATCGTAATTTTAGATAGACCTCCAACTTCATATGCGCAATTGAAGATTGAGGATAGCTCCGCCACTCTTGAATTTCAATATGAGTTGCTCTCACGATACCCTTTCTCTCTCATAGTGGACCCTAGTCGCTCAATCGACAAAACCTTCGTAGTTCAACGATTTAGCTAAATTGATTTGATTGTCTTTTCAATTTATCAATTTAAGTGAGATTTGTCATGGGGTTTGGATTGTGACGATCTTAACTAATCAATTGATTGTCGTATGGCGAGTCCTAATTAGTCAACATTATGTTCCAAACCCCCATTTTAGGCCCTTAATCCTATGATGCCCCAAGCATGTGCACCAGCTAAGTTCCATGACACTATTTGAACGGCTGAGATTGAATCTCCCTCATTTTTTTTCCTTTTTATTTCCCTTCGTTTTCCCCATTTTCGGTTTTTCCCGATCTGCCCCTGCCCATGCACGGCCGAAACTGTTCACATTGTAGAGATTTTTTTTCATGCGAGCCACCGTCCTCATCGCTGTATCGTTGTCGTTGGCCTAGCACGAGCCTCCGCACGCTTCGCCGGCCATATCCAACCGTGGCAGCCCCTCCCCCTCTATCTGAGAGACTCACCGTCTCTATTCGTCTGCTTGATCGAGCACGGCTCCATGGGCCTCGACCACAGTGTTAGCCATAGCCCTCGGGCGAGGCCCCTATTTCTTCATGTACAGACGGGCAGAGAAACAGAGACATTGGTTGATGACGGTGACAGAGAGGGCGACCCACATAGGGAGGCGACGGCAGCGGGGTCTAAGCGACAGCTACGTTCAGGTGATGGCGGCGGCGCGACATCGGGGCTGGGGTACCAGCTCTTTGTCAGATTGGTGTATGTTAAGATTTTTCTTTTTTTTGGTGGTTGGGATAAATCTTCTCAAAGCTTAGGGTTGCTTTGGCCAAACGGGGTAACTCTATTAGGCAAAACTATTAATTACTTTTAGAGTATCCTAAATTAGTAAATTGAATCAATATAAGTAGTCAAGGACTCTCTTGTTAAGGTGTTTGATTTAGTCTATATAAAAATCAAACACATCTCTTGGCTGGGGGATCAGCTCTTTGTGAGGATTGTTATTGTCATTTGCCCTTATTTTATTTGCTATTAGCTTAGCTCGTTACCGATTCAATTGATAATATTACATCTCTTGGCTGTGGCCTTTTATGCAATGCAATATAATGGAATGATATTTCAGGCCACAATACAGTTGCCAAGTTTTTTTGCTAATGTGCTTCTTTCATAGGACTGCTCATGAGGTTGGCCAGTGATCATGTAAATCCCCAGAGAGTATACTAAATTTCATCCACGTTAATTTCTTTTGGTAACAAAGGAGGACCAAAGTCCGTCCTTAATCACATCATAATTCTACGCGGTATGTCAAAAAAGCCTCTGGTTCAATTCCAAATTGAACTCTATTCTTCAGCTAGAAGCAATCTCTTCCAAAAAAGCCTTGAGATTCTTGTCAGCAGAACCACCTTCTTTGGCGGCCTCGATTGCCGAATCCTTCAGATTTCTGGCGTTCCCTCTCACTCCCTCGCTCCTCTCGCCACCTCCCATGACCAATTCCAAGCACCTCTCGAGCTCACCTCCTTCCACAACGCCTTGTTCATTCCCATTGACCCTCACCCCAACCCTCCAGACATCTTCGATGAGCATGGCGTTGGTTAGCTGGTCGGCCCACAGCGGGAACGCCACCATCGGCACCCCGCAGAGGAGGCTCTCCAGCGTCGAGTTCCAGCCGCAATGCGTGACGAAGCACCCGATCGAGTGATGCGACAAGACCTCGACTTGGGAGCACCATGGTACTATCATCCCTTGTTTCAGTAGCTCCTCTTCACAGCTCAATTGATCCTCTGATTCCTCTTGCTTTTCTTCTCCGGCTTTCCGGATCACCCACAGGAATGGCCGGCCGGTGCTTAACAACCCGCGTGCCATTTCTTCCTTTTGTGGCTTCGATAGTGTGGAAATACTTCCGAATGATACATAAATCACCGAGGCCTCAGGCTTCGTGTCTAACCACTCGATGTAATCCCTCGAGCCTTGAAAGAGGTCGCCTCCTAGCGATGTGTCGGAAGAGTCTTGTCCCACGAAGGAAGGCAATAGCGGCCCGACGGCCACTAATTCGAGCTCATCAATAGCCTTCAATTGCTCTGATTCTAATGCATCAAAAGTATTCACAAGCACTCTTGGTCTTCTATCCTCCTTGAGCACTTGGATTTGCTTTTCAATTAAAGTATAAAGGAAACCGAATGGACTTCCATGGGACAAGAAAGAAGGGACGTCGCGGCCCGTGAGCAGCGGCAGTCCTGGTAATTGAGTCGGCGATGAAGGACCATTGCTCTCATTTGTGATATTGTCACCGTAGCCATTGGAATAATAGTAATATATCTCGAACAATGTGGCTGGTTGAATCCAAAGTACAACGGATGGGATATCATAACAATGTGCAACGTTGGCCACCCAAGGTGCGACCGCCGTGTAAAATATGCAGGTGAAGCTCTGGCCCTTATCACGGCTCGCCTCAATGAGTTGTCTTAGGGCTTCCGAACACCTTCGGGCCGTCTCGTCCATATGGTGCTCCAGGCTATTGCTACTAGGTTTCGATCCTTCTTCAACGTCATCGGAGTAGGTGGCGAATGTCAGACGGTCGGAGGATTGCAACCCATGCATGCGGCGGTGGGCGGACGTCGTGGTGGTGAACGTGACGGAAGCGCCGGTTCGGAGGAGACGCCTCGTGAGTTGGAGGGCGGGATTTATGTGGCTTTGGCTGGGAAAAGCCACTATGAGGAAGTTGGGGTTTGCCATAGCTTGTTCAGGGTGAGAAGGTTCACGTGTCTAGCTTCTTGTTGTTGGCTTGGCATGATGCGTTTTTATATGGAGTCTGGATTCGAACTTTGCGGTTGAAATGGTCGGTAGTTCTTCCATAGGCTGGATCCATCGTTCTTTCCCTAAGATAGCACAGGCTGTTGCTTACGCGTCTATTTTCTTGTTTATTAGTCATTTTTCTAGATGGTGAGAGTTTCTAGAAGAACTTTTTCATCAAATGAAATCCTACAAAAATAAATTTGTCCAGCTTGTTTACTTAAACAAGTTCTTGTTAACTTGCTATTCACAGTTTTCTTTTTATTTATTTATATATATGCCTATATTATAGTGAACTTGAAATAACAAGAGTTGAATAATGGTTCATAATTCGAAAAAGTTTCTTGATAAAATATCAAACTTACAACACTTTTAGATTTGTCACCATGCTACCGATAATTAGTGGAAAAAAAATATATTCTCAAGCTCCATTTGTTTCGTGAAAAATGAACAATTTGGAACACGTTTTCCTAAAAAAGATCGCTTCTTTTGCTTATAAAAATACATTAAATTATTATACTTTCATCACCCGTAAAAATGTTTAGGCATAAATTTTTGTTAATAATGAAAATTTCTTTCATTGACTAATTATTTCAAGTGATATAAATAATTATTTTTAGGAAAATATTTTTCAAATCATTCATTTTCTACAAAACAAACCGAGCATACGGCTCCTTTCGTTTCACGGAAAACAATTTTCAAGAAAATGTTTTTCATAATTTTCGGCGTTCGGTTCACGAAAAATAAATCAATCAAGAAAACATTTTCCGCCAATGAAAAGCCTTCAAAAGTGGTGAAAATATTTTCCGTTTTTCAGAAAGCGAAAAACATTTTCCATGGTCTTTGTATCTCCTCTAGACCAAGCACTTTCTTTCACCAAACACCTCTTCCTTTTATTTTTATTTTCCTTTTCTTTTTAAAAAAATCATGTTTTAAATTATTTTTAATTTTTATTTTCAACTTATTTTTAATTTTCTTTTCTTTCCTTGACTACGGCTGGCGATAGGCCAAGGAAGAAGCATAAAGAAAAAGAAAGAAAAGGAAAAAATCATTAAAGAATTCAAATTTTTTTGGTAATTTTCCTCAGAAAATCAAATCAGATACCAAATGGTGAAAAATATTTTCTTGTTCATTTTCAAGTTTCGGTCGAACACCGGAAAATATTGTCATCTTCCTAGAAAATTGCTTGGAAAATATTTCTCAGAAATGTCGCATTTTTCGCAAAACAAACGGAGCCTAAAATTATAAAATTTCTATGATGTATGGAACTAAGAGAGTTCATGTTCCTGAAATTAGGCACCTAAATCATGATGGAAACTTTTCATATACCATACAGAATTAGGCATCCAAATATATTTAACCGCAAGCACTATCTCGTACTTATGTACCTACAATACTCGGCTTTTATTATTATCCAGATTTTCTCATTGCATATATGTAACATTTAGGAGATTGATGATCAAGTATAGTGACCAATATGCTTCCTTTTCGATCTCTTCCAAGAATGCCTCGAGGTTCCTATCCGATGACCCACCTTCTTCGGCAGCTTCTCATGCCAAACCCTTCCGCTTCTTGGCATTCCTCCTAATTTCCTCTCCCTCCTCTCCATCTCCTACTCCCAATTCCAGGCACCTCTTGATCTCGTCTCCTTCCATGGGACTACCATTCCCTCTCCTTCCTCTTCTTTGTCCCTGCGGAGCAACCACGAGAATGGCTGGCCAGCGCCAAGCGCCCCTTGTGCCATCTCTTCCATTTGTAGGCTCGATAGCACGGAGTTGCTCTCGAACGACACGAAATCAAGGCAGCCTCCAGCTTGGTGTGTGGCTATCAGTTGTAGTCTCGCGAGCCCCAGAAGAGATCGCCTTTGAAGGATTTGTCCGAGGCCTTGTCCTTCCAAGAACGCGGAAAGGATTAGCGGGCCGATTACCAACATGGTAAGATTATGACCTATGGCTTTCAAGGACCCAGGGTCTAGTTCATTGAATGGGCTCACGAGCACTTTCGGATTCTTCTCTTCTTTGATGATACTAGCCTATCGAAGGGATTAGCAAGCCGATCCCGGCAAAAAGAATCGTTATTGATGGTTGAGGGACTGTGAAGAGAATGGGCCACATAAGCCACCAAAGAACGACCATCATATAAGTCGCTCGCAAACTCGCAGCCTTCATCGCGACTGGCAACGATGAGGTCTATCAGGGTTTCTGAACCTCGCTTCATTTTGAGCATGTAGCATTCGAAGTCGACGGCCGGATTGAGCCCATCTCAGAGCTGCGGGGAAGGTTGCATAAACCTTCGGGAGGCTCGTCGGACTTAATCATGCGGGGGCAAAGCCGACATGGCGTGGCAAAGGCGACATGCGCACAGTCACATGGAAGACTCCTATCAAATTGGAGAGCCTTGTTTTTTTTTTTTTTTGATAACCGAGGTGTTCGCCGGCCGGCTAGTTAGGGCTCAAACCAGCGGTGATGCCCGACTAGTCCTCGAGGGGGGCTAGCGTAGCATCCCACCGCCACGACCTCCAACTTAAATCGCCGATGGGCAAGTTTGAACCCGGGACCTCTCGTGAAAGGAACTGAGTGCAAACCAACGCGGCCACCGATGGATGGGTGGAGAGCCTTGTTCATGTGGCCCTAATTCGGAAAAACTTCAATTGGAAAGTTGAGAGGATCCATATGGGCCCATTTGGTTCGACTTTAGGGGATGCAAGTACTTTTAGGCTCCGTTCGTTTGACGGAAAATATTCTCCTTTTGGAAAATATTTTCCCGGAAGTCATTTTCCTGGAAAATATTTTTCCGGAACATAATTTTCCGGTGTTTGGCGACTAATATGAAAAAGTTTAGAAAAATATTTTTCGCTGGCGCCTGGCGGCGGGGACCGGCGGCTGTGGCGGCGGCGGGCGACCGGCGGTGGTGGCGGCGGCGGCGGGCGACCGGCGGCGGCCTGCGATCGGCGGCGACCGACGGCGGGCGACCGGCGGCGGCGGGCGACCTGCGGCGGCTGCGGCAGGCGACCGGCGGCAGCTGGCGATCGCGGCGGCGGTGAGCGACTTTAGTGAAGAAGAAGAAGAAGAAGTTCCGGAAAATGATTTCCGCTTTTAAAATGATTTCCGCTTTTGAAGAAGCGGAAGTCATTTTCCATAGACTTAGGCTATTTTGTGAGAGAGGGAAGGAAAATATTTTCCCACGGAAAACGTTTTCCGCCCCCCGAACACCGGAAAATCTGAAAAATATTTTTCGCAAGAATATTTTCCGCCAAACGAACGGAGCCTTAGTCTTAAGAGATTTTCCGAAATGCAATTAGTGTTTGACAAGTGTTTTTTAAAATCAACTTTGGTTAAAGGACTTTTGCTAATATTTTTTTAAGAAAAAAAAAGGGCTATGGTGGAGCTTAACCACCGGCCACCGCCGTCGGCTAGATCTGGTCGCTGGCCATCGCCGCCCGGGGTCGCGCGACCCTCCTACGACCACCGCCTGGGGTCGCTGGACCTCAGGTGTCGCCTGGGTCGCGTGACCTAGGCAACGCTTGGCCTGGGTTGCGTGACCCGGGCGACGCCTATGGTCCAGCGACCCCAGTTGGCTTGGGTCACATGACCCAAGTGACGCCCAAGGTCCGGTGACCCCAAGCGGCGGTCGCCGAGGTCGCGCGACCCCCAGGCGGTGGTCACTGGGGTCGAGCTAACCCTCAGGCGGCGATCGCCGTTCGCCAGACCTGCCTCTAGAGATAATGAACAGTCGCGATGAACAATGCAAGTTGCATTCCGAAAATGCAACTTCTCAATACACCTCCACCCTTGCATTGGTCAAAAGTCCATTGGAGAGCATTCCAAATGCAATTGCATCTCCTCAAAGTGAGTAAAAAAAGTTGCCAAATACCATTTACATTTGACTAAGGGACTTTAGAACCCAAACGAGCATTTCAAATGCTCAATCAAACGGGGCCATAGTAGTTTGGTCTATAGAATTACTAATGATGAATAGATGCAATTCTTCTTTCTCTAAAGTATTAAAATTATTTTGATTTTGCATGCTTTAGAGACTGTTCCGTGGTTGATGAAGTTGGGTTTCGTTCTTAGAACCGTAAGAACAACAAGCAAAAACAATAACTATTTATTTTCTGCGTCATCGACTCGGAAAAGTCAATGACGTCTCTGTAACCCTTCCGTTCTCCCCCCACTTTTTTCTCTTCGTGTCTTTTTCAACCTTCAACCATGGGAAGACCTCCCTCTCTTGTTGATTTTGTTTGTGTTTTTATATTGTTTTTTTTTTTTATTGTTCTGCTCTTGTTTTTCCATTTTTCCCGATCTACATGTGAGAGTTGAACTCTCTGGATCTAGTTCTACAATTGTGAGCAATTCTCTCCCGATCTAAATCTAGGAGTCTAATAAATATATATTTGGGGAAGTTGACGCCCTCGTGCTCTGTCCGTATGCAAGTCATCTATCTTCAGCTTCAATGGTGATTGGAAGAACTCTAGTGTCATGCTGAATCACAAAGAATTACTCCCCCAAATGTTAGATTTGTGTTCGTTCAACCTGTTTTGGTTGTTTCCGTGTAGCGATGTAAACCAAACCTATACACACATTGTCAATTAGCAATGCCGTAGCTACTGGAGGATAAATTTCCGACGTGTGTTCATCATTGACGAAGATACAAGATTTGGTGATTGGCCATTGATTATTTTGCTTAATAAATATATTAGGAACGAGCGTGTGCTTAACCCTACTAATAATGTGTTGATCTGTTTGTTTTATAAATTTGGCTTTATATTGCAATATTCTGTTTACCCTGCTTTGATTCACTTTGTTACGAAGTCTATGTACTTCTTATATATGATGTTTAAGCAATGAATACAATTTTCTTTAAATAAAAAAAAACTTGGAAAAGCCACCGATAATGATTTGGCAGATTGTAGAACCACAGTTTTGGGAAGTAAATTAATACAAGATACGACAAAATGTATATCCATTGGCGCACACGTTCTTTTTGTTTTCTTTAATCTTGGGGCTCGGATGTAGAGACTTGGCCACTTGATGGCTTATTAGACACCTTATAAGCCATGAACCGACCAGATCTAGATTTTTAACTTGTGCAGGAGCCTTGATCTAGAGTAGTTTTCATGCAACGTACTTCTTCATTTAAATAATACATGACGATTCTACTATTCTAGATTTTCTTCCATGTTGGTAATTTTTGAAACAAAAGGTAAGTGACCAAAATTGCTGGTAAAAAATTACAGGTCATTTCCAATGATTTATAAGTGATTTATCAAGAATTTTATGAAATTACTAACTCTTTCTCACATATCATTTATTTATCACCTTCTCTTGTTTTTTTTTAACCAACTTTTATCCATCTTTCTTACCAACGTCTTGAATTACTAGCTCCTAGATAAATTTACTAATCTTTATTTGAATAACGTGCCAACTGTTTTAACAAATCAAAAGGCCTCGGCCCACTACTGATCAGCACATTCGCAAGGCCATACCATTTTGAGCACAACTGGGCTCGGTTCAGTAAACACCAGACCTCTCATCTTCGGCTCGTCCATTTCACCAAAAGCTCCATCACCATCAATCGATCGTCTACCACCTCCGATCAGCAACGGTCGCCGTCAAATCTCCCTTGCCAGCCACCACAGCCTCTGCCGTGACGGAGCAGAGCACCGACGCTCATCACCACTAATCGAACTTCTCTCACGCTCATCTTCAGTGCTCTGGACCAAGTCCAGGTCGTCCTATATCCAATCAAAGTCTAGAAACGATTTCGGTTTATTCCTGCTTTGCCTTTGAATTTCTGTTCTGTTCTGTTTTCTTCCATTTTCATTGGTGTGCTCCGAATTCTGTTGCTACTGGTCGCTGTGCGGAGGAGGAATCAAGTTTTCAATGAAGTGACCGAGTAAGAGCAAGTCACTTGACGATGGAAGCTCGCTGATCCCATTTGACAACGTCATAATCGTGACAATGGATTCTCTCTCTTTATCTCTCTCTACATTCGTCATCTTCATATGCACATTTGCTCTTATGTCCACAAGTAATGACATTGTTGTTCCCTGTTTCTGAACTGGTGAGCGCGAAGTACTCCGAGCTAGTTCAAAACTTTCTCGCCAGCGCCGATCATCACCGATGATGCATCAAGGACCTTCTCTCATGAGTTCAACAGCCGAGTGGGACCGCTATCACGTCTCATCAAGGCTAATTCTCAATGCTCTGTTTTTTTGCCATTCTTCGTACAAAGTATAGGCTAAGAATTCCAATTGAGATTTCTGTGAAATATTCTTCAAATTTAGGATTCGATAATGATCTGCACTCATTTTGATGCTGTTGTGATAAACTTGGACCATTATACTTGCTTTGATGTTGTGTTTAGATCTCTTCTTCGAACTAATCACTATGTGTTCGTTAAGTAATATAGTAAAATCGAGTGGTCATGAATTCGTTGGCATTTGACGAGTTATGTTGGCTGGATTGAGATTATGCTTGCTGGCTTCGTATTTTATTGCTCGGCTGATTGGTGTTGTGGAAAATGCCTCGATCATGGCTTGAAAAGTGACATGCAAGAGGCACCTGTGAGCTCAAGCTCTTATTTGAGAATAAGTTGATCACTTTATACCTTTATTTGAGCCAAGATTCACTCTGAACCCTTTTTGAGAAAACGATATCACTTCATGTCCTTAATTAAAATTTTTCTTTAAAATTACATTTAAATACTATTTTGTCAGGTCAACATTGATACGACACTTACGTGTTAGTCCACATCAATATTTATTTTTTTATTTTAAAGTAAGAATCACATTGAATAAAACAACATACGTTTTAAGGACCCAATTGCATAAAAAAATAATTTAGAAATCTTATTTAACATTTTGAATAAGTACCAAGTCATGCCTATTTCTCAAATTAGAAAAACATCACTCAATATAGTAAATAATGTTTGGGATGAGCTAGGGGTGAGCATCGATCCTCGTCTGGTTCCCCGGGAGACTGGGTCGGTTCTTGGTCCTGAGACCCCTAGACCCTACACCATACAGGTTGGTCTTCAATCTTGGGAGTTTACGGTTGGTCCAACCCAAACCAACCTTGTATATAATATATATTTATATATTATAAATGTTTTTATCTACTCTAAACTCTAGCGCCTCCTCCATTGCTCCGTTCCTTCTTATGTAGTTTGGTTTGCATTGCAAATTAGAAAGTAGAAAGAAACTAAGCCTAATTTGACCAAAAAAAAAAAATAGAAACCCTCTTTGTTTGCCTTGCTCTATTCGCCGCCTCACTCACCGCTCGCCTAGCTTGCCGCTTGCCTATCTTTGCTTGCCTAGCTCGCTTGGCCGCTCATCTCGCTCGCCTCTAGCCTCTCCTCGCTCGCCTCACGAGTGCAGTTTAGCTAGACAAATATACTTTGTTAAGTATTAATTATGTGTGTTGTTTGTTTTGTTTTCAGGTGTTCAAAAGTTGAAGAAAATAATTGAGAATGAACAAGATATGAAGTTGTATAATTTATACTTTATTTTATGTATTTTGAACTTCTTATGATTTAATTGTATCTCACGTGTTTCTTTTTATGTTTATTGCTTTAAGCAAGTGTGAAATTTATGTTGTTGCCTTATCTTATATTTATGTTTGATGTATACTGGTGTTCAGAGTTTGATTGCTCAATATCGCATTGTTGATGAATATATAATTTAAAATAGTATGTTTGTCTTTTCAAGGAATGCAAAAAATGAAATAAAAAAAAAATAATCGATAAGTCTCGGGTTGACCTTGGAACTAGTCCAAACCCATAGGGTCTATCCGGTCCTTGCTCCTAAGCTCAACAAGGTTAGTCTTCGATCGCAAAAATTGAGGACCAACACTGTGTGGATTGGTCCTTGAGTTAGGTGCTGGACTAACCCGGATCATGCTCACCTCTACTATGAACAGCATCAAAATAGAATACATAAGCTACATAAGAAATAATGAAATAGACTACTAGAAAAATGACCAACTATCGAGAAGGCTTGTTCAAAATTCTTTTATTTTCCCTTTTAGTATGCGAAAAAAGAGTCCATTTTCATTATTCATACTTAAACTATATTGCCACTCAACTCGGTACAATCTTCAAAGATTCATGCACATTTAACAATGGTACAAACATATAAATTCAAGTTAACATATAATATTTTATCATGAATCAATCCATTTTTTGATCCTCTACTTTAGCAAATTCTTCAACAAAGGCCTTCCGCTTTTGTCTGAAGATCCGCCTTCCTTGGAAGCCTCCATGGCCAAATCCTTCCACTATTTTGCATTCCTTCTAATTCCATCACCTCTCTCCATGTCCCATGACCAATTTCCCAAGCACTTCTTGATTTTACCTCCCTCAACAATAATGCTTTCTTCATTAATCTCAGACACTCGAACCCTGACCTTCGACACGTCCTTGATGAGATTTACGTTTATCATCTGGTCAACCCACTGTGGGAATGCCACCATCGGGACGTCGCATACCAAGCTCTCGATGTTGGTGAGTAACGCTAATTTAGGTTAGTAATCTCTGAAAAAAGAATTAGTAAATATAATGTATTGATAATCAAGTCAAATAAAAATTGGAAACTCAATAGGATTTGAAAAAAGAATAGTTAAATGTCGATACGCAATTCAAATTAGGATTACTAACTCAAAAATGTAAGTAATTAAATCGGATAAAAAGGTGGGAAATAATTCTAATTTAAGTTGGTGTTGAAACCTAAATTTTGACAATCCAGTCAGTTGTTCGTTGCATAAAAAATTAGGGATCGATCCCAGTCCCTAGACAAAAAATTAGTTAAATTGCATATAGATTATAAGCATTTGAATTTGTATTTAGGCTCATATAGTTGCATTTGCATTGGATTGGCGGTGGATGGACTCAAGTGCAAAGGTTTTGAACTCAATAGAATTAATTAGATCAAGCCCGTGCGAATTAAAGATTTAGCTAACTCATTATTCTCTGAAGTGGTTGAGATTGACATGTGCATTGCACTCGTGATACATCAAATTATGAGATATGGAGATAATATCATGAAAATCTTTTGGTCGCATTTGGGTAGGTTCATTCAATGTGGGTAGAGGAACAAAGGAAGAAAAATAGGAAAGTGAGTTATTTTATTCTTGGCCATATTGTTCACATTGCCGCAATGTACAGGGGAAGATTATGAAGCCATATATTGTTTAATATACAATGAGTGGAAACATGGGCTTTACTTCCTCCGGCAAGAGTTGGTCAACCAGGGAAAGAAATATTTGACTGAGGAAAGAAATATGTGAAGAGGTCGGTTCCTATGCAGTATAAATAGGCCATTGCATGGCCGAAGAAGGGGGTTGTTCTTTTGGGTCTGACGACACACAAAGTTTGACACACACGGCAGAAAAGAGAGAAGAGAAATCAAAATAGATGACCATAATAGAGAGAGAAACATGGCAGTGGCCTTGAAGAGTAAAGATGGTGATCCAACATTGATGTGTGTGGTCTTTCTTGCGAGTGCAGTTTGACTTGGTCAAGCATCCACTTGCGGCCAAATTCAAGACACCCACCTAGAGGATTGTCGTGTCCCTCGCACGACAAGCGTGAAGAACGGACACTCCCCGTGGGCTTGCCACTGCCATCTCGCCATTGGACCTTGCATTCACGCTATTGCTGCGTCAGTTTCGGCGACGCAACTTCAATGACACCGACGCTTGTTGCCTTCATACGATTTATCATCACGAGTCCCTCGGTTTGTCCGACAAATGCCGAAGTTGCCTTCCACATCACGAGGCTTCCTGCACCGCGACACTCGCCTGTACCAAGACAACGCTCGCTGCCAAGCCGAGTCCCACCACAAGCTGCTCCCCGTCGAGCCAATCCGTGGCTTGGAATTTCTCTATTTTGCAGGTTTTCTGGTGACCGAAAAGTTATTTTCCCTGGTGCCTACTCGACATCGCTCCTTGGCCAGCCATGAGTCCTGTGACCCTCTCACCATCGAACTCTCCCTGGCCGAGTCACACCGCAAGCCACCATCCATCCGTCCCGTGATCCGCAAGCCCGAGTTCGATCCGAGTTCAAATTTGGAAATATCCACCAAATTAGGTACGATTGATATCCAATGTTTTTTTTTAGAATATTTTAAATTCCTAGTTTAGGTGTTTTAAATATTCAGTGAATATTTGGTAGATTGCTAGATCTTAGGGATAATGCACGCAATATCCGCAAATTTCTAAAATACTCAAAATTAGGAATTTTTTCTAATTTGGCAACGTATCTGGACAACTATCCGACCTTATCCATAAGGTATGATATGCGGCGATACGGAAAATCGTTATCTTATCCATAATCACTTGGATACGATAATAGATTTTATTCGCTTTCCAAATTCGAATAATTAGTTTTCCGTCGATATCTATAACCCTATAATATGACTGTTAATTTGATTTCTTTTCTTAATTCAAATTTGATAAGAAGAATCTTGCAGATTGCGTGGATTGTTTGAATGCAGTTGTTATCTTTGTTTGATTGTTTTTTTTTAAATAAAGAAAATCCAAAAATATGTTAGTTAGGATTTAAATCAGAGGTTATTCATGTTTAGGATAGGTTTAGGATAACTTTCTTTGAATAAGTCAATAGGATAACCTTTTTATTTAAATTAGGAATTAGAGTAATTTATTTCCTAGTTTAATTTAGATATTATCATGATCTTGATGGTTCGTTTTGGGGTGATTTTAATTTCGAATTATCATGAAAAATACCCAAAAGAAGTCACTTTAGCATAGGTTAAATTACGTTTCCTAGAATTGATTGCATGTTAATTTAGGCATTTTTTTTAATTTCGAATTTCATTGGAAAAATACAAAAAATAAATTATTTATCCGTTATTAGAATTAGGTCATGCCGTTGCATGACATATAGTTTGCATGCTAGGTTGCATTAATCGTATGTCATTTTTTCCACGTCATTACATATAGGTTAGGTTGCATTTTAATAAAATGCAAACCCTAAAGAACAACTTGAGTGCATTGTTTTGTTAATTAGAAATCATATTACAATTGTCTGTGTGATTTTCTACTAACAATGTAGATGCTTGGGTTTCATTAAGGTACGTCATTCTCCTAATCTTGCAATTTATTTATTGCTTTCTTGGGTCTTAAATTGGTGATTTGTGCACTTGCATAAACACCTCACATGTTAGTGATTAAGTAATAAAATGGATTCAAACTGCCTGCATAGATATTTTTTGAAAAGAAAAGGTACCGAAAGGGCATTAGGTTAGATCTAGCGTAACCAAGTCCCCGAGCTTAGAATCTCTAGTTCGTAGGAATAAAACATATCTACTCATATTTTATTTAGGTTTCTAATCGACCTACCACAAATAAATTAGTGGCGACTCCAAGCATGAAAACTTTTGCATGTTAAAAACTTAAATCCTAAGTTACGAATTGGTAGGGTTTGGGAAGGCCCGAGTTAGGCTTAGTCTTAATAATCCATTAGCCTGAAAAATTTAGGTTGCGATAGTTGATAATTTTGTGTATAAGTCAGTAAATTGAAAACATATATAAATTATGAAAATAAAGGTTGGCATATTAGTACAAAAATTGTGAATCTTGCAAACTAAAAAAAAAATTGGCAATTTCATAAAAAAAAGTGGTAGGTTATCAATAAGTTGCATTAAAAAAAGGAAAAATTTATAAGGGACTAAAGTGTCCTCATTTTCTCAAATAAGAGTCTGAAGTAGCCAAATCGCCTCAAATAAGGACATGAAGTGGCTAAATTATCTCAAATAAGGACTTTTGGTGAGCCAATCAACATATGACTATTCCAACAGAAGTATTTTAGTCAAAAAAAATTCTAAATATATATTTTTAATTATTTTTACTTTCCTTTTCTTTTCTTCCCACTTCCCTCCACCGGCCATCACCTCAGTTGGCCTCAGGCAAGGGCGACTTTCACCTATGCCAGATCTAGTGAGGGCAACCCTCGCTCAGCCTTGGCAGCCTTGGCATCGGGCGAGGGTTGCCCTCACTTGGGCTGGGTGGTAAAGGGCGACCCTTGCCTACACTAGATCTAGTAAGGGCGATGGTGAGGGCAGCCCTAGGCTGGTTGGGGGAGGGTAGTGAAAAGAAGAAAAAAGAAAAAAATAGAAAAAAAATAAAAAGAAAAAATTCAAAAAAGTAAATGACAAAAACGTCCTTCGATCAAATAGGTCAAGCCATTTTTGGAGATTATATGGCTACTTCATATGCTTATTTGAAATAAGATTCACTTCTGATTTTTATTTGAGAAAACGATGGCGTTTTAAATTCTTATTTGAGAAGATGAGAAGATCACTTCAAGTTATTATTTGAAAATTTTCCGTGAAAAAGGTCATGGTTCAAGACCTAAGGATCAAAATGTGTATAAAATAGAGTTAATATCAGAAAAAATCATAAATTGATACACCTATGATAAATTTACTCCAAACTACTTTTTTTGATCACCAAAAACTGCAAACTGATACACTTGTGACTATTTTACCTTCAGTTAGTTCCATTAAATTTCACCATTAAATTTCTAAGTAAAATAACACGTAACAGTTAACGGGTGTATCAGTTTAAGATTTTACTCATCAGTTTGTCACAGATTTATCTGTTTGTGATTTTTTATGGCATTAATTTTATTTAACAGAGAGTAAATTTGTTAAAAATGTACTAGTTTAGGATTTTTTGTGGTCTAAAAATTAATTTTGCATAAATTTATCACATGTGTATCAATTTGGGATTTTTCGTGATTAAAAAATTAATTTTGAGTAAATTTATCATAAATATACCGATTTAAAATTTTCGAAGTATTAATCTTATATAATTTATATGTGGCCTCGTCAATGACATTTCCTCGTAACTCCACCTTTTCGCTCACATAATGTATGTGTGGCGTCGTCAATGACGTTTCCTCATATCTCTGTCGCTCATTTTTGACCAGTCAATATGACACAAACCGTTTGATTGCATCTGGCTTTCCCCTTCCTCGAGTCAAGTCATGAATCGTGACAAAATCATCTTCCTTGACGAAAAAGAGCTTTCGACCTCATACGTTAACTTTAAAGAATTCAGATTAATAGATAAAAAGGCACAAGAACGAAATTACATTTCGTCTTGTCTCTTTCTCTCTCTTAGGATTTTTTTTATATATAAAATTTTTCTATAATTTATTTGGTCAACACAAAAAAATTAGATGTTAGCATCAAGTTATTAAATTAGCATTGAGGTGGCACTTATGTGTATTATTTCTATTTTTTTTATTTTAACAAAAGAATCAACTCGAAAAAAAAATCATATACTTTAGAAACTTGATTGAACAATTTAAAAGAACTCATGGACCTCCGATACCCTTTTCCTTAAGTTAAAAAAAATCACTTAATATAGTGATAATGTTTTATACCAGCAGTATCAAAATAGGATAATTCACCTATAATTGGAATAATGAAATGGACAAGTAAAAGAGCTACCAATTATTGATAAGAATTGTTCTAAATTCTTTTATTTTTCCCTTTCATTGTACAAGGAAAGTCGTATTCATACATCAACTATATCACCACTCGACTCGGCACAATTTTCAATACATAGTCTCTAGCAATATTAAAATTCAAGCTAACATATAACATTTTATCGTGAATTAATCTTTTTTTTTGTTGAAATTGTGAATTAATCTACTTTAGTGAATTCTTCAGCAAAGGCCTTGAGATTTTTGTCTGAAGACCCACCATCCTTGGAAGCCTCCCTGGCCAAATCCTTCCACTTCTTTGCATTCTTTCTAATTCCGTCACCTCTCTCTCCACCTCCCATGACCAATTCCAAGCACTTCTTGATTTCACCACCCTCAACGATAATGTCTTCTTTATCAATCTCGGACAATCGAACCCCGACCTTCCACACATCCTCGACGAGCTTCGAGTTTGTCATCTGATCGGTAAATTGTGGGAACGCCACCATTGGAACGCCACACACCAAGCTCTCGAGCGTGGAGTTCCACCCACAGTGTGTGAAGAAACATCCTACCGAAGGATGCGACAAGACATTGATTTGAGAGCACCATGGGACTATCACTCCCTTCTTGTCTAATTGCTCTTCGTGAATGAGTTCATCATCATCTCCATCCTTCTTTCTCATCACCCACAAGAATGGCCGGCCGGTCTCTAGCAATCCGCGAGCCATTTCTCGCTTTTGCGCCTTCGAGAACTTCGACATGCTTCCAAAGGCTACGTAAATTACCGAACCTTCCTCCTTTGTATTTAACCATTGAACATAATCCTCAGAGCCCCAACAGAGGTCATCTTTGGAGGATTTATCAGAAGAATTATGATCCTGGATATCTAGGAAACGGAACGAGACAAGAGGCCCGACTCCGATCAAATTCAGTGTACTAATCGACCTCAATACCTCAAGTTCAAGCACATCAAAGGTGTTCACAAGAACTACTTTTGGATTTCCCCCCTCTTTTAGCTGCTCAAATTGGCTTTGCATTTGCGGCAGAGCGAAAGCATACTGGTTTTTGAGGTTGAAAAAGGAGGGGAGGTCGTGATTGGTTAGTGGCGGTAGGCCGGGCAGTCGTATTAGCGATGTTGTATCACAACTTTGGCTTGTAACGTTCTTTATCACATCCTCATAGCCATTGAAGTAATGGTAGTATACGCTGAAGACAGTCGCAGGTTGAATCCAAACGAGAACTGATGGGATTTGAAGAGAACGAGCGACGTAATCGGCCCAAGGGATCATCGTGTTGAGTACACATGAGAACCTAAGGCCTTGTCCAGAACTACACTTGATGAAGCCTCTAAGAGCTTCTGACCCCCGCCGCTTCAGCTCGACGATGAAGTGATTGACGTCATCCCCTAGCTCGATCCCATCATCATAGCCATCGGAGAATGTGGTGAAGGTGTAAGCTTCAAGGCAAACTGGATCGATCATGTGGCGGATGGCGGACACGGTGGTGAAGAAAGTAACATGACCGCCGAAGTGCGTGAGGCGCTCGGCTAGCTGGAGGGCTGGGTTTATAGCACCGCGGCCTGGGAACGCTACGAGGAGAAGTGGGGAGGAGCCATGGTTTTAGGAGCCAGCTAGGGATGTGCAAATGATGAGACCAGGAAAGAAGTTATATAAAAAGACATGCCTCGTCTTCGACATAGAATTAGTCGACACTTAAAGCTTCGCATTCGATGGTCTCATTATGATAAACAATGTCTATCGCAAATGTAATGGACGAGGGCAGTTAAGCGTAGGTGGCAGATATTTGGATGGGTCGGCTCAAATTTAATTGGATTACATCACATTAAAATTGGCTCGAGGAAGCTCATGTGTCGTAATTCGATGACATGACATTCTCATCTTTGACATATTTTTCACGTACGACTTTGGAAAAGTCTTTTGTCAGAATATTCGCATATACAATCAATTTCATTGAACAACTTAATGTCGTTATTATAGTTAACAAGTATCCTCTAAAATAATTGTGAGGGACGTACAAATAATGTCAGACCGCTCGATGTGCTTCTGCACTTTGTTTTCGTCAGAATTCTTCTGTACTTTTTTCTTTCTGTACTTTGAGTTAACCAAAAATTTTATCCTACTCAGCACTCTCCGTCATCGCTTGCAAGTCAAATTCAAATGTGCCTGCACATGAAAATTAACAATATTACACTAGGAAGAAAACAGGCAAAAGGAACCTTCTAAAAGAGACAACAAAATATTAAGAATTAATATCACGAAAAATCTCAAACTGATATATTTATGATTGATCACAAAAAACTCTAAATTAATACATCTATGATAAATTTACCTTCCATTAACTTTCATTAAATTATACAGTCAAATTGCTGAGTTGGATGATACGTTGCAATCGACGAGTGTACCAACTTGAGATTTTACCATCAATTTGTCACATATGTAATAATTTGTGGTTTTTCGTGGTATTAATATACGGAAACTAACTTAGAGTAAATTTGTTATAAGAGTGTTAGTTTAAGGTTTTTGGTGGTCAATAAATTAGTTTGAAGTAAATTTATCATATGTGTACTAGTTTGAGATTTTTGGTGATTAAAAAATTTGTTTTGGATAAATTTGTCACAAGTGTACCGATTTAGGATTTTTCGTGATATTAACTCAAATAATGAGCAGCTAATTAACTTATGATTTTGACTTTAGGCCTTGAATTTCCGACTGAGGAATAGTTGTCACCAAAGATTTATGGGTTATCATACCGTCCACCTTCAACAGAGCTAGATCGTAGTTATGTCATTTTTAGTTAAGCATAATTTAAGTGTAACTTATTGGTACGCTAAGATTAATCCATTTAAAATAAACTCAACCCTTTTAAAATGATAAATAATATTAAGCATAACTTATTCATCGTTATTTTGTTTTATTTCCCATATCTTTATCTGTTGTAAATAAAAGGCGAAATGAAACAAAAAATAGCGAAAAAATAAAAAGAATATCATATTTAAAGAATTAGTTTCATTTTCATATGAATATATAAATATGTATATATTTTCTACTCTTGAGTTATATTTAGTTTTATTAGGAAGAATTACAGATAGACCAAACCTTATACCCAAAAATAGAAGGCAACCAAAATAAAAAGAAAATTAAACAATAAAGAGAAGATAATAAACTTATAACTTTTAAGTTCAGGCATGACTTTAAGTTTAGGCCTTGAATTTGTAATTGTGCTTGGGCAATTTCTGGCCTTGTTCATTTGTCAGGTGCTAGCATAACGGTCAATAGGCATGCTGCCCTACCGGTAAAGGAATTAGGGGGGTGGGTGTCATGCCCCGAACCCACGAGCGCGCTAACATCCTACCAATGGTCATGTAATGCCAACGTCCCAGGATGCGTCGCCAAGCCAAACGAATAACATCGAATAAACGCATGCGGAAGCAGACTAGATTCACCGAAACAACAATCAATAAAACGGGATAGTAAGAAAAGCACTTTGAGAAGAAAACCAATGAAGCCATTTTATAAATACAATGTCAATCCCTGGAAGATACAATATACAAGCCTATCACAAGGCCACCTCCTAAAAGACCATACATAAACAAAAAAGGATTTGGTGGTCGGATTAACCTAGCTTTACTATCAAAAGGGGCGGTCAAAAAGATGGGATATCCAAATCCATCATCACAACTGACCATAACTCGGAGGAGGCTCCGGATCGGACTCCACTTTGTCCACTTCGAACTCCATGTCATCCGGACCAGTATCAGGATTGATGATAGCTTCGTCAGGAGGATCGAGATCCAAGGGGTCCCAAACCTCATCTCTATCGCCGCCATCAGGAGGTCCATTAAAGCCCTTTATCGGGCTAAATCGCCTACCCCCTCCCCTAATGAACCATACTATGAATTCATGTGGTTGCCACAGCTCAAGCCCCTCGTTAACCCAGACGATTGACTTATGCTTCTCATAAACCTTACCCGGTCCCATCGGGAACTCTACAATTATTGTGCTCATATCCATGGACACGCCAAAATGTATCGGAGGACGATTCATGGTCGGGGGTTTGAAAATAGTTAATAAACAACAATGAAATAAACTCAGTGAGTTAATGACCTAAGCCTTGATAAGGAAATCAACTCATCTCGGATGCACCTAAAATATGTAGCATATTATTGATAGTAAATTAATAGCAAAGCTACCCTTGCTTTGCCTTAACTATATACACGAGCAGATCACCCAGTCTCGCAGAAGTAAACGTGCCATTAAACAATCGTAGGCATTCTTACCTTGCCTTGGCACACACGCCCTGCACATTATGAACTCCATATATAATCATAATGCAATAAGCATAAAATGCAATCATAATACGCAACAGCTTTCCCATGCATAATGCATCCACACGAGTCTCGATTATAAGGTGAAACCGCTTTGGCTCGTCCCATACCTTGCCTCACAATTTCATCCCATAATCAAGTACAATGCTACTATACTCTATCACGCGTATTCAGATTAGTACAGCCACTCAAGGCATGACACAACCCACGACATTCGTATCAGGTTGGCGATCTTCCGACATAACCGGGCATCGTCCCGCCCCGTCGAGCACGGCATCGTCTCACCCAACCTTAATGACAGCATTCCATAAAAGGGGTCGTTTCGAATCCAATTTGCAAATGGCTTCATCTCACCCTATCCCCAGCGATGGCATCCAATTATCAAATTGGGCACGACCTGTCATGGCCACGGCCAAACCCTAGGTTGGTGATCTTCCGGTATAACCGGGTACAATTGAAAGTTTTAGGTGATCATGCACACATAGCAATTACTTAAGCCAATTCATTTCTCTCATTTAACTAATGCACATATGATTGTGCTCACATATCGAGATACTATAATTTTCATGCCAAAAATGCGGTAATTAAATCACATGTGACAACGTACACGTAATTAAACCGCCAAACTTTGCATGCTCCCATATTTAAACATCATTGTCCTATTTAACCCATAAAATTTGACATATAAACCTGACACCTCGAGTTATATCGTTCATATGCTCGCAATTCCATCCTTAAAAATAGCAATACAATTCATTTTGCAATACTAGCTAATTTATACGGCAATTTCCAACATAAGTATCACAATTCAAGCCTAAAACAATCACAAATTATTATTAAAAACTACAAAAAAAAATTAATAAAAAATTAATATTTAAATTCCGAAAATTAATTTATTTAATAAGAAAATATTAATTATAAAATAATCCGATAGCTTATCATCAAATCCTTGATAGCTTATCACTTAAAATCCGATAGCTTATCGCATTTCTTGATAACTTATCACTACCACTTATCACTTATTGCGATAGCTTATCGATTAATTCCTAATTAATTAGCACTAAACATAATTAACTTAATCTAAACTCATCCTAATCAAGTTTAACATACTAATCAAGGGATTAGGGCGAAAACTCACATGTTAGCAATTTTGACAACACTGATGCGACGGCGGCGGCGAGGGCTATGCGTGGCTTGGTCAAAAAATGACACGGGATGACGACAGACGGTTGGACAGCAGCACAGCAGATTCTGTGGGGCTGGTTTGGCTCATGGTGAGGGCGAACCGGCGAGGAAACGGCTCGGACGGATGGTACTCAGCGAGGGGGCGGTCACGGCTTGTCATGATTCTCGACGGTTGGCTCCACGGCAGCAAAAACAGCAGCCAAGGGGCTGTTCTTGCTGGTTCAGCCGAAGGAAAGAAAAGAGGGGTGAGGGGGCCGGATTTTTGAGAGAGAGAGAGAGAGAGAGAGAGAGAGAGAGAGAGAGAGAGAGAGATTTCTCTTCTAGAAAGGCTTCTTGATCAAGCCAAACTCAAGTCCAAGATCATCATTTCCCCACATAAATGCCAAGACTTTCTCTCCATTTTGTCACTTCTCAATTAATGCTAGAAGGGCAAAATATAATTTCACAAAGTATAGTATAAAATACTATACGTGTATATGGGCTAGAATTTTGTACGGGCTTGTATAAATTGAGTTTGAGCTCAAAAGGATTAAGATTGGGCTTGAAAATGCTGTTGGGCTCAAATTGGGCTAAGTGGGCTTAATGGGCCTAATTGGGCCCACTTGAACTAGCTTGGGCCCAAGTGGCCGAAGCCCCTGTTGGGCGTGAGGCCCGATGGGTCTTTGCTAGGCCCACTTCCTCGTGCACTCCAATTCTCGGCCCGTTAACTCCTTTTCCAAGCATTTCGAGCAAACCAATAAATCAAAGGATTAATGAGGCTACGCCCAATAGCTTCATCTTGAAATCCTTGAAGGTTCGATAACCAAATTTGGATTCTAATTCATAGTCAAAATCGATCGATTGAGACTTTAGTATATCTCAAACTAACGGACGGCTGTTAGGAGTTACGCGTATTCGACCCGTGATTGATTTGATATCAATCCACATTTAAGCTTCTTAAGCTATGGATGATCTCGATTGTCATGTAATTGCGAGGGGTCAATCACTAGTTTCGAAGTACATGATCGTTAGGAATTGGTTTAGGATCACTCGCAATCCATACAATGGTTAGACGAAATCACCCACGATCCGATTGTATACTATTGGCGAAACATTCTATAACCGTTCTTTGATCGGTCTATAATGGCTCAAAATTTTCCCTCTTCAATCCTTATGGTTGAATTGTCAATCCATGATTGAGTACTTAGGTTGTGCGTACTCACTTTCTTAATAGCCTTTCTCTATCGATTAGTTTCTCATGAGTGATCAATTCAGAGCGAGATTTAATTAATAGTACATTGATGAATATAATCATTTCATTATATCCAGAATGAGGTTGAATTTGAGGATGTCATAGTTGTTGACACCTAAATTTTGCCTAGTCATTTAGGGTTTAATTGCGTAGAAAATTAGGGATTAATTTTTAGCCCCTAAACGAAAATATTTTCATTAAATTAATTGGCATATAGATGTTAGGCGCATTTGCATTAATAGAATTTAGTAAAAACATATTTTCCTTTTGTTTTATTTATTTGTTTAAAAAAATCATTATAAATTAAAAAAAAAGAAAGTAAAGAAGAAAAAACAAAAGAGAGAAGAGACAAAAGAGGGGAAGGCCATCTGCTTTCTCTCAGGTAGTGCACGTCAGAAGGGGGCTACGAGAAGAGAAGCCAAAAGGAAAGGAAAGGAAAAGTCAAAGAAAAAAATGAAAGAGAAAAAAAAAAAGAAAAAAGGCTTTTCTCCATACTCTGTTGACAGCGCAATCCATTCACAAAAAGGCAGAACGCAGCACGAAGCAGGAGAGCAGAATGCAGCAAGAAGCAGAAGCGATGCAGAAGGGCAGGCTGATCAACGGCAGCTTTGAGCTGAAAATAGAAAGAAAAAGAGCTGGCTTCATTGACTGATCGGGGACCGTTTTGAAGGGACACCAAAGAGAGAGGACGGGCCGGAATCTAAAAGGAGGAGGCTTGGCAAGAGATAGGGGGGTGAGAGTTTTCTGGAGACAAGGAGAGAACTCGAGAGAAACGGGGAGAGAACTTGAGGAGAGTCGGGGAGTTGAGAGCCTCGCCTGCTCGCCGGAGGGTCGCTCGAGTCGCCGTCGAACCTCCAGCCGTCGTGCCTCGCCCCGGTCAGCCGTGAACCAGGTAGGTCTTCATCCCCTTCCCCTGCCTCTCGGGTGCCGGGCACACCGAACTTATTCGGTGGTAGCCCGGCCCCGTCAATGGAGGCTTACACTTGTTCCACACTCAAACGAGTTGTTTTAAACGTCGTATGTCAAGAAGGCCATGAATCTCGTTAAAATCAGCCCTGTAGTTCCATTTCCCGACCCCGCCTACCACCTGTTCGGCAAAATGTCGAAACGAAACTCCAAATTTGTTTTTGCAAAACCGGCACTCTAAAACTTCAGTATATGCATGGTTTGTTTTAATGTGGTCACTGACTTCAAGTTTCTCGCTTTTGTTCATGTGGTTTCGTCGCGGGTCACACATCTCCGAGTCGGCCGCGTGTATACGTTTCCTCGTCGAAAGTTTCATTCTCGGTTGCTGGGTGTGCTCGCGATTTTAAGCGAAACAGTTAGCTATCTATCTTCATTTAATGTGTGTATGTCCTTGTATGTTCAGTGTTACTGTCTGTATGGGGTGGTCGAGAATTTGAGAGCCGAGAAATCCGATTTTTACACGTTAATGTCGGTTCCGTGACCGAAGTAAGTCGTCGGCTTTCGGCGGCCGACGGTGACGGCGTACGGCCGGCGCTTGCGGTCTGGGCCGTCGACCGGCGGTGGGCTTCCTCGACGTGGTCCCGGCGAGGCTCGGTGAAGGCCCCATGAAGAAATAGCTTAGGAAGCTCTCGGTGAAGAAGACCACGTGAGGAATAAAACAAAAAAGAAAGTAAAAAGAAAAATTAGAAAAGGCAAAGAAACAAAAGAAAAAAAGAAAAAAGAAAAAAGGAAAATCAAAAGAAAAGAATAAAAAATAGAAAAGGAGTGGGAACGCGAATCCTGGGTCAGGTCTCGGGCGAATCGGGTTAGGGGACCCGGTCCGGAATTATTATATTCTTAAAAATCTTAAAACATTAAAAATATTCAAAAATTCAAAAAATATTGAAAATTCGAAAATGTTTAAAAGACCCAAAAATCTAAAAAAAAAAATCTAAAAAGCATTAAAAAATTCTGAAAATTCAAAAACATTAAAAAAATTCTGAAAAATTCGAAAAATTCCAAAAAATTCAGAAAATTAGGAAATGTTCAAAAATCACTTTTTGGGCTTTATTTCACTAGATATCAGTTTTCATTTCATTCTGGGCTTAGTTTAAAATTCGTAAAAATTGAGAAAATCCTTTAAAAAAATTCTCAAAAATCGGACAAGCCATTAGGGCTTTACCTTGAGACTTTTGATTGCCTTTTCCTTTCTAGAGACGATGATAGGTCGTTGGTTGTTTATTTTGATTGTGCACTTTAAATACATTGGTTGTTATTTTCCATTTTTAACATGGTTAGGACGAGCTTTAGGCTTTTCGATAGGCTGCTCGGTACGTTAGTTTGCGAACGTTCAAGTTTAGGTATCGAAATGGCACTAGTTAGATCGCTAGTGTAATCAAGTCCTCGAATTTTGGAATTTCTGATTTTCACACGCATCGAGATAACGCTCCCACGTCTCGATTATGGTTTCTAGCCGACCCTTGATCATGGCTAGTGGCGACTCCATTCAAATGCGTAAATTAGAAAATTCTCGTCGCACGAGGTTTGAGGATTGGGAGTGCCTTAGTCTTTGGATTAATGAACTATTTGGTTTGTCTTTCGAACGAATCAATCATTGTTCACATCCATCAACAAATACCTATTGACCTAACCTTTCGGGACGGGGAGGTCGCACAACAGTGAGGATGCTAGTATCACAGGTGCAGGGTTTGACTCCCGCGTTCTGCAAGAGGTAGAGCAAAAGTCAGAGAGTGAGGAGAGTTAGAGATAGGACAAACAAAAAAAAAGTTCCAACATAGTGGCAATAATTAGAATTAACGGCATGAATATATGGCTCGCACGAAGAAACCGAGCAGATAGAAAACAGACTAAGGAATAGTTGTCACCAGAGATGTATGAGGTATTATACCATCCACCTCTATTGGGTTTTGACCATATACGGTTTTGCGAAAAATAAATGATTTGAAAAATATTTTTCTAAAAATGATCTCTTATATTGCTTGGAATAATTAATCAATGGAAAATGTTTTCATTGTCAACAATAATTTATGACTAAACATTTTCATTAATGATGAAAATATTTTTCATTCATTCATTTTTGTAAGTGATACAAACGATCATTTTTAGAAAGATGTTTTTCAAATAATTCATTTTTACGCGTGAGACAAACGAAGCCTAAGATTGATCCGTTTTTTTTTCTTTTGGACGTAGGATTGATCCATTTAAGATGATGAATAATGTTAAGCATAACTTATTCAAATTTACGTCGTTTTATTTCCCATTTCTTAATTTGTTTAAAAAGAAAAGCTCAAATTGAAGCTAACATAAGTGAAAAATAAAGAAACATAGCAAATTTACTATATCTAATTTACTAAATCTTTCAATTGTACAATTTATTCTTAAACTTTTTGATAATTTGCAAATTTAGTTCTAAACTTTTTTGGATTAATATCATGAAAAATCCCAAACTAATGATTGAAATAATATTGATCTACATGCCTCGTCTATTGACACTTGTGCATTTATTTTAGCCTTTCAAGTAGTCATAGGCTCATGTGTTGCGTGATAAATACCGCATTAGTAAAAAAAAAAGATAGCTTACATGGTGTTTATGGCCTAAATCCAATAAGAAAAAATGAGGGAATTTTTTAAAAAACTTGAAAAATCAACCCAGCCGCAAATCCCAAGTGCCAGTCCAAGAGTTCGAAAGTTGAATTTTACTATATGTCAAGGTTCTAAGGTCTCATTGTTTGAATAATATAAAATTGATAGTCGGATTTGAGCACGTTCATGGCAGGGTTCTAGATTTGGTTGGATGTCTTGAATTATGGTGGGTGTAAGAAGAAAAACAAAGACAAAGGGAAATTAGCATGATTTATGGTCGGCTATCTTTGGGTAGACCGTCCACCATTAAATGCTTTCATAAGGAAAAGAGGAGCTCTTGTTTGGTTTTTTGTCAAAGAGCATGAAGTTTAAACATTATCAGAGGAGCCAAGACTTCATGGTCTTTGGCTCATTTAATGTTTGTGTTTTTTTGTTGTTGACATTTTGTTTTTAGGATAGTAAGTGTGTGAGATATTTGTCTTCGTCATTTATTGTAATGTAGGTGTTCTGCTATACTATAAGGATGTAACGGTAAGTGTTGTAAATTGAAGCCATCGGAAAGCATTCCAAGAACAATTTCTCCCTCCGGCTTGTGCACTCATTCTAAATTTCCAAAATTATTATTATTCTTTTTGATTCCAACATTCATAGGGTTAACAACAGAAATTTTTCCGTGTTAGAGATTTCTTGAGTTACTTGCAATTATGAAATATAGTTGGTAAAAAAAATTGACACGTAACTTGCTTTTCAGAAAATCTGCTAATAAGTTACCAACATCATAAGGAATTTATTAATTTCAAAATTAATCAGTAAGTTACTAACTTTTTAAATTCTACAAGTGTGGTTAATAAATTACGAAGATTATACTTGAATTTACCAATATCTAAACAACACAGTAAGATGCTGACTTTTTTTAAATTCTATACTATGGTCATTAAACTACCTACATTTTATTGAATTCACCAAAGTCTAATTAAATTTACAAGTCACTGACTTTTTTTAAAAAGAATTTGACAAGTGTGGTTTATACATAATCAATATTGTAACGAATTCACGAACGTCCATAAATTGGTGAATTACTAAATTCTTTCAAATTTTACAAAGTATGATTGGTAAATTGCCAAAATGGCTAGGAAATTTACCAAAGTCCAAGTTAATTGGTAAGTTACTATTTTTTTTTTCAGATTTTACAGAGTATGATTATTAAATTACCAATATTGTAATGAATTTACCAACATCTAAATGAAGTAAAAAGTTACTAACCTCTTTTAAATTTTATAAGCGTGCTTAGTAAGTCCTAATAATTATTATCTTTTAAATTTCGAGCCAGTGCAGGTCTCTTCGGAATTCAACATTTGAAGCCCAGTTAGCTCGGACTATCGGAACTTGTCAATAAACTTTAGGTGGGTCAGAGGCAATCCCGATCCAAACGAATAGTTAAAAAAAAAGGGAATATGAAACAAACAATCCATAAACTTTGGCCTAATATGTAATGTGGTTCATGAACTTTTAATTTGTTCATGATCCCTGAACTTTAACCGAATATGCAATGTGATTCCTAAACTTTTAATTTGTTTAATGTCATACTTGAACTTTTGATACATATTCAATTTAGTCCCTGTACTATATGAAAATGTTTAATATAGTTCTTCCATTAATTCAAGTTCGAGTACAACATTGAACATGTACCAAAAGTCTAGGAATCATATTGAACAAATTAAAAGTTCAGGGACCACATTTCATATTAAGATAAAGTTCAGGGACTATTTGTGTCATTATCCCTTTTTTTAGATTGAAAAAATTCTAACGTGATTAAAATTTGAAATTAATGGTTTCACAATATATTCCTTATTGTTTATTGGGAAAATTCCAAATTAGAGCCCGAAGTACCCTCATTTTCTCAAATAAAAGCTTAAAGTGGATATTGTTTTAAATAAGAGCATGAAGTGCTATAATTTTCTCAAATAAGGGCATGAAGTGAACTTTATTTCAAGTAAGGGTTTGAAGTGGCTATGTGAATTTCAAAGAAGAGTTTAACCTTATCAGCTGGTAAAGGCATTTTCGTTTTTTAATTTTTTTGATTTTTTTTCCTTTTTTTCTTTCTCTGTTTTTTTTCTTTCAATAAAAAAGCGAACTCAAAAAAGAAAAAAATGCTAAATTTAAAAAAAGAAAAAGAAAAAAGAAACACACAGGGCCATTGCCCCATTGTTGGTGGGGTGGTGACAATCACCAGTGGGGTCGCCGGCGCCTCAGCAAGGGCCGGCAACCCTTGCCAGAGCCGGGGAGAGGGCAGCGACCCTCTTGGTCTCCCTAGAAAACAGAACAATAGACAAATGAACATATACCCCGCAACAATCAATACCCATAACCACCAGACAAGGAAGAGAAAGAGAAGAGAAGAGAGGCTCTGAATCAGCTTCAAGCAGTGAGTGATCAGTGCTTGGGTCACACCCTCTCCTCCACAGATTCACCCATGTGAAATGGGAATGGGAATGGCACCATCACACTTATCCTTGTCATTATACCCTCTTTGCCTCTCTCTTCCCCATCTTCTCCTTGAGCCGAAGAAGAAGAACAACATAAAAAAGAAAACAGGAATAGACAAAAAAGCTATTGGACGAAAATGTCCCGATCTTGGCTTGAAAAGTGACATGCGAGAAGCACACGGATGCTTAGGCTCTTATTTGAGAATAAGCTGACCACTTTAGGTCCTTGCTTTAGACATGGTTAATTCTGGGTTCTTTTTGAGAAAACGATCTCATTTCAGGGTCTTATATAAAATTTCCCTTAAAATTACATTTAAATACTATTTTATCCTGTCAACATGGATATGACGCACACGTGTCCGTCCACATTAGCAATCGAACAAGAAATCCAAGAACACCCATACTGATCATGATATAAACCATACCTAGATACCTGAAGACTAGTTTTCTCGAGCTTTCTCTCCCATTGGTGAAAAAGGTCCCAAAATAAATTCATTGTCTCACTGGACTCATCTTTTTGTTTTTATTTTAACAGAAGAACCAATTCGAATAAAAGAACATATATTTAAAGGACCCAATTGCGCAAAAAAAAGATAATTCAGGGACCTTATTGAACAATTTGAAAAAGTTCAGAGTACATGCCTTTTTCTCACATTAGAAAAACATCACTCAATATAGTTAATAATGTTTAACACGAGCTGTATAAAAAATAGAATAATTCACCTAGAAATGGAATAATGAAATCGACTACTAGAAGAACTACCAATTATCCAGAAGGTTTGTGCCAAATTCTTTTATTTTCGCTTTTAGTACACAAAATAGAGTCCATATTCATTATTCATACATCAACTATATTGCCACTCAACTCGGTACAGTTTTCAAAGATTCATGCACATTTAAACAACGGTATGAACATATAAATTCAAGCTAGCATATGACATTTTATCACAAATCAATCCATTTTTTGATCCTGTACTTTAGTGAATTCTTCAAGAAAGGCTTTGAGATTTTTGTCCGAAGATCCACCTTCCTTGTAATCCTTCTTGGGCAAACCCTTCCACTTCTTTGCATTCCCTCTGATTCCATCGCCTCTCTCTCCACCACCCATGACCAACTCCAAGCACTTCTTAATTTCGCCTCCCTCAACAACGATGCCGTCTCTATTAATCTCGGGCACTCGCACCCCGACCTCCCACACAGCCTCAACAAGCTTCGAGTTTGTCATCTGGTCGGTAAATTGAGGGAATGCCACCATCGGAATGCCGCATGCCAAGCTCTCAAGTGTTGAGTTCCACCCGCAGTGAGTGAAGAAACATCCTATCGAAGGATGTGACAAGACCTCGATTTGAGAGCACCATGGGATTATCACTCCTCTCTTGTCTAATTCCTCTTTGTGAATGAGTTCATGATCATCTCCATCACTCTTTCTCATCACCCACAATAACGGCTGGCTGGTCTCTAGCAATCCGCACGCTATTTCTCGCTCTTGCGCCTTCGAGAACTTCGCTAAGCTTCCAAAGGCTACGTAAATTACAGACGCTTCCTTCTTTGTATTCAACCATTGAATATACTCCTCGGAGGCCCGAAAGTGGTCGCCTCTCAAAGATTTATCTGAAGAATTATGATCCTATGCATCTAGGAATCGGAACGGGACGAGGGGCCCGATTCCGACCAAATTCAGTGTACCAACCGCCCTTAATACCTCGAGTTCGAGCACATCAAAGGTGTTCATAAGTACTACTTTTGGATTTGCCCCCTCTTTTAGCTGCTCCATTTGGTGTTGCATTTGCGAGAGAGCAAAAGCATACTTGTTTTCGAGGTTGAAAAAGGAGGGGAGGTCGCGGTTGGTTAGTGGTGGTAGGCCAGGCAATCGTATTAGCAATGTCGTATCACAGCTTTGTCTCGTAACGTTCTTAATCATGTCCTCAAAGCCATTGAAGTAATGGTAGTATATGCCGCACACAGTCGCCGGTTGAATCCAAACGAGAACCGATTGGATTTGAAGGGAACGAGCAGCGTCGTCGGCCCAAGGGATCATCGTGTGGAGTACACACGTGAACCTAAGGCCTCGTCTAGAACTACACTCAATGAGGCCTTTGAGAGCTTCTGACCCCGCCGCTTCAGCTCAGCCATGAAGTGATTGATGTCATCCCCTAGCTCACACCCAACGTCGTAGCCATCGGAGAATGTGGCGAAGGTTATGTTGGATGTTTGTTCGTAAAACAAATAAAATAATGTTTTTTTCTTTATCCCACATAAAAAAATTTTAAGAAACACTACAAAAAAACACGTTTTTTCCGACGAAATTTCCAACGAAAAATTTGGAAAAATTCGTTGGAAAACGAATTTCCAACGAATTTTCCAACGAAAAAAAATTCGTTGGTAATAGGTCGTCGGAAATTTTTCCAACGAAAAATTTCAATTTTCGTTGGAAATTTGCGACGAATTTTATTTCCTTGGAAAATTCGTTGGAAAACTCGTGGCTAAATTCGTTGGAAAAACTACAAAATTTTTTTTCTGGTCGAAAAATCGTGGAAATTTTTTTTCCAACGAAAAATTTTTCGTTGGTAAAATTACAAATGTTTTTTTTTTGGTCGAAAAATCGTGGAAATTTTTTTTCCAACGAAAAATTTTTGTTGGTAAAATTACAAATGTTTTTTTTGGTCGAAAAATCGTGGAAATTTTTTTTCCAACGAATTTTTTTTTTCGAAAAATCGCCCTCGCCGCCTGCGAGGGCCAGCCTCGTTGCCGACGAGGGACGAGCTCGCCCAGATCTGGGCGACCTCGAGCTCGTCGCCGGCGAGGGCCGAGCTCGTCGCCGGCGAGGGCCGAGGTCGCCCAGATCTGGGCGAGCTCGGCCCTCGCTGACGATGAGCTCGAGCTCGCCCAGATCTGGACGACCTCGAGCTCACCGGCGATGGCGATGAGGTGGTTGAGGCGGCGGGCGAGGTGGCGGCCCATGGTGGCGTCGGGGGCGCCAACTGCCACGGGGGCTTGGCCCTGGATGGCCGTGGTGGCGAGGGAGCCAACGTCGCCTTGGATGGCCGCGGGGGAGGGAGCCGACGTCGCCCAGATCTGGGCGCGGAGGAGTTGAGGGCCCCGATCTTGGTGTCCATGGCGCCAGAGCCGGAGCCGGAGCCGGAGGAGGAGGGGGGGCAGCGGGGGAGGAGGCGGAGCGAGAAGGTGAAGGCGAGAGAGAGAGAGAGAGAGAGAGAGAGAGAGAATGTGGAATTGTTGCAGGAATTGAGCGCGAAAATATGAATAAGGAAGAAGTAGTGTTTTCGTTGCAAAATTCGTGGGAAATTTCCCATGAATTTTGCAACGAAAATTGTACACACTAAAATAATTGCCCGGAAAATTCAAATTCGTTGGAAATTTCCAACGAATTTTTTTTCGTTGGAAATTTTCAACGAATTTTCCAACGAATTTTCCAACGAACATTGTACACACTGAAATAATTGCCCGGAAATATGAAATTTGTTGGAAAATTTGTTGGAAATTTCCAACGAATTTTCCAACGAATATAAAAAAATGCCGAATAGTACCGGTTTTTTTGGAATTCGTTGGAAATTTCCAACGAATTTTCCAACCAAAATTATACACACTGAAATAATTGCCCGAAAAATTGAAATTCGTTGGAAAATTCATTGGAAATTTCCAACGAATTTTCCAACGAATATAAAAAATGCCGAATAGTACCGGTTTTTTGGAACTCGTTGGAAATTTCGTTGGAAATTTCCAACGACAAAAAATTCGTTGGAAATTTCCAACGAAATTTCCAACGAAAATTGTACACACTGAAATAATTGCCCGAAAAATTCAAATTCGTTGGAAAATTCGTTGGAAATTTCCAACGAATTTTCCAACAAATATAAAAATGCTGAATAGTACCGGTTTTTTTGGAACTCGTTGGAAAATTTGTTGGAAATTTCCAACGAATTTTCCAACGAATATAAAAAATGCCGAATAGTACCGGTTTTTTTGAATTTGTGGAAAAATTCATTTACAAGGAATTTTGCGACGAAAAATTTTTCGTTGGAAATTTCCAACGAATTTTGCTTTTCGTTGGAAAATTTGTCGAAAATTTGCGACGAAAATTTTTTCGTCGCAAATTTTCGTGGCAAAAATCCGATTTTTTTGTAGTGAAAGTGGGCCACTTTATAACTGTGAATATCTTCTTGCTCCTTAGAGTGAAGACAATGGGGTGTGTGCTAGTTCACACAATACCCGCGTGCGGGTGCGCAAGTAATTGCGCGATTTTGGCACGGTTTAATTAGCAATAATCCTTTTATTTTTTATTTTATTTCGTAAGGTTATCTCATTAATCTTTATTAGTTGAAAGGTTGTTTTTTGTTTATTAAATAATTTTCGAAATTATGAAAATTCGGAATTATATATATTTTTATTTTATTTTATTCCGAGTTTTACTTGTGTCTTTTGAATACAACTTCTTGTTCAGTTTTCAATCTTTCTCGAAGGGTTGCATTTGTTCAGTTTGCAACTTCTTCCGAAGGAATATTTTTGTTAGTTTTGCAACCTTTCGTAAAGAGTTGCCTATGTTCTTTAAGACCGATTTTTATATATGTCCGTTTTTGGTAAGAAGAAGAAGAAATCAATTTTTCAAGTCTTCTTTCGAAAACAACAGCCATCATTTTCAATTGTTTCCTAGAGAGACCCTAGAGAAATACTAGAATTGATATCCAGTATTCCCATTTTGAGACTTTGTTGTATCCTAGAGGATTTTTGCCGGTGACCATTAGCAACATTGTGAGGCAAATAAATCCTTAAGAAAAGTGATATCACACCTCAAAGTCCGACTTGATTGCTCTTTTGATTCGAAGCCATTTATTTTTACAAAAATCTTAAGGATTTATTTCTGTTCAACAATGGAGTCGGAGACAATCAAAATCATGAACCAAGACATGGTCAAATTGGATTGGTTCAATGGGAACAACTATGCTCGCTAGAGGGACAAGATGATGTTCCTAGTCACTACCCTGAAGATATCCTATATTCTGGATCCAAAATTGGCGCCTATTGTAGATCCGAAGCCCACTACCGAGGGAGGACAGCCAAGTGCAGAAGCTGTTGAAAGAATTAACAAGGAAATGAGGAAATGTGAGGAGGACGAATTGCTATGTCGTGAACGCATTCTGAGTACACTGTCTAATAGATTGTATGACTTATTCACTGAGATGAAGTTGGCCAGAGAAATTTGGAACGCACTGGAATTCAAGTACAAAGCGGAGGAGCAAGGTACCAACAAGTATTTGATCGCAAAGTATTTTGATTTCAAGTTTTTTGATACTAAGCCCTTGTTGGAACAAGTCCATGAATTACAAGTGCTCGTCAACAAAAATCGTGCCCTCAAAATTAAAATTCTAGAAACCTTTCAAGTTGGAGCAATTATTGCAAAATTTCCTTCAACTTAGAAAGACTACGGAAAAAGGCTGATGCATAAGTCGGAGGACTTCACCTTGGAGCAAATACAGAAACATCTTCGTATTGAGGAAGAGTCACGTATACGTGATAATTCTGTTTTGTATGATTCTAAGGTAAATGCTATGGAGAGAAAAAGAAAAATCGGCCAGAACTTTAAAGTAAAGAATGGGCATACATTTAAGAAGACACACAAGAAGAAGAAGGGTTGTTGTTTTGTTTGTGGCAAACAAGGACACTATGCCAAGGACTGCATTCACCGCAAGAGCAAATCAAAGGACAAGAACATTCCAACGGTGAAGACAAATGCAAATTTGGTTGAAGAGAACTATGTGGCCATGATTTCAATCATGTTTTCAAATATGAACATTGCTGAAATCAATGGTTCGATGGCTATGATTTTTGAGATCAATTCTACTACTGTCCAATCCGGTTGGTGGTTAGATTCTGGAGTGACGATCCATGTGTGCAAGGACATATACATGTTTAAGCAATTTGAAGAGACTGTCGACGCAATTGTTCAAGAGGTCCTGATGGCGAATAATGCTCTTGCAAAAGTTGCTAGCAAAGGCACCGTGGAACTTGACCTTACTTCTGAAAAGAAGATTACTCTTCTTAATGTTTTTTATGTACCCGAAATTAGGAAAAACCTAGTTTCAATTGATTTACTTTGTAAGAGGGGTTTTCAAATTTTGTTTGAATCCGACAAGGTTATCCTATCGAAGAATGGGATGTTTATGGGGAAGGGCTATGCCAATGATGCCATGTATCAACTAAGTATAAATAATATTTTCGTATCTTCTGCTTATACTATTGAGTCTGCTTTTTTATGGCATAGTAGATTATCACATATAAATTTTCGCTATTTAACAAATATGAAAAAGTTAGACTTGATTAATTTTAATGGTGAATTAGACAAATGTGAAATATGTGCTAAGTCTAAACTCATAAAGAAACCATTCCCTGGTGTTAATAGAAATTCGAATTTGTTGGATTTGGTGCATAGTGATATATGCGAATTCAATGGCATGTTAACTCGTGGCGGTAAAAGGTATTTCATTACCTTTGTGGATGATTGCAGTAGATATCTTTACGTTTATTTCATGAGGTCGAAGGATGAAGCTTTTACCATGTTCAAGAAATATAAAGCTGAAGTTGAAAATCAATTGAAAAGGAAAATCAAAGTTCTACGTTCATACAGAGGTGGAGAATATTTCTTAAATGAATTTTCTTCATTTTGTGAAGAACATGGTATTATTCATTAAGTTTCCGTACCATACACTCCACAACAAAATGGTATGGCTGAAAGAAAAAAATCGATCTCTTGGAGAAATGGTTAATTGTAAGCATTCGAATTCAAGGTTACCAATTAATCTTTGAGGAGAAGCATTGTTTACTGCATGTTATATTCATAATAGAATACCATCTAAGAGAAATAACGTGAGCCCTTATGAATTATGGAAAAGTAGAAAACTGAATATATCATACCTTAAAGTGTGGGGGTGCTTGGCATATTACCGAGTACCAGACTTCAAGAGGACGAAACTTGGTCCTAGAGCTATCAAGAGTGTTTTCATTGGATATGCTAAAAATAGTAAAGCCTATAGACTTTTTGATTTAGAGTCCAATGTCATTGTGGAATCAAGAGATGTTGAATTCTTTGAGAATAAATATTTTACGGGTTCTGAAATTATTGAAAATAATTCAAAACCCATAGAAACTCAAGCAGATTCTCATAAGAAAGGAACAAATGATTCTAGAGACATGACTGAATTAAGGAGAAGCACTAGAGCAAGAAAATCTAAGGATTTAGGTCCAGATTATATTACTCACGTTTTCCTTATTGAAGGAGACAAAGATAATAACGTGGTAAATAAATACCTTTTAGTATTAAATTTAGAAGACGATCCTAAAAGCTTTGTTGATGCTATATCTTCTAGAGATGCTTCTTTTTGGAAAGAAGCTGTAAATGATGAAATGGACTCAATTATGTCTAATAATACTTGGGTATTAGTAGACTTACCAAAAGGATCCAAGCCTATTGTTGACACCTAAATTTTGGCCATCATTTAGTGTTAATTGCATAGAAAATTAGGGATTAAATTTTTCATCCCTATAACAAAAATATTAAAAATACATAGCATATTGTTTAGGTTCATATAGATTAGTTGCATTCCGCATCGGATCGACGGTGATAAGCGAGCTTAAAATTCATCACGTAAATCGAGCTCGGGAATCGAACGAGAGTCGACTCACTCGGAAGGCAAAGGCCGAAAATCACGCGTCAAAAGGGCTGGGTTGTCTTAATTTGAGCTTAAATTAGCCCATCAAGCTTAATTAAAGAAAAGCCCGAATTAATTCAGCCTATTTAGAATTAAATTAAATTAAAGGGTAAAGCCTAAATCTAAGCCCATTAGGACTAGAAAGCCCGGCTAGTTGACCTAGATTTGCAATATAAATACATGTTTTTGCTTCATAATAAAGGGGACTCTCACAATTTTCAGATCACACAATTGAGAATACACGGCCACGAGAAAGTGAGAAAGAAAATCAGAGAGAGAGAGGGTTTCGATTCTTTTTGCTTGAGGCTCAACTTGCGAGGGTCAAGGTGGAGAGCAAAAGCTCTCCATATTCTGCACTCACAGAGAAGCCGAAGGAGAATACACGTTCTTGAGGAGTCAGAGAAGAGAGAGGCGTGCATATAGAGGGAGTCTTCTGAGGAAGCTTCAGTGGGTTTGCTGGGTAGTGGATTCGTGGGTGAGTAAAAAACATAGAGCCTACAATTGAAAGAAGCTTGCGGCCAAGAGGACGTTCGTGCCGATTATTCACCAAGAGCTCACCTTCACATCGAACAACAACGAAGTAGTTCCCTGTTGCACTGCAGCCACGTGACCTTGTCTAGCATCGACGTGTTTCCTTCCTGGCCGACGACAAAGCACTTCTTGTTCCTGTTCTTGCCGCCGCCGCCGTTCTGAATTCCAACGCGTTGACTTGCTGCCACCACAGTCATCCACCGAGCCTCATCCGGAAGCCGTGGTTTGGTTCGATTCCCGGAATATTACACGTGTTCATATTAGAATTTCCAGAGACGCCCACCGCATCGCCGTTCCTGCCGTGTCGCCACCGTAAACCGCCGCCGTTCTCGATGCCACGCCGCCGCTCCCGACGCACCGCCTATCCGCAATCCCGATCTGCTGCAAGTTCAAATTAGGAAAGAAATCTACAAATCAGGTAATTATCTTATCCCGATTTAATTTGAATATTTTGTTACCTAATTTGTGCTTATTGATATCTAATTCTACATATTTAGATAATAGGCAATATTTCAATTAGGATTTATTTCTTTTTTTTGAAATCTTAGATATCTATTACTTGTCAAATTTGGATAGAATTTAGAATCTTCAAAATCTTTTGAACATATCCAATATATTTAAGATATCGAATTTTTCAAGATGTGATCGATTAGGAAAATTTCCTAATCCGCAACCGCACACATGGAAATAAATCTATTTATCAGGCTTTAGATAGAATTATTTCCATAGCGGGTATTTCAAATTTTAGGGTCGATCTGTCAGGCTTCAGATCGAAACTTAATTCGAAAGATTTCGCGGTTATATTTTTTTTACTTGATTTTAATTCCGAATTTCATTAAAAAAAATACAAAAAATAATATGCCCGTCATTAGAAATAGGTCACGTCGTCGCATGACATATAGTTTGCATGTTAGGTTGCATTAATCGCATGTCAATTTTTGCACGTCATTACATATAGGTTAGCTTTCATTTAAATAAGTAAAAATCAAAAAAGAAATTTCTGCACCTTTTAACTCTAAGTAATGATTTATCAAAATTGTCAAATTGAGTATTTTTCTCGAAATTGGTACCAAAAGGGCGTTAGGTAATTTAGCGTAACCAAGTCCCCGAATTTATGATTTCTGGTTCGTAGAAATAAAATAGTACTCCCGCTATTTTATTTAGGTTTCTAATCAACCTACCCTAAATGATTAGTGGCGACTCTCGTTGAAAATATTTGTATGCTCACAATTGGACCTAAGTTGCGATTTGGTAGAGTTTGGGAGAACTCGAGCTAGGTTAGTTAATTTAATTGATCTAGTAATCCATTAACCTAAGATCGAAACACTCGATTTTTTTTATGTCGCGACAGCTTGGCGACTCCGTTGGGGACAAACTTGAATTTTTTTTTAAAATTTAAGGAGGACTTAGGCCAAAAAAAAATTTCATGGAAAAAACCACTCGATTTGACAAAATTTGATCGAATTCTCATTCTTAGGTGTTAAATGATTTTGCAGGATGGGAGTTATAAGGGGAGTAGTGATTGGCTAACCCTTTGTTTTGCAGGCTTGGTGGAGTGGAATTGTGATTTAATTTTTGCACTATTGAAGCGGTGTTTGCATATAATTGTTGTGCATGATTTACAGTATTTACACTACACCACATACAACCTGTGACCGGACCTGGGTCACACCCATAGTTCTAAGATGGTATTTAGATGGTTCTTTAACCTTAGTGGTAAGACCTCGCTAAAGGTTATCCCATTTGGATCCCGTAAATTTTTCAAAAATGGCTCAAGGGTCGTCCTCATGCACGTGAGGCTACTACGCATGGAGGTTCCCCTTGTCGATCGAATCAAGCCGAAGTGATTAAACCCGACTAGTCATGACTATTGTATGCGAGGCTGCGGCTAGTCATGATA
The DNA here is from genome assembly GCA_031216405.1 of Syzygium malaccense. NCBI lineage: Eukaryota > Viridiplantae > Streptophyta > Magnoliopsida > Myrtales > Myrtaceae > Syzygium > Syzygium malaccense. Next base: position 21,186,964 of record CM062260.1, read on the forward strand.
AGTGTGCGCGAGGCTGCGACATGTCGTTCCGTTCATCACTTCATTTTGCAAAAGCCTTTAGGGTAGATAGATTAAGGTTTAAACTCACGATTCATGTCCATGTCTCTGTTATTGACATTCTCTCCCCAAGGATGGTAATTTCTCGAGCTTTTTCTTTAGTTTTCTTCATCTTATTTTGGGTCAGTCCATGATTTAGGTTGAGTCATTTGGCACATGATTTATATAAGAATGGGTTGCCTCGATATCCGTTTCGTGCCTACTCCGAAGCTAGAGCTCAAGAAGTTATGGAGCCAGTTGAAGCCAAATGGTCAGCAGTACGTTCTCAAGCGCATTGGATTCATGCCGCCAATCCTAGACATAGATGTTCAGAGCGGAATTATGCAGGCACTCGCTCATTTTTGGTGCTCCGAGACGACCACATTTGTGTTGGGAGGTAAGTTTGAGCTCACACCGACTCTGGAAGAATACAATTTTGCCATTGGGAAATCAATTGAGTTGGATATAGTCGAACCACCCATTAAGGTAGATCCTGTAGTAGTGCTCGCTGAATTTTTGAATTTGACCAAAAAAGAAATTGAAAAAGTGTTAAAGGGTAATTGTCAAGCATGCCCGCTATCTTTTCTTATTGAATATTTTGAAAATAACTCCATCCTCACGAAGTCTAAGATTTTTATCTTAACTTTTTTCGGACTCATCGTTTTTCCATTCCGTCAAAATGCTATTGATCCCGTCATAGCCTGGACGGTAAAACTAATATGTGGTGGAGTTAGTTTTATAAACGCAATTCTGGCAGAGACCTTCATATCTCTGACATGATTTAAGAAAAGAAAAGATAGAATTTTTCGAGCCCCGATTGAGCTTTTACAAATCTGGTTTTTCTCACGCCTTTCTAAATTCGGGGAAAATATGACTGTATTTGAAATGAACATGACTAATAACCCTATTTTAAGATTCAAATAAATACAAGATCAAACTAAGAGTTTGCACTATACACAATAGGTTAATCTGTTCAAGGATCCAAGCTCTAAGATTTTTCTTTGGCAAGCTGTATGGTTTCGGGAGGTTGAAGCTCGACTATACCATGGCGATCAGAAGCCCGTACCTTTGATGGGCATTTATGGGGCAATCTGCTATCAGCCCCTTCGAGTTACACGACAGTTTCAAGCTCTGCAGGATGTCCCACCTCCGCTCAGGCTCAATGAATTTCAAGTCCAGTTTGAGAAGGGCGAGTCCTACAGAGTTGAGCTTAGGCGTCATTCCGACGCTTGGCAGAATTGTTCCATTCAGAAGCTGATTTGGCCCGCGGATGAGCCCATCGGAAGGATGAAGAGTTACTTTGCCACGGCCCGGTATATTCAGCATCATACCATCCCGGCTGAGATACTCCCGAAGATCCCGGTTGTGACAGTACAGTACACTCTTCATACTCAAATCAAAATCAGTGAAGAAAAGGCGATGAAGGCCCAGGACAAGGCAGATGCTCTGGCTGAAGAGAATGCACGACTGCGGCATGCCTTGAAGGCCCATTCGTCTATAGATCACGTGGCCTCTAAAAAGAGGAAGACCGTTTGATTTCTTATTTAGTTTTGGGAGTTTTTCTTTCTTTTTAGGATGGAATGTTAGCTTACATTTGTACTTCATGCTATTGATGTTTTCTGGTAATAGCTGTTGCTGGACGATCTTTTTAAGAATTCTTTTGAGACATCTTCCATTTTGAGCAATTCAATGAGAAACATTAAGCTATAATTTGTAAATTTTGGAATTAGTCCAGGTTTTTATTGAATAAAGCAATTTGGAATTTCGAGATTTACTGGACAAATCGGTCTTTCGAAAGAAATTTCATCTTGAGGGTCTAGAGGATGTCATGGACCGACTCGTTATTCTTACTCGTTGTATTTATTCCATCGTTACTTTTGCAGGTAATTTGCCATGGATCCCCCTCATCCTCATAATACTCGATCGGTGACCAAAAGAAGGATAGCCAATCAAGCTGAGATTGCAGCCATGATTGACGAAAAGCTGAAAGAACACATGAACACAATCAATGAGCAGATCACGGCTGCCATGTCCAAAATGATGAATGATCTCATGGCCAAGCAGCAGCAGATCAATGCTGCCTGTCAATCGGAGATTCCACCTCCAACCCGTAAAGGCTTTCGCCTTGACAAAGCCCCCGCAGTAAATACTAATCCAACCTTTCAACTGGATGATGCCATTTTGACTGACACTAGTGTATCTCCAGTGGCCCATGTTCTTCAATCACCCCCAAATGATGAGAATGCCAAGTTGTTGGCTAAGATCGATCAGAGGTTACGCGAAGTGGAGGGAACTCAAAGTTTTCCTCCTATTGATCTGTCTATTTTTTCCCGGGTCCAAGTGCCCGATAAATTCAAGATGCCAGCCTTCGAGAAGTATGACGGCACCTCAAACCCAATTCAGCACATCGAGATGTACCAGGGGCTCATGAACAGATATGTTTCTAATGGACCTCTAATGATCCAAACCTTCCAAGCAAGCTTGAAGGATGCTGCAATGAGGTGGTATACCAACCACCAGATCAACCAGAAGGACTCGTGGGAAGAGGTGGCAAACCTTTTCATCAAACACTTCAAGTTCAATCTCGACGTCACCATTACAAGGGAGGATCTGGAAAGAGCTGAGCAGAAAAAGGGCGAGACTCTAAAGGAGTATGCCACTCGCTGGAGGAACATGGCGGGACAGATCATGCCTGAACCCTCAGAACGTGACTTAATGAAATTGTTCGTGTCCACCCTACCGCAGCCAGTTCGTTGACGAATGTTAGTGACGGCTGCCCAATCTTTTAGCCAACTGATAGCCATGGGTGAGGAGATTGAGACCGGACTCAAGAAGGGATGGTACAGTGAGTCAGGTTCATCGGGCAAGAGATTTACTAGTAAGAAGGACAAAGAGCATGTCCCCAAAGTTAACATGACTTATGTACAGAAAACGCCAGCTCAGGCCCTAAAGCTATAATTTAGCACTCAGCAGACAACCTCTTATGGACGGCAAAGCCAGCAGGACTCACGCCAGCAGTGCAAAACTCGCCAGTTTACTCCACTTCCTGGGACATTATCTCAGGTATTGGTGGTGCTAAGGAAGAAGAACTTGTTGAATTCAGAGCCACAAAGATCTAATGCTACTGGCTATGCAAGATATGATCCGTCGAAGAAATGCGATTACCATAAAGGTGAAGTTGGGCATTCGACAGATGATTGCCAAGTACTCAAACATTGAGTGCAGGATCTACTCGAGACTAGAGCGTTTGCTCTACAGCTAGCCGGTAAGCCCAATGTGCAGAACAATCCACTCTCTGATCATTCGAGCAGTGCAAATGTTGTCCTTGGCCCGAGAGTCAAGCAGGTTCAAGGCTTCAGGGTCCCTCTCGAAGATATGTTCAATACTTTACTCCGAGCTGGTTATGTTTCGAATGGTGAGGTGGTGTCACTCGGTGAGATAGAAAAGAAAGTGGATGAGTTGGTGAGAAAGGGAATGATTGGGACAACGGATGAATTCGGGGTAGTTGCCGCTATATCTCAAGTCATCATTGATTGGAATGAAGAACTTGCAAGGATGATCGATGAACAAGTAAAGTTGGATCCTGACATGCCCGCTCTCGAGGATGCCTCTGATGATGACCTCGGAATCATTATACCCGACACTCCGGAAGTATTGATCTTGGCATCACCTCAGCCCTACGCTTATGAAAGTGACAAGATGGTTCCATGGTCATACGACGTTGACCTGATAACAAGGTCAGGGCGAACTTACGCTAATAATCAACCGGCCAAGCCAGTGGCAGAGAAAGAAGCGAAGGAATTCCTAGCTGTGATAAAGGCTAGTGAATATAACGTGGTCGATCAGCTGAGAAAGTTACCTGCACAAGTCTCGTTGTTGGAACTTCTCCAGACATCAGATAAGCATCGGAGTGCTCTAATGAAGGTTTTGAGTGAGATTCATGTGCCCGAGACTATTGAAGAAGATAAGCTAGAAGAGTTTGTCGGGGTGATCCTCCTCAAAGATCAAGTAGCATTTTCTGATGAGGAAATCCCAGTTGAAGGACGTGGTCATAATAAGGCACTTCACATATCGGTGAAGTACAAAGAGACTCACATGGCTAGGGTGCTTGTTGATAACGGGTCAGCTTTGAATTTATGTCTGTTGGCTACTTTGAAAAGGCTAGGCATTCCTCCATCTACTATGCAAGCAGCCAAGACTTCCGTTCAAGCCTTTGACGGAATGAAGAAGGATGTGATAGGCCAGATTAACGTAGCGCTGCAAATTGGACCCTCGGTGTTCGATATTCTTTTCCAAGTGCTGGATATCCCTTCTGCTTTTAATTTCTTGCTGGGACGGCCATGGATCCACAATGCAGGCGCAGTGCCTTCCAATTTGCATCAGAAAATCAAGTTCGTGGCTAAAGCAAAGCTAGTTACAATTTATGGAGAGGAAGATCACCGAATCTTCAATGCAACATCGATCCCATACATAGAGCCCGATTATGTTGAAGAGGATAGCTATCATTCATTTGAGATAGTTCAAGTTGTTCAGGCTTCTTCTGATATGCCGTTGCCCATTCCTGAAGTTTCTAAAGCAGCTATCATGGTGGCCAAGGTCATGGTCGGTAATGGTTTTGAGCCAGGTCAGAGTCTTGGGAAGGAAGGCTAAGGCATTCATGCCCCGATTAAGACAAATGGATAATACCACAAGACTAGTTTGGGATATCATGGGACCGTAAGCCGCGAACAAAGCAACGATTGTTGCAGAGGTCAAAGTCCTTTACCACCTCCCATTAACCACATCTTTCACTCGGCTGGGATAGTGGGGGATATGAGAATTTAAAGCTGAGCCAGACTGAGGATGATCTTGGGCTTATCTTTCTTGGGTCGCTACAAACCCTAACTGAACCACCTAAGAAGCACGGTAAAGCGATTTTGATCAGTCTGTCTGACGATTCCGAGGATGACCAGCCACCCTGTATTTTCAAGAAGCCGAAGTTGAGGGTGGTGGATTTTGATTTTAATGACGGTATACCCTACCTCACTGGTTGGTTTGCTAAGACTTCCATTGATGCAATCACTGAAGGACCACTTGAAGGGATGGGCATTGGCCCTCAAGAGTAATCATTTCTAGTTTTCTTATCTCCCCTGTGACTAATCTCGAGGCATGCGAAGGGACGGGAATAGAAGATCCTCATATATGTGATGCAAGTCAATCTGATAACTCAGACAATTTTAATCCGAATGATGAAGAGATACGACGGAACTTGGAAATCCATGAAAAATCTAAGCCTCTGACTGCCGAAGAAACTGTGGTGATCAACCTTGGCGACACGGAGAATCCTAGAGAGGTGAAGATTGGGGTATGTCTTCCTCAAGATGTAGCCAAATGCTTGACCCAGTTGTTGAAGGATTATCAAGACATCTTTGCCTAGTCTTATGCTGACATGCCAGGTCTTGATCGATCGATCGTTGAACATTATCTACCAACTGATCCTTCAATTGAGCTGTGAAGCAAAGGCCGCGAAGAGCTAAGCCAGAACTGGCAAAGAAGATCAAGGAAGAGGTTATGAAACTTCTTGACGTGAGATTTATTGAGATTACCCAATACTCAGAATGGGTCGCTAATATAGTCCCGGTGTTAAAGAAAGACGGTCGGGTTCGAGTGTGTGTTGACTACCGAGATCTGAACAAAGCTAATCCCAAAGATGATTTTCCACTTCCGCACATTGATGTGCTTGTGGACAGTACAGCTGAGTTCGAACTATTCTCCTTCATGGATGGTTTCTCAGGTTATAACCAGATCTTGATGAACGAGGATGATAAGTTGAAAATGACATTTACCACTCCATGGGGGACATTTCATTACAAGGTGATGCCCTTCGATCTCAAAAATGCTAGGGCAACTTACCAGCGAGTAATGGTCACGTTGTTCGATGACATGATGCATAATGAGATCGAGGTCTATGTTGATGACATGATTGCAAAGACTCGGCGTGGAGAAAATCACATAGAAACCTTGACGAAATTATTTGACAGGCTACGCAAGTTCAAATTACGCCTCAATCCGGCAAAATGCGTGTTCGGGGCAGTCTCTGGCAAATTACTTGGATTCATTGTTAGCAACAAAGGGATTGAGATTGACCCATTGAAAGTGAAGGCCATTTGTGAAATAAAATCTCCCTCTTCGGTGAAGGAAGTTTGTAGCTTAATGGGTAGACTGAACTATATAGCCAGATTTATTTCTTAGCTATCTGAGACAGCGAAGCCTTTCTTTAAAATCCTCAAGAAGAATGCGCTAGTCAGATGGGATGAAGAGTGTGAACTGGTGTTCGACAAGATTAAGCGCTACTTGATGAATCCGCCGGTATTTGTTCCACCAACGCCGGGGCAACCTCTGATCCTGTATCTCACAATCCACAGTGAGTCCTTAGGTGCCATGCTTGCTCAGAAAAGGTGAAGAGGATGGAAAAGAACGTGCGATTTATTATTTGAATAAGAAGTTCACCACCTCTGAGATGAACTATTCCGAGGCAGAAAGAACGTGCGCAGCACTGGTCTGGGTGTTACACAGATTGAGGCAATACACTTTGCACTATCAGATATTGCTTGCAACAGAGTGTGATCCAATCAAATACTTGCTCAATCAACCCGCTTTGGTTGGAAAACTGACAAAATAGCAGGTTCTCGTCTTAGAATTTAATGTTCAATTCATGTCTCAGAAATCAGTCAAAGGACGAGTAATTGCTGATGTCTTGACCGAAAATCCTGGGAAAAATGAGGATCTGGATCCACTAGAGGATAGAATCATGCCAATTGATGAGTATATATGGACCATGTACTTTGATGGGGCCGTAAACTTGTCAGGATCAGGTATTGGGGCAGTTTTAATATCCCTAGGCGGACAACATTATCCGATTGCAGCGAAACTGATATTTCTCTGCACGAATAATATTGCTGAATATGAAGCATGCATCCTCGGGTTACAAGCTGCAATCGAAATGGGAGTAGCTCGACTTAAGGTGTTCGGGGATTCAGCCCTCATTATTCTTCAGACCGTCGGCAAATGGCAAACTAGAGATGCTAAGTTGCAGCCCTATCACGTCTATTTAGAGGGATTGGTGGAAGAGTTTGAAGACATTTCGTTTGAATACTTGCCAAGGACTCAAAACAGTTTTGCCGATGCTCTGGCTACGTTATCGGCAATGCTACAAGTGACAAGTGGTTTAGAAGTTGAACCTTTGAAGATAGAGGTCTTACAGAAACCGGCTTATTGCATGGCCACAACAGAAGAGCTTGACGGCAAGCCGTTGTATCATGATATCAAGGCATATCTTCAAACACAGGAGTTTCCTGAGAAAAGTACCGCATCTGACCAAAAGTATATCAGGAAAATGGCGTCGAATTTCTTCTTGAGCGGAGAATGCCTATACAAACGGTCCTATGATTCGGTTTTATTAAGGTGTGTTGATTCAACCGAGGCTGTTCATTTGATGCTAGAAGTACATGAGGGAGTATGTGGTCCGCACATGAATAGTCATATGCTAGTAAGGAAGATAATGAGGATGGGTTATTACTGGCTCACTTTAGAAAGTGATTGCATTCAGCATGTCCGAAGTTGTCACAAATGTCAAATCTATGGTGACAAGATTAAAACTCCCCCGAATGAATTGCATCAAATGTCTGAACCATGGCCATTTTCTATGTGGGGCATTGATATGATTGGCCCAATTAATCCTAAAGCGTCGAATGGCATCGGTTTATCTTGGTCGCTATCGATTACTTTTCGAAGTGGATCGAAGCCATGTCTTATACGACAGTGACGGCTCGGGTTGTGATGAAGTTCATTCGTCGGGATATCATTGCTCGATATGGTGCACCTGAGGCTATAATTACAGACAATAGGTCGAATTTGAATAACAAATTAGTGGATGAACTGTTCAAAGAATTCAAGATCAAGTATCTAAATTCCTCTCCATATCGTCCGCAGATGAACGGAGCGGTTGAAGCAGCCAACAAGAATATCAAGAAAATTTTGGCTAAAACAGCCGAAAACTATCGTGATTGGCATGAGAGATTACCTTTTGCGCTTATGGCATATCGGACTTCTATATGGACATCTACAGGGGCAACTCTATATTCTCTTGTGTACGGTATGGAAGCAGTGCTACCTATTGAGGTTGAAATTCCTTCGTTACGTATTCTTTCACAGGTACAATTGTCAAAAGCAGATTGGATCCAACAGAGATTGGACCAGTTGAACATGATTGACGAGAGAAGGCTTAGAGCTCTATGTCATGGCCAATGCTACCAATAACGAGTTGCTAAATCTTTCAACAAGAAAGTCAAGTCTCGATATTTTCAAGTAGGTGACCTTGTCCTGCGAAAGTTATTGCCGATAGTTCCTCTTGCAGAAGGAAAATTCGCCCCAACTTATGGCGGCCCGTACATTGTGAAGAAAGTCATTCCAGGAGGTGCTTTGATTTTGGCCGAGATGGATGGTCGTGTTTTTTCCAGTCCAGTTAATTCTGATTCTGTGAAGAAATATTACACTTGATTTGTACTCATTCTGACTTTGTTTCTATCAAGTATCAAGTTGAATTTTATGAATCAATTTGATGTTACTAAGCTTTGTTTGAGGAAGGCTTTTAATTTGGCAATCTATTTCTGTCCTAATGAAGCGATCATATTGCATGAGAGACTTCAAGATGACGAAAGGCAAGACATTTCCATACACGTCCTGAATAATAATCCCTAGTGCGAGTTGAGTAAAAATTCCGTGCTGACAAGGTAAAGGATTATCTCACGAAAAGTATGACGACCAAAATGATGAGAGGCATTCATTTCCTCTATCTAAACACTACAGGTTATCATTTGCTTAACCCCTTTGAACGGAGTTTCATTTCTTACCCCTGTCAGGAACAATCCCATACCGGGGCAATTTCTTAGAAAGTTCAAAATGGCTAGAATTTTCTTGCTTTCACTTGCATCAATCTTCAAGTATATTTATTCCATGCAAGTTCTGTGTTAGCTCGAGTGCCTTAGATATGACGAAGAGCATTTTTTTTTATATCCCTACACATTATACCCTTTGCATACCCAATTTGAACGGTGAATTCATTTCAACCCAATTGGTGATCATTCTTGTGATAAACAAATGAAATCATCTCAAAACAAGTTCAAGGTGACTTGGGGCAAATAGAAGCTCAAAAGAAAATTCATCAGAAAGGATGCAAGAGAACTCCATCAAATCGAAGTTCTCTCTCGGAAAAATCTCTCGAAGAAAAGAAAATCTCTCTAAAAAAAAAAAGAGAGAAAGAGATAAAAAGCTTCAGCAAGAACTGAGTCGATATGCAAGATCATTCTTCAAGGAAAATACCATTTGAAGGTTCATTTGTGGAGCAATTGCTAGATGAGATGATCACCAATCTCCATATTCATAATACCCCTTTTGATGGAAATATGCCATTTATTTCAAGCCTACCCGAACCTACGTTACAACCATTACCGAAGTCTCTTCAGAATAGGGCACTTGAGTTAACGTAGAGTTTCAAATGCTTATAAATGTTGCTCGAAGAAGTGCGAGCAAGATTTTTCTATCTCATTTTTGAAGCATTCCTGACTTGTAAACCCGGAATAGCTGGTGATATCAATTCTTTCAATAGCCTCGACTCGAAGAGTCCCTTTTGTTAAGCCATTGACCAAGCTCACGTTTTAGTCCTTATAAAGACCTCTCAGATTGGCCAAGTCATACTGATTTTGAGAATATCCGAACCCTTGTCAAGCACGATGAAGAGAGTTCGAGTGATTCTTATACCCGCATCAAAGGTCGGGTCAAAAGCCTTTCATTGAGAGTCAGTGGAAAGCCCTTTCTTATTAAAGGTCTCTCATTTAATATGATCAAAATGTCAAAAGGACGAAATGGTTGTTCTTATTAATAAATTCCCTAGTAAAGCTTGGTAATGTAAGGAGATTCATGAATTATGTTTTCTCTGCCTCTGTGCATGTGTTATTTTAACCTTTTCTCAGGAAAAAACAGGAGTGATGCCATTGGCTCCGTCATAAGCAGAATTCAGGTACGTCTGCTAATTATTCTTCGTTATTTCTCTCTCTGGAATGGGAGAAATTATCTCTCTCATATGTTCACCAAGTGGAACAGGTGACATTTGGTATTGCTAAGTGGAGTACGCGGCACACCGTATTCTCATGTTCGCCCAGTAGAACGGGCGACATAATTTCTCTTTTGGTGTTGCTAAGTGGAGTACGAAGCACACCCCATTTTATGTTCGCCCAGTAGGATAGGCGACATAATTCCTCTCTTGGTGTTGCTAAGTGGAGTACGCGGCGCACCCCATTTTATGTTCGCCTAGTAGGATAGGCAACATAATTCCTCTCTTGGTGTTGCCAAGTGGAGTACGAAGCACACCTCATTTCGTGTTCGCCCAGTAGGACAGGCGATATAATTCCTCTCTTGGTATTGCTAAGTGGAGCACGCGGCACACCATATTCTCGTGTTCGCCCAGTAGGATAGGCGACATAATTTCTCTCTTGGTGTTGCTAAGTGGAGTACGCGGCGCACCCTATTTTGAGAATATCCGAACCCTTGTCAAGCACGATGAAGAGAGTTCGAGTGATTCTTATACCCGCATCAAAGGTCGGGTCAAAAGCCTTCCATTGAGAGTCAGTGGAAAGCCCTTTCTGATTAAAGGTCTCTCATTTAATATGATGAAAATGTCAAAAGGACGAAATGGTTGTTCTTATTAATAAATTCCCTAGTAAAGCTTGGTAATGTAAGGAGATTCATGAATTATGTTTTCTCTGCCTCTGCGCATGTATTATTTTAACCTTTTCTCAGGAAAAAACAGGAGTGATGCCATTGGCTCCGTCATAAGAAGAATTCAGGTACGTCTGCTAATTATTCTTCGTTATTTCTCTCTCTAGAATGGGAGAAATTATCTCTCTCATATATTCACCAAGTGGAACAGGTGACATTTGGTGTTGCTAAGTGGAGTACGCGGCACACCGTATTCTCATGTTCGCCCAGTAGAACAGGCGACATAATTTCTCTTTCGGTGTTGCTAAGTGGAGTATGAAGCACACCCTATTTTATGTTCGCCCAGTAGGATAGGCGACATAATTCCTCTCTTGGTGTTGCTAAGTGGAGTACGCGGCGCACCCCATTTTATGTTCGCCTAGTAGGATAGGCAACATAATTCCTCTCTTGGTGTTGCTAAGTGGAGTACGAAGCACACCTCATTTCGTGTTCGCCCAGTAGGACAGGCGATATAATTCTTCTCTTGGTGTTGCTAAGTGGAGTACGCGGCACACCATATTCTCGTGTTCGCCCAGTAGGATAGGCGACATAATTTCTCTCTTGGTGTTGCTAAGTGGAGTACGCGGCGCACCCTATTTCATGTTTGCCCAGTAGGACATGCGACATAATTTCTTTCTTAGTGTTGCTAAGTGGAGTACGAAGCACACCATTTCATGCTCACCTAATGAAAGAGGTGACATGATCCTTTTCGTGATTGTCCAGTGGTATAGACAACACATCCCATTCTTTCTTCATATTATGCGCTATTTCGCATATGTAAGAAACTACAGGTAACAGGTAGGCAATCCAGTACCTTGAGAACCTTACTCCCAATAGACTAAAAGTTCGGAGATCGAGGGAACTCAAAGCATTATAAAGCTTTCCCCCACTTGGACGCTTTTTGTGCGATCCGTATGTAAGACTCTTTCACCGCTCCGCATGAAGTGAGAAGCCTTAGCATACGTTCCTTATTGATTGCATATCATGCATCATTTTTTTTAAAAAAAAATCATCATTCATCATTTTTCATAGTTTAAATTTAGGTCTCAGTCTTTGAGCGAAACCTCTGCGAGCCTCCACTCAAAGAGGGGCAGCTGTTGACACCTAAATTTTGGCGCATCATTTAGTGTTAATTGCATAGAAAATTAGGGATTAAATTTTTAATCCCTAAAACAAAAATATTAAAAATACATAGCATATTGTTTAGGTTCATATAGATTAGTTGCATTCCGCATCGGATCGGCAGTGATAAGCGAGCTTAAAATTCATCACGTAAATCGAGCTCGGGAATCGAACGAGAGTCGACTCACTCGGAAGGCAAAGGCCGAAAATCACGCGTCAAAAGGGCTGGGTTGTCTTAATTTGAGCTTAAATTAGCCCATCAAGCTTAATTAAAGAAAAGCCCGAATTAATTCAGCCCATTTAGAATTAAATTAAATTAAAGGGTAAAGCCTAAACCTAAGCCCATTAGGACTAGAAAGCCCGGCTAGTTGACCTAGGTTTGCAATATAAATACATGTTTTTGCTTCATAATAAAGGGGACTCTCACAATTTTCAGATCACACAATTGAGAATACACGGCCACGAGAAAGTGAGAAAGAAAATCAGAGAGAGAGAGATGGTTTCGGTTCTTTTTCCTTGAGGCTCAACTTGCGAGGGTCAAGGTGGAGAGCAAAAGCTCTCCACATTCTGCACTCACAGAGAAGCCGAAGGAGAATACACGTTCTTGAGGAGTCAGAGAAGAGAGAGGCGTGCATATAGAGGGAGTCTTTTGAGGAAGCTTCAGTGGGTTTGCTGGGTAGTGGATTCGTGGGTGAGTAAAAAACATAGAGCCTACAATTGAAAGAAGCTTGCGGCCAAGAGGACATTCGTGCCGATTATTCACCAAGAGCTCACCTTCACATCGAACAACAACGAAGCAGTTCCCTGTTACACTGCAGCCACGTGACCTTGTCTAGCATCGACGTGTTTCCTTCCTGGCCGACGACAAAGCACTTCTTGTTCCTGTTCTTGCCGCCGCCGCTGTTCTGAATTCCAACGTGTTGACTTGCTGCCACCACAGTCATCCACCGAGCCTCATCCGAAAGCCGTGATTTGGTTCGATTCCCGGAATATTACACGTGTTCATATTAGAATTTCCAGAGACGCCCACCGCGTTGCCGTTCCTGCCGTGTCGCCGCCATAAACTGCCGCCGTTCCCGACGCCACGCCGCCGCTCCCGACGCACCGCCTATCCGCAATCTCGATCCGCTGTAAGTTCAAATTAGGAAAGAAATCTACAAATCAGGTAATTATCTTATCCCGATTTAATTTGAATATTTTGTTACCTAATTTGTGCTTATTGATATCTAATTCTGCATATTTAGATAATAGGCAATATTTCAATTAGGATTTATTTCTTTTTTTTGAAATCTTAGATATCTATTATTTGTCAAATTTGGATAGAATTTAGAATCTTCAAAATCTTTTGAACATATCCAATATATTTAAGATATCGAATTTTTCAAGATGTGATCGATTAGGAAAATTTCCTAATCCGCAACCGCACACATGGAAATAAATCTATCTATCAGGCTTTAGATAGAATTATTTCCATAGCGGGTATTTCAAATTTTAGGGTCGATCTGTCAGGCTTCAGATCGAAACTTAATTCGAAAGATTTCGCGGTTATATTTTTTTTACTTGATTTTAATTCCGAATTTCATTAAAAAAATATAAAAAATAATATGTCCGTCATTAGAAATAGGTCACGTCGTCGCATGACATATAGTTTGCATGTTAGGTTGTATTAATCGCATGTCAATTTTTGCACGTCATTACATATAGGTTAGCTTTCATTTAAATAAGTAAAAATCAAAAAAGAAATTTCTGCACCTTTGAACTCTAAGTCATGATTTATCAAAATTGTCAAATTGAGTATTTTTGTCGAAATTGGTACCGAAAGGGCGTTAGGGAATCTAGCGTAACCAAGTCCCCGAATTTATGATTTCTGGTTCGTAGAAATAAAATAGTACTCCCGCTATTTTATTTAGGTTTCTAATCAACCTACCCTAAATAATTAGTGGCGACTCCCGTTAAAAATATTTGCATGCTCACAATTGGACCTAAGTTACGATTTGGTAGAGTTTGGGAGAACTCGAGCTAGGTTAGTTAATTTAATTGATCTAGTAATCCATTAGCCTAAGATCGAAACACTCGATTTTTTTATGTCGCGACACCTATTGGCTGCAAATGGGTTTTTAGAAGAAAATATCATTCTGATGGTTCTATCCAAGCTTTTAAGGCTAGACTAGTGGCAAAGGGGTATAGACAAAAGGAAATAATAGATTATTTTGATACGTATGCTCCTGTTGCACGTATAACTTCTATTCGAATTCTTTTTGCTATAGCTTCCATTTATGATCTTTGTGTTCATTAAATGGATGTCAAGACTGCTTTCTTGAATGGAGACTTAAATGAGGAAATTTACATGGAACAACCAGAGGGTTTCGTTCTTCCTGGAAATGAAAGGAAAGTATGTAAATTGATGAAGTCTCTTTATGGGCTTAAACAAGCTCCTAAGCAGTGGCATGAAAAATTTGATTCGGTCATATTGTCTAATGGTTTCATCCACAATAGTGCTGATAAGTGTATATACTCTAAATTCACTAAAGACTATGGTGTCCTAGTGTGCATATATGTTGATGATATGCTTATCTTTGGAACGAATATGATTGGAATAGTTGAGACTAAGAAGTATCTAACCTCCATGTTTAAAATGAAGGATTTAGGTGAAGTAAATACTATCTTAGGTATTAAAGTTAAAAAGCATGGTGGGGGTTATTCTTTGAGCTAATGTGATTATGTTGACAAAATGCTAAATAAATTTCAGCATCTTGATTTCAAGGAAATAAGTACTCCATTTGATTCCAGTATTAAGTTAAATTATAATACTGATAGAGCGGTAGCACAACTTGAATATGCGAGTGCTATAGGGTCTTTAACGTATGCGATGCATTGTACTAGACCTGATATTGCTCATTCTATGTGCAAGTTGAGTAGGTATACTAGTAATCCAAGTATAAAACATTGGAGGGCTATTACCAGAATTTTTGGTTATCTTATGAGAACTAAAAATTTAGGTCTGTTCTATAATAATTATCCGACTGTATTAGAAGGATACACCGATGCTAGTTGGATTACAAGTGTGGGTGATAAACATTCCACTTCTGGATGGATTTTCACACTCGACGGAGATGCTGTTTCTCGGGCGAGCAAGAAACAAACATGTATAATTCACTCAATGATGGAATCCGAATTCGTTGTGTTAGCGGCAACTGGGAAAAAGGCTGAATGGATTAGGAATTTATTGTTGGATATCAAATTATGGCCTAGTCCTATGCCTCCTATCTCTATTCATTGTGATAGTCAAGCTACTTTGGCAAGAGCTTATAATAGTACTTATAATGGTAAGTCTAGACATATTAGTCTAAGACATGAGTATGTGAGACAATTGATTCAAGATGGTACCATAACAATTGTCTATGTGAGGTCAAGGAATAATTTAGCTGATCTTTTTATAAAGGCTTTACCAAGACAGATGGTAACTACGACCTCGAAAGAAATGGGGCCGAAACCATTTAATTAAAATCACCAGTAATGGTAACCCAACCTTTTTCTAGAACATCACTAGTTACAAGATTTAATGGGTAAGAACAAGTTACTGAATGTGATTGTTTGATACTAACGCTAGCCCTGATATGAGAAGTTAGTATCGTCTGTTACGTTTTAGAGGATGAATTGAATTCTTAATGAAGTATAGTACAAACTTGTAATGTGTTAATAGTAACAGAAACACATGGTAGATACTTCACCTATATGAGCTTAGAAGTGGTGCTGCTTCTTACGAAAGTTTGGGTTGCTTTCTAGAGAGCTCATGAAACAGGATCAAGTACAAGGCCATAATAGTGCGGAGTAATATAGAACTTCTCACTGAAACAAGAGGTTAGTATATGTGCGGTATGTCCGATTCTATTATTTAAAAATACAAGTTTAAAGCCAAGTTACTTGTCCCTTTGATAGAGTTTTGAGATACTTGCACTAAGTAAAGGTTTAACTCGAAAGAGACCTTTATGCATGTATATTAATCTCACCGAAATCTTGGCTGCAAATTTTTTTTTAAAAGTTTTTATTCATGAAATCATTGTTTTACAAACAAAGTGGGGGATTGTTGGATGTTTGTTTGTAAAACAAACAAAATAATGCTTTTTTCTTTGTCCCACATAGGAAAGTTTTGAGAAAGTGGGCCACTTTATAACTGTGAATATCTTCTTGCTTCTTAGAGTGAAGATAATGGGGTATGTGCTAGTCCACACAATACCTGCGTGCAGGTGCGCGAATAATTGCGCGATTATTAGGCGCACTTAGCACTTTGCATGCTTGCGCGGCCGCGGTTTAATTAGCAATAATCTCTTTATTTTTTTAATTTTATTTCGTAAGGTTATCTCATTAATCTTTATTAGTTGAAAGGTCGTTTTTTGTTTATTAAATAATTTTTGAAATTATGAAAATTCGGAATTTTATTTATATATATTTTTATTTTATTTTATTCCGAATTTTACTTGTATCTTTTCAAGACAACTTTTGGAGATTATACTTGTTCAGTTTTCAATCTTTCCCGAAGGGTTGCATTTGTTCAGTTTGCAACTTCTTCCGAAGGAATATCTTTGTTAGCTTTACAACCTTTCGTGAAGAGTTGCCTATGTTCTTTAAGACCGATTTCTATATATGTCAGTTTTTAGCAAGAAGAAGAAGAAATCAAATTTTCAAGTCTTCTTTCGAAAACTACAGTCATCATTTTCAAGAACAATGAATTTGCCGGTGACCATTAGCAACATTGTGGGGCAAATAAATCCTTAAGGAAAGTGATATCACGCCTCAAAATCCGACTTGATTGCTCTTTGGATTCGAAGCCATTTATTTTTACAACAGGTTACACCTTCAAGGTGAACTGGATCGATCATGTGGTGATGGGCGGACACGGTGATGAAGAAAGTGATGGGACCGCTGTCGTGCGTGAGGCGCTTAGCTAGCTGGAGGGTTGGGTTTATAGAGCCGTGGCTCGGGTACACTACGAGGAGAAAGTGGGGAGGAGCCGTGGTTTTAGGAGCTAGCTAGGGAAG
Organism: Syzygium malaccense; assembly: GCA_031216405.1. Taxonomy (NCBI): domain Eukaryota; kingdom Viridiplantae; phylum Streptophyta; class Magnoliopsida; order Myrtales; family Myrtaceae; genus Syzygium; species Syzygium malaccense. The sequence goes on from CM062260.1 coordinate 21,203,955, forward strand.
TGCAAATGATGAGACCGTGAAAGAAGTTATATATAGAAAGACATGGCTCGTCTTCAACATAGAATTGGTCAACATCTAAGTTGAAGCTGTTGGCCGCGATAAAACGACACTTAAGATCTCCATAATTAGAATCTAGAACATAGTAATAGAGTAAAATGAATTTGTGCACTTGATTTGGAATTTATTGTTCTTGATGCGAAATAGTGACAATCCCCAGCGCAAGTCTTCTCCTCTATTACTCTCTATATCATTGGCTCGATAAGACTGCCCTCACAATTGGCATTTGCCCCTTATGTGAGATAATTTGTGTATTAGGGTTAGAGGAGGGACCTGAGCTTTATTTATAGAGTTTTAAGCTAGGCCCTCTCATTACGTGTAGAGCCTTACTCGGTCCATACTAGCTAGCCTCATATTATACTAATTAAAAAACTTTATATCTAATCTTATTAGACCGACCCTGTAAAACGGTAATATCAATTAATGTAGCCTACATCAGAAAAACTCTTACAGAAGTTTCATATTATATGATCTCATTATGATAAATCATGTCTATTGTAAATTTGATGGATGAGGCAACTACATGGATGGGTTGGATTTGATTTGGTTGGATCATGTTGTATGAGTATTGGCTCAATGTTGCTCGTATGTCGTTATGCGAGGGATATTCTCATCTTTAACCTATTTTTCGTGCACGACACGGTCACATGCTCTTGGTCATGATATTTGAAAATCCAATCGTTTTCTATTAAACAACTCAAAAGCTCTTACGTAGGGACGTGCAAATTATGTCGGACCAACCAATTTATTCCGTCCTCACTTGCAAGTCAAATTCAAACATGGCTGCCCCCATGTACCTTCTTCCCAAAAATAGACGTCGACAGATTAACTTGTGATTTTAAGTTTAGGGAAGGTCATTTTCTGGCCCTTGTTCATTTGTCAAGAATAGCCAAGTCCAAGTGCCAATATGTACGCAAAGATAAATGAGTTATCATATGGTCCACCTCTGATGGAACGAGAGGTTCATGACTTCTATATAATTTTTTGGAATCAATTCATACGTACATGGACCACAGATGCTGTCTTGATTGAGACTTTTATTTTGAGCAATTGAAGACTAAAAGCATTAAAAATTTCTCAATCAGGTTTTGAGCTCGCTGTCAGCAAAATGCAAGCGTCGGGAGCCACGATCTCGAAACCTGATTGGGACTTTTTTTCATACCTTAAGTCCTAAATTTACAATGGTAAGAGATTAAGTTTTACCGATGACCAAAACGTTAGACCAATTTTTGCACTTATCCCATAAAGTTGGAGTTGAACGAGGTTCACAATCTCATATTCGAAACCACCAAAGTAGGGTATTATGGTTTGCTCTTTTGGCTCCTTAACATCCCACGACATTCCCTGGTGGATTCTTCAACAGACATTTCATGTCGATGAAGATGGTGATGTTTCAAGAACTTGTCTTCGCTTCAAAGTTCTCCTCACCAAATTTGTGCGTCTTGGCAGCAACTAACTGACTCTCCCAGCTATGACCGGCGGGGCCGCATGACCCTAGATATCGCGTGGTCGGGGTCGCACGATCCTAGGCAAGATTCGGTTTGGGTTCTGCAACCCAAACTAGATCTAGCCGTCGCGGTGTGCAAGATTCGGCTTGGGTGCTGCAACCCAAACTAGATCTAGCCGTCGCGGGGTCCGTGACACCAGCTAGGCATCGCTTGGGCTCTGTATCCTGGCGACGGTTGGCAAGAGCGCTGCGAACCCCGGCAGTGCCACCCTGCGACCTCTCCAAGTCTTTTCTCTTTCCATCTCGCTTAGGTTTTTTTGTATTGAAATTTTCAATATTTTATCAAGTCAATATCTAGAGAATGCATCTAAACACTAATTTATCCGGTCAACATTGCTGTGACGCTTACGTGTCAGTTCACGTCAGCATTTCTAATATTTTAATTTAACAGAAAGACCAACTCAAATAAAGGAACATATATTTTAAGAACTCAATTGCACAAAAAATAATTCAGTTTGAACAATATGAAAAAGTTTAGAGTTCTCTGATGCCTTTTTCTTAAATTAAAAAACATCACTCAACATAGTGAATAACGTTTTATACGAGTAGTATCAAAATAGAATAATTCACCTAGGGAATAATAAATTCAATTACTAAAAGAACGACCACTTATCGAGAAGGTTTGTTCAAAGATTCATGCACATTTAAAGAACGGTCCAGACAATAAATTCAAGCCAACATATAACATTTGATCATGAATCGATCCATTTTTTGATCCTTAACTTTAGCGAATTCTTCAACAAAGGCCTAGCTTGAGATTTTTGTCCGAAGATCCACCTTCCTTGGAAGACTCCATGGTCAAATCCTTCCACTTCTGTGCATTCTTTCTAATTCCATCACCTCTCTCTCCACCTCCCATAACCAATTTCAAGCACTTCTTGATTTCTCCTCCCTCAACGAAAATGCCTTCTTTGTTAATCTTGGACACCCGAACCCCGACCTTCCACACGTCCTTGATGAGCTTTGAGTTCGTTATCTGGTCGCCAAATTGAGGGAATGCCACCATTGGAATGCCGCACGCCAGGCTCTCAAGCATCGAGTTCCACCCGAGTGAGTAAAGAAACATCCTATCAAAGGATGCAACAGGACATCAATTTGAGAGCATTATGGGACTATCACTCCTCTCTGGTCTAATTTCTCTTTGTAAACAAGTTCATCACCTTCTCCATCACTCTCTCTTATCGCCCACAAGAATGGCCGGCCTGTCTCTAGCAATCCGCACGCCATTTCTCGCTTTTGCCCCTTCGATAACATCGCTAGGCTTCCAAAGGCTACATAAATGGCTGATGCTTCCTCCTTTGAATTCAACCATTGAACGTACTCCTCAGAGCCTCGAAAGAGGTCGCCTCTGTAAAATTTATCATAAGAATTGTTGCGGAAGCCAAGTGATCGAATAATAAAATTGACAGAATAAGAAAATAAATCAGACACCAGATTTACGTGGTTCGATCATAGTGACTTACGTCCACGGGGAGAGCAGCACGGAATTTCACTATAGATCAAGCGATATAACGGAGATTACAACCACACTCGAGTCACTCAAATACTCTCGATGTTTCCCAAACCCCAATTACACCTAATAACTCACGCAGTGTTTAACCCCACAATTCCTTACGAAATAATCTCTCAATATTGCGAAAGAATTATACACAAATCTTAGCACAAGATTTACGCTTGAACACTAATTCTTCTTGGATGTAATTCACGAACGAGAATCCACGGAAACACCCACCGCCAAGCACTCACGAACGTTTTCACGTCAATCGCGGCGCTTCAAGACTTCTTTATCAACAATGGTGCATCGAGACTTCTACTTCTTGCGGCCAAGTTCAAGAATTTATATATATGTATGCCCAAGAAGTGAACGTACAGTGGCGACTCCAACTTGGAAAGGGATTCCATGCGGTCAACAAGTCCAAGTTTGGATTTTCCTATTTCTTCTTTCTTTGGCAGACCGTGACTCCCACTAAAATTAGGAAAGAATAAAATATTCATTCTATTTTCCTTTTCTTTTGTTTGCTGCCAACTCTTGCATATTAGGAAACCAAATTTTCAATATTTTCTTTTGCTCGATTTCGGACGTCCGTAAAATATCAATTCGGAATATTCAGATTTTCATTTTGGGCTCAAACTCGAGACATATTTTTAACAATCTCCACCTTGGCTCGACATTTGAGCCAAGTTGTAACGTCCTGAAATTCGACTCACGTTCGTGATCAATGAAATTGATGTATTTCTCATTTTATTTTAGTAAGTCTCATCCGGAACTGATCATTCTCGGGATACTGACCAATAGGGAAAGGCTAACTAGGAAAAACGGTGCGTGGACCCAAGAACTCGACCGTGAATCGAGTCCGATTCCGAGAAGCGACGAGGGAATATTTTATGCCAACATGGACCGGTCCAAGGAGAGTGACGGATTTGATTCGACCGACGACGTACAATCGGATAGCGGGTGATTCCGCACGACCGAGAGTATGCGCGACGAACGATCTCGAACTTATTCCGGACGATCGCTACCCCTGGGACTAGCGATAAATCCGCGCGTTCTCTAGGAAATCGAGATCGACAAGACTCGGGTAGCCCTAGGTCGATATGCGTAACTCCTAAATAGCCGCCCGTTAGTGAGACACGCTAAAATCGCAAATTGAGTGAAATCGATCGTGGAATTGAGTCCGGACTTCGGTGTCGAGTTTCGTCGGCGTACACAACTATTTTTGCAAGGACGACGTCATTTTTATGTGGCCACTCATATTTGGGATCATTGAAGTCGAAAATTGAAAATTCGACCCGGGATCGGAAAATTACCGTTTTGCCCCTAGGCTTAATTTTAGGGTTCCGAATTTTGGGAGTATTTTAGGGTTTTATATTAGTGTCTCAGCCCAATAATGCTGGTTATGTTGGTCCTTATTGCCCTTGCATATTTTGTTTAGATTAAACCCCAACCCTTGGATTAGGGGCAAGATTGTCATATTGAAAGGTTGGTCACCAACTCCCACTAGCATGTCCATATACACTCTCTCTAGTCTCTCTCTCCTCCTCATTTCCACCATCACCAGCTGGCCACCCTCTCCTCTCCCTTTCCCGTGAGTCTCTCTCTCCCTCTCGGCCTTATGCCGCCGCTCGCCGGAGCCGGTGCCACCGCCCGCCGGTGCCGCCGCCCCACGCCTCACCACCATCACCATCCCGTCCCTCTTTCTCTCTCTCTAGCCGTGTCCCTCTCTCCCTCTCTAGGCCGTGGGATCACCGAGATCGCCGCCGCGGCTCGCGCCGTTCGCCGGAGTCGCTGCTCGCCGCCACTGTTCCGGCGTGGGACTGCCATTGTCCAACCGTCCTTGCCACTTGTTCAGCCTTGTTTGGAGCTTAGGATTCCAAGTGAGTACAACCCTAAACCCTAATTAGGCTAATTTACATTTCTAGATGGGTTTTAGGGGTTAATTAGGGTAATTTGGAGGTTAGTTTGTGGAGGCTGTTAAGGACTGGTTTTGTGGCACATTTGGTGGCTTAGGGGGATGATTTAATTGAGGTTTAGTGGTTCATAATGTGCTGTGTGGTGGCTGAGCTTAGGAGCCTTGATTTGGGAGAAATTTGCGGATGTGGCGGATGTAATTCGTAGGCCAAGTAGTGGCTGTTTTCATGACAAATTGGAGAGCCTAATGTGATGTATTGGAGGTGAATTGATGGCCTAAGATGGATTGTTCATGGCTGGTTTGGTATTGGGATGATTCGGGCCACAATTGATTACTCGTGGTTTTAGGGTGAACGGCTTAGGGAACGGTGATCACCTGAGAGGAGGCTAAATTAGATGTGGCTCGAATGTGATTGTGTGATGCTCCGTGGTATGCTTGACATGGCCAATTTATGAAATGTTTGGTAGGCAATCGGCATGTGTGGTCTTGGTGTTTAAATTGCGTGAATTTGGGTGTTAAACTATATGTTGTGACTGATTTGGATTTGGTTGGTTCATTGAACATGTTGAGATGCGAATTGAGTATGTGACCAAATCAGGTTGAGTGCCCAGTGTGGAATTCACGAATGCCGAGTGTGACATTGTGGCCATGTGCGTGCATACTGAGTATGGGTATATCATGTGCATTATGTGTGAGTGCACGAATGGCATGAACATGTGATCATCTAAAATGCCCTGATGCGTTTTACACAGGGTTCAGATAATAATTGGTGATTGTGAATGTGTGATCACATAAAGCCCTGATGCGTTTTACGCGGGGTATTGAACCCGTCCTGATGCGTGTTACGCGGGACGATGCTCAGATTACCGGAAGATGACCAGCCTGATGTGTTTTATGCAGGTTGTGTGTCATGAGCCTGATGCGTTTTATGCGGGTCGGAGATCGATATCAAACTGTTAGACCTGATGCGTTTTACGCGGGTCGCTGAAATTGGTAATTGCAAGTGTGCAAGAGTGCAAGTGTGCGAAATGCATTGATCAGACTTGAGCATGGGTGTGAGCACGAGCATATGCATGACACGCGTCGTGGCTGAGTGATGTTCGTATATGTACCGTGGTTGAGTCCTGTGTTGTTATCGTAATTTATAAGTGCCTAACCTGCTGGGCAAGGTAAGTACTAGATTTGGGCCCGAGGGCCTAAGTCATTTATGATTTGATTAGTGCATATATTGATGCTCGTCAGGAGGTGCATGTTAGCCTAGCTTAGGTTTAGGGAACCTACTCGCTGAGATTTATTTTCATTGTTGTGTAAACCCAATTTTTCAGACCTTCGGCCTTGAGATGTCTATCGTACTTGTTCGTTGTAGGATTCCTTACCGGATAGACTAGGAGGAGTCGGTGTACCCCGCAGGGAATGGAGATTTTTGGGTTAGATACCTTTCTACAGTTCGGGTTGACGTGGGCGAAGAGGTTGATCAGGTCCACAGATATGTAGCGTGGTGTATCAAGGACCAGGAGGGGACCTACGGGCCTCTTCGATCTTTTGAGGTCCCGCTTACCGATGTCGGGGATATTGACCCTCAGTGCCCTGATAGGGGAGTTGGCGAGTCCTGACCGCGTGCCGGAGAATAGAGATTCAGGTCCGGAGCCGATGGAGTTGGAGGATGAGGAGCTAGAGCCCATGAATCAGGACATGGAGTTGGAGGATGAGGCCGAGCCGATGGATTCTGAGGAGGAGTCAGCTGGGGTCGAGTCCGAGCAGGATTCCCTAGACTCTGATGTCGAGTTATCTGATAGCTCTTCCGAGTCATCGGGATTCGACTCGGACTGGGTTCTGTAGGTCTAGCCTTGGTTTTAGATAGGTCGGACCAGTACCTTTTTGATCGGAGCTCGTCTAACCTTAGTAACCCTGACCGCCCGGGCCATTTACCCCTTTTTATTAGTAGTGACCATTGACCCGCTTTTGATTTTTGAGCGTGGGTTGTAAATAAATAGTGTATATGTTCGCCATATCAATGCAAGTGTATATTTGTTCATGTTGGTTGTTGTATGGCTATCCTTGGTTATGTGGTTTTTTTAGTTTGTACGGATGTTATAATGCTTCCGCGTGTGCTTGGTACTCTGTTTGAGCGTTGGGTCGGCAACGCGTCCTGGGACGTCGCACTCAAATTGACCTCGGATGGGTTGTCGCGCGCCATGGGGTTCGGAGCGTGACACAAGTCACAATCGCTTTGATAGAATCCGAATTTCGCTACTACTCTCCCACAGCCCCGATGGGCTCAACCGCCATAGACGTCTTTCAAGTCCAAGCCTTGCTTGAACTTCGCCATAGCCATGGACCTCATCAGAACACTAACTCCACATGCACCTTTAACTATTCCACAAGGATTTTCTGACACAACCTCCTCAATCGTAGATAAAGCAAAACCATTATTGCATCCATATCTGTTTGGAGATCGAATACGCACCTTGTCAATATCAACAGTTACAGCAACTATTAGCTCTATAGGCTCCACCTCGCTATAAGCACCATCCGTGTTGATTATTTCGTTAGTACCTGCTACCTCAGGAGTTTCTAGTTGCAACTCTACCTCAAGCTGAACACCGTCTAGATCCGTATGAACACTGCTATTAACACTCATAGCCAGAAGTACTGAAAACTTGTCAAATGTAACTTCTCTGCTGATAATAGGTGAATTTAATTCAGGGTATCACAACTTATAGCCCCGCCCACCTTATGCATAACCTAGGAACATGCACTTTCTTGTCCTTCCATCAAGCTTACCATCACTAACTCGAACATAACATGGACAACCAAACATTCTAAGAATAGAATAATCAGCAACGTTACCTAACCACACTTCTTCGGGAGTCTGACATCCAATCACAGTTGATAGGGATCTATTCTTCAGGTAACTCACCGTACTAAGTGCATCCGCCAGGAATCTCCTAGTCATACCAGTACTAGATATCATTTTATAGGCCGTCTCTAGTAATGTTATGCTCATCAATTCTGCAACCTATTGTGGTTCAATGGCACTAGTGCGATATTTCAACATGCCTTCCGCCATGCAGAATTCGTTTAACAGTTCTGAGCAAAACTCCATACTATTGTCAGTTCGCACCTGCTTGATCGATTTACCAGTCTCCTTTTCGATCAAAGCTTTTAACTGCCCGATTCTGACAACAGCATCAAACTTGTGCCTTAGCACAAACACCCAAGTCTTCATCGAGTAGTCATCAACAACTGTTAGCATAAATCTAGCACTCTTCCTCGAAGGAAATTGCGACAACCTACGAACATCTAAGTGAATTAATTCTGCAATATCTGTGATTTTTCTAGCAACCATACTAAACTGCACTTTCCGCTGTTGATCTAAATCACAGCACCTACATACATTCAGTTTGTTAGCCACATAACCACATAGAAAATTCTTTTCACTTAGAACCTTCATGCTTCTCTCACTAATATGCCATAAACACATATGCCACAATTCAGACTCTCGAACAGATGCATCCGACGTCTCCGCAGCGAATTCCATCACTGTCTCACCTTGAAGCTCATACAGGCCACTATGCTTGATTCCTTTCATTATCACCAAGGCACCTCGAACAACTTTCAGAACTCCATATTCTGAAGAATATCGACACCCAGCTGAATCCAGGCACTCAAGGAAATTAGATTTTTCTTCAACTCTGGAACATGCCTCACTCCAGTAAATGTCCACACAATATCATCATAAATTCTAATTCTAATATCACCAATACTAATAACATTGCACTTCGCGTTGTTCCCCAACTGCACTTTACTACTATCCGTGCACTGATAAGTAGTAAACCAGTTCCTATTTGGTGTAGCGTGAAAAGAACAACAAGAATCCATAATTCATCCGCCAAACGACGAATTATCAGTGACAGACAAGACATAATCGGTATTATCCGAATTACCATAAGCTATAACTGCAACATTATCCGTAGGATCAACTCTAATTTCCTTACCCTTCTCGTTCTTCAGCTTAAGACAATCCCTTCGAAGATGCCCCCTCTTGCCACAACTCCAACAGACAACACTACCAGTCCTAGACTGATTTCGTCTATTCGAGTTCATATTACTTCTGCTAACATGTGTACCAGTTCTTTCTCTATTTTCACCTACTAAAGCAGTAGATACATGTTTGCCAAATTCTCTTCTACGGATGTCCTCATTCAGAATTAAATCTTGAACACCATCAAACGTCAAACTTATTGACCCAGATGAATTACTAACAGCAGTAACAGTAGTATTCCAATTGTCAGGCAATGAGGATAATAGAATCAAAGCACGTACCTCATCTTCAAAGTCAATGTCAACTGAACTCAATTGACTAACGATCACATTAAATTCATTGATATGATCTGCAACTGACGCACCTTCGCTCATCTTTAAATTAAACAGATGTCGCATCAAATAAACTTTGTTGATCGTAGAGGGCTTCTCGTACATGTCCGACATGGCTTTCATCAAACCCGCAGTGGTCGTCTCTTTCACGATGTTAAATGTGACGTTACGAGCCAACGTCAGCTGAATAACACTCAAAGCTCGTCTATCCAGCAATTCCCAATCAGCTTGCTTCATCGTCTCTGGCTTCTCCCTAGACAAGGGCAAGTGCAGTTTCATCTGATATAGATTATCCTCAATTTGCATCTTCTAGAAACCAAAGTCTTTCCCATCAAATCTGTCGATTCTCACTTTTCTTTCTTCTATTGCCATCGATTCGCTTCAACTCAGCCAAGTCTAGCTTTGATACCAATAGTTGCGGAAGTCAAGCGATCGAACAATAAAATTGACAGAATAAGAAAATAAATTGAACATCAGATTTATGTGGTTCGGTCATAGTGACCTACGTCCACGGGGAGAGCAGCACGGAATTCCACTATAGATCAAGCGATACAACGGAGATTACAATTATACTCGAGTCACTCAAACACTCTCGGTATTTCCCAAGCCCCAATTACACCAATAACTCACGCAGTGTTTAGCCCCACAATTTCTCACGAAATAATCTCTCAATCTCGCGAAAGAATTATACACAAATCTTAGCACAAGATTTACGCTTGAACACTAATTCTTCTTGGATGTAATTCACGAACGAGAATCCACGGAAATACCCATCGCCAAGCACTCACGAACGTCTTCACGTCAACCGCGACGCTTCAAGACTTCTTTATCAACAATGAAGCATCGAGACTTCTACTTCTCGCGGCCAAGTTCAAGAATTTATATATATGTATGCCCAAGAAGTGAACGTGCAGTGGCCGACTCCAACTTGGAAAGGGATTCCATGCGGTCAACAAGTCCAAGTTTGGACTTTCCTATTTCTTCTTTCTTTGTCAAACCGTGACTCCCACTAAAATTAGGAAAGAATAAAATATTCATTCTATTTTCCTTTTCTTTTGTTTGCTGCCAACTCTTGCATATTAGGAAAGCAAATTTCCAATATTTCCTTTTGCTCGATTTCGGACGTCCATAAAATATCAATTCGGAATATTCAAATTTTCGTTTCGGGCTCAAACTCGAGACATATTTTTAACAAGAATTATGATTTTGCGCATCTAGGAAATGGAACGGGACAAGGGGCCTGATTTCGACCCAATGCAGTGTACCGATTGCTCTTAATACCTCCAGTTCAAGCGCATTCAAGGTGTTCACAAGTGCTACTTTTGAATTTTCTCCCTCTTTTAGCTGCTCAAATTAGCTTTGCAATTTCGGGAGAGCAAAAAAACATACTTGTTCTCAAGGTTGAAAAAGGAGGGGACATTGCGATCAGTTAGTTGTGGTAGGCCGGGCAACTGGATGAACGTCGTAGTGTCACAGCTTTGGCTTGTAATGTTCTTAATCACATCCTCATAGCCATTGAAGTAATAGTAGTATATGCTGAACATGGTCGCGGGTTGAATCCAGACAAGAATGGATTTGATTTGAAGGGAACGAGCAATATTGATGCACTTAGGGGATTGGCAGACCCGTTATGCGACTGGACGAACCGGTGGGCTTGAAGTCAAAGATGTCGAATTGAGCTTAAATTTGGTCGGCTAAAGCGAAACGGCGTGCTGATCAATACTCACAGTCTTTAGCGGTGACTAACAATGGATTTTCGCGATTTGGGGTCATTTAGATGGGTTTTTCTTTTTTTTTAGTATTTTTTATGGGTTAATTTAGTAAAGGGTAGTTTCGTAATTTTACTTTTTGATGTTTACTAATCCTAGTAGGGCTAGATTTAGGGATATATAAGCTTATTTTAGGATTTTCTTTAAGCAGACTTTGGATATTTTGATAGTTAATCAATTGAGAGAACAGTTTATTCCTCGTTATCTTTCGATTCTTCTGTTTATCCTAATTTCTATCGCGCTTCGGCATCAATTGGTATCAGAGCATAGGTTGCTTGAATCAATGGCTGAACAGAATCGATGTCGTGGACGGCGGGCTCATGGTGGCTGGGGGCGTGGAGGCATTCTTGAAGTAGATGACCAACCGCGTCTAAGAGATCTACGAGATGTAGAAATTAAAGAACAAAGAAGACGAATCTAGGATTTGGAGAGACAACTTGCGGAGGCGAGGTTGGGCGTTCAATCCGAAGAAGAAGCAAAATCTAAGGATCCATCCGATAATGAAGAGGAGGACGTAAACCCTTTCGGGGTTCTGAACCAGGGGCAGAATCGAGGAGTATGATCTGGAAATCAGCGCTCTTCGCAAATTTTCGGGATAAAGATCGAGATTCCCGAGTTTAATGGTAAGGCTCATCCTGATAAGTTTATTGATTGGTTACATATGGTAGAACGGATTTTTGATCTTAAAAACCCAATCGAGGGGTAAAAAGTGAAGTTAGTGGCTATTAGACTGCGAAAACATGCTTCGATTTGATGGGAACACGTGAAAAAGCAACGCGCTAGAGAGGGGAAGCCGAAGGTGGATCTTTGGGAGAAGATGAAAAAGTTATTGTAGAAATTTTTTTTGCTTATCCATTATAGGCAAGAGGCGTTTATCGAGTATCATAACGTCAAGCAAGGTGATAAAACAGTTGAGGAATTTACAGAAAAATTTGATCGCTTGTGGATGCGTTGTGATGTGGCGGAGGAAGATGAGCAGCCGATTGCACGATATCTGGCAGGGCTGCGATATGAGATCTCTGATGTCATCCAATTATAGCAATATTGGACATATGAGGATGTGTGCAGACTAGCCCTAAAGGTGGAGGGACAGTTTAAAAGAAAGTGCAGTAATTCTAAGTGGTCAGGCAGTAGTTTCAAGTGGTCAGATACAGAATCGTAAGGAAAAGCGGGAACATCTGCAATAAATTCGACACCGGTCATAGTTAAGGATGTGAGTTCTAAACCTGCATCCAACGAGAGCAGAGTAGTGCTGGAACTAGCAGGGGAAGAACTGCAGCCAAGCAGTGTTTCAAGTGTCAGGGATTCGGGTATTTTGCTGCTGATTATCCGAACCGACAAATTGTGATGCTTGTTGATAATCCAATTTTTTATGAAGGCCCAGTTTATGATGAATTTGAAGGCGAAGAAGAGGATGTGGATGTGGAACAGGAATGGATTATCTATGCTGATTCTGATGAGTCTTTAGTCGTTAGAAGAATATTAAATGTTGCTGTAGCGGATGATGAATCATGGCTTAGACATAAATATTTTTCATACTAAGTGCACTAATAGAGGAAAAGTATGTAGCATGATAATAGATGGTGGGAGTTGTGAGAAAGTTGTGTCCACGACTATGGTGGAAAAGTTGGGGTTAAAAATAGAAGATCATCTTCAACCATACAAGCTGTCGTGGCTTAGAAAAGGGAACGAGATGAAAGTGAGCAAAAGGTGTCTTGTGCAATTTTCGATTGGAAAAAATTACATTGATGAGGTGTGGTGTGGTGTAGTCCCAATGGATGCTTACCATATTTTATTGGGGAGGCCGTGACAGTTTGACAGAAAGACACAGCATGATGGTTTTAGAAATACTTATATCTTCAAGAAGGATGGCCGAACCATTACCCTAGGTCCTTCAGATTTGAGAAAAGAAGGGAAAAGTAATCTGCTTTCCAAATCAAAATTTCAAGAAGAGGCAGTGAACGCGCATGAGCTTTTTGCCATTGTGGTGATGGAGCGGAATTCTGACAATCTCGAAATTTCTACCCAAGTTCTGCCCTTGCTTGAGGAGTTTCCTGATGTCGTACCAGAAGAGTTGCCACCTGGGTTGCCGGGTGAGCACAATATTTCTGGAACTTTTAATGTAGTAGATTTGTCACCTTACTACACTAAAGAGGAAGAAGACCCTGAAGAGATTGACGATAATTAAGACAAAGTAGATTCGAGGATGAATCTTTCTCTAGCAGGGGAGGATGATGCACCTAGGGGACCGGCGGATCGTTATGCGATTGGACGAACCGGCGGGCTTGAAGTTAAAAATATCGGATTGAGCTCAAATTTGGTCGGCTGAAGTGAAACGGCGTGCTGATCAATACTCACGGCTGTTGGCCGTGACTAACGATGGATTTTCGCGATTCGGGGTCGTTTAGATGGGTTTTTCTTTTTTTTAGTATTTTTTTATGGGTTAATTTAGTAAAGGGTAGTTTCGTAATTTTACGTTTTGATGTTTACTAATCCTAGTAGGGCTAGGTTTGGGGATATATAAACTTGTTTTAGGGTTTCCTTTAAGTAGACTTTGGATATTTTGATAGTTAATCAATTGAGAGAACAGTTTGTTTCTCGTTATCGTTTCGATTCTTCTGTTTAGCCTAATTTCTATCGCGCTTCATCATCAAATATCGTCGACCCAAGGAATCATCTTGTGGAGCACGCATGCGAACCTAGGGCCTCGTCCAGAACTATAGTCGATGACGCCTCTAAGAGCTTCTGACCCCCGTTGCTTCATCTCGGCCTAGAAGCGCTCGCTGTCATCCCCTGGCTGTCGTAGCCATTGGAGAACGTGGCGAAGGTTACACCTTCAAGGGAAACTGGATCAATCATGCGGCAGTAGGCGAACACGGTGGTGAAGAAAGTAACACGACTGCCGACGGGTGTGAGTCGTTCAGCTAGCTGGAGGGCTGGGTTTATAGCGCTGCAGTTCGGGCACGTTACGAAGAGAAAGTGGGGAGGAACCATGGTTATGAAGCTGGCTAGGGAAGTGCAAATGATGAGACTGGAAGAAGTTATACAGAAAGACAAAAAACATAGTTTTAGTCAACATTTAACTTGAAATTTATCTAATTATGACAAATAATGTCCATCGTAAGTTTGATGGACGAGGGCACTTGTGTCGCAATTCGATGACACTAGCATTCTCATCTTCAACCTATTTTTCAGGTACGAATTTGTCAAAGGCTTTTGTCATTATATTGGAAAATTCAATCAAAATTATATTAAGAGACTTAAAAGCTTTTAGGTCAGGGACGTGCAAATTATGCTGGCCACTCAATCCAATACTTTCCTCCGACTTGAAAGTCAAATTCAAACGTGACTGCGCATGAAAATCAACAATTTCCCACCGAATCTAGGTTAAATAAAGAGAAGCTAATTAACTTTGCTTTTAACTTTAGGCCTTGAAATTCTACTTGTGCTTGGTCATTTTCCGGCCTTGTTCATTTGTCTAGAGCAACCAAGTCCAATTTATGGTGTACAACGGTGGAATTCAATCCAATTTACAGCTAGATAATCAATTCATACGTACAAGGACAATACAATAGATGTTTTGTGACGATATGATAACTCACAATATGTATATCAACCATTTATGACAAAAAAAATATAGTGATAATCATTGAGATTATTAGAAATCGAACTATACATATTACATATGGATCGAGTGATGAGCCTAATGCATAGCTACTAGTCGAAAAAACCAAAATATTGTCTGTACTATATAGGTCGTGTAGGGCAATATCATACCAAATGTTGATTAAAAGGTTTTGCAAAATTAATGATTGAGATGACATTAGTTCTTGTGATTTACAACTAATGAAGTACGGAGGTAGAAAAATTCAATTCCAGAGGCTGCCTTCGTCTTAAAAGAACGACCCTTATTGACAAGGCTTATTTAAAATTATTTTCTTTTCCACTTTCAGTGTACGAAATAGAAAGTCCATATTCATACATCAATTGTATTGGCCCAATTTTCCTTAAAAACATTAACTTTAGTTTGAGCCACAATTCTAGCCTCCACTTTTTTTGTCTTTTAAAAAAGCACGAACTTTAACTCAAATTCCTATTTTGGTCTAAACTTGTTTTATCTCGTAAAAAAGCACCAACTCATTTTTGCCCAAACTTTTTTTTGTCGCATAAAAATATACCCACTTTCAGTCAATATCCAAATCTAACCCCATCAAGTTTTTGTTGAGTACACGTGAAATAACACATTGAATCATTGATGGCACTGTTGGACGGAAACTTGACACGGGTTAGATTTGGGTACCGACTGAAAGTTCATATTTTTTTACGAGACAGCAAAACATTAGGGACAACATTGGGAACCAACCTGAAGTTAGCGATTTTGAAGAGATAAAAAAGGTTTAAGTCGGAATTGGAACACGACCTAAAATTGGTGTTTTTTTTATGAGAGCAAAAAAGTTTGGGCAAAATTGAATCACTACTTAAAGTTGGTATTTTTTTAGGAAATTAGACCTCATTATATTACCACTCAACTGCGTACAATTTTCAAAGATTCATGCAAATTAAAAGGACGATAGGAACTTATTCTCTAGCTATATTCAATTCATGCTAACACATAACATTTTATCATGAATTACTCCATTACTTGCTCCTCTACTGTTAGATAAAGAAAATGGCAATCTTGAACTTTTACTAATCTGACAACATGTACATAAAGTGCTAATGGATTTATTTACTGAAATCAAATCATCAGACAACAAAAGTTGTAAAATACGACTATTTGGATGGCCTAATCGGCAATGCCACATAAGTTCATCAGCAACCTTGTTTCTCTGGGAAAAGAATGCCAGGGAATGCAGGTCCTTATTGGTATATAATCCTTGATGATTAGTTCCCATCAGTAGATTTGTCATACGGGTGAGTCGGGTCGGGTTTGGGTCAGGTAAAAAATGGTTCGACCTAAATAGATCTATTTAATCCGTTTTGACCCATATTCATGTAATGCAAATATAATGACCCATACCCAACCTGACCCAACCCATACTTGACCCAACCCGATTCGATCAATATTGTTAAAATACTTCCATATTTAACTCAATCTAGGAAAATTTATATCCAAATTGAGATGAGAATACGAAATGAGTGAGGGCGAGATTGAGTGAGGACGAAAGAGATAAGTTGAGTTTAATTTAAATAAGCTGTAAACCCATTTATGACCCTTTTAACATCCATATTATGTTTATACCCATTTATGATCAATTTACCGAATATAACTGACCTATTTATGATCAATTTACTAATATATGGGTTAAAAAAGGGTTTATGATCCATTTTTACAGGTCTACCCGTCAGCAATACCCAGTGTATCCTAGAGTCCATGATAGAAAAACCAAAGGCATCAAACTCAAAATAACAAGGATAATCTCTTGTCAATTGAGAGATAGATAATAGATTTTTCTTAATTTGAGGAACAACGAGAACATTATTAAGTGAAAATGACCAATCTCATTGCCGAATTGACTAGTCCCAACATGAATAATTGGCAGTGATGTACCATTCCCAACTATCACATTATCATGACCATAGTAAGGAACTACGTTCACAAGATTACTTGGATTATCAGTCATATGCATATTAGCACCGGTGTTTGGATGTCATTCTTCATCTTGTGAGTTTGAGATAGGAAGAGCATCCAGGCCGCAGGTTATATTAACACTATGATAATTGTTGTCGAAACAATACCAACAATTCAATGCATCATGCCCCTTCTTCTTACAATCTAACATATGAGACATGACACTCTTAAGTTTGAATTTGGCGGTGCACCAACGATTTTGGTTTGCTGAGTAGTCTAGTATTTTTAAAGTAAAAGTTGTTTACGTTGTGCTTCAAATGTAACAAAATTTGTCATATTGATGTCCGAAGAAAATGGAAATCTCTTAGTTGACATGATTGTATCGATTTTTTTTTAAAAAGAAAAGAGTAGTGTGCCCTTGTGTAGCTCTAATACCATAAAGAAAATAAAGAACCGAGTCAATGAAGCATTACATTTTATTGATATGTTATATAGTATAAATAAAGATACAATCACCTAGAAATATGGTATAAATTAAAGATAAAAGATACAAGTTGATTTACAAAAAAATTGCATAAAAGACAAATTAGAAAATATCTCTAAATGATCAACTTGTCGATACTCTATTTGATATGCTACTTTCATGCTGATTTGTAGAAGTTTATGCACTGCAATCATTCTAATATTTTGCCTTTTGATTTGTTACTTTAATATCTACTTCCGCAATTTCTTCAACAAAGGCCTTGAAATTTTTGTTCGAAGATCCACCTTCCCTGGAAGCCTCCATGGCCAAATCCTTCCACTTCTTTGCATTCCTTCTAATTTCATCACCTCTCTCTCCACCTCCCATGACCAATTCCAAGCACTTCTTGATTTCAACTCCCTTAACAATAATGCCTTCTTCATTAATCTCGGGCACTCGAATACCGACCTTCCATACATCCTCGACGAGCTTTGCGTTTGTCATCTGGTCAACCCATTGTGGGAACGCCACCATCGGGATTCCACACACCAAACTCTCGACTGTTGAGTTCCACCCGCAATGAGTAAAGAAACATCCTATTGAAGGATGCGCCAAGACCTCGATTTGAGAGCACCATGGGACTATCACTCCTCTCTTGTCTAATTCCTCTTTGTAAAGTTCATCATCATCTCCATCACTATTTCTCATCACCCACAAGAATGGTCGACCAGTCTCCAGCAATCCGTGCGCCATTTCTCGCTTTTGGGCCTTCGATAACCTCGCTATGCTTCCAAAGGCTACATAAATTACGGACGCCTCCTCCTTTGCGTTCAACCATTCAACATAATCCTCGGAGCCCATAGTGCAGTCGCCTCCGGAAGATTTATCTGAATCTAGGACACCAAGCGGGACAAGGGGCCCGATTCCGACCAAATTTAGTGTACCAATCACTCTTAATGCCTCAAGTTCGAGCGCATCGAAGGTGTTCACAAGTACCACTTTTGGATTTTCCCCCTCTTTTAGGTTCTCTAATAGGGTTTGGATATGCGGCAAAGCAAAAGCATACCTGTTTTCTATGTGGAGAAAGGAGGGGACGTCGCGGTTGGTTAGGGGGGGTAGGCCAGGCAATCGTATGAGCGATGTGGTATCACCTCTTTGGCTTGTAACGTTCTTAATCACATCCTCATAGCCATTGAAGTAATAGTAGTATATATCGAACACGGTAGCGGGTTGAATCCATACGAGAACCGATTTGATTTGAAGGGAACGAGCAACATCGTCGACCCAAGACAACATCGTGTGGAGCACGCATGTGAACCTGAGGCCTTGCCCAGAACTATGCTCAATGAGGCCTCTAAGAGCTTCTGACCCCCGCCGCTTCATCTCGGCCCTGAAGCGCTCGAGGTCATCCCCCGGCACATACCCATCGTCATACCCATCGGAGAACGTGGTGAAGGTTACACCTTCAAGGCAAACCGGATCGACCATGCAGCGGTGGGCGTACACGGTGGTGAGGAAAGTTACACGGCCGCCGACCCGTGCGAGCCGCTCGGCTAGCTGGAGTACTGGGTTCATAGCGCCGCGTTGCGGGGATGCTACGAGGAGAAAGCGGGGAGGAACCATGATTTTAGGAGCTAGCTAGGGAACTGCAACTGAGGAGACTATGGAAGAAGTAATATAGAAAGACACGCCTCGTCTTCAACATGGAATATAATTTCGTCGGCATATAAGTCAAAGTTTGATAATTGTAAGACATCATTATGATAAATAGTGGGTCAGATTTGATTTGGTTGGATTATATTAATTTATTGGCCCGAGGAAGCTCGTAAGTCGTAATTGGAGGACCCACATCTCATCTTTCACCTATTTTTCATGCACCTCATCGTCAAATGCTGGGTCATGATATTCGAAAATTCAATTATTTTTCCATTGACCAACTCAAAAGCTTTTATGTTAGGGACGTGCGGCCACTCAAATGTCATTTCGTACTTGAGCTAACCACTATTTTTCTCCTTTTCTATTGTCTCAGCCATCACTTGCTAGTCGCAACTACAATTCAAACATGGCTGCCCATGAAAACCAACAGACAGACCAAAGCTTCTACCCCAGAAAAGAAGGCAACATGGAAAAGAAAAAGATGTCATAAAGAGAAGAAAATTAACTTAACATTCTAACGTAAGGCCTTGAATTTCTACTTCTGCTTGATCATTTGTCAAGAATAGCCAAGTCCAAGTACCAACATATCCGCCATCATCAGCTATTAATGCCACGATTATGTAGCCGCGCTAAGAAACCAAGCGAAGAGTACTCCGAAATGGATTTCAATGCAGAGATCAATGGTTCTGAAATTGTGATTACCTTTCCAAATTATGTAGGGATGAAAGCAGGCAAAAGTGGTCGACAAAAATCCAACGGCCCATCCCTGACAATCATCGGAGTTGGAACTGCCCATTGCCAGTCGTCGCCGATACTCACAGTTAAATGAAAGTGGCTAGTGTTTTGTGAAGCTCGTCATAGAGCATTTTAGAGATCGACTCTAGCCGCTGTCCTCATAGAGATCTTTTAGGGATGGCTATCCTGCCCCAAAGAGCTACTTTAAACTTCTGTCCCCATCTACTACCCTTTGCGTGTGAGACGTGTGAGCTTAGTGTTAGGTTTGCTCCCCTTAATTCATGTATCCTTCTATATCAATTTATCTCAACTTGAATCTCCAATGCCCATCTTTATCCATGGTCTCTTTCTCTATACCAAACCATAAAGTTTGCCATTGGGACCGCGTTGCCACACCACGACGATCAACTACCTAGAAGCTGCATTGATCATCAGATTTCTTCCTTGAAATACTTACCAAATACCATAATAGATTTGGGGCCCACAATCCACCATCAACTCTGATACCAATTATTGCGGAAACAAGCAATCGAATAGTAATAAACAAAACAAGAAGATGGATCGGATACCAAATTTACGTGATTCGGTCGGTGTGATCTACGTTTATGGGAAGAGCGGCAAAAAATTTCACTATAAACCAAGTGATACAAACTTTCAGTGTTTTCCAAGCCTCAATAACTCTCATAGTATTTAATCTCACTATTTCTCACGAAATAATCTTTCAATCTCATGAAGGAATTCGCAAATCTTACTGACAAGATTTTATTGTCTTCAACATTAAAATATCTTGGGATGTAATTCACGAAGAAGTCACCTCTTTGATACACTTCACAAGAAGTCATGCTTCTTATGCATATACAAAAATTAGTTCCAAAATAGAAAACCTTTTCATATGAGAAAACCAATTTCAACGAGGAACATATTCAAATTTAATTGGGAGCACGCTCCAGAAGCCCAATTGAGGAGATTGCCAAGATGGAGCCCAAGTCGGAGCTCGATGTACATTCACTCAAAAGCTTGAACTTATGAGTTATGAGCCAGCTGTGATATATTAACTGCTTCACACCACACCAATTACTCAATGTGAGATTTTTCTAACACAACTCATACGTGTAACTCAACACAAACATTTCATGTCATTGAAGATTGTGATGTCTCAAGAACTTGTCTTGGCAACAATGCTTGGGCAGAAACTTTTGCTTCAACTCTCCTCGCATTTTGTCCCAAGCTGTTATCTTGCTTCGTTCTTCTTGTTCACGATCTTCGCTTCAAGTTCTCCTCATCAAATTGGCGCATACTTCTTGAACTTGGCAGCAACTAATTCGACTCTCTCAGTGATACCTAACAGGGTTGCATGACCCCATGCCAGACCTAGCTTGGGTTGTGCTACCCCAACCAGATTTGGCCCTCGTCGGGATTGTGCACCCCAACTAAATTTGACTTGGATCGCCCAACCGAACTTGGATTTAGCCATCGCAGGGGTCCATGACCTTTATTAGGCATCGCCTAGGGTCCCCTAACCTCGGTGGCTGCTGGAAAGAGCTTTGCAACCCTTGTCAGCACTGCCCTAGCAACATCCCCACGTCTTCTCTCTTTCTATCTCACTTAGGGCTTGTTCTTTTTTATATAATTTTTTAAAAAAATTTTCTATCAAAACCTAAATATTTCATCTAAATAGTAATTTATCCTATCAGCAATGATGTGACGCTCACGTGTCAGTCCACGTCAACATTTTTGTTTTTATTTTAACAGAAGGACCAACTCGAACAAGAGAACATAAGGACCTGATTGCGCAAAAAAATAATTCAGGACCCTTATTTAACAATTTGGAAAAAATTTGGAGTCCTGTGATGCCTTTTTCACAAATTAAAAAAAAAATCACTCAATATAGTGAATAACGTTTCATACAAGTAGTATAAAAACAGGATTAATTCTCCTATAAATGGAATAATAAATTCAACTACTATAAGAACGACCAACTATCAAGAAGGCTTGTTTAAGTTGGGCATAAGCCATAAAAAATTCTTAAACAATGGCCACTGTGACACTTTTCTATGACACTAAAAATCTTAAACTTGTACTCGTGTGGTACATTTATCTTCCATCATAATTCTGAGAATTGTTAAAATCTGCTTACATGGACACTAAGAAGCAAACAGTGTTGACATGACTCTAACGTGGTTTAAATGAAATAAAATTGACGTTGTTTTGGTTGAAAAGTCATCTAACGGAATCTTAACGGAGGGTAAATGTGTCACATAGGTATAAATTTGAGATTTTTTATGATATAAGAAAAAGTTTATGATAAATATGTCATAGTTGACTTAGTTTGGGATTTTTAATGTGACGAAAAAAGTTCAGAATAAATGTATCGCAATAGGCATATTTTGAGTTTTTTTTTTATAACTTTTTCCCTTTAAAATTCTTTCCATTTACTCTTTTAGTACTCGAAATAAGAGTCCATATTCATACATCAACTATATTGCCACTCAACTGGATACAATTTTCAAAAAATCATGCAAATTAAAAGAATAGTAGGAACATATAAATTCATGCTAACATGCAACATTTTATCATGAATCTATCTACTTGAGCGAATTCTTCAACGAAGGCCTTGAGATTTTTATCCGAAGATCCACCTTCCTTGGAAGCCTCCATGGCCAAATCCTTCCACTTCTTTGCATTCCTTCTAATTACATCACCTCTCTCTCCACCTCCCATGACCAATTCCAAGCACTTCTTGATTTGTCCTCCCTCAACAATGATGCCTTTCTTCATTAATCCGGGACACTCAAAGCCCAACCTTCCACACATCCTCGTCGAGCTTTGCGTTCATCATTTGGTCGCCGAATTGAGGGAATGCCACCATCAGAACACCACACACCAAGCTCTCGAGCGTCGAGTTCCACGCACAGTGAGTGAAGAAACATCCTATCGAAGGATGCGACAATACCTCAATTTGAGAGCACCATGGAATTATCATTCCTCTCTTGTCTAATTCCTCTTTGTCAATGAGTTCATCATCCCCATCACTCTCTCTCGTCACCCACAGGAATGGCCGGCCAGTCTCTAGCAATCCCCACGCCATTTCTCGCTTTTGCCCCTTCGATAACATCGCTAGGCTTCCAATGGCTACATAAATTACCAATGCTTCCTCCTTTGAATTCAACCATTGAGCATAATCCGCAGAGCCTCGAAAGAGGTTGCCTCTGAAAGATTTCTCAGAAGAATTACGATATTGCGCATCTAGGAAACGGAATGGGACAAGGGGCCCGATTCCGACCAAATGCTTGCACCGATCGCTTCTAATACCTCGAGTTCGAGCATATCAAAGGTGTTCACAGGTACTACTTTTGGATTTCCTCCCTCTTTTAGCTGCTCAAATTGGCTTTGCAATTTCAGGAAAGCAAAAAAGCATACTTGTTTTCAAGGTTGAAAAAGCAGGGGACATCACGATCGGTTGGTGGTGGTAGGCTGGGCAACTGGATGAGCGACGTAGTGTCACGGCTTTGGCTTGTAACGTTCTTAACCATATCCTCATAGCCATTGAAGTAATAGTAGTATATGTTGAACACGGTGGCGGGTTGAATCCAAATGATAACAGATTTGATTTGAAGGGAACGAGCAACATCGTCGACCCAAGGGATCATCGTGTGGAGCACGCATGTGACCCTGAGGCCTCATCCAAAACTATATTCGATGAGGCCCCTACCCCTGCTGCTTCATCTTGGCCTGAAAGTGCTCGGTGTCATCCCCTGGCTTATGCCCGTCGTCGTAGCCATCGGAGAACGTGGCGAAGGTTACTCCTTCAAGGAAAACCGGATCAATCATGCGACAGTGGGCGGACACAGTGGTGAAGAAAGTAACACGACTGCCGACGCATGCGAGTCGTTCAGGTAGCTAGAGTAGAGGGATGGGTTTATAGCACCACGGTTCGGGGACGCTACGAGGAGGAAGTGGGGGAGGAACCATGGTTCTGAAGCTAGCTAGGGAAATGCAAATGATGAGACTGTGGAAGAAGTTACACAGAAAGATATGCCTCATCTTCAACAAAAAAGACAGTTTGAGTCAACATTTAAGTTGAAATTTATCTAATTATGACAAATAATGTCCATCGTAAGTTTGATGGACGAGGGCACTTGTGTCGCAATTCGATGACACTAGCATTCTCATCTTCAACCTATTTTTCAGGTATTTTAGCATCAAAAAACCTATTTTTCAGGTACAAATTCGTCACAGGCTTTTATCATTATATTGGAAAATTCAATCAAAATTATATTAAACGACTTAAAAGCTTTTAGGTTAGGGAAGTGCAAATTATGTCGGACAATTTATTCTAATTCCGCACTTGGGTTAACCAATACTTTCCTCCAACTTGTAAGTCAAATTCGAACGGACTGCGCATGAAAATCAACAATTTCCGAACTAAGTTAAATAAAGAGAAGCTAAGGGCGCGCATGATAATCATTTTGTTTCTCTATTTTCTATTTTTCTGTTCAAGGGAATAGGTTTGGAACAGAAATCCGTTTGATAACACAATTTTATATTTCTATTTCTGAAATAAATTTCTACTCCAGAACTAGGTTTGTAATAGAAAACATAATTAAAAAAAATCTACCTTTCTATTTCTGGAATAGAAATGAGAAATAAAAACTCTTTTCATCGCTCGCCCTCGCTATTAGCCAGCTGCCCACCCGCCGTCGCCATCGGTTGCCTCCCGCCACCGTAGTCCATTGTCGTTTGCCATCGTCCTCCGCAGGCGGCCGCCTCCTACCACCGTCTGCTGGTGGCCATTCACCGCCACCTGCCGTCCCCTGTCTTCCGCCACCACTCGACGCCGTCCGCCTCCTACCATTGGCTGTCGTTGCCCATTGCCGTTCACTGCCGCCCGCCGACCCTCGCCAGCCGTAGTTTGTTGTCCTCTGATGCCGGCTACCTCCCACCACCGTCCTTCGCCACCAGCTGCCATTTGCCGTCCTCCATAGTCGTCGCCGCCTGACACTGGCCACCGTTTGCCATTGCCGGCCGCCTCCTGCTGTTGGTTGCCAGCCATTGTCTATAGTCCTCCATCGCCGCCCATTGTCCTCCGCCGTCCGCTGCCACCCGACGCCGGCCTCCTCCCGCTGGCCGCTGGAGGGGAAGAGATTTTGTGTCGTTATCAAACGAATTTCTATTTTTAAATTAGAAATTTTGTGTCATTATCAAACACGTATTTTTGGCAAAGAAACTCGTCCAAGAAATAGAAATAGAAAAATCTATTTCTAGCCAAAAATTGATTTATCAAACAGAATAGTTATCATTTGCTCCCTAATTAACTTTTCTTTTAACTTTAGGCCTAGAAATTCTACCTGTGCTTGGTCATTTTCTGGCCTTGTTCATTTGTCTAGAGCAGCCAAGTCCAATTTATGGTGTGCAACGGTGGAATTCAATCCAAGTTTTAGCTAGATAATCAATTCATACGTACAAGGACAATACAATAGATGTTTGGTCTTAATTTTTTGCTAACTATAACAATATTACCCAAAGTTTCCCACATATGGTGTACAACGGCGGAATTTGACTCCACCGGCAATAACTCGTGATATGTATACCAAACATTTATGACAAAAAAAAAATGTAGTGATAATTGTTGAGATTTTTAGTAATCGAATTATACATATTACATATAGATCGAGTAATAAGCCTAATGCATACCTACTAGTCGAAAAAACCAAAATATTGTGTAGGGCAATATCATGCTAACTGTTGATTAAAAAGTCCATATTCATATAGGTCGTGTAGGGCAATATCATACTAACTGTTGATTAAAAGTCCAAATTCATACATCAATTGTATTGGCCCAATTTTCCTAAAAAACACTATAGTTTGAGCCACAATTCTAGTCTGCACTTTTTTATCTCGTAAAAAAACATCAACTTTAACTCAAGTCCATATTCTGGTCTGAACTTGTTTTATCTCGCAAAAAAGCATGACCCAATTCTTGCCTAAACTTTTTTTCGTCTCATAGAAATGTACCCACTTTCAGTCGGTACCCAAATCTGGCCCATCAAGTTTTTGCCTAATACATGTGAAATAACACATTGTATCTTTGACAGCATCATTGGATAGAAACTTGACACGGGTCAAATTTGGGTACCGACTGAAAGTTTATGTTTCTATATGTGACAACAAAACGTTAGGGCCAACATTGGGAACCAAACTAACATTAGAGGATTTTATGAGAAAAAAAATTTTAGGTCGGAATTGGAACACGAGCTAAAGTTGGTGTTTTTTTTTATGAGATCAAAAAAGTTTGGGCAGAATTGAATCACTACTTAAAGTTGGTATTTCTAAGGAAATTAGACCCGATTACATTACCACTCAACTGCGTACAATTTTCAAAGATTCGTGCAAATTAAAAGAACAATAGGAATATATTCTCCAGCTATATTCAATTCATGCGAACGCATAACATGTTATCATGAATTACTCCATTACTTGCTCCTCTATTGTTAGATAAGAAAATAGCAATTTTGAACTTTTACTAATCTGACAACTTATACATAAAGTGCCAGTGGATTTATTTATTGAAATCAAATCATTAGACTGCAAAAGTTGTAAAATACGACTATTTGGATGGCCTAATTAGCGATGCCATGTAAGTTCATCAGCAACCTTGTTTCTCTAGGAAAAGAATGCCATGGAATGTTGGTCTTTATTGGTATACAATCCTTGATGATTAGTTCCCGTTAGCAATACCTCGTGTGTCTTGAAGTCCTTGATAGAAAAACCAGAGGCATCAAACTCAAAATAACAAAAATAATCTCTTGTCAATTGAGAGATGGACAATAGATTTTTCTTAATTTGATGAACAACTAGAACATTATTAAGTGAAAATTGACTAGTCTCATTGCCGAATTGACTAGTCCCAACATGAGTAATCGGCAATGATGTACCATTCCCAACTATCACATTATCATGGCCATGGTAAGGAACTATATTTACAAGATTACTTGGATTATCAGTCATATGAGTATTAGTATTGGTGTCCGGATGTCATTCTTCATTTTGTGAGTTTGAGATATGAAGAGTAGCTACGCCGCGGGGTATATCAATACTCTGATAACTGTGTCGAAATGATACCAGCAACTCAATGCACCATGCCCCGTCTTCTTACAGATCTGACAAATGAGAGACGGCACTCCTAAGTTTGAATTTGGCGATGCACCAATGGTTTTGATTTAGTGAGTAGTATAATAGTTTCCTAGAAAGTGCCGAACATTCTGGTTTGTTTGAGAAAAGCCACAACCTCTAGAATTAAATGTGGGTCCTCTACCCCTTCCTCTAGGGTTGTTTTTGTAGCCACCATTTGCGTCGCTGCGAGATAAACGCCATTGAACTAATTGGGAGAATGGTTGAGGTGCGCTTATTTCGTAATTCATAACTTTGAAGTTGCACAACTACTTCGGCATGAGATAGAAGAGGAGGCTCGAACATAGTCGTTTTGAACGACCCATAGCTATCATCAAGTCCTTCAAGTAATCTGAAGACTTTATTAGCATTTGACACAGGTAGGGGTGTGTAAAACGGACCGCTCGGACCGGACCGGCCAGTTGGGTTCGGTTCCCGGGAATGTCGATCCAGTTTCTGATTCCTAAAAGTGAAATTGATATACGAGCGGACCGGTTCGTGGTTCCAAGGGGGAACTGGACCAGACCGGACTGACTATGTATATTTTAATTGTTTAAAAAAATTAGTAAAATGTAAACTAAATCCTAAGTGAACTTCATCGACATAAATTCATTGACATAAATTCATAAAATATGAACTAAATCCTAAGTGAACTTCATTGACAAAAAATAGTAAAATGTAAACTAAACCCTAAGTGTTTGACAAAAAAAAACTAAACCCTAAATGATAGGTTCCATTGGATGAGACCGACTAATGGTCCCGTCCGGTCCCCGGTTCTTAATTTTGGGTACCGGTTCTCCCAGTTTGATTCTCGGTTCCACCTTGGAACCGGACCGGACCGGAAACCGATCACCCCTAGACACAGGTACCAATGGAATTCAATTGGTCACAAATAAATTTAAAGTCACGAAGATAAACAGATAAATGTTTATTTTCTTTCTTGATGTGTTGGAGTTGTACACGGAGGTCAAGTTCATGAGTCACCGAGTTTTGATCGAAATGATCAGTGAGAACCTTCCATACTTCTGTTGCTATTTGAAGTCCAACGGCATGTCTGAGAACCTCTCCTGAGAGTTGCCCACTATCAAAGACTTTACGAGGTGGTCACTACGCACCCATTATGTATATTCTAGATTGTTGACTTCAGTTTTTCCGATGTCCAAGTCTACATTGGTGCAATTATCTCTTTGGTAAGAAAATCAAGTTGGTCCTGACTTTCGATCAGACACAATACCTGTGTCTTCCAAAGTAAAAATTTGTTTTTGTTGAGCTTCGATGTAACAAAAGTTGCCACATTGATGTTTGAAGGAAATGGAAATCTCGAATTTGACATGATTGTATCAATTTTTTTTAACAAGAAAAGAGCAGCGTGCCCTTTCGTAGCTCTGATATCATAAAGAAAATAAAAAACTGAGTTGATGAAGCGTTACATTTCATTGATATGTTATACAGTTTAATTAGAGATATCATCACCAATAAATATGGTATAAATTAAAGACAAATAATACAATTCGATTTACAAGGAAATTGAATAAAAGACAAATCAGAAAAGATCTCCAAATGATCAACTCGTCGATACTGCTTGATATGCTATTTTCATGCTGATTTGTAGAAGATTCTATTTTGCAATCATTCTGATTTTTTTGCCTTTTAATTTGTTACTTCAATATCTACTTCGGCGATTTCTTCAACATAGGCCTTGAGATTTTTGTCCGAAGATCCACCTTCCTTGGAAACCTCCATGATCAAATCCTTCCACTTCTTTACATTCCTTCTAATTTCATCACCTCTCTCTCCACCTCCCATGACCAATTCCAAGCACTTCTTGATTTCACCTCCCTCAACAATAATGCCTTCTTCATTAATCTCGGACACTCGAATCCCGACCTTCCACACGTCCTCGACGAGCATTGCATTCGTCATCTGGTCGGCCCATTGTGGGAACGCCACCATCGGGATTCCGCACACCAAGCTCTCGACTGTTGAGTTCCACCCGCAGTGAGTAAAGAAACATCCTATTGAAGGATGCGATAAGACCTCGATTTGAGAGCACCATGGGACTGTCACTCCTCTCTTTTCTAATTCCTCTTTGTAAAACAGTTCATCATCATCTCCATCACTTTTTCTCATCACCCACAAGAATGGCCGACCAGTCTCTAGCAATACGCGCCATTTCTCGCTTTTGTGCCTTTGATAACCTCGCTATGCTTCCAAAGGCTACATAAATTACAGATGCTTCCTCCTTTGTGTATAACCATTCAACATAATCCTCGGAGCCCAGAAAGCGGTCGCTTTCGGAGGATTTTTTTGAATCTAGGACACCAAGCGGGACAATGGGCCTGATTCCGACCAAATTTAATGTGCTGATCACTCTTGTTGCGGAAGCCAAGCGATCGAACAATAAAATTAACAGAATAAGAAAATAAATCGGACACCATATTTACGTGATTCGGTCGTAGTGACCTACGTCCACGGGGAGAGCAGCACGGATTCCGCTATAGATCAAGCGATACAACGGAGATTACAATCACACTCGAGTCACTCAAACACGCACGCAGTGTTTAGCCCCACAATTTCTCACGAAATAATCTCTTAATCTCGCAAAAGCATTGTACACAAATCTTAACACAAGATTTAATCGCTACGAACACTTGAACTCTTGGTGTAATTCCACGAACAAAATCCACGAACCCATAATCAAGCACTCGCTTGCGGAGCGGTGCTTCGATTCTTTCTTCTGTATCGTCCAAAAGAGCAACCCCAAATATATATATGTTCGTCGTTCCACCGCTTGAAGGATGGTAACAAAACGTCAAAGATAGCCGCTGTACGTACAGGATAAGGAAACCAAATTCCAGTGAGTTTCGGTCAATCCAAATTCAAGTTGACCGAATATTGTCCACACGTTGTACTTTCTAATTTCAAGTCCAAAGGCTGCAATATTTGAATATATGTTTGTCGTTAATCTTTCCTTCTCTATTCTGCTTTGCCGATTCTAATTTGATATCAAAACAAAATAGGGAATATCCTATTCAAAATATTTAGACCTCTACACAAATAATTTCGAGTCGGGTTTCGTTTATCGGGCTCAAATTCGAGACATATATTTTAACAATCTCCACCTTGACTCGACGTTTGAACCAAGTCACAATTACTTTGATAGAAATCCGAATTTCGCTACTACTCTCTCACAGCCCCAATGGGCTCAACCGCCACAGACGTCTTCCAAATCCAAGCCTCACTTGAACTCCGCTATAACCGCGAACCTCATCAGAACACTAACTCCACATGCACCTTTAACTGCTCCACAAGGATTTTCCGATACAAGCTCCTTGACCGCAGATAAAGCAAAATCATCATTGCATCCATATCTACGAGAAGACCAAATACGCACCTTATCAATATCAGCAGTTACAACAACTGTTGGCTCAATAGGCTTCACCTCGCTATAAGCACCATCCGTATCGATTATTTCGTTAGCACCCGCTACCTTAGGAGTTTCTGGTTGCAACTCCACCTCAAGCTGAACACCGTCCAGATCCGTATGAACACTGCTACTAACACTCCTAGCCAGAAGTACTGGAGACTCGTCAAATGTAACTTCTCTGCTGATAACAGGTGAATTTAATTCCGAGCACTACAACTTATAGCCCTGCTCACCTTGTACATAACCTAGGAATATGCACTTTCTTATCCTTCCATCGAGCTTACCATCACTAACTCGAACATAATATGGACAACCAAACATTCTAAGAACTGAATAATCAGCAACATTACCTGACCACACTTCTTCGGGAGTCTGACATTCAATTGCAGTCGATGGGGATCTATTCTTCAGGTAGCTCGCCGTACTAAGCGCATCTGTCAGGAATCTCCTAGTCATACCAGCACTAGAGAGCATTTTATGGGTCGCCTCTAGTAATGTTCTGCTCATCAAGTCTGCAACCTATTGTGGTTCAATGGCACTAGTGCGGTATTTCACTATGCCTTCCTTCATGCAGAATTCATTTAACAGCTTCGAGCAAAACTCCATACTACTGTCAGTCCGCACCTACTTGATCGTTTTACCAATCTCCTTTTCGATCAAAGCTTTCAACTGCCTGATCCTGACAACAATATCAAACTTGTACCTTAGCACAAACACCCAAGTCTTCCTCGAGTAGTCATCAAGAACTGTTAGCATAAATCTGGCACTCTTCTTCGAAGGGAATCGCGACAACCTGCGAACATCTAAGTGAATCAATTCTGCAATTTCCGTGGTTTCTCTGACAACCGTACTAAACTGCACTTTCCACCGTTGATCTAAATCACAGCACCTGCATACATTCAGTTCGTTAGCCACATAATCACATAGCAAATTTCTTTCACTTAGAACCTTCAGGCTTCTCTCGCTAATGTGTCCCAAATGCATATGCCACAATTCAGACTCTCGAACTGATGCATCCGACGTCTCCGTAGCGAATTCCGTCACTGTCTTACCTTGAAGCTCATACAGGCCACTATGCTTGATTCCTTTCATTATCACTAAGGCATCTCGGACAACTTTCAGAACTCTATATTCTGAAGACTATCGACACCCAGCTGAATCCAGGGCACTCAAGGAAATCAAATTTTTCTTCAACTCTGGAACATGCCTCACGCCAGTCATTGTCCACACGATGCCATCATGCATTCTGATCATAACATCACCAAAACCTATAACATCGCATTCAGCGTTGTTCCCCAACTGCACTTTACTACTATCCGTGCATTGATAAGTAGTAAACTAGTTTCTATTTGGTGTAGCGTGAAAAGAACAATCAGAATCCATAATCCATCCGTCAAATGACG
Organism: Syzygium malaccense; assembly: GCA_031216405.1. Classification (NCBI taxonomy): domain Eukaryota; kingdom Viridiplantae; phylum Streptophyta; class Magnoliopsida; order Myrtales; family Myrtaceae; genus Syzygium; species Syzygium malaccense. Next base: position 21,235,501 of record CM062260.1, read on the forward strand.
AATTATCAGTGATAGACAAGACATAATCAACATCATCTGAATTACCATCAGCTATAGCTGCAACATCATCTATATGATCAACTCTAATTCCCTTACCCTTGTCGTTCTTCAGCTTAAGGTAATCTCTTCTAAGATGCCCCCTCTTGCCACATCTCCAACAGACAATACCACCAGTCCTAGACTGACTTCGTCTATTCGAGTTCATACTACTCCTGCTAACACGTGTACCAGTTCTTTCTCTATTTTCACCTACTAAAGTAGCAGATATATGTTCGCCAGATTCTCTTCTACGGATATCTTCACTCAGAATTAAATCTCGAACACCATCAAACGTCAAACTTGTTGATCTAGAGGAATTACTAACAGCAGTAATAGTAGTACTCCAGCTATTAGGCAATGAGGATAATAGAATCAAAGCACGTACCTTATCTTCAAAGTCAATCTCAACTGAACTCAATTGACTAACGATCACATTGAATTCATTAATATGATCAGCAACCGACGCACCTTCGCTCATCTTCAAGTTAAACAAACGTCGCATCAAATAGACCTTGTTGATCGCAGAGGGCTTCTCGTACATGTCCGATAGGGCTTTCATTAAACCCGCAGTGATCGTCTCTTTCACGATATTAAACGCGACGTTACGAGACAACGTTAGCTGAATAACACCCAAAGCTCGTCTATCCAGCAATTCTCAATTAGCTTGCTTCATCGACTCTGGCTTCTCCTCAGATAGGGGCAAGTGCAGTTTTATCTGATATAGATTATCTTCAATCTGCATCTTCCAGAAACCAAAATCCTTCCCATCAAATCTATCGATTCTCACTTTTCCTTCTTCTACCGCCATCGATTCGCTTCAACTTAAGCAAGCCTAGCTCTGATACCAATTGTTGCGGAAGTCAAGCGATCGAACAATAAAATTAATAGAATAAGAAAATAAATCGGACACCAGATTTACGTGATTTGGTCGTACTGACCTACGTCCACGAGGAGAGTAGCACGGAATTCCACTATAGATCAAGCGAAACAATGGAGATTACAATCACACTCGAGTCACTCAAACACTCTCGATATTTCCTAAGCCCCTATTACACCCAATAACGCACACAGTGTTTAGCCCCACAATTTCTCACGAAATAATCTCTCAATATCGCAAAAGAATTGTACACAAATCTTAACACAAGATTTAATCGCTACGAACACTTGAACTATTGATGTAATTCCACAAACAAAATTCACGAACCCACAACCAAGTGCTTGCTTGCGGAGCGGTGCTTCAATTCTTTCTTTTGTATCGTCCAAAAGAGCAACCCCAAATATATATATGTTCGTCATTCCACCGCTTGAAGGATGGTAACAAAACGTCAAAGATAGCCGCTGTACGTACAGGATAAGGAAACCAAATTCCAGCGAGTTTTGGTCAATCCAAATTCAAGTTGACCGAATATTGTCCACACGTTGGACTTTCTAATTTCAAGTCCAAAGGCTGCAGTATTTGAATATATGTTTGTCGATAATATTTCCTTCTCTATTCTGCTTTGCCGATTCTAATTTGATATAAAAAAAATAGGGAATATCCTATTCAAAATATTCAGACCTTTACAAATAATTTCGAGTCGGGTTTCGTTTATCGGGCTCAAATTCGAGACATATATTTTAACAGCTCTTAATGCCTCAAATTCGAGTGCATCGAAGGTGTTCACAAGTACCACTTTTGGATTTTCCCCCTCTTTTAGGTTCCCTAATAAGGTTTGGATTTGTGGCAGAGCGAAAGGATACTTGTTTCCTATGTGGAGAAAAGAGGGGACGTGGCGGTTGGTTAGGGGGGGTAGGCCGGGCAATCGTATGAGCGATGTGGTATCACCTCTTTGGGTTGCAACGTTCCTAATCACATCCTCATAGCCATTGAAGTAATAGTAGAATATATCGAACATGGTAGCAGGTTGATTCCAGACGATAACTGATTTGATTTGAAGGGAACGAGCAACATCGTCGACCCAAGACAACATCGTGTGGAGCACGCATGTGAACTTGAGGCCTCGTCCAGAACTATGCTCAATGAGGCCTCTAAGAGCTTCCGACCCCCGCTGCTTCATCTCGGTCCTGAAGCACTCGAGGTCATCACCTGGCACATAGCCATCGTCATAGCCATCGGAGAACGTGGTGAAGGTTACACCTTCAAGGCAAACCGGATCGATCATGCAGCGGCGGACGTACACGGAGGTAAGGATAGTAAAATGGCCGCCGACCCGTGCGAGGCGTTCGGCTAGCTGGGGGACTGGGTTCATAGCGCCGCGTTGCAGGTGTGCTACGAGGAGAAAGCGGGGAGGAGCCATGATTTTAGGAGCTAGCTAGGGAAGAGCAACTGAGGAAACTATGGAAGAGGTTATATAGAAAGACATGCCTCGTCTTCAACATGGAATATAATTTTCGTCGGCATATATGTCAAAGTTTGATAATTATAAGATATCATTATGATAAATACTGTGGGTCGAATTTGATTTGGTTGGATTATATTAAATAAATATTGGCTCGAGGAAGCTCGTAAGTCGTAATTGGAGGGCGCACGTTCTCATCTTTAACCTATTTTTCATGCACGACATCGTCAAATGCTTTTGTCATGATATTTGAAAATTCAATTAATTTTCCATTGAACAACTCAAATGCTTTTATGTTGGGGACGTGCGACCACTCCAATGTCATTTCGTACTTAACCTAACCACTATTTTTCTCCTTTTCTATGGTGTCAGCCATCGCTTGCCAGTCGCAACTACAATTCAAACATGGCTGCCCATGAAAATCAACAGACGGACCGAAGCTTCTACCCCAGGAAAGAAGGCAACATAGAAAAGAAAAAGATGTCATAAAGAGAAGATAATTAACTTAACTTAACATTGTAACGCAAGGCCTTGAATTTCTATTTCTGCTTGATCATTTTTTGAGAATAGCCAAGTCCAAGTACCAACATATCTGCCATCATCGGCAGTTAATGCCACGAATATGGAGCCGCGCTAAGAAACCGAGCAAAGAGTACTCTGAAATGGATTTCAATGCAGAGATCAACGGTTCTGAAATTGTGATTAACTTTCAAATTATGTAGGGATGAAAGCAGGCAAAAGTGTTCGACAAAAATCCAGCGGCCCGTCCCTGACGATCATCGGAGTCGGAACTGCCCTTGCCAGTCGTTGCCGTTGCCGGTACTCACAGTTAAATGAAAGCGGCTACTATTTTGTGAAGCTCGTCATTGAGCATTTTAGAGACCGACTCTAGCCGCTGTCCTCAAAGAGATCTATTAGGGATGGCTATCCTGCCCCAAATATATAGCTACTTTAAACTTCTGTCCCCATCTACTTGTAATGAAGGGGCTGCTCTGAGAAAGTCCCATATAGGACCCGTTGTCCCCAAGCATTGTCGCCAAAACATTAAGTCCAGTTTCTGAACTTATCCCATGAGGTTGGAGTTGAAGGACGTTCCGAATCTCATATTTGAAGCCACCAAAGTAACATTATTATGGTTTGGTCTTTTGGCTTCATACATCCCATGCCATTCCCGAGTGTATTCTTCAACAGACTAATGGGAGCGCGAAGCAAAGTTTTGATACCTTTGCTTGGAGAGATTGCCAAAAGGGAGCTCAATTTCGAGCCCGTTAACATATCCAGTTGAACTCATATTTACTCAAAAGTTTAAGCCAAGGAGTGACAGGTTCACTAGAATATATTAACTGCTCCACACAATACCAATTATCTAATTTGGAATTTTTCTAACACAACTCACACGTGTAACTCAACAATCTCTCCCTCGCGTGTCAGGCGTGTGAGACGTGTGAGCTTAGTGCTAAGTCTGCTCCCCTTAATTCAAGTATCGGTCTGCATTAACTTATCTCAACTAGAATCTCCAACGCCCACCTTTATCCATGGTTTCTTTCTCTACACCAAACCATAAAGTCTACCATTGAGACCGGGTTGCCACACCACATCGATCTAGAAGCTGCGTTGATCATCAGATTCCTTTCTTGAGATACTTACCAAATACCATAACAGATTGGGGGCCCATAATTCACCATCAGCTCTGATACCAATTGTTGCGGAACATGCGATCCAACACTAATAAACACAATAGGAAAATAGATCGGACACCAAATGTACGTAATTCGGTGGGTGTGACCTACGTCTATGGTGAGAGTAGTAAAGAATTACACTATAGATCAAGCGATACAACAGAAATTATAACCACACTCAAGTCACTCAAATACTTTCAGTGTTTTTCAAGCCCCAATAACTCACGCAGTGTTTAGCCCAACAATTTCTCATGAAATAATCTCTCTATCTCATGAAGGAATTCACAAATCTTATCGACAAGATTTAATTGGCTTCACCATTAAAATATCTTTAGGTGTAATTCATGAAGAAGTCACCTTTTTGATACACTTCACAAGAAGTCACGCTTCTTATGCATATACAAAAAATTAGTTCCAAAATAGGAAACCCATTCAGACAAGGAAACCAATTTCAAATAGGAAACATATTCAAATTTAATTGGGAGCATGCACCAGAAGCTCGACTGAGGAAATTGCCAAGATGGAGCCCAAGTCGGAGCTCGATGTACATTCACTCAAAAGCTTGAACTTATGAGTTATGAGCCAGCTGTGATATATTAACTGCTTCACACCACACCAATTACTCAATGTGAGATTTTTCTAACACAACTCATACGTGCAACTCAACACAAACATTTCATGTCATTGAAGATTGTGATGTCTCAAGAACTTGTCTTGGCAACAATGCTTGGGCAGAAACTTTTGCTTCAACTCTCCTCGCATTTTGTCCCAAGCTGTTATCTTGCTTCGTTCTTCTTGTTCACGATCTTCGCTTCAAGTTCTCCTCATCAAATTGGTGCATACTTCTTGAACTCGGCAGCAACTAATTCGACTCTCTCAGTGATACCTAACAGGGTCGCATGACCGCACACTAGATCTAGCTTGGGTTGTGCTACCCCAACCAGATTTGGCCGTCGTCGGGATTGTGCACCTCGACCAGAGTTGACTTGGATCGCCCAACTCAAATTAGATTTAGCCGTCGCAGGGGTCCGTGACACTTGTTAGGCATCGCCTAGGGTCCCTTGACCCCAGTGACGGCTTGGAAGAGCCTTGCAACCCTCGTCAGCACTGTCCTAGCAACATCCCCACGTCTTCTCTCTTTCTATCTCGCTTAGGGTTTGTTCTTTTTCATATAATTTTTTTCAAAATTTTGTCTATCAAAACCTAAAACTTACATCTAAACAGTGATTTATCCAATAAGCAATGATGCGACGCTCGCCTGTCAGTCCACGTCAACAATTTTGTTTTTATTTTAACAGAAGGACCAACTTGAACAAGAGAACATAAGGACCTAATTGCACAAAAAAATAATTCAGGAATCTTGTTGAACAATTTGGAAATGGAGTCCTATGATGCCTTTTCTCAAATTAAAAAAAAAGACATCACTCAATATAGTGAATAACGTTTCATACAAGTAGTATAAAAATAGGATAATTCGCCTATAAATGGAATAATAAATTCAACTACTATACGAACGACCAACTATCAAGAAGGCTTGTTTAAAGTTGGGCATAAGCCATCAAAAATCTTAAAGAATGCCCACTATGACACTTTTCCTAAACTTTTTTTGTGGCACTAAAAATCTCAAGCTTGTACAAGTGTGACACATTAATTCTCCATCACAATTTTGAAAACCGTTAAAAATCTGTATATTTTGACACTAGAAAGCAAACAATGTTGACGTGACTCTTGCGTAATTTAAGTAAAATAAAACTGAAGTTGTTTTGGTTGAAAATGAATCTAACGAAACCTTGATGGAGGGTAAATGTATCACATAGGTACAAGTTTAGGGTTTTTTATGATAAAAGAAAAATTTTAGAGTAAATATGTCATAGTTGCTTAGTTTGGGATTTTTAATGTTACAAAAAAAGTTTAGATTAAATGTGTTGTAGTGGGCATAGTTTGAGTTTTTTTTTCTCTTATAGATTTTTTAAAAAATTCTTTCCATTTACTCTTTTAGTACTCAAAATAAGAGTCCATATTCATACATCAACTATATTGCCACTCAACTGGATACAATTTTAAAAAAATCAAGCAAATTTAAAGAACAGTAGGAACATATAAATTCAAGCTAACATGTAACATTTTATCATGAATCAATCTACTTGAGCGAATTCTTCAACGAAGGCCTTGAGGTTTTTATCCGAAGATCCACCTTCCTTGGAAGCCTCCATGGCCAAATCCTTCCACTTCTTTGCATTCCTCCTAATTCCATCACCTCTCTCTCCACCTCCCATGACCAATTCCAAGCACTTCTTGATTTCCCCTCCCTCAACGATGATGCCTTCTTCATTAATCTGGGACACGCGAAGCCCAACCTTCCATATATCCTCGACGAGCTTTGCGTTTGTCATTTGGTCGCCGAATTGAGGGAATGCGACCATCGGAACACCACACACCAAGCTCTCGAGCGTCGAGTTCCACCCGCAGTGAGTGAAGAAACATCCTATCGAAGGATGCGACAATACCTCAATTTGAGAGCACCATGGGATTATCATTCCTCTCTTGTCTAATTCCTCTTTGTAAATGAGTTCATCATGATCCCCATCACTCTCTCTCATCACCAACAAGAATGGCCGGCCGGTCTCTAGCAATCCGCATACCATTTCTCGCTTTTGCCCCTTCGATAACGTTGCTATGCTTCCAAAGGCTACATAAATTACAGACGCTTCCTCCCTTGTGTTCAACCATTCAACATAATCCTCGGAGCCCAAAAAGCGGTCACTTCCGGAGGATTTTTCTGAATCTAGGCCACCGAGTGGGACAAGGGGCCCTATTCCGACCAAATTTAGTGTACCGATCGCTCTTAATGCCTCGAGTTCAAGCGTATCGAAGGTGTTCACAAGAACCACTTTTGGATTTTCCCCCTCTTTTAGGCTCTCTAATACGGTTTGGAGTTGCCGCAGAGCGAAAGCATACTTGTTTTCTATTTGGAGAAAGGAGGGGACATCGCGGTTGGTTAGGGGGGGTAGGCCGGGCAATTGTATGAGAGATGTGGTATCACCTCTTTGGCTTGCAACGTTCTTAATCACATCCTCATAGCCATTGAAGTAATAGTAGAATATATCGAACATAGTAGCAGGTTGATTCCAGACGATAACTGATTTGATTTGAAGGGAACGAGCAACATCGTCGACCCAAGACAACATCGTGTGGAGCACGCATGTGAACTTGAGGCCTCGTCCAGAACTATGCTCAATGAGGCCTCTAAGAGCTTCCGACCCCCGCTGCTTCATCTCGGTCCTGAAGCGCTCGAGGTCATCCCCTGGCACACAGCCATCGTCATAGCCATCGGAGAACGTGGTGAAGGTTACACCTTCAAGGCAAACCGGATCGATCATGCAGCGGCGGACGTACACGGAGGTAAGGATAGTAACATGGCCGCCGACCCGTGCGAGGCGTTCGGCTAGCTGGAGGACTGGGTTCATAGCGCCGCGTTGCGGGTGTGCTACGAGGAGAAAGCGGGGAGGAGCCATGATTTTAGGAGCTAGCTAGGGAAGTGCAACTGAGGAAACTATGGAAGAGGTTATATAGAAAGACATGCCTCGTCTTCAACATGGAATATAATTTTCGTCGGCATATATGTCAAAGTTTGATAATTATAAGATATCATTATGATAAATACTGTGGGTCGGATTTGATTTGGTTGGATTATATTAAATAAATATTGGCTCGAGGAAGCTCGTAAGTCGTAATTGGAGGGCGCACATTCTCATCTTCAACCTATTTTTCATGCACGACATCGTCAAATGCTTTTGTCATGATATTTGAAAATTCAATTATTTTTCCATTGAACAACTCAAAAACTTTTATGTTGGGGACATGCGACCACTCCAATGTCATTTCGTGCTTGACCTAACCACTATTTTTCTCCTTTTCTATGGTGTCAGCCATCGCTTGCTAGTCGCAACTACAATTCAAACATGGCTGCCCATGAAAATCAACAGACGGGCCGAAGCTTCTACCCCAGGAAAGAAGGCAACATAGAAAAGAAAAAGATGTCATAAAGAGAAGATAATTAACTTAACTTAACATTGTAACGCAAGGCCTTGAATTTCTATTTCTGCTTGATCATTTTTCGAGAATAGCCAAGTCCAAGTACCAACATATCTGCCATCATCGGCAGTTAATGCCACGAATATGGAGCCGCGCTAAGAAACCGAGCAAAGAGTACTCTGAAATGGATTTCAATGCAGAGATCAACGGTTCCGAAATTGTGATTAACTTTCCAAATTATGTAGGGATGAAAGCAGGCAAAAGTGTTCGACAAAAATCCAGCGGCCCGTCCCTGACGATCATCGGAGTCGGAACTGCCCTTGCCAGTCGTTGCCGTTGCCGGTACTCACAATTAAATGAAAGCGGCTACTATTTTGTGAAGCTCGTCATTGAGCATTTTAGAGACCGACTCTAGCCGCTGTCCTCAAAGAGATCTATTAGGGATGACTATCCTGCCCCAAATATATAGCTACTTTAAACTTCTGTCCCCATCTACTTGTAATGAAGGGGCTGCTCTGAGAAAGTCCCATATAGGACCCGTTGTCCCCAAGCATTGTCGCCAAAACATTGAGTCTAGTTTCTGAACTTATCCCATGAGGTTGGAGTTGAAGGACGTTCCTAATCTCATATTTGAAGCCACCAAAGTAACATTATTATGGTTTGGTCTTTTGGCTTCATACATCCCATGCCATTCCCGAGTGTATTCTTCAATAGACTAATGGGAGCGCGAAGCAAAGGTTTGATACCTTTACTTGGAGAGATTGCCAAAAGGGAGCTCAACTTCGAGCCCGTTAACATATCCAGTTGAACTCACATTTACTCAAAAGTTTAAGCCAAAGAGTGACAAGTTAACTAGAATATATTAACTGCTCCACACAATACCAATTATCTAATTTGAAATTTTTCTAGCACAACTCACACGTGTAATTCAACAATCTCTCCCTCGCGTGTCAGGCGTGTGAGACGTGTGAGCTTAGTATTAGGTTTGCTCCCCTTAATTTAAGTATCCGTCTGTATCAATTTATCTCAACTTGAATCTCCAACGCCTACCTTTATCCATGGTCTCTTTCTCGACACCAAACCACGAAGTCTACCATTGAGACCGCGTATCCACACCACATCGATCTAGAAGCTGCGTTGATCATCAGATTCCTTCCTTGAGATACTTACCAAATACCATAACAGATTGGGGGCCCATAATTCACCATCAACTTTGATACCAATTGTTGCGGAATAGGCGATCCAACACTAATAAACAGAACAGGAAAACAGATCGGACACCAAATGTACGTGGTTCGGTCGGTGTGACCTACGTCTATGGTGAGAGTAGTAAAGAATTACACTATAGATCAAGCGATACAACAGAAATTATAACCACACTCAAGTCACTCAAATACTTTTAGTGTTTTCCAAACCCCAATAACTCACGCAGTATTTAGCCCAATAATTTCTCATGAAATAATCTCTCAATCTCTTGAAGGAATTCACAAATCTTATCGACAAGATTTAATTGGCTTCACCATTAAAATATCTTTAGGTGTAATTCATGAAGAAGTCACCTCTTTGATACACTTCACAAGAAGTCACGCTTCTTATGCATATACAAAAAATTAGTTCCAAAATAGGAAACCCATTCATACAAGGAAACCAATTTCAACTAGGAAAGATATTCAAATTTAATTGGGAGCATGCACCAGAAGCTCAACTGAGGAAATTGCCAAGATGGAGCTCGAGTCGGAGCCCGATGTACATTCACTCAAAAGCTTGAGTTTATGAATTATGAGCCAGCTGTAATATATTAACTGCTCCACACCATACTAATTACTCAATGTGAGACTTTTTTAACACAACTCACACGTGCAACTCAACACAAACATTTCATCTCATTGAAGATTGTGATGTCTCAAGAACTTGTCTTGGCAACAATGCTTGGGCAGAAACTTTTGCTTCAACTCTCCTCGCATTTTGTCCCAAGCTGTTATCTTGCTTCGTCCTTCTTGTTCACGATCTTCGCTTCAAGTTCTCCTCATCAAATGGTGCATACTTCTTGAACTCGGCAGCAACTAATTCGACTCTCTCAGTGATACCTAACAGGGTCGCATGAGCCCACACTAGATCTAGCTTGGGTTGTGCTACCCCAACCAGATTTGGCCGTCGTCGGGATTGTGCACCTCGACCAGATTTGACTTGGATCGCCCAACTCAAATTAGATTTAGCCGTCGCAGGGGTCCGTGACACTTGTTAGGCATCGCCTAGGGTCCCTTGACCCCAGTGACGGCTTGGAAGAGCCTTGCAACCCTCGTCAGCACTGTCCTAGAAACATCCCCACGTCTTCTCTCTTTCTATCTCGCTTAGGGTTTGTTCTTTTTCATATAATTTTTTTCAAAATTTTGTCTATCAAAACCTAAAACTTACATCTAAACAGTGATTTATCCAATAAGCAATGATGCGACGCTTGCGTGTCAGTTCACGTCAACAATTTTGTTTTTATTTTAACAGAAGGACCAACTTGAACAAGAGAACATAAGGACCTAATTGCACAAAAAAATAATTCAGGAATCTTGTTGAACAATTTGGAAATGGAGTCCTATGATGCCTTTTTCTCAAATTAAAAAAAAAGACATCACTCAATATAGTGAATAACGTTTCATACAAGCAGTATAAAAATAGGATAATTCGCCTATAAATGGAATAATAAATTCAACTACTATACGAACGACCAACTATCAAGAAGGCTTGTTTAAAGTTGGGCATAAGCCATCAAAAATCTTAAAGAATGCCCACTATGACACTTTTCCTAAACTTTTTTTTGTGGCATTAAAAATCTCAAACTTGTACAAGTGTCACACATTAATCCTCCATCACAATTTTGAGAACCGTTAAAAATCTGTTGTTGACACCTAAATTTTGGCGCATCACTTAGTGTAATTTGCATAGAAAATTAGGGATTAAATTTTTAACCCCTAAACAAAAAATATTTAAATTGCATAACATATAGTTTAAATTCATTTTAGATTAATTGCATTTTGCATCAGACTGGCGGTGACGAACGAGCTTAAATTTCATTGAATGGGACTCGGCTCGCTTGGAATACAAGGGCCGGGAATTACAAGTCAAACGGGCTTGGTTGTTTTAATTTGAGCTTAATTCAGCCCATTATCCTTAATTAATTCAGCCCACTTAAATTAAATTAAATTAAAATCTATGCCCAAGCTTAAGCCCATTAGGACTAGAGAGCCCATCTAATTGACCTAGATTAGAATTATATATACATCATTAGGTCAGAATTTTAAAGGGAGGACGGAATTTTCAGATTAGAATTTTTAGAGTGTGAGAGTGAGAAAGGGAGAGAGAGAGACCGGCGAAGATCGCCGCCGCTCCCTACCACGCCTGCCACCGCCGCTGCTTGCCTCCCGCCGCACGCCGGAGCCGACCCACGCCGTCGCCGCGCCTGCCGCCGCTCCCTGCCGTCGTGCCTGCCGCCCGCCGCGCGTCACCGCCGCGCCTGCTGCCGCCGCGCCTGCTGCGCCTGCCGTGCGCCGCTCTCCGTCGCACCTCACCGCTTGCTGCCGCCGCGCCTGCCGCCTGCCGCTGCTCTCTGCCGTGCGCTGCTCTCCGCCGCGCGTCGCCGTTGCTGCCGCACCTGCCGACGCCGCCGCTGCCGCTGCTGCTTCCCGCCGACGCCGTTGCTGCCGCGCTTCCCGCCGACGCCGTTGCTGCCGCGCCTCACGCCGCCGACGCCGCTGCTGCTGCTTCCCGCCGACGTCGTTGCTGCCGCGCTTCCCGCCGACGCCGTTGCTGCCGCGCCTCACGCCGCGCGACGCCGCTGCTGCCGCTTCCTGCTGCCGCTGCTGCTTCCCGCCGACGCCGTTGCTGCCGCGCTTCCCGCCGACGCCGTTGCTGCCGCGCCTCACGCCGCCGACGCTGCTGCCGCCGCTTCCTGCTGTCGCTGCGCTTCCCTTCGATGCCGTTGCTGCAGCGCTTCACGCCGCGCGACGCCGTTGCTGCCGCGCTTCCCGCCGACGCCGTTGCTGCCGCGCCTCACGCCGCCGACGCTACTGCTGCCGCCGCGCTTCCCGCCGACGCCGTTGCTGCCGCGCCTCACGCCGCGCGACGCCGCTGCCGCGCCCCACACCTCCTGCCGCCGCCGGAGCCGTCGCACGTCGACGCCGTTGCTGCCGCGCTTCCCGCCGACGCCGTTGCTGCCGCGCCTCACGCCGCCGACGCTGCTGCCGCCGCTTCCTGCTGCCGCCGCGCTTCCCGCCGACGCCGTTGCTGCCGCGCCTCACGCCGCGCGACGCCGCTGCCGCGCCCCACACCTCCTGCCGCCGCCGGAGCCGTCGCACGTCGACGCCGCTGCTGCCGCTTCCCCCGACGCGCGCCACCGCCGCTGCCGTTCCCCGCCGTGTCATCGCCATAGGTCGCCGTCGCTCCCGACACCGTGTCGCCGGTCCACCGTTCGCCGCTCATCCCGATCCGCAAGTTCGAATTTGGGAATTATCTGCAAATTAGGTAATTGAACATTATCTGATATTTTTCAGAATATTTAATTTACTAATTTGAGTGCTTGAATATTGCGTGAATATTGCGCGGAATATTAGATATATTAGGATAATTATCTGATATCCGCAATATTTTTAAAATATTCAAAATTAGGAAACTTTCCTAATTCAGCAATGTATCTGGACAACTATCTGACCTTATCCCTAAGGTATGATACGTGGCGATACAGAAAATCATTATTCTATCATAATCATTTGGATACGATAATGACTTTTATCTGTTTTCCAAATTTGAATGATCGACTTTTCGTCAATATCTATAACCCTATAGATATGACTGATAGTTCGATTTTTGTGCCTAATCCGAGTTTGAAACGAATCTTGTGGATTGCGTGGCTGTTTTAAATGTGGATGATATCTCTATTTAAATTGTCTTTCCCTTTCAAATAAAAAAAGAAAATTCAAAAAATATCAGTTAGGATTTGAATTTGAGTTTTGCATGTTTAGGAATCCTAAATATATCTAGACGATAGAGTAATTATTTAATTTAAATTAGGACTTGAGATAATCTATTTCCTAGTTTAAATTAAGTAATATTCTAATCTTAATAGATTATTTAGATTATTTTTTAATTCCGAATTTTCATGAAAACCCCAAAAAAAGATTGAATTGTTTTATGGCAGGTTAGGATAGATTACATTCTTAATTTAAGTAATTTATTATTTCGAATTTTAACAAAAATCCCAAAAATAAGTCATGTTAGGATATGTTAAGTCATCATAGGTTGCATGTTAATTTAGGCATATTTTTATTCCGAATTTCATTAGAAAATACCAAAAATAAATCATTTGCCTGTCATCAGAATTAGGTCACGTCGTTGCATGACATATAGTTTGTATGCTAGGTTGCATTACTTGCATGTCATTTTTGCACGTCATTGCATGTAGATTAGGTTTCATTTAAATAAGTGAAAATCCTAAAAATATTGAGTGAACTGCTTGTTAATTAGAAATCATATTAGGTTGTTGATGTGATTTTCTAGCTAACAATGCAGATGCTTACGTTGCTTCGAGGTAAGCAATTCTCCCAACTTGCAATTTATTTAATGCTTTCTTGGGTGTTAAATTGGTGGTTTGCGTACCCGCATGAACACCTCACATGTTAGTGACTAAGTTAAAATGAATCCAGATTGCTTGCCAAAACATTTTTGAAAAGAAAAGGTACCGAAAGGGCGTTAGACTAGATCTAGCGTAATCAAGTCCCCGGGCTTAGAATCTCTGGTTCGTAGGAATAAAACATATCTCCCTATGTTTTATTTAGGTTTCTAATCGACCTACCACAAATAGATTAGTGGCGACTCCAAGCATGAAAACATTTGCATGTTAAAAACTTAAACCCTAAGTTGCGAATTGGTAGGGCTTGGGAGGGCCCGAGTTAGGTTTAGTCCTAATAATCCATTAGCCTGAGAGGAAATCTTTAGGTCGCGACATCTGTATATTTTGACACTAGAAAGCAAACAATGTTGACATGACTCTTGTGTAATTTAAGTAAAATAAAACTGAAGTTGTTTTGGTTGAAAAGGCATCTAACGAAACCTTGATGGAGGGTAAATGTGTCACATAGGTACAAGTTTAGGATTTTTTTATGATAAAAGAAAAATTTTAGGGTAAATATGTCATAGTTGCTTAGTTTGGGATTTTTAATGTTACAAAAAAAGGTTTAGATTAAATGTGTTGTAGTGGGCATAGTTTGAGTTTTTTTTTCTCTTATAGATTTTTTCTCTTTAAAATTCTTTCCATTTACTCTTTTAGTACTCGAAATAAGAGTCCATATTCATACATCAACTATATTGCCACTCAACTGGATACAATTTTAAAAAAATCAAGCAAATTCATAGAACAGTAGGAACATATAAATTCAAGCTAACATGTAACATTTTATCATGAATCAATCTACTTGAGCGAATTCTTCAACGAAGGCCTTGAGATTTTTATCCGAAGATCAAACTTCCTTGGATGCCATTTCTCGCTTTTGCCCCTTCGATAACGTTGCTATGCTTCCAAAGGCTACATAAATTAACGACGCTTCCTCCTTTGAATGCAACCATTGAATATAATCGTCAGAGCCCCGAAAGTGGTCGCCTCTAGAAGATTTATTAGAAGAATTATGATTTTGCACATTTAGGAAACGAAATGGGACAAGGGGCCCGATTCTGACCATATTCAGTGTACCGATCTCTCTTAATACCTCGAATTCAAGCGCATCAAAGGTGTTCACAAGTACTACTTTTGGATTTCCCTCCTCTTTTAGCTGCTCGAATTGGCTTTGCAATTTGGAAGAGCCAAAGCATACTTGTTTTCAAGGTTGAAAAACAAGGGGACATCACGGTTGGTTAGTGACGGTAGGCCGGGCAACTGGATGAGCGATGTAGTATCACAACTTTGGCTTGTAATGTTCTTAATCAAATCCTCATAGCCATTGAAGTAATAGTAGTATATGCTGAACATGGTAGCAGGTTGAATCCAAACGAGAACGGATTTGATTTGAAGGGAACAAGCAACATCGTCGACCCAAGGGATTATCGTGTGGGGCACCCATGTGAACCTGAGGCCTCGTCCAGAACTATGGTCGATGAGGCCTCTAAGAGCTTTTGACCCCTGCCGCTTCATCTCAGCGTGGAAGCGCTCAGAGTCAGTCCCTGGCCTATGCCCGTCATCATAGCCATTGGAGAACGTGGTGAAGGTTACACCTTCAAGGCGAACCGGATCGATCATGTGGCGGTGGGCAAACACTGTGGTGAGGAAAGTAACCTAACTGCCGATGCGGGCGAGGCGCTCAACCAGCTAGAGGGCCAGGTTCATAGCACCGCGGTTCGGGAGCGCTACAAGGAGAAAGTGGGGAGGAATCATGATTTTAGGAGCTAGCTAGGGAAGTGCAACTGATGAGACTATGGAAGATTGTTATATAGAAAGACATGCCTTGTCTTCACCATCGAATGTATAACTTTTTATTTTTTCAGTGAACATTTAGTTTAAAGTTTGATATAATTTGATCTCGTTATGATAAATATTGTCTATCGTAAATTTGGCGGACGAATAATGCTCATATCGCAATTCAAGGACGCACATTCTCATCTTAATGGTATTTGAAAATTCAATCCTTTTTAATCAAACAACTTAAAAGCTTCTATGGAAGGGAAGTGCAAACTATGTCAGACCACTCAATGTGATTCCGTGGTGGAGTTAACTACTACTTTTCTCCTTTTCCACGCTCTTAGTCATCACTTGCAAGTCAAATTCAAACATACGACTGCACATGGAATTGTCCATTCTACACTAGGACGAACGAAAGACGGACGAACCTTCTTCCCAGGAAAGAGAAACAACCAAAAAAAAGAAGAAGAAAAAAGGAAAACGAAATGATAAAGAGAAGCTAATTAACTTATGATTGTAACTTCAGGCCTTGAATTTCTACAAATGCCTGGTAATTTTCTG
Source organism: Syzygium malaccense (assembly GCA_031216405.1). NCBI lineage: Eukaryota > Viridiplantae > Streptophyta > Magnoliopsida > Myrtales > Myrtaceae > Syzygium > Syzygium malaccense. The sequence continues at coordinate 21,251,589 of CM062260.1, forward strand.
GCCTTGTTCATTTGTCAAGAATAGCCAAGTCCAAGTTTGATGTCATGAACATGTAGCCGCATTAAGAAACCAAGCAAAGAATACACGAAATGGATTTCGATGCAGAGATCATCGAATCTAAAAGTGTGATTAACTTTCCAAATTGTGTAGAGAACAATAGCTTAGCTTGTTGGGGGTCCTTTTTGCAGGGATGCAAAACCGTTCCACGCAAATCCAATGGCCCCCGTCCCTGATGGTCATGAGAGTCAGAAGAGCCGGTCGCTAGTCATCGACTGTGCTTGCCGTCAAATGAAACCGGCGACTGTTTTGTGAAGCTCATCGCTGAGCATTTTAGAGACTGACCCTAGCCGCTATCCTCAAAGAGATCTATTAGGGACTGTTACGTTTAGAAAATTGGAATGGATATATTTCTCATTAGGCACAAGGTCAATATATAGATAAAAGGAAGGGTATAAGCGTAAATACATACAACTCTAAAATATACAATATAACCTAATATATAAAATATATCTAACACCTCCCCCCCCCTCCTTCAAACTCAAGGTGGGTCAACCAAAGAGAGTTTAGAAAGAAAAGCAGCAGAACGTTGTGATGTAAGAGATTTCGTGAATAAATTGGCAAGCTGAACTGCAGAGGCTACAAAAGGGAGAGAAATGATGTGTGTCTGAAGCTGATGATGCGTGATGTGGCAATCGATGTCGATGTGCTTGGTACGTTCATGAAAGACTAGATTTGTAGCAATGTGAATAGCACTCTTGTTGTCACAATGAAGAGGGATGGGAGCAGAGGAGGCAACACCCAGATCAGCAAGGAGACAACGAAGCCAAATAATCTCAACTGTTGTGTCGGCCATAGCACGATACTCAAACTTAGTAGAGGAGCGAGACAAGATAGGCTGCTTCTTGGCACTCTAAGAAATCAGAGAATCACCCAGAAAAACACAAAATTCAGTGATGGACTTGTGATTAGTAACATCTGCCGCCTAGTCATCATTAGAGTAAGCATGAAGAGCAAGTGAGGAAGTCGATGGGAGAAAAACAGAGCGTGTCAGAGTACCACGAAGATATCAGAGAATCCGGAGTATAACAGCATAATGAATTATGCAAGGAGTCGCTACAAACTGATTGACAAGATGAACAACATAGGTGATATCAGGATGAGTGGTCGTAAGATAGACAAGACTGCCAACAAGAGCCCGGTAGAGAGTGACATCAGACAGAGGCTCACCATCATCCAGACGAAGCTGTAAATGAAGTTCAACAAGAATAGCTACGGTACGATTATCAGATAACTCATCCCGAGCAAGAATGTCAGTGATGTACTTCTGCTGGGAGAGAAGAATACCACGTTGACTATGAGCAACCTCAATACCGACAAAATAGCGTAAGAAACCTAGATCCTTCATAGCAAATTGATGGTGAAGATGTTGCTTAGTATAAGCAATATTAGCAGAGTCATCTCTAGTAATAATCATATCAGCAACATAGATAAGCAGAATAGTACAACTAGTAGGAGAAGTGTGAGTAAACATAGCATGATCATTTTCACTCTGAATAAAACCAGCTAACTGCACAATATGTGCAAAATGCTCAAACCAAGCTCGAGGAGCCTGTTTGAGACCATAAAGGGCTCGACGAACACAACATACTTGACCAGGAGAATGAGCAAGACCAGGAGGTGGTTGCACATAAAGTTCCTCCCGAATGGCCCCATGAAAAAAAGCATTCTTCACATAAAGCTGAAATAGAGACCAATTATGAACATAGGCTACTGCAAGAAGAGTGCGAACGGAAGTCATTTTGGCAACGGGAGCAAAGGTCTCCTCATAATCAACCTATACTCCTGATCAAAACCGTGTGTGATGAGATGCACTTTATATCGCTCAATACTACCATCAGAGCGAGTCTTTATTTTGTAGTTCTAGCGACAAGATATTAAGGACTTCCCTGGTGAAAGAGGCACAAGGTCCCATGTACTAGTGCGCTCAAGAGCAGACAACTCCTCAAACATAGTTTCATGCCACTTGGCATGACGTACTGCCATACGATAATGTGACATTCCCGCAAAGTGTGGACAGCAGCCATAAAAGAACCAAACTCATCAAAATAACTCATAGCTGCCACATACCTAGCCAGAGGACGGCGATCCAGTGGAGGATTCCGTCGAGGGGACAATGGGTGAGAATCGTCAAGAGGTGTTGAAGTGGTAGGTGAAGTAGACGAAGGAGGAGGCATAACAGGAGAATGTGGTGACACTGGGTTAGACAGAGAAGACATAAGAGGAAGATCATGAGGTGAATCAAGAGGAAAATCCATAAAAACAGTTGGAGATGATTGTGAAGAATTAGAAGAGGTGGAAAAGAATGATAGGTGCTCAAAGAATTGAACACTCCTTTATGTTTTGTGCTGTAGCCTAAGAAAGCACACCGAACTGACTTGACGGAGAGTTTGGTGCGCTCATGGGAAGAAAGAAGCACATAACACGTACAACCAAAAACACGAAGGTGGTGATAAGTGGGTGGTTTCGAGAAGAGACGTTGGTGAGCGGTGCCTTTGGAGGGGACAAGAGAAGGAAGTCGATTTATGAGATAGACTGCAGTAGAGAGTGCTCAAGCCAAAATTAAGAGGGAATAGAATTAGACAATAGAAGAGCACGGGTAGTGTCCAGAATATGACGGTGTTTTCCCTCAGCAAGACCATTTTGAGCAAGAACACCAGGACAGGACAACTAAGGTAGGGTTCCCTAAGAAGTTAAGAAAGAACGAAAAGCTATAGAGAGATACTCCCCACCCGAATTAGAACGAAAGACTTTAATAGTTTTAGAGAATTGAGTAGAAATCATGGTTGTAAAATTTTTATAGACAGAGAGAAATTCATCACAAGAACACATGAAATAAACCCAAGTATAACGAGAATAATCATTGATAAATGATACATAATACTTAAAACTACTTCTAGAAATGTGGGGGGCAGGACCCTAAACATCTAAATGTACTAAATCAAAATAGGCATTAGAAACAGAAGAGCTAACAGGAAAATGAGGTGCAAATTGTTTAGCTAAAGGGCAACTAGTACAAGGACGCATAACAGATGATGGAACAGGCCCAAGTACACCCTGCTAACGCAGAAAAGAAAAACGAGATGTAGATATATGACCCAAACGCTAGTGCCAATGGTCAAGGTCGAGGATGGCAAGAACAGGTTGAGGTGAGGGAAGCTGATGATGTCGCATCGTATACAATCCTCCATGTCTACTACCCCTGCCAATCGTCCGGCCACTCGTACAATCCTGCACAACATAAGAATCAGTGGTAAATGTCACAATATAACCCATATCAGCAAGTTGCCCAACAGATAAAAGATTAAGAGCTAAATTCGGTATATGCAACACATTAGGCACATAAAAACTGCAAGGGATAGTAAGTTGGCCATGCATAGTGGTAGTAAGAGAGGATCCATCAGCTGTAAAGAACCCTTCTAGATTTTTAAGTGCAGTCTATTGAGAGAGATGCTAAGCAGAGGTAGTCATGTGGTGAGCAACACTAGAGTCAAGAATCCGGGAGGATTTATCACCTGAGGATTATGCAGCAGCTGCAATAGCAACAGAGGAAGATGCACCAAAAGAACCACGATGAAGCTGAGCTAAACTAGAAAGCTGAGCCTCAATAACAGCAAGACGATCATCCGAAGATGAGGATGAAGTGGCACGGTCCACTGATGGAGAAGGGGCAGGTGCAACTGAGCACAAGGATCCATCAGAAAGATCACGCAACTTCTAAAAACATCGATCTTTCATATGTCCATTTTGTTTTCAGTAGTTACAAAAAGGACGTGAACCTCGCCGAGAAGAGTTACGTTGAGATGAGCGACGTTGGGAACCACACTAGGAACCATGCTAAGAGGAACTGGACTGGAAAATAGGCTGTGTGGTGGCAAGTACTGTAGAGGGATCTAGAGATGGAGGAGCACCAAGAATTCCTCGTCCAGTTTCCTCGACCTGAAGTTCCTTAATTGCATCACAAAGAGATGGAGCAGGATAACGATAGAGAATCTAACTGCAAACTCCCTCAAAATCTGGTGAGAGATGCATCAAGAATTCATAAAGACTACACTTGTTCTGATCATCAAGCTTAGATGCAACACAATTAGTGCAACCAGCACATGTGGGACATGCTGGACGAGCCAACACATCAAGTTGAGACCAAAGAGACATCATGTTATAAACTTCTTCTTCCCATTTTCCATATCATCATTTCCTTCCGCCAATAACATACCACCATCATCCCGCGAGATTCCCTAATCTAAGTCACCTTTCAAAATTTTCCACGCCTCCACTTCACTCTCACCAGCACACCATCCTCATGCATGTATGCAGTCGGCCATCAAGCCACGTTGACTCACCCTAAACCACTTCTTTCTTTTCTTCTCTTGCCACGTTAACTCCCTTGCTAATCGTCCAACTCTCACGCCCACACCACAACACACTCAGTCGCTAATACATGCAGAAGAAGAGGGGGAAGATCATTTGATCTCTCCTTCTCATTTCACCTTTCACACCCGAATTACCTCCTCCATTTCTCATCTTTTGGTCGGCCTTTCTTTCCCCTACGAACCAGCCGCGATTTGCCATTCCGCTTGAGCAAGCTGCCACGGGACAGACCAGAAAGTTCCTTGCGCTGACAAGTCCTCCGAGCTGTGAGCCAAAAACCATGATCAGAGGACCGGAAAGCTCGGCGACATCCCCATCTTCCCCGAAAATTTTTCTCGTGAGCCGACGTTAAGGCAAGTGAAATTCTGCCTTCCAATATTAAATTGGAATGGGTTGCATGTTCAATTGGTTGTAGGTGTAGGATATTGATGAAAATGGATGGTGATGAGGAAAAATTAGTTTTTGGTCGTGGGTGTTTTTGAACACCAAAGTCGTGGGGATCAAGTATTGAGTTGTTCTTGAACTTGAGTGGTGAATTCCAGACTCGATTTTGCTGGACCTTTACTGCTTCCCAATTTTGTAGAGAATTCTGTGGTCCGAATCTTGCAAACTTCCTTCATGACAGTTGTTCAAAACATCTCGGAGTATAACATATTTTAATTTCAGAATTTTTTAAGTTGTTTTAGGTAGCACAAAGGCCAATCTCCAACCCGTGCTAGACTGCCCGGGTGCTCTATTTTAGTGACCTTTTCACGTTCTTGAATTTTTATAAAATTTGCTAGAAGGATTCCTAGCAAACTCCCCCCACAAAATTCCTTGGGGACTTCTTCCTCTACAACATATTTAAATTTGAGATTTTTTAGAGAGGATTTGGGTACTGAACTGAGCTCATTTTGAGAGGCAAGGATTCTATTCTAATAAACAGTGTTTAGTTTGACTTTAATGCTTCCGAATGAGGTATTTATAGAAAGAATCATACTTTGAGTTCTACATGAAAATTGTTTGTCAAGGTGTCCTCTGTGACATATTTAAAATTTATAATTTTTGGAGTTCATTCACTAATTATTTTAAGCTGATTTCAAAAACGGCGCGAAACTACTAGCTTTACTTTTTTTTTTTCAAAGATTCATTATTTTCTATGTGAAAACGTGGGAATCTCAATTGGATATCTTCTGAAGATAGAGTCTAAACATTCTGAGCTTTCAAATAAGATATGATAGACCTTGATTGGATGTCAAATGATGGGGCAAGTGAGGCCAAGTTCATAAACAAGCCTGGAGTTGGCAAGCGATGCTAGAAAGGATTGATTGTTGTGTCGTTGTCTGTGTGACATTGAAAGATAGATTTTTGTTGGTGATCTACGTACTATATGAGTTGATTATGTGTGTGGGCTTGTTGTGTTATTGAATGCCGTCGGTTAGTGAACCGATGATGCCCCGAGGAACCAAAGGGAAAGCGGGATGCCTAGTTATGGGAACCTGTTACCTAGGAGGATTCTACCCTAGATGCCCTGGGAGTTTGATCGGGATGCCGTGGTCAGTGGATCATGAAACTTCCGCGGGCCATTGAGAGTTCTAGCGTACACCACGGCGGATTGGAGTGCGCACCAAACCCCGCCAGACAGGAGTTTTCCTCCTTATATGACCGGTAAACGCACTGGGCATGTGACTTGGAGTGAGATAATGATACCCATGCAAACGTGAAGTTATGTGTGTATGTTTGAATCGTGTTGTTTATTGTAATTATGGGGTCAAAGTATCACATTTGAGTTAGTTCCTGATATGGAACATCGATATGCATTTTGTTTGATTAGTAAATCCAGATATGAGACTATCATACCTATGTATGTTGATAAGCGTGTTATTATTGTTTGGTATAGGTTGATAGACATTTCACCACTGAGCTATTGCTTATTCTTGTAGTGGTTAAACTTTTTCAAACTAGTTGAGATACCGATCCTCCCTGCCTCATCCTCTATTAGCTATGGTGTCCCTATAGATTTCTCGACCTATTTGACGGAGTTCCAAGACCCGGATTTTCCACATGTGGTGTTCGTGAGATGCATCTCGATTTTAACTGTCGACATTGGGTCCTCAGTGGACCCTATTCTCATGGGGTTTATAGCAGTTTTTACCCAAGTGGGCGGGCGATTGATAGGACATTACCTTACTTCAACGGGGATGGAGCTGACGATGGGGACAATGAAGTGGAGTGACTTGGAGAGGGAGGAGCAGGGAAGTACCATTTTTTAGCAGGACTGATGTTTTGGACAATGTTGTGTGGAGGGTGATCCATTTTGACTAACTTAAGTGTTGGGTACATGTAAATAGACTAGGTAGGAAGTAGTCCTACAATTAACCCTCTAAATGTAAACTCACCGCTGTATCACTCCGTGCTTCTAAATAAGAAGAAGCTTGAAGTTTAGTTTATGTACTATCAATTATAGTAATAGACTTTCCTTAATTATAATTCATGTTATAAATGTTGTTCTTAAGGAGAAGCATCTTCCGCATGCAAATCCTTATACTCGTAAGGTTAGAGTGACTCTTAGGAAGGGGCATGCCTGGGATGCCACAGCCTTCTTGATTGGTATCAGTGCATAAGTTTACATTGGAGTGATAAGGTGAAGCTTACATTAGAGCGATAAGGTTGGTTATATGGGAGTGATAAGGTGCATTAGTGATAAGTAGGCTGGGATGTGTTCGCCCTAAGACTTCTAATACATGTGTTTGTTGGTATTGTGTTAGGGAGATACAAGTAACTATTGTTACTTATGTGATATCAATAACGTTTGTTACTTATTAGTTAGCTATGACAATTGATCATCTATAGTAACTAGTGATCAATTTGCAGAACTTAGTAATATAAGATGGTGAGGACTAGTGCATCATCTTCTGGTGCCGCTCAAGGAAGAGATCCTTGAGTAGATGGAATCCTGGAAGCATTGGCCAATGTAGGGGCATTATTTGAACAACAAGCCTAACATCAAGCGGCAACAGAGAATGGTGATCGTCGGGTGCAAGGACTTATTCAACAATTTCTGAAATTGAAACCAAGTAAGTTTACTGGAGGGGAAGACCCAACGAGGTTGAAAGGTGGATACGTAGTTTGGAGAAAATATTCAACCTGTTAACTTATACTGATGCTGATAAGATACTCTTGGTTGAGTATCAACTGGAAGAAAATGCGGAACACTGGTGGAGAGTATCGAAAAAAGCAGTGTTTCCCGCAGATATGGAAATAACTTGGGAGAATTTTGTGGAAGTATTTTATGAGAAGTATTTTTCTGATTGTGCTAAGGATAAGAAAATAGCAGAATTCATAAAGCTATGTCAGAATAATATGACGGTGGATTAGTACTAGGCTAAGTTTTATGAACTCTCTAGGTTTGCACCTCGTATGGTGGAAAATAGGGAGGATAGAGCCAAGAGATTTCTAAATGGGCTAAGACCTAATATCATAAGGCAATTAGTACCCTTCGATATAAGGGACTATAATGTACTTTACAGACATGCTCAACTCATTGAACAAGGTAAGGCAAGTCATCAAGCTACACGGAATAACGTCAGATTTGGCAAAAGGCCCCTCTAGTTTGGAAAACCTTCTTTTGTTTTCGATAAGAGACATAAAACATGAGATCGTGGAATAACTAGTCGATGGAGCGGAGGTCATTTCTAAATGGAAACTACCGCCAGTGTGGGAGACAACACGGGAATGCATCATGTCCGATGCTAAAGAGGTGTTTTGGGTGTGGACAACCCAGTCATGTTGTTAAGGATTGCCCCCAAGGGAGATCACAACCTAGTGCATCGCCAACGTGGCAACTACAATGACCAACTCAAGGCGGAGTACCACCACAAAGAATCTTACAAAGGCTCCCGACGCAAGGAAAAGTGTATGTAATCACCTAGGAGGAAGCGGAAGCTTCCAAGACTGTTATTTTAGGTACGCTTTCCTTGTGTGATCAAATGGCATACGCATTATTTGATACAGGTGCCACACATTCCTTTGTGTCTGCAAAATTTATGCAATAGTTGGATTGAAGTCTGAATTGCTTGAAGTGCCTTTGTGTGTCTCTACACCTCTAAAGGATATAATATTATCAACATGGTGTTGACACCTAAATTTTGCCCAATCATTTAGGGTTTTATCGCATAAAAAATTAAGGTTTAATTTTTAACCCCTAAAAAAAATATTTTTATTAAATTACATGGCATATAGACATTAGGTGCATTTGCATTAATAGGATCGATTAGGACATATTTTACTTAAATTTCTATTAAAAAAAGAAAAAAAAAGAGGGATTTCCGGGCCGGGTTCGTCGGCCCATTCTTTTTCTCTCCCTTTCTTTTATTACGCGCAGCCCATCATTTTCCTTTTCTATTTTTGCGCGGACCGGCCCATCTCCCAAGGCCCAGCTCGCACACTGTTTTCCTTCTCCCCCCACCGATCAACCTTATGGGCGTACAAGGGAGGAGAAGAACGAAAGCAAAAGCAGAACGCAGAGGCCAGAAGTAGAAACAGAGCAGAAGCAGAGGCGCGGGAGGTGGTAGCGCGATCCGTGGGTCGGGCAACCGGCAGGCCGTGGCAGGCTGGCGATGGCAGGGGCCATGGGCGCCTACCTGCCGGTCAGCCTTAAATCGGAGGACCCGAGGGAGAGAGTTCCCGAAGGGAGGGTGAGACAGAGAGATTGGAGAGAAAGCGAGATCCGAGACAATCTCCCATCGGTGACCGCCATGCCTTAATTGTGGCTGGCAAAGCTCTGGCACGCCCTATTTCTATTGGTAGGTCTCGGTTCCGAGTTTTTCTTGGATTTCATTTGGCGTGATTCGGGGTCGATTTCCCGAGGATTTCGGCTCGAAGGCGAGCGAGGCAACCGGACGTGGTCTGATCTCTCACGGTCGCCCTCATTCGCCGCCGCCGAGCCGGATAGGGAGTGCCACAAACGGCCGCCCCTCCTTCCCCCCTTCCCCTATTTTTGCCCGTGTCCTATGTTTCTCGAGCTCACTGGCCGAAGCTCGCGGCTGTTCGGTTCATGCAAGTTCCGGCCCGTGATGCCTCGTGCTTGTTCCAGCTTCTCCGTGCGTCTCGTGTTGGTGATTTTGGTCCGTTTTGAGCTTCGATCAAGCCTAGGATCTCTCGTTTTCATAGCGCACGCCATCTGTTTGTGAAAATGTCCAAAGAGTTTTCCATTGCTTTTGGCCGGTTAAGGTGAGAAGAGCGGCGGCCGGGCATAGGCCTGACCGCGGAGGGTTGAAACTCGACCGTGTAGGCCAGATGGGCGTGAGCCAAACAGCGGCCGAGCATGAGGCTCGGTCGCAAAATGGCAAGCCTTGACCTCCCCAGTCAGGGCATGTCTAGCGGCAACCGAGCACGGGCTTGGCTACCAGACTAGAAACCCCAGCCACAAAGGCCGGGGCTTGGTGGATGGCGGCCAAGCATGGGCTCGTTCGCCGAACCAGAAACCCCAGCCGCGAAGGCTGGGGCTTGAGGGAGGGCCGGTGTTCACACCGGCCGGCGAAGGCGCTCTAAGCCGGAGCAGCGGCCGCAAGTCGGGTCAGGAGTTGGGTCGTGGGCACTAGGGTTTCTAGCAAGTTGGGTCGGTGGCTCGCGGTTGGGTCGGGTTCGTAGATTGCAACCGGGTAGGGTTTGATTCTAGAGTTTTGTTTAAATGGGCTGGAATAGGTAGTGGGCCAGCCTATTTAGGGTTTTAGGGTTTTATTTTCTTGTTGGGCCCTGGGCTTTTATTTTTTTAGTTTTATTTTTTAAAAATTTTCAGGCTGGGCCCTTTCCCTTTTTATTTATTTTGTCGGACCGGGCTCAACGAATGAACCCAATCCAGTCGTGGACCCGGCCAATGCGCCCAGGTCAATCCCGACCCGGGTCGGATGTGGAGATCCAACTCGGATCCGATTTTTATACTATTTTAATATTATATTATTATTTTAATTAAAAAAATTAATTAAAAATTAAAAAATCAAAAATTAAAAAATGTTATTTGGGTTTTGGAATTGGCTTTTCTTGCCCTTTTGTGTGATTAGTGTCATGTTTAGTTGCACGTTATTTAGTTCACACACTTTGAATCGCATATTTAATTTAACATCGAACGTGATTGACCATGTATGTTGGGTTTATGTATTGACGGTTGCTTCTCTTAACTTTATTAGGAATAGAATTTCGAGACTCCCGATTAGTATGAACATGTTAGGTGGTGAATTGAACAAGATTAGGTACCGAAAGGGCACTAATTGGTCAATTAGTGTAATTAAGTTCTCGTACCCATTGAATCTCTGGTTTGTAGAAGTGAAGCATTTTTCCCATGCTTTACTTAGGTGTCTAATCAACCCATCAAAAACTGGTTAGTGGCGACTCCTAGGTGAAATTGATATGTATGTTAATAACTTAAATTTAAGTTGTGAATTGGTATGGACTTGGGAGAGCTCGAGCTAGGTTTAACTTAGTAATCTATTAGCCTAACCCCTTAGGCGGCAAGGCTGGTTCGGGGAGGTCGCGATAGCTTGGCGACTCCACTGGGGATTTCTTAGTGGACTTAGGCCGTTTATCTTGTTCAAATATATCCCTAACGTGAATGTTCTTGCCATTGACCCCTTATTTTGCAGGTTTGGGATTTAGGGAATGAATGTTTTTTTTTTTCAAATGCTTGAAGTATTGTTTGCTTATAAACTATTGTGCATGCTTTAAATGTTTTAGCACTACACTGTTATACACACAACCATGCTGCCGGACCCGTGCTGCACTAGGAATGTTTAGGATGGTATTGAGTTGGATACGACTTTGATCGCAAGGCCGTGTAGTAGAGGTTGCCCAACTCAATTCCGAAAGCTTCTTTCTTGGTGTCAAGAATGTTTACCTTTGCCCGCGAGGCAGTGTCACATCGGGGTATCATTCTTGACTGGGCCAAAGTCACGAGGACTTGGCTTAGTTCGCGAGGCCGCGACTAGTCATCCCGCCCTTGTAGCTCCAATTTGTTAAGCCATCTAGAGTAGAAGTCGAGCCGTACGTTTCATGCACATGTCTATGTGGTTGACATGATTGTTTGGTGAAGTAAGTTTCATACCCTTTACTTTTGCAATTTACTTACCTTTATGCTTTGGCTGGTCCATGACAGTTAGGTCGGTCGAGTCTTGGTCTATATGCAATGGGAAGATCTGGCATTCGATTCATTCCTACTCCGAAGGCCGAACTCAAGCATTGGTGGGATCAATTGGATTGTGAGGGCCGAGCCCATGTAGAGAACAAACTTGGTCGCCTTTTGCCTCTCGTCGACATTGACATCCAAAGTGGAGTCATGCAGGCAATAGCTCATTTCTGGTGTCCGCAAACATCCACGTTCATATTCGATAAGTATGAGTTGACTCCGACTTTGGAAGAACATAGCGTTGCCATAGGAAAACCTTTGGACTTGGAATTAATCGATCCACCCCTTGGGATAGAGCTGGAATCGATTTTATCTGACTTTCTTAGGATGAATAAGAATCAAATAGGAAGAGTGCTAAAAGATAATTGTCATGCATGCCCACTCTCCTTCTTAGGTCAATGTTTTGTGGATGCCACACTTCTTTTAAAAGGAAACATCTTTCTTCTAGCTTTCTTTGGGTTCATAATATTTCCCTTTCGTAAGAATGCTATCGATCCTGCCTTCACGTGGGTGGTCAGACAAATATATGGTGGAGTTAGTTTTGTCAACACTATTTTGGTCGAAACTTTTTTGTCGCTCACCCGATTTAAAGAAAACGAAGAAAAGGTTTTTCGTACTCCTGTCGAACTTCACCAAATCTAGTTTTTTTCCCATATATGTAGGTTCGGTATTCACATGAACATTAGTGACATTAGTAAGACTAATCACCCTATTCAGGCATTTAAGAGTCATCAAGATCGAACCCCAAACCTTTCTTTCTCAGAATGGGTGAATTTGTTGAAAAATCTAAAAACTAAGGTTTTCCTATGGCAAGCTAAACGGTTCTGACTTTACGAGGCATGTCTCTCTCATGGCGATAATGAACCGATCCCGTTATTGGGAATTACTGGCATCACCTCCTACCACCCACTCCGAGTAGCCCGCCAATATCGGGTTGTCCAAGATCTACCGCCCCCTCTCAAGCTGGATTCATTTCAAGTTTGATTTTTTAGAAAGGAAGAAGATTACAAAGGAGCGCTTTGCCGTGTTGAACACGCTTGGCTCGCCTGCCGTGCTCAAAAGCTAAATTGGCCCGAAGACGAGCTCGAAGGGAAGGAAAAGGCATACTATGCCACGACCCGATACATCCGTCGGATCCCGATTAAGTTCCTCCTAAAGATCCCGGATGTGATAGAGAAGCCAACTCGCCAAGCAGAAATCAACTATCTCAAGAGGAGGGCGGAGAAAGCTGAAGGAAGTCTAAAGCGTGTTGCTAAGGAGAATAGGCAATTGCATCGAGTACTGGCTTCCCATTCGCATATAGAACAAGAGGAGTAAAATGGGGCGAGTTTGTTGTTTTAGATCTAGTCGTTCCTTTTCTAAGTTCATTTGTCTTAGGATTTTATTTTCCTTTCTTTCTATTCTTAGTTTTATTAGCTTGATGTTTAGGGTCTTTGAGTTTTCAATTTCTAGTTCACTTTTCAAGTTTAGGAGTGTTATTCAGTTAAAAACTATTTAATGAATCAATGAAAGCAGCTAGACCATTGTCACGGACCGGTCTTCTATATGAATCAGGCACTTATGTATGCTCGTTTATTTATGATTCAAGTGATCACAAATTGTTTGTATTTGAGCTCATTCAACACGCGAAGAGAGGAATCGAGAAATCAAGAGACCGGAGAGTGAAACCTTCTGGCAATCACTGTGTCCACGCCGAATCTAACGGCCCGCCAACACTTCTTTCCTCCACTAAGTCAAAGCTACGGCTTCGAGGTAATCGCCGATTTGAACGCAATCAAGAGCCGCACAAATGAATATCGAGGAGCAAAACGCCCGTTTTGCCGCTCTCGACGACAAGATCATTGATCTTGCAGCTCAGCTCACTCAGTTCGCTAATGATATGAGGGCCGTATTGGCAGCACCAAATGTCGATCAAGCTCCACCTCAAGCTGTTCCCGATCCCGTAGAAGGGCCTACGAGAAGGAATGTTACTGAGGAGGCATTGGGTTCTACACCCGTAGTGGTCGAACTAGACCCCATTTCGAAAGCCGTCACGGCTCGTTTGGAAGTGAGTCCTTCAGAGCTTTTGCTCAAAGATGGCGCACTCTCGTCGCTCAAGTCCGTCCTTCGCTAGATGAAAAGGAGCTATTGGATCTCTTCCTCAAGGCCTTACCTAATGATTTCTATTTGAAGTTAGTGGGTTTTGGATGCCTGACCTTCTCTTAGTTGGTAGACGTCGGAGAAAGGGTAGAGTGAGTCATGCATGATGGTAGATTGAACGAAGGGGCTAACCGGAAGATCCCGAATAGAAGAGAAAAGGAGGTAGAGATCATGTATGTACAAGCGCCGGTTGTGACAAGGCCTCTTGCCTCATCCTCTCAAGGTCCTTCTGTGTTTTGAGAGAGGGCATATCAGAGTTATGAATTCAAAAAGAAGGCGCCAAGGCAATTCACTCCTTTGCCTAAACCTTTATCCAAGTTGTTGCCCATGATATTGAGAAGGGGAATGATAGCCACAGAAGTACCTCGGGATAATTCTCTAAAATTCCCTGGGTTTGACATATCAAAGTCTTGCGAGTTCCATAGAGGCGAGAAGGGTCATGATGTAGACAACTGCTTCACTCTTAATAACAAAGTTCAGAATTTACTCGACAAGGGCATTTTATCCTTCAAGGATCCACCTCCTAATATCCAACAAAATCCGTTGCCTAATCATGCTGAGAATGTCAACGTAGTTACGGAGAAGGGCAATGAGAGTAAGCAAACCTTTAAGGTAGATGTTCATAAACTGTATAAGCTACTAGTGTCGGTTGGACACTTCGAAGATGGGGAGGATCTTTCGATGGAAGATAAGCTAAAATGTATCACTCAGATGGTGGACATTGGCATAATCTATAGTATGAAGGAAGATGGTACGATGACCCTGGCAGCTGTTGTTGACTCATGTTGTGAAAAGGACTCGGCAGAGACACCTGTCGAGCTTACAGAAACTAACGAACTGACTAAGGATGGCTCGTCAAAAGACCTAACTATAATTGACAATGAAGGAGAGAATTCATATGATGATTACTGTCCTCAAGCTAGCAATGTAGATTGGAACTATGAATTCTTGAAGATCGCCCACGAGAATAGGGAAGTGGCTGACACACTGGGTCAACCTAGAGGCAAATTCGATGATCTTGTAAAGTATTCACCTGCGCTGAGTTTCTTCATCGATCTCAAAGATGTTGTTCCTGATGGATGGAGAGGTATGGACGATCCACTTGAGCCCGAGGGGGAGATGGTCAACATGATCACCCTTGTGGTCATTGACCTGTCGGTCGAAGAAGATCTCGATGAACGAGATGTTGAGCATGTAGTCATTAACCTTACGTGCGAAGAGTTTGCTACTTTAGAAATCGAGGATTATGCCATGGAACCGATGGCGATTGGACTCCCGCCCGAGGACGAAGAAGACATAATAGTGGATATGGCCCCTAGTTACGATCCTAAGGTAGTCCCTTGGAGCTACAAGGTGAATGAAATTGATGCTGTCACTCGCTCTAGTCGATGCTATGATCCCACCAAGGTGGTTGAGAAGAGGGCTATTTCAAGTAAAGAAGCCAAGCAGTTTTTAGCAATTATTAAGACTAGCGAGTTTGATGTTGTCAATCAGTTGAGGAAGATGCCGACCCAGATATCGCTTCTGGATCTTTTCAAATCCTCTGAAAAACATAAAAATGCACTGCTCAAGGTTCTAAATGAAGTGCACATTCCCGAAACTATCAATGACACCCTGTTGGAGGAGTTTATTGGGTCTATCCTGTTGAAACATCAGATTTCTTTTGCCGATGAAGATTTTCCTCCGGAAGGTCGCAATCATACTAAGGCGCTACTTATCTCGGTTAAGTGTCGTGATAGAATGGTGGCGAGAGTACTAATTGACAATGGGTCTGCATTAAACATTTGCCCACTTGCCACCCTTTGTTATCTGGGAGTGAATGAAGAGAAAATTTTGGTATCTAAATCTACCGTTCGCGCTTTTGACGGTATGAAGAAGGAAGTTATTTGTGAGGTTGAGTTTGAACTGTTAATTGGTTCAGTCCTTTTTCTGGTCAACTTTCAAGTCTTGGATATTCTTAGTGCTTTCAATTTTCTATTGGGATAACCTTGGATATACACCGCCGAGCTGTACCTTCCAACTTGCATCAAAAGGTTAAATTTATCGTAGATGTGAAGCTGATAACTATTCATGGAGAAACTGATTTCAAGGTCTTTCATGATACTGCGATCCCATATATAGAACTTGAGAACAAGGCTGAATTGAGCTATCAGACTTTGGAGTTAGTTTCGACGGTCCATGTACCTGTAGAAATTATTATGCAAGACCCAGAAATGGCTAAGTCTTTAATCATGTCGAGCAGGATATTGCTCCAAAATGGCCATGTCCCCAGAACCGGCCTGGGATTGCATGGCTAAGGTATCAAAGAACCTCTTCAAGTCTCCAAGTGGCACAAAAGGACAGGCCTAGGTTATCATGGAGGCGATGTTAGTGGCCGAGATAATTATGGAGGACGAAGCAATTTCGGAGATTTAGGTAATCATGAAGGCCGCAGTGGCCGTGGAGGCCAAATTAATCATGGTGGCCAAGGAGGCAATGAAGACCGTGGTGACTATGGAGACCTAGCTACTCGTGGAGGTTGTGGAGGTTGTGGAAATTTATTTGGATTAGGGAAAGGTCAGAAGGTCTTACTTCTTTCGGAATTGAAAGAGTTATTCCCGGGTCCACCCAAACTACTGCAAGAGGAGGAGGTTGTTCTTGGCCTAGTTGACTTATTCGAGGGAGAACTTGCCTGCGCTATCTTGGAAGATGAAGAGGCCAAGCCCTCTGCTGCCATCGCCAACCCTTTTGAGTAGGGATGCTGCTTTTCTTTCCTGTTTCGTCTTGTTTAAGTCTATGTTTATCCCTTCCATGGGAAATCTGTTTAGGTCTAGGTGTCGTTTTTCTTTGTAATCAAAGTCTTGGACTGCGAGCTATCGGTCCAAGACCTCGAGTCATATAAATGGCCTTATCTTGTTAATGGAATCATGATCATGTTTTATTAAGGATGTGTGGAAGTACCCAAATCAGACTGATGATGATGCTTTGAGGTCTGAACTTCCACACGCTTCCTAGTAGGGATGTCCAAGGATATGAGGACGGATCTCTCATTTTCAATGTTGAAAACCCTTTCAAAATGATTTCAAAACAGATGCATATCATTAGTTACAATAACATTTACCAATTTAATAACTAACCTTTTTCGAGGCATCTCAGGCATGACATTTCACATGATAGGTACATATGTGAGTCGGATTTGCTTGACGAAAATTCCTCTAGGTCTGATGATGATAAGGATGACTGCGATCGGAAAAGTATCAAACGAGATTGGATATGGCATGAAGGGTCTAAGCCGTTGACTGCGGAGCCTACAATCACAATAAATCTGGGCGATTCAGAGAATGTTAGAGAAATCAAGATTGGAGCTGGCCTTCTGAAATCAAGGCCAGAAGGATGGTCAATCTTTTAAAAGAATACCAAGATGTATTCGCATGGTCGTATGCGGATATGCCGGGGTTAGATAGAGAAATTGTAGAACATGCTCTCCCTACTGATCCGAGTATCCCGCCTAAGAAACAGAGGCTCAGAAGAACAAAGCTCGAATTATCCAAGAAAATCGAAGAAGAAGTCATGAAGTTATTGAAAGTGGACTTCATAGAAGTGTCGCACTATACTGATTGGATCGCCAATGTCGTCCTTGTCATGAAGAAGGATGATCGGGTCAGGGTTTGTATTGACTATCGCGATCTAAATCAAGCAAGTCCAAAGGATGACTTCCCGTTGCCTCACATCGATGTGCTGGTCAACAGCACCGCGGGGTTTGAACTATTCTCCTTTATGGACGGATTTTCTGGTTACAATCAAATTCAGATGAAAGAGGAAGATAAAAGTAAGACCTCCATTACCCCATGGGGGACCTTTTGTTACAAGGTAATGCCTTTCGGCTTGAAAAACGCCAGGGCAATATACCAGAGAGCAATGGTCACCCTATTTCACGATGTGATGCATAAGGAGGTGGAGGTCTATGTAAACAACATGATTGCCAAATCTAAACATGGAGAGGACCACATCGAGGTATTGCGGAAGCTGTTTGACCTACTCCGAAGGTTCAAGCTAAGACTTAACCCTACCAAATGCATGTTTGGGGAAAAGTCTGGAAAACTATTGGGGTTCATAGTCAGTAGTCGAGGCATTGAAATTGACCCGTCGAAGGTTAAGACCATTTGTGATTTGAAACCTCCTTCAACTATCAAAGAGGTTCGAAGTTTGCTAGGAAGACTGAACTATGTTGCAAGATTTATTTCTCAATTGTCTGAGACGGCTAAACCTTTCTTCAAACTCCTGAAAAAGAATGCCAAAGTCGAGTGGGATACCGACTGTCAGAAGGCCTTTGAGAAAATAAAAAAATACCTCTCTCATCTGCCGGTTCTGATGCCACCTGTCCCTAGAGTATCGTTGATACTCTATTTGACTATTCATGATGAATTGTTGGGAGCCTTGCTAGCTCAAAAGAGACCAAGTGATAACAAAGAATGTGCGATGTACTATCTCAGTAAGAAGTTTACTTCATCCGAAATAAATTACCCTGGAGTTGAGAAAACGTGTGTGGCTTTGGTGTGGGTGTTACACCGCTTACGCCAATACACACTCCATCATCGGATTCTGCTTGTAACTAAGAATGATCCCATCAAACACTTGCTAGAAAAACTTGCGTTGGTCAGAAAGTTAGTAAAGTGGCAAGTTTTGGTGTCCGAATTCCACGTCCACAGAATAGTGCAGAAATCCATCAAGGGAAGAGCCATAGCTGACATGCTGGCAGAAAACGTCGAAAGCTCAGAAGACCATGATCAGTCAGATCCCATGGAAGAGCACATTTCAAAAATAGTGAGTGATAAATAGACTATGTACTTCGACGGTGCTGTTAATCTGGCTGGTTCTGGGACTAGGGCAGTTCTTATCTCCCTGACGGGTCAACATCACCCTGTGGCCGCTAAGTTGGTATTCCTTTGTATCAATAATATCTCATAATACGAGGCTTGCATACTTGGATTGCAATTAGCCGTCGACATGAAAGTTAGGAAGTTGCAAGTCTACGGCGATTCCGCCCTCATCATTCTTCAGACAGAGGGTCAATGGCAAACTCGTGACCCCAAATTGATCCCCTACCACGAATTCCTTGAGCGTTTAATAATGGAGTTTGAGGAAATTTCTTTTGAATATTTGCCATAATCGTAGAATCAGTTCGCCGACGCCCTGGCCACTTTATCATCAATGCTACAAGTCATAGAAGGGTTAGACATCGAGCCACTGAAAATCGAAATACTGACACGTCCGGCTTACTGTTCGGCAATCGCGGATGAACCTGATGAGAAGCCGTGGTATCAAGACATCATGAACTATCTTCAAAAGGGTGAATACCCTCCTAGAAGTGAACTAGCGGGTCGGAAATACATAAGAAAGCTAGCATCAAAATTCTTCATCAATGGCAATGCTCTTTACAAGAAGTCCTTCGACTCAATTTTGCTTAAATGTGTTGATGCCAAAGAAGCTAATCAGTTGACGAGAGAAATACACGAGGGCGAATGCGGTCTGCATATAAATGGTTATCTTTTGGCCAGAAAAATCATGAGACTGAGTTACTTCTCGATGGCTATGGAAGCTGACTATATTCGGCATGTTCGTTATTGCCATCAGTGCCAAATCTATGCAGACAAGATCAGCATACCACCGAATGAACTGCGTCAAATGTCCGAGCCATGGCCCTTCTCAATGTGGGAGATCAACATGATTGGGCCAATTAATCCTAAGGCTTCCAATGGACATCGCTTCATCTTGGTAGCCATTGATTATTTCACCAAGTGTATTGAGGCAAACTCATATGCCAATGTCGCTGCTAAGAATGTGGCCAAGTTTATTCGTCGTGACATCATCGCTTGCTACGGAGTCCTAGAGGCGATCATCACTGATAATGGCTCGAATCTAAACAATAAGGTGGTGGATGGCTTACTCGATGAGTTTTCATATTCGTCACCTTAATTCCTTACCTTACCGCCCACAAATGAATGGAGCTGTGGAAGTAGCCAATAAGAACATAAAGAATATCCTGTTGAAGACTGCCGATAATTATCGAGACTGGCATGAACAGCTACCTTATGCATTCATGACATATCGACCTTCGATCCGCACTTCAACAGGGCGACTCCTTTCTCGCTCGTTTATGGTATAGAAGCGGTCTTACCCGTGGAAGTCGAAATTCCTTCGTTAAGGATTCTCTCACAAGCTGAGCTCTCTGAGGAAGAGTGGACTCAACAGAGATGGGATCAGTTGAACATGATCAATGAGAAGAGACTAAAGGCTTTATGCCATGGTCAATGCCACCAAAAGCGAGTTGCAAAGTCTTTCAATTACAAGGTCCGGCCTCAACATTTTGAAGCAAGAGATCTCGTGCTAAGGAAAGTGTTATCCCTCACACCAGAATTAGGTGGGAAGTTCGCCCCTAATTATGAGGGTCCATATGTCGTTAGAAAGGTGCTACCTGGGGGTGCCTTAATTCTTATAGAAATGGATGGCCAAAAGTTGCCAAAGCCTGTAAACGCCGATTCGATGAAAAAGTATTTTCCTTGAATGAAATCCAAGGCCCAAGAGCCATTTTCGATGCAATCCAAATCACTGTAGTTTATTCACATCATGCATATCATACATACATGCACACATGTTTACTTTGTAGGTTCCAAACAATTCGTAAATTGATTCATAAACGACTAGACTATCTTAGTAAGCACCCAACAAGCCAAATGCGAAAGAAGGGTCATTAAGCCACAGGTAAGTACCCTTTTTTCTTGACACCAAAAGAAAATCAAATGGAAAATCTTCTTTGCAAAAAAAGGGGGTTTTTGACTGGTTTGAGAAAAGTTGAAATTGTGAAAGCAAACTTTTCACAAAAATCTTGAATATCGTGTTTATCCAAAAATTGCCTTGACGCTTAGTAGATCGTTCATTTTCAATCAAAATTCCCCGTGGAGATTAACCAACTCAGGTGATCTCAGCAAAATGAGAGGAAACATGTTAATCATGCCAAGCAAGAAACACTTAGAATGAAGAAAGGCAAGCCCATCCCAAACACGTCCCGTAAAAACTCTGAGAGTTGAGCGGAAAAGAAAATCCGTGTTGTTTAAGGACAAGAGATTCATTCGCAAATGGTATATGGATCAAAATGAAAAGAGGCATTTCTTTCTTTTATTCTAAACACTACATGTTATCCTTTGTGTAACCCCCTTGAGCCCCATACACTTGTGGAGAATTCTTTTTTTCAAAATACTTATGTCAAGAACCACCCTACAATGGGGCAAATTTGGAGTTTTTGGTTGACAATATTTGGTGAAGAAGACGAGAAAGATTTCTTTGCTCTTACTTACATTGATCTTTTTGTGGTAACTTTAGGTAAGTCCTTATAAAAGCTTGAAACATCCCAAAATGAAGAAAAGCATTTCTTTCTCTACCCAAATACTCATACCCTTTGCTTAGCCAAGATAAACCTGAATTTTCATTTCGAAAACCCGAATGGCGATTATCTCCCCACACTAGGGCAAGGCATATGATTTACCAAGGCGATAGTTGCTTTTGTGACAAGAAGGAAAAGAAAAGAGAAGAAGAAGAAGAAGAAGAAAGAATCTCTCAAAAGTCTTGGGAACTTGAAAGGTTCAAATGATCAAAAGTCAAAAGGAAGCCAGGGGCATGAAAAGCAGTGTGCCTAGTAAAAGTAAGGCCAATGCCCACAAAAAAAACGATTACTACAAATGTGAAAATCATTAGAGAAAAGAGCAAGCTCTTTTGTTGAAATGATTAGCCATTGGACTTTCGAGACAAGTTGGATTTCAAAAGTCGAGTGCCTTCGAAAGGATCGGATGAAATGGTAATGATGCCATGTCCATCACCAACTTTTAAATCTCTTTTGAGAAGCTTAAGCCTTTTGAGCCTTTCACCAAACTGACATTATAACCATTTCCAAAGTCTCTTCTGATTGCGATGATTCAAGTCAAACTTGGACTTCCAAAGAAGCTACCACTCGAAGAAGTGGGGGCAAAATTATCTCCTCTCATCTCAAGGTTTCTTGACTTGTAAACCTAGCGGAGATGCTGATTGATGATTATTTCATTTTCTTAGCCGATAATGCTCATCCGTTGTTGAAGCCGTGACCAAACCTGTATTACGGTCCTTTTAAAAAGACCTCTTAGATTGGTCGATGTGTACTTATTGCGAATGATTCTCAAAACCTTTGACAGTGGTCATATGAGGTATGTTGAATGATCAAACTATCTTCCGCATTAATGGACGGGATCAAATAGCCTTCTTGAAGATATGTGAAAAGTCCTTTCCGGCTAAAGAGCTCTTGCTTGGCATACTTAACAACCCTCTTCGTGGACCGAGGTCCTTTTTGACAAAGATTTGTCTTCTAAGGGAATTTGATGATTAATAACATTCTCCAAGCTTGATGGCAATTTTGTGATATTGAACGATGTTGAATGTTTGCTGGACAATCAAATTCAGTTTGAATTGCTCGTACAATCAACACTCTCTCGGTGATGATGTTCTTCGCTATCAGGGAGTTTGTTAAGACACATTTTGTGCAGTGACCATTTCAGTAGCTTGTGAATCGACAAGTGTAGTGAGCTTTAATAGCCCAGAATCATTACAATACAGCAAATTTTCCTGGTGAAATCGACATGCATCAAGCTTCAACAATTGCTTGAAACACTTTTTCTATATGGAGCATTACAATGGCTCGCAATGTCTCTCTTGGCCTGTTCATTGTGGAGATGCTCCACATTTTGATAGGAAATATTATTCCTTCTGGGTTTTATCCCATTTGCCGTTCATAGGGTTTTAGCCCCTAGACGGAATCTTCGACATTCATAGGGTTGTAGTCCCTAGGTGCTCCTTCGAGGCATTGTTCATATTGTCGTTCGTAGGGTTTTATTCCCTAGGCATACTTATGAGTTTTAGTCCCCTCATCGTTATAGGGTTTTAGTCCCTAGCCAAAATCTTTGACATTCATAGGGTTGTAGTCTCTAGGCGTTCCTCCAAGATGTTGTTCTTATTACCGTTCATAGGGTTTTAGCCCCTAAGCAGAATCTTTGACGTTCATAGGGTTTTAGTCCCTAGGCGTTTCTCCAAGTTGTTGTTCCTATTGCCGTTCATAGGGTTTTAGCCCTTAGGCGGAATCTTCAACTTTCATAGGGTTTTAGTCCCTAGGCATTCCTTCAAGCTGTTGTTCCTATTGCCGTTCATAGGGTCTTAGTCCCCAGGCGAGATTTTAGCTGCTCGTAGGGTTTTAATTCCTAGGTGGAATTTTCAATGTTTACAGGGTTTTAGTCCCTAAATGTCATTTTAATTTTGCCCCCTAATAAAAAATCCAATCACCATGCATCAACCATTGCGCCATCTCATGCCCTCCGCCAACAAAATTTAGGTGTCTTTTATTTTTGAAGAGAACCTCTTTGAGCTCCCCTTCAAAGAGGGGCAGCTGTTGATATCTAAATTTTACCCAATCATTTAGTGTTTTATCGCATAAAAAATTAGGGTTTAATTTTTAACCCCTAACCAAAAATATTTTTATTAAATTACATTGCATATAAACATTAGGTGCATTCGCATTAATAGGATCAATTAGGACATATTTTACTTACATTTCTATTAAAAAAAGAAAAAAAAGAGGGATTTTCGGGCCGGGTCCGTCAGCCCATTCTTTTTCTCTCCTTTTCTTTTATTATGCACAACCCATCATTTTCCTTTTCTATTTTCGCGTGGATCGGCCTATCTCCCAGCGCCCGGCCCACGCACTATTTTCCTTCTCCCTATACCGGTCAACCTTATGGGCGTACGGGGGAGGAGAAGAACGAAAGTAGAAGCAAAACACAGAGGCCAAAAGCAGAAACAGAGCAGAAGCAGAGGGGCGGGAGGTGGCAGCGCGATCCGCGGGTTAGGCGATCGGCCAACCACGGCAGGCTAGCGATGGCAGGGGCTATGCGCGCCTGCCTGCCGGCCGGCCTTAAATCGGAGGACCCGAGGGAGAGAGTTACCGAAGGGAGGGTGAGACTAAGAGATTTGTGTCGCGACCTAAAAAAAATTCCTTTCTCAAGCTAATGGATTATTAGGACTAAACCTAACTCGAGCCCTCCCAAGCCCTACCAATTCGCAATTTAGGGTTTAAGTTTTTAACATGCAAGTGTTTTCATGCTCGGAGTCGCCACTAATCTATTTGTGGTAGGTCGATTAGAAACCTAAATAAAACATAGGGAGATATGTTTTATTTCTACGAACCAGAGATTCTAAGCCCGGGGACTTGATTACGCTAGATCTAGTCTAACGCCCTTTCGGTACCTTTTCTTTTCAAAAATGTTTTGGCAAGCAATTTGGATCCATTTTAACTTAATCATTAACATGTGAAGTGTTCATGCGGGTGCGCAAACCACCAATTTAACACCCAAGAAAGCATTGGATAAATTGCAAGTTTGGAAGAATTACTTACCTCGAAGCAACGTAAGCATCTGCATCGTTAGTTAGAAAATCACATCAACAACCTAATATGATTTCTAATTAACAAGGAATTCACTCAATTTTTGGGTTTTTCGTTTATTTAAACGAAACCTAGTCTACATGCAATGACGTGCAATAAATGACATGCAAGACCTAGCATACAAACTATATGTCATGCGACGACGTGACCTAATTCTGATGACGGGCAAATGATTTATTTTTTGGTATTTTCTGATGAAATTCGGAATAAAAATATGCCTAAATTAACATGCAACCTATGATAACTTAACATATCCTAACATGACTTATTTTTGGGATTTTTGTTAAAATTCGAAATAATAAATTACTTAAATTAAGAATGCAATCTATCCTAATCCACCATAAAACAATTCATTCTTTTTTGGGATTTTCATGAAAATTCGGAATAAAAAATAACCTAAATAATCTATTAAGATTAGAATATTACTTAATTTAAACTAGGAAATAGATTATCTCAAGTCCTAATTTAAATTAAATAATTACTCTATCGTCTAGATATATTTAGGATTCCTAAACATGCAAAACTCAAATTCAAATCCTAACTGATATTTTTGAATTTTCTTTTTTTGTTTGAAAAGGAAAAGCAATTTAAACAGAGATAGCATCCATATTTAAAACGGCAACGCAATCCGCAAAATTTGTTTCAAACTCGGATTAGGCACAAAAATCGAACTATCAGTCATATCTATAGGGTTACAAATATTGACGGAAAGTCGATCATTCAAATTTGGAAAGCAGATAAAAATCATTATCGTACCCAAGTGATTATGGATAGGATAATGATTTTCTGTATCACCACGTATCATACCTTAGGGATAAGGTCGGATAGTTGTCCAGATACGTTGCTGAATTAGGAAAATTTCCTAATTTTAAATATTTTCAAATATTGCGAACAAGGCAAACATCATCCAAGAATCATCTAGCAATCCACACAATATTCACAGAATATTCAAACATCTAAAAGTTAAGAAACGAAATAT
Organism: Syzygium malaccense; assembly: GCA_031216405.1. Taxonomy (NCBI): domain Eukaryota; kingdom Viridiplantae; phylum Streptophyta; class Magnoliopsida; order Myrtales; family Myrtaceae; genus Syzygium; species Syzygium malaccense. Next base: position 21,276,789 of record CM062260.1, read on the forward strand.
TCTGAAAATATTGGATAATATTCACTTACCTAATTTGCAGATAATTTCCAAATTCGAACTTGCGAATCGGGATGAGCGGCGAGCAGCGGATTCGGCGGCGCGGTGTCGGGACGACGGCGTGGCAACGGTGTGACCGTCCGAACAGCGGCGGTGGTGCACGACCTCGAGGACGGCGGCGGTGCTGGTGGTACTTGTGCCGACGTGGCTCCGGGGCAGCGGCGGTGGCGGAGCAACGGCGGGGGCGTCCGGTGTGGAGTGGCTCCGGCGGCGTGGAGGCGCGGCTGTGCGACGGCGTTAGGGCGCGGCGTGCTGCGGCGGAGCAGCGACTTCGGGGCAGCAGCGTGCGGTGCAGCAGCGGGGCGACGGGCAGCAGGCGCGGCAGGCGTGGCGCGCGGCAAGCGGGGGCGCGCGGCAGGCACGGCAGGGCGGTGGGGAGCAGCAGCAGCAGGCACGGCGTCGGCGGGAAGCAGCAGCGGCGGCGTCGCACGGGAAGCAGCAGCGGCAGGCGGCGCACGGTTCTGGCCGTGTGGGGGGTGGTCGGCCGGTCTCCCTCTCTCCCTCTCTTTCTCACTCTCACACTCTCTAAAAATTCTGATCTGAAAAATTGCGTGTCCCCCCTCAAAAATCCTGACCTAATAATGTATATATAGTATTAATCTAGGTCAATTAGATGGGCTTTCTAGTCCTAATGGGCTTAGGCTTGGGCTTTAATTTAAATGGGCTGAATTAATTAATGATAATGGGCTGAATTAATTAATGATAATGGGCTGAATTAAGCTCAAAATAAAACAACCGAGCCCGTTTGACTTGTAATTCCCGGCCCTTGCATTTCAAGCGAGCCGAGTCACATTCGATGAAATTTAAGCTCGTTCGTCACCGCCAGTCCGACGCAAAATGCAATTAATCTAAAATGAATTTAAACTATATGTTATGCAATTTAAATATTTTTGTTTTTGTTTAGGGGTTAAAAATTTAATCCCTAATTTTCTATGCAAATTACACTAAATGATGCGCCAAAATTTAGGTGTCAACAGCTGCCCCTCTTTGAAGGTGAGCTCATAGAGGTTGCATTCAAAGACTAAATGATACCTAAATTTCAACCATGCAAATGCAATGAATGTTATTTTTGTCGGGATTATGAATCCCATTTTACAATGCATTAAGAAATGATGCATGCTGACATGAATAGAAAACATACCTGGAATTACTTACCTGACATGAACGATAGCGCAATTCGAGGCACAACTTTAACTTGTACGTTGTTTTGGCAAATGTATGAGCTCAGTCCCATAGGTATTGCCTGATATACGTTGATGAACTTCGGTGATCTGCAGTCAAGTCAAAACACACGAAAAAAGCTCGACGTACCCAATCATCATCTGGATTCGTGAGAACATTTCCGATCTTTACGAACTACCTATACACTCCATAGGTGTTTGCAAAGATTTGGTCGCTTCACTTATACCTGCTCATAAGTGAATTGCGGGGGAAACTTTTGAAATCAAGAGGATATTCCGACCTTTACATATACCTGCTCATATGCAAAGATTTGGCCGCCTCACTTATACCTGCTCATAAGTGAACTGCGGGAGAACACCTGGGGTTGAGAGAATATTCCGACCTTTACATATACCTGCTCATATGCAAAGATTTGGCCGCTTCACCTATACCTGCTCATAAGTGAGTAGCGGGGGAACATCTGAGATAATGAGAGAATATTCCGACCTTTACATATACCTGCTCATATGCAAAGATTTGGCCGCTTCACCTATACCTGCTCATAGGTGAGTAGCGGGGGAATACCTGAGATTTGGGAAGAATATTCCGACCTTTACATATACCTGCTCATATGTAAAGATTTGGCCGCTTCACCTATACCTGTTCATAGGTGAGTAGCGGGGGAATACCTGAAATTTGGGGAGAATATTCCGACCTTTACATATACCTGCTCATATGTAAAGATTTGGCCGCCATGCCTATACCTGCTCATAGTCATGTAACGGGGGAATCTTCTCGAGATTGTATGAAAATCTGTGATTTGATGAACAAAAGAGGCTAGCCCAAGTGTTCAAGAGTTCCTTGACAAAGTACCTGGATATCATCAGAAGTACCTGAAAAGGTTTGTTCAATAGACACCTGAACACAATCAAAGGCATCTAGAGATCGCAAAAAATGATCAAATGTGGGACCTGACAATTGCTTGAACAGGTTAGGGATACCTAGATAATCATAGACATCCTAGGGATAGAGACATACTTACCTAGTGACATCTCCAACTCTGAAGGTGTGTCTCCTGTTAGACACGATTTTAAGTAACATGTAATACGCATTCGCACATTGTCAAGAATACATATACACATGCACGATGATTTCAACTGATTTTCATGCACGATGGTTTTGTCAAATCAGCATTACAAACTTCGCTGGGGAAAAATCATGACAAGACAATCCGAACTCACAAGCGGATATCTTGAAAATGTCGAATGAGGGACTTCCGGTCCAAAAGGGCTTTCACTCACTCTCGTTGAGAAGTGGCTAATTTATGAAAATCACTCTATCTCACCATCATCATGTCGACAAGGGTCCGAGTATTCTCGCAAGCAGTACGACTTTACCAATCTGAGAGGTCTTTGTTAGGACTGTAACATGGGTTTGGTCAATGGCTTAGCAAAAGAGACTCTTCGAGTCGAGGCTATTGAAAGAAAATACTCTGCAATTGTCTCCGGGTTTACAAGTCAAGAACCCTGCAAAATGAGATAGAAATGGACTTGCTCGTACTTCTTCGAGCTAAGCTTATAAACATCAGAAACTCTACGTTAGTTCAAGTGCCCTAATCTGAAGAGACTTTGCAAGGGATGTAACGCAGGCTAGGCTCATGGGTTGAGAAATGAATGGATCATAAGGCTCAAAATGTGTATAATTGAGGTGAGAGTTGGTGATCATCTCGGCATTGTCACCGGTCTTCTTCTTCACCAGGGATTGTCTTCTCGGTAGATGCTCCATTGGCCTCAAGAATTCATCACTTGATTCCTTAAGACTCTGGATATTTTTGTGACTTTGACACATCTCAACATTTTCTAATCTAAAGTCGTCACTTTTTTTTTCTCCATTTTTCTTTTCTTCTTTCTTTCACGGGCATTGGCCTTGCTTTTACCAGGCACACTGCTTTTTCATGCCCTCTAGTTTTTTTTTTTGACACACACACTGTCTACAATGCATACATTGGCCAGTCACACTTTGGCTTGTTTTGACCGAATGACTAACATTTGGACTCTCAGGGTCTTCATCTTTTATCGGCGCTCTGGATATGCTGCCTGAACAATGATGACTTTTGCCTTGCCCCAGTGTGGGGGATGATCACCAACTGGGTTTAAGAAATGAATTTGTAGGCTCAATTGGGCTTAGCAAAGGATAAAGTGTGTATAGGATAGAGAAAGAAATGCTCTTCGTCATTCTAAGGCACTTGAACTTCACGTGAATTCATCTGAAAAAGCGACACTCGAAGATTGATGCAAGTGAGAGCATGAAAATTTCTACTCATTTTTCACCTTATGACGCTGACTTACCTCCAGTTTGCCCCGATGTGGGGTGGTTCTTGACAGGGGTAATTTGAATGAATTTCTCCAAGTGTTTAGGCTCAAAGTGGCGAAACAATGGATAACCTGTAGTGTTTGGGACAGAGAAATGAACCGCCTCTCGTCATTTCAGTTGCCGTACCTTTTGCGAGATAACCCTTTGCCTTGCAGACATGGAATTTTTCCACTCAACTCACTGGGGATTAGTGCATGGGACTGTGTATAGGATATGGCTTGCCTTTCATCATCCCGATGTACCTCATTCAACACATTCAATTCATTCCACATGAGTTATCATATTGTCTAAATAGATTCCCCTTTTGAAATCGATAATGTAGACTAACAAAATGATCGAGCATAATTTAAAGCCAAGGTACACATTCCATCTTTAAATTGATTGAAACCATTTATTCATAAGTGAAATGTTTGCAATTCATAATATAAAACCAAACACTTGAAAACTTTTGCCGCAAAAATGCTAGATCTTATCAGGGATAATATATCTTCACAGCATCAGAATTAACAGGAGTGGAAAACTCACGACCATCCATTTCTGCGAGGATCAGGGCACCTCCGGGAAGCACCTTTTTAACCACATACGGACCAATGTAGTTCGGGGCAAATTTTCCTCCAGGAACAGGAAAGACTGGCAGTACCTTCCTTAGGACTAGATCATTTACCTCGAAGTGTCTTGGACGCACCTTTTGATTGAAGGATCTAGCTATCCTCTGCTGATAGGTTTGACCGTGGCAAATGGCTCTCAATCGCTTCTCATCAATTAGGTTTAACTGCTCATGCCTTTGTCGCATCCATTCTGCCTCGGACAACTCCACTTGAGACAATACTCGCAAGGAAGGGATCTCTACTTCGACAGGTAGAACTGCTTCCATGCCATACACCAAGGAAAAAGGGGTTGCTCCGACAGAGGTTCGGATCGAAGTTCGATACGCCATTAGTGCAAATGGCAACCTTTCATGCCAGTCACGATAGTTTTCAGCCGTTTTGGCCAAGATCTTCTTGATATTCTTGTTGGCGGCTTCAACTGCTCCATTCATCTGTGGACGATAAGGAGACGAATTCAGGTGCCGGATTTTGAACTCGTTGAACAACTGATCAATGAACCTGTTGTTCAAATTTGTCCCATTGTCAGTGACGATAGCCTCAGGGACACCATAACGAGCAACTATGTCTCGCCTGATGAATTTTACAACATTCCTTGCGGTGACGTTTGCATAAGATGACGCCTCAATCCACTTAGAGAAATAGTCAATCGCGACTAGGATAAATCGGTGTCCATTTGATGCCTTGGGATTAATCGGGCCAATCACATCGATGCCCCACATTGAAAAGGGCCATGGCTCAGACGACTGATGTAATTCCGTCGGGGGAACATTTATTTTATCCCCATGAACTTGACAGCGATGACATCTTCGAACATGTTGGATGCAGTCACTCTCAAGACTGAGCCAATAATAACCCAACCTCATAATCTTCTTAGCTAACATGTGGCCATTCATGTGTGGACCACATATCCCTTCGTGTACTTCTTGCATGATTCTGGTAGCTTCAGCCGCATCCACACACCTTAATAGGATTGAATCATATGATCTTTTGTACAGCTTTTCACCACTAACAAAGAATTTTGAAGCCATTTTCATTATGTACTTCCTGTCGGCCGGGGTGCTTCCCTCAGGAAATTCTTGTTTCTGGATGTAACTCATGATATCATAATACCATGGCTTTTCATCAGGTTCTCCGGTCACAACCATACAGTAGGCTGGTTTTGTCAGGACTTCAATCTTCAAGGGTTCTACCTCCAACCCATCAATCACTTGCAACATAGATGATAACGTAGCTAGCGCATCAGCGAACTGATTATGAGACCTCGATAAGTACTCAAAAGAGATATCTTCGAATTCCTCTATGATTTCTTCGAGATATTCATGGTACGGCACTAGTTTGGTGTCTCTCGTCTTCCACTCTCCCACAGTTTGGAGAATAATCAAAGCAGAATCACCAAACACTTTCAACTTGGTTATCCTCATTTCCACTGCGGCTTGGAGTCCGAGGATGCAAGCTTCGTACTCGGCTATGTTGTTGGTACAGGGGAACACTAACTTTGCTGCTACTGGATAATGTTGCCCATCTGGGGATATTAAAACTGCCCCAGTGCCAGAACCGGCCAAGTTTACAGCTCCATCGAAAAACATGGTCCATGTATTTTCCTTTATTACCAAAATGCGATCTTCTGGAGAATATCTATCATCATCAGGGACTCCAGGATTTTCAGCTAACACATCAGCAATTACTCGACCTTTAACTGACTTCTGTGGCTTCATCTGGATATCAAACTCTGAAATTAAAATCTGCCACTTGGCTAACTTTCCTACCAAAGCTGGCTGATCAAGTAAATACTTGATGGGATCATTCTCAGTCACAAGCAAAGTCTGGTGATGCAGTGTATATTGTCGCAGCCTATGGAGCACCCATACTAACGCAGCGCAAGTCTTCTCGGCTTCAGAATAATTCAACTCCGAGACAGTGAACTTCTTGCTTAGGTAATAAATGGCTCGCTCTTTTCCATCTTCAGGACTTTTCTGGGCTAGCATCGCACCTAAAGACTCACTATGAATCGTGAGGTAAAGGATCAAAGGCTGGCCCGGCATTGGTGGGACTAGCACTGGTGGTTTCATCAGGTATTGCTTCAGTTCGTTAAACGCTTCCCGACAATCATTGTCCCATTTCACTTGAGCATTCTTCCTTAGAAGTTTGAAGAATGGCTTAGCAGTTGCTGAGAGCTGAGAAATAAAACGGGCTATGTAGTTCAACCTACCCAGGAGGCTCCGCACTTCTTTTACGGTCGACGGGGGTTGTAACTCACATATAGCCTTCACCTTGGAGGGGTCAATTTCAATGCCTTTACTGCTTACTATGAACCCAAGTAATTTACCCGAGGTTGCTCCAAATACGCACTTTGCTGGATTGAGACGGAGCTTAAACTCACGGAGCCTCTCGAATAATTTCCTCAAAGTATCGACGTGACTCTTCCTAGGTCGAGACTTGGCGATCATGTCATCGACATAAACCTCAATCTCCTTATGCATCATATCATGGAAGAGCGTCACCATTGCCCGTTGATATGTTGCCCCGGCATTTTTAAGGCCGAAGGGCATGACCTTATAGTGGAATGTCCCCCAAGGAGTGATGAACGCCGTTTTCTCCTTATCATCGTCCTTCATTTTTATCTGATTATAACCCGAGAAACCATCCATGAAGGAGAACAGCTCAAACCCTGCAGTACTGTCCACCAAAATGTCTATATGTGGCAATGGGAAGTCGTCTTTAGGGCTAGCCTTGTTTAAATCGCGATAGTCGATGCAAACCCGAACTCGACCATCCTTCTTCATGACTGGCACAATATTAGCCACCCAGCTGGGGTATTGGGTGACTTCGATGAATCCCACTTTCAAGAGCTTCATGACCTCCTCCTCTATTTTCTTGGAAAGTTCAGGCTTGGTCCTTCGCAATTTCTGTTTCTTGGGCGGCATGTCTGGATTAGTGGGTAGACTATGCTCCACGATAGAAGGGTCTAGACCCGGCATATCGACATACGACCAGGCAAAGATATCCCGGTAATCCTTCAGCAGTTGGACCAGGCGTTTAGCTTCACCTTCGGGAAGGGTTGCCCCTATCTTCACCTCTTTGGGTTCTCCGGAATCACTCAAGTTGACAGTGATAGTTTGGTCTACCGTTAGGACTTTAGGTCTTTCATGATGCTCTAGATCACGCTGGAGGTCTGAGGAATCTTCGAGCTCATTGGTGTCATCGAGATCAGGTTCGGTGGCACATAATTCATCAGATTGGACCGTCCCCATACCCTTACGTGTCACATAAATGCCCCTGAAACATAAAGTAGGGGGTTCAGTAGGACAAACAGGGCTAAACAGTGTCTTTTTATTTCTTTTGATTAATTTATTTATTTTGAAATTCTTTTCAAAAAGGTTTTAACACGAGGAAGCATGAAGAAGCCCAGGCCTCAGAATTCTCCTTAGACTATATTTTATTTTATCGGTTGGATATCATCACCGGGCTGGTTTGATGTACCTCAACATGCCCTCAAAATGAAAATAACTTGTAATTTCATTGATCATCACCAAATGAATTACATTTATTAGAATGGAAATTGCAACAATCAAATCCTAGAAATGAAAAGTGCTAAAAAACAGCTCCCGAGACGGGGCGAGTCCTAGAAAGCAGTAAAAATTCCCGCGTAGGGGAGTGTGCGAAAAAAAGTAAATGTGTTACTCTTGCGGGCCAGTGCCCATTCCCTTCAACGGTCCTTCCTCGATGGCTCCAATTAAGAAATTATCGAACAGGGCAGTGATTCCCTCCATTGCATCATCAGGATCTTCTGTCACTAGAGGTACTGGATCATCCATACCCCCCCATCCATCCGGGACAATGTCACGGGGGTCAACATAGAAGCTCGGGGGTGCTGAGTATTTCACATAATAATCGAACTTGCCGCTCGGTTGCCCCAAAGTGTCGATCACCTCCTTCTCTTCATGCATCATTCTTGCGGGGCCCGGGAATGTGGTGCGGATATGTGGAAGCAACCTACCACGTCCACGTTCTTTACCATTCGGCTCTTCTTCGGATTGCGATCTGTCCTGTCCATTTCCTCGACCTCGACCTCGACCATGTCCACGTCCACGTCCACGTGCCCCATTATTTGACTCACTTGACCCCAGGTATCCCAACCCAGTAATGCGGGGCCTCTGAGAAACTTCCAACGGTTAGCGGATACCTTGACCGTTTCTACCAAGGCCTTCACCCGGAGTAAAGCCATGAGAGACCATTACCTTTCCAACCATAACTGCAGCATTTGACACCTCAGGAATAGGCAGTGATGATCCTCTAGACGCATGTATGGTTGATACGAGCTCGAGCGACTGATAGCTCGATTCTATTTTGCAATCCGGCTCAACATAGGGGATAGCCGTTGCGTGGTAAATTGGGTGCTTTTCTTCACCGTGGACCGTGACTAACTTTCTCTCCACGATGAACTTCACCATCTGATGTAGACTGGATGGCACAGCTCCGGCTGTATGAATCCATGGACGACCCAACAGAAAATTGAATGCAGTGGGAATGTCCATAACTTGAAATAGGACATTGAACATCGTTGGTCCTATCTGTATGTCAAGGTGGATTTCTCCCATTACTTCTTTCTTCGTTCCGTCAAAAGCTCGTACGGAGGTTTTTGCAGAATTTATCCTAGAAGGATCTATCTTGAGCCGGTGTAAAGTTGCCAGAGGACAGATGTTCAAGGCTGATCCATTATCGATGAGTACCCGGGCTACATGTGAGGCCTTGTATTTGACAGAAATGTAGAGTGCCTTGGTATGCCCCCTCCCTTCCAGAGGGAACTCTTCATCTGAAAAGGCTATGAGGTCCTTGAGGAGTATAGAACCCACAAATTCCTCTAATTTGTCATGATCGATCGTTTCTGGCACGTGGACTTCACTTAACACCTTCATTAAGGCCTTCTGATGCTTGACAGACGTCTGGAGCAGCTCAAGCAGAGAGATTTACGCGGGTAGCTTGCGCAATTGTTCAACTACGTTGTATTCGCTAGCCTTAATCACAGCTAGAAATTCCTTGGCTTCTTCATCAGTAATAGGTTTTGCAGGTTGAGCATTAGCTTGGCCGTAGGAACGCCCAGATCTGGTAACTAAGTCGACATCGAGACTGTAGGACCAAGGAACTGCCCTATTATCACTGTACTCATACGGTTGAGGTATCTCGATCACTATCCCTTCATCAGTTGTAGGCGTGCTTACAATGATCTCCTCATTATCGGACGCGTCTTCAAGCGGAGGCATGTCTTCAAGCAGAGGGTCGCTCTCGTCGCTCCCGGTGTTCAACGAAGCAAACTCCTCCTCCCAATTAATAACCACTTCAGAGATAGTGGAAATGATGCCAGTGTGGTCAGCATAAATGACCATCCCAGCTTCTACCATTCTTGAGATTCTTTCTCTCATGATGGCAAGGGGAAGGTCCTCATTACTCGGGTAACAACCGGCTTTCACTAACTCACCGTAGATGTCAGTGGTATACGCCTTGACATTCTTGATTCGACCAGCATCGAAGCTAAATATGGCATTCACATTGCCTGCGTGATCAGGGAGTGGGTTGTTCTGAACATTCGGCTTAGCAGGTTGAAATGAGAAAGCCTTCGTATCTAGGAGGTTCTGGATTCGGTGCTTGAGGGCATAGCAATCATCGGTTGAGTGTCCCAGCTCACCCATGTGATAATCACATTTCTTTGACGGGTTGAAGTTATAGAACTGCTCGGGATTGGGTCGCTTTGGCTCAGTAGTAAGCAAGCCTTTCTTCTGGAGCACTGTCAATACTTGAGACAACGATCTGGGGAGGGGGGTGAATTGCCTCCTGTTGTTCCTCCTCTGAAAAGGTTGACGACCCGAGTTTTGTTGCTGAGCTTCTACTACTTGGATTGCTGGGGCGGAGTTAGCATTCCGCCGGCTCGGCTGGTTATAAGCCATATTCACTTCAGCTGCCGGTTCTTTCTCTTTTCTCGCACCAAATCTTCTGGTCGAGGAGGACGGCTCGACAAACCATCCATCTTTCAGCCCTATTTCAATTTGTTCGCCCATGGGGATGAGTTGATTGAAGTTGTCAGCTGGAATGGCAACCATCCAATTACGGTATTCGAACGGGAGAGTTTTCACGAACATCCTCTTTAACTCACTGTCTATGGGTTCTGGGACAACCTGAGCAGCTAAATTCCTCCATCTGATAGCATAGTCTTTGAAGGACTCAGTCTTTTTCATCTGAGCACGTTCGAGATCATCACGGGTAGGAATGATGTCCGTTATGAATCTGTACTGCTTCAAGAATGCTTCACTGGCTTCTTTCCAAGTTTTGAGGCCATTTATCTTCTTCATGAGATACCAGCTCAAAGCAGGACCCGTCAAACTTGCTTGAAAGGCATGGATCATTAGGAGTTCGTTATCAACGTACGAAGTCATTTGTACGTGATAGAGCTGTAGGTGGGCTTTTGGACATGTGGTGCCATTGTACTTGTCGAAATCCGGCATTTTGAACTTCTTTGGGATTTTGATCTGTGAGTACAGGGACAGATCGATCGAAGGTGAATCCTGCGAACCTTCCAGCTGCTTCACTCTTTCTTCAAGTTTATTGACCCGTTCATTAGGTTTGTCTTTGTTGACGATAATCTGGACGGGGTCATCTTCTAAATCAGGAATATCGTCATCTCCGTCAACATCGACACTTTTTCTGATTTTCTGCTTTGGGACTGACGCTTCGAGGGGTGCCGAAACAGGAACCGACCGGAGAGCTTTAATCTCAGCGGACATTTGTTGCATCGCGATGACAAGTTGCTTGATCTGGTCTTCCACACCAACAACACGCTCTTGCAAGTCGGTTTGATCGGCCATTCTGGCTCTCGACCGTGTACGAATGGGCGATCGTGATCGGTCCGTAGCTACCTAATTTCGAACGAAACAGGCATACATAAGTGTGAAGCAAAATCATACGCCAATCCATGACATTGGTCTAACCGCTTTGAATTGAAAGGACCTCTTTATTGAAATGACGAAAATTTTTACACCGATTAATAACTTGAAATTGAACTGAATATAAAGACAAATGACTCAATTCCTAAACAAATTCTAAAAACTGAAACTGAAATGAGAAAAGAACTTCGAGCTTTTTATTTAGCTTGATCTATAGACATATGGGAGGCGACTTCCTTCTTCAATTGCTCATAAGCTCGAGCTATCTTGGATGCCTTTTCTTCAGCTTCTTCGACCTTCCTTTTGAGGCGATTGTTCTCTGAGCGATTGGCGGACTTGAGAGGCACCTTGGGTATCTTCGGGAGCAAATCCCGCAGGATTCTGTGCCGACGAATGTACTGGGTCGTCGCGAAATAGGACTTCTGCTCTCCCTTTAGTTCTCCTTCGGGCTGAGCTATCTTTAACACACGACACTTCCTCCACATCTTATTGAGCTGAGCTACGGTCGCTTCGTGGTCTTTATCGTCATCGGCGAAGTCAACTTGGAGGAGTTCCGGTTGTAGCGCTGGAGGGAGCCCTTGGAGAATCTGATACTGACGAGACACTCTGGCGGGGTAGTATTCAATTGCGCCGGTGAAACCCAATAGTGGAACTGGCCCAATACCGTTACACGTAAGCCGAGCTTCCTCAACTTTGAACCAATTAGCATGCCATTGGAAACCTTGGGGTCTAGCGTTTTTCATGAAAATGATCCATTCAGAGTAATGATAATCGGGTGCACCCCCTTGTTTTTCTTTATACCTCAAGACGGGATGGCTAGAATCACTAAGCTCAGATATTGTGAGTAAATCGCCACACCCTTTTATGTGAGACAAAAACCAGATTTGCAAAAGCTCGAGGGGGGCATGGAAAGTTTTGTCAACATGTTGCTTAAATTTAGTGAGGGAAATGAAAGTCTCGGCTAAAATGATGTTGATAAAATTCTTTTCAAGACAGACCTGTTGGACCAACCATGCGATTGACGGATTACATGCATTCTTACAGTAAGGAAAAATCACGAACCCGAAAAACGCTAGCAAAAAGATTCTGCCTTTTTGAAAAGATGTGGCTTTTTCAAAACACTGACTCAGGAATGAAAATGGACATGTGCCACGATTTGCTTTTAACACTTTTCTCAATTCATCTTTTCCGACATTCAGAAATTCAGCCAACATTAAAGTAGAATCAATTCCCAAAGGTGGTGTGACTAAATCCGACTCCAATGATTTTCCAATGAGCACGCTATATTCTTCCAACGTCGGGGTGAGCTCGTGCTTACCGAATATAAAGGTAGAGGTCGCGGGACACCAGAAGTGCGCTAATGCTCGGACGAGGCCGGTACGGACTTTGACCTCCAGTAGGGGGAGCAGCCTCCCGATGTGGCCCTCAACTAGCTTGCGGTTGGTCGGACTGAGTAGATTCCACCAGGCACGGAGCTCGTCCTTAGGAGCATCAAGAATCCGGATGTCTGCCCCTCCCATAGTGTATAGACCAAGACTCACGACCGACCTAATGTCATGGACCGACCAAAGAAAAAGACGAAACATAAATAAATTGCGAGTTAAAAGTTCAGAAATCTTACTTCACCCGATAGAATGATGGCAATCACATAGACATGCGCATGAAATGTGAGGTTCGATTTCTATCTAGACTCTGGCTTGCAAAATGGAGACATGAGGATTACCGAGCTAAACCAGTCATGGTGGTGGTTAGGCTGGGATTCCCCTGACTCCGGCTTAGTCAAGGAGCCGACCCGGGTTGCAAAGGGTGCAACCGTGGTAGGTATTCAATGACACCATGAAAGAACTTTCGGGACCAAGAAAGGCGACCCGTACCACGCGGGTGTGGTCGGGGTGTCCGTTTTCTCAGTACCATCCTAAACCTGTGCCGCCCAGGTCCGGCAGCGGGAAGTGTGTGCGGTGTAGTGTAAATGCAAGGCATGCACAACAGGTTATATCATACAGCGCTTCGTGCATAAAATAAACCATTCATTCAAACATCTCCCTGCAAAACAAGGGTTAACAATCACGCCTTCCCTTATACCTCCCATTCTGCAAAAACATTTAACACCTAAAATGTTAGGGACGTACCTGGGATCCTCGCTGCCAAGCAAAAAATATTTTTTTAAAAAGAAAAACTGGCCTAAGTCCACTAAGAGTTTTAACTCAAGTCCCCAGCGGAGTCGCCAAGCTGTCGCGACCTAAAAAAATTCCTTTCTCAGGCTAATGGATTATTAGGACTAAACCTAACTCGAGCCCTCCCAAGCCCTACCAATTCGCAATTTATGGTTTAAGTTTTTAACATGCAAGTGTTTTCATGCTCGGAGTCGCCACTAATCTATTTGTGGTAGGTCGATTAGAAACCTAAATAAAATATAGGGAGATATGTTTTATTTCTACGAACCAGAGGTTCTAAGCCCGGGGACTTGATTACGCTAGATCTAGTCTAACGCCCTTTCGGTACCTTTTCTTTTCAAAAATGTTTTGGCAAGCAATTTGGATCCATTTTAACTTAATCATTAACATGTGAAGTGTTCATGCGGGTGCGCAAACCACCAATTTAACACCTAAGAAAGCATTGGATAAATTGCAAGTTTGGAAGAATTACTTACCTCGAAGCAACGTAAGCATCTGCATCGTTAGTTAGAAAATCACATCAATAACCTAATATGATTTCTAATTAACAAGGAATTCACTCAATTTTTGGGTTTTTCGTTTATTTAAACGAAACCTAGTCTACATGCAATGACGTGCAATAAATGACATGCAAGACCTAGCATACAAACTATATGTCATGCGACGACGTGACCTAATTCTGATGACGGGCAAATGATTTATTTTTTGGTATTTTCTGATGAAATTCGGAATAAAAATATGCCTAAATTAACATGCAACCTATGATAACTTAACATATCCTAACATGACTTATTTTTGGGATTTTTGTTAAAATTCGAAATAATAAATTACTTAAATTAAGAATGCAATCTATCCTAATCCACCATAAAACAATTCATTCTTTTTTGGGATTTTCATGAAAATTCGGAATAAAAAATAACCTAAATAATCTATTAAGATTAGAATATTACTTAATTTAAACTAGGAAATAGATTATCTCAAGTCCTAATTTAAATTAAATAATTACTCTATCGTCTAGATATATTTAGGATTCCTAAACATGCAAAACTCAAATTCAAATCCTAACTGATATTTTTGAATTTTCTTTTTTTGTTTGAAAAGGAAAAGCAATTTAAACAGAGATAGCATCCATATTTAAAACGGCAACGCAATCCGCAAAATTCGTTTCAAACTCGGATTAGGCACAAAAATCGAACTATCAGTCATATCTATAGGGTTACAGATATTGACGGAAAGTCGATCATTCAAATTTGGAAAGCAGATAAAAATCATTATCGTACCCAAGTGATTATGGATAGGATAATGATTTTCCGTATCACCACGTATCATACCTTAGGGATAAAGTCGGATAGTTGTCCAGATACGTTGCTGAATTAGGAAAATTTCCTAATTTTAAATATTTTCAAATATTGCGAACAAGACAAACATCATCCAAGAATCATCTAGCAATCCACACAATATTCACAGAATATTCAAACATCCAAAAGTTAAGAAACGAAATATTCTGAAAATATTGGATAATATTCACTTACCTAATTTGCAGATAATTTCCAAATTCGAACTTGCGAATCGGGATGAGCGGCGAACAGCGGATTCGGCGGCGCGGTGTCGGGACGACGGCGTGGCAACGGTGTGACCGTCCGGACAGCGGCGGTGGTGCACGACCTCGAGGACGGCGGCGGTGCTGGTGGTACTTGTGCCGACGTGGCTCCGGGGCAGCGGCGGTGGCGGAGCAACGGCGGGGGCGTCCGGTGTGGAGTGGCTCCGGCGGCGTGGAGGCGCGGCTGTGCGACGGCGCGGCTGTGCGACGGCGTCAGGGCGCGGCGTGCGGCGGCGGAGCAGCGACTTCGGGGCAGCAGCGTGCGGTGCAGCAGCGGGGCGACGGGCAGCAGGCGCGGCAGGCGTGGCGCGCGGCAAGCGGGGGCGCGCGGCAGGCACGGCAGGGCGGTGGGGAGCAGCAGCGGGCGCAGCAGCAGCAGGCACGGCGTCGGCGGGAAGCAGCAGCGGCGGCGTCGCACGGGAAGCAGCAGCGGCAGGCGGCGCACGGTTCTGGCCGTGTGGGGGGTGGTCGGCCGGTCTCCCTCTCTCCCTCTCTTTCTCACTCTCACACTCTCTAAAAATTCTGATCTGAAAAATTGCGTGTCCCCCCTCAAAAATCCTGACCTAATAATGTATATATAGTATTAATCTAGGTCAATTAGATGGGCTTTCTAGTCCTAATGGGCTTAGGCTTGGGCTTTAATTTAAATGAGCTGAATTAATTAATGATAATGGGCTGAATTAAGCTCAAAATAAAACAACCGAGCCCGTTTGACTTGTAATTCCCGGCCCTTGCATTTCAAGCGAGCCGAGTCACATTCGATGAAATTTAAGCTCGTTCGTCACCGCCAGTCCGACGCAAAATGCAATTAATCTAAAATGAATTTAAACTATATGTTATGCAATTTAAATATTTTTGTTTTTGTTTAGGGGTTAAAAATTTAATCCCTAATTTTCTATGCAAATTACACTAAATGATGCGCCAAAATTTAGGTGTCAACAATTGGAGAGAGAGTGAGATCTGAGACGATCTCCCGTCGGTGACCGCCACGCCTTAATCGTGGCCGGCAAAGCTCCGATGGGCCCTATTTCTATTGGTAGGTCTCAGTTTCAAGTTTTGGTTGGATTTCATTTGGCGTGATTCGAGGCCGATTTCCCAAGGATTTTGGCTCGGAGGCGTGCGAGGCGACCGGACGTGGTCCGATCTCTCACGGTCGCCCTCATTCATCCCCGCCAAGCCGAATAGGGAGTGCCGCAAATGACCGCCGCTCCTTCCCTCCTTCCCCTATTTCTGCCCGTGTCCTCTGTTTCTCAAGCTCACTGTCCGGAGCTCGTGGCTATCCGGTTCACGTGAGTTCCAGCCCGTGATGCCTTGTGCTTGTTTCGGCTTCTCCATGCGTTTCGTGTCGGTGATTTTGGTCCTTTTTGAGCTTTGATCAAGATCTCTCGTTTTCATAGCGCACGCCATCTGTTTGTGAAAATGTCCAAAGAGTTTTCTGTCGCTTTTGGCCAGTTAAGGTGAGACGAACAGCGGCCGGGCATGGGCCCGACCGCGGAGGGATGAAACCCGGCCGTGTAGGCCAGATGGGCGTGAGCCAAAGAGCGGCCGAGCATGGGGCTCGGCCGCGAAACGGCAAACCCTAACCTCCCCGGTCAGGGTATGTCTAGCGGCGGTCGAGCACGGGCTCGGCTGCCGGACTAGAAACCCCCACCTTGAAGGCCGCGGCTTGGTGGATGGCGGCCAAGCACGGGCTCGTCCGCCGGACCAGAAACCCCGGCTGCAAAGGCTGGGGCTTGGCGGAGGGCCGGTGTTCACACCGGCCGGCGAAGGAGCTCTAAGCCGGAGCAGGGGTCGCGAGTTGGGTCGAGAGTCAGGTCACGGGCACTAGGGTTTCCAGCAAGTCGGGTTGACGACTCGCGGTCAGGTCGGGTTCATGGGTTGCAACCAGGTAGGGTTTGATTCTAGAGTTTTGTTTAAATGGGCTGGAATAGGTAGTGGGCCGGCCTATTTAGGGTTTTAGGGTTTTATTTTCTTGTTGGGCCCTGCACTTTTATTTTTTTATTTTTCTTTTTTTAAAAATTTTCGGGCTAGGCCCTTTCCCTTTTTATTTATTTCGCCAGACTGGGCTCAACGAATGAGCCCAATCCGATCGTGGACCCGGCCAGCACGCCCTGGTTAATCCCGATCCAGGTCGGATGTGGAGATCCGACCCGGATCCAATTTGTATACTATTTTAATATTATATTATTATTTTAATTTTTTTAAAAAATTAATTAAAATTTTTTTTTAAAAAATCAAAAAATAAAAAATGTTATTTGGGCTTTGGAATTGACTTTCCTCGCCTTTTTGTGTGATTATTGTCATGTTTAGTTGCACGTTATTTGGTTTGCACACTTTGAATCACGTATTTAATTTAACCTCGAACGTAATTGATCATGCATGTTGGGTTTATGTATTGACGGTTGCTTCTCTTAACTTTATTAGGGATAGAATTTCGAGACTCCCGATTAGTGTGAACACGTTTGGTGGTGAATTGAACAAGATTATGTACCGAAAGGGCACTCATTGGTTAATTAGTGTAATCAAGTCACCGTACCTATTGAATCTCTGGTTCGTAGAAGTGAAGCATTTCTCCCGTGCTTTACTTGGGTGTCTAATCGACCCATCAAAAACTGATTAGTGGCGACTCTTAGGTGAAATTGATTTGTATGTTATTAACTTAAACTTAAGTCGCAAATTGGTATGGGCTTGGGAGAGCTCGAGGTAGGTTTAACTTAGTAATCCATTAGCCTAACCTCTTAGGTGGCGGGGTCGGTTTGAGGAGGTCGCGACACATGGACATGTAGGGATTGTAATATCTCTATAGGTGGAGTGGATCAGAGGATAAATATGGTAGTTTTAGTTATGTACGACTTTGACGTTATCATAGAAATGGATTGGCTTAGCAAGAAATGAGCCAATGTAGATTGTTATGAGAATGTTGACACCTAAATTTTGGCGCACCATTTAGTGTAATTTGCATAGAAAATTAGGGATTAAATTTTTAACCCCTAAACAAAAAATATTTAAATTGCATAACATATAGTTTAAATTCATTTTAGATTAATTGCATTTTGCATTGGACTGGCGGTGAATGAACGAGCTTAAATTTCATCGAATGGGACTCGGCTCGCTTGGAATGCAAGGGCCGGGAATTACAAGTCAAACGGGCTTGGTTGTTTTAATTTGAACTTAATTCAGCCCGTTATCATTAATTAATTCAGCCCGTTATCATTAATTAATTCAGCCCATTTAAATTAAAGCCCAAGCCTAAGCCCATTAGGACTAGAAAGCCCATCTAATTGACCTAGATTAATACTATATATACATTATTAGGTCAGAATTTTTGAGGGGGGGACACAAATTTCATATCAGAATTTTCAGAGTGTGAGAGTGAGAAAGAGAGAGAGAGAAAGAGACCGGCCGGAGCACCCCCGACACGGCCAGAACCGCGCCCTTCGCGCCGCCGCACGCCGTGCCCCGCTGTTGCACCGCCGCCGCCGCGCCTGCCGCTGCCGCCTCACGCCGACGCTGCTGCTGCCGTGCGACGTCGCCGTTGCTGCTTCCTCCTCACGCCGTCGCTGTCGCTGCTGCTTGCCGCTGCCGCCTCACGCCGACGCCGTTGCTGCTTCCTCCTCACGCCGTCGCCGTCGCTGCTGCTTGCCGCTGCCGCCTCACGCCGACGCCGCTGCTGCCGCCGCTTCCTACGACGCTGCCGCTGCTCCTCCCGCCGGCGCTGCTGCTGCCGTGCGACGTTGCTGTTGCTGCTTCCTCCTCACGCCGGCGCCGCCGCTGCCGCTTGTCGCTGCCGCCTTACGCCGACGCCGCTGCTGCCGCCGCTTCCCACCGCGCTGACGCTGTGTATGCCGTGCGCCGCCGCCGCCGCTGCTGCCCTCGGTTGCTGTGTGCTGCTGCCGCCGGAGCCGTCGCACGCCGACGCCGCTGCTGCAGTTTCCCCCGACGTGCGCCACCGTCGCCGCCGTTCCCGACGTGCGCCACCGTCGCCGCCGTTCCCGACACCGCGCCGCCGATCCGCCATTCGTCGTTCATCCTGATCCGCAAGTTCGAATTTGGAAATTATCTGCAAATTAGGTAATTGAACATTATCTGATATTTTCCAGAATATCTAATTTACTAATTTGGATGTTTGAATATTGCGTGAATATTGTGCAGAATATTAGATATATTAGGATAATTGTCTGATATTCGCAATATTTTTAAAATATTCAAAATTAGGAAACTTTCCTAATTCAGCAACGTATCTGGACGACTATCCTACCTTATCCCTAAGGTATGATACGCGGCGATATGGAAAATCGTTATCTTATCCATCATCATTTGGATACGATAATAGATTTTATTTGCTTTTCAAATTTAAATAATCAACTTTCTGTCGATATCTATAACCCTATAGATATGACTATTAGTTGGATTTTTGTGCCTAATCCGAGTTTGAAACGAATTTTGTGGATCGCGTGATTGTTTTTAAATGTTGATGCTATCTCTGTTTAGATTATTTTTCCTTTTCAAATAAAAAGAAAATTCAAAAAATATCAGTTAGGATTTGAATTTGAGTTTTGCATGTTTAGGAATCCTAAATATATCTAGACGATAGAGTAATTATTTAATTTAAATTAGGACTTGAGATAATCTATTTCCTAGTTTAAATTAAGTAATATTCTAATCTTAATAGATTATTTAGGTTATTTTTTATTCCGAATTTTCATGAAAATCCCAAAAAAGAATGAATTGTTTTATGGTGGATTAGGATAGATTGCATTCTTAATTTAAGTAATTTATTATTTCGAATTTTAACAAAAATCCCAAAAATAAGTCATGTTAGGATATGTTAAGTTATCATAGGTTGCATGTTAATTTAGGCATATTTTTATTCCGAATTTCATCAGAAAATACCAAAAAATAAATCATTTGCCCGTCATCAGAATTAGGTCACGTCGTCGCATGACATATAGTTTGTATGCTAGGTCTTGCATGTCATTTATTGCACGTCATTGCATGTAGACTAGGTTTCGTTTAAATAAACGAAAAACCCAAAAATTGAGTGAATTCCTTGTTAATTAGAAATCATATTAGGTTGTTGATGTGATTTTCTAACTAACGATGCAGATGCTTACGTTGCTTCGAGGTAAGTAATTCTTCCAAACTTGCAATTTATTCAATGCTTTCTTGGGTGTTAAATTGGTGGTTTGCGCACCCGCATGAACACTTCACATGTTAATGATTAAGTTAAAATGGATCCAAATTGCTTGCCAAAACATTTTTGAAAAGAAAAGGTACCGAAAGGGCGTTAGACTAGATCTAGCGTAATCAAGTCCCCGGGCTTAGAATCTCTGGTTCGTAGAAATAAAACATATCTCCCTATGTTTTATTTAGGTTTCTAATCGACCTACCACAAATAGATTAGTGGCGACTCCGAGCATGAAAACACTTGCATGTTAAAAACTTAAACCCTAAATTGCGAATTGGTAGGGCTTGGGAGGGCTCGAGTTAGGTTTAGTCCTAATAATCCATTAGCCTGAGAAAGGAATTTTTTTAGGTCGCGACAGAGAAGGTAATTCAGTTTAACCCACCAGATCATCCTAGTTTTGAATTTGTCGGGAGTGGAATGAATTCTTCTATGCCACTTATCTTAGCACTCGAGGCACACCAACTCCTTAATAATGGTTGTCGAGGATACTTAGCAATGGTTAAAGATCAAGTTAAGAAGGATTCAAAACTTGAAGAAATTCCAGTAGTTCAAGAATTTCCAAATGTATTTCCTGAAGAGTTGCCAGGAATACCACCCGTGCGAGAAGTTGAGTTTGTTATTGAATTGGCCCCAGGCACAGAGCCTATATCGAAAGCTCCATATAGGATGGCATTAACAGAGCTAAAGGAGTTAAATGTACAATTACAAGAATTGCTTGATAGAGGATTTGTTCGACCAAATGCATCACCATGGAGCGCATTTGTCCTATTTGTAAAGAAGAAGGATGGATCGATGCATCTCTGCATCAACTATAGGTAACTGAATCAGATCACGATCAAGAACAAGTATCCTTTGCCTAGGATTGATTACCTATTTGACCAATTGCAAGGAGCATCCGTATTCTCAAAAATTGACTTAAGATCAGGTTATCATCAGCTCAGGATTAAGAAGGAAGACATTCCTAAGATCGCATTCAGGACACGATATAGACATTATGAGTTCTTGGTCATGCCGTTCAAGTTGATTAACGGGCTAGCTACATTCATGGATTTAATGAATAGAGTGTTTAAACCTTATTTAGATCAGTTCGTGATAGTTTTCATTGATGATATTATGATATACTCGAAAGGACCAAAAGAGCATGAACGACACCTTAGGGTTACACTTTAGACTCTAAGAGAGCATAAGTTGTATGCGAAGTTTAGTAAATATGAGTTCTGGTTTGATCAAGTAGCATTTCTAGGTCACGTAATAACTAGAGAAGGTAGTATAACAGTTGACCCAGCTAAAATTGAAGCAATAGTCAATTGGCCCAAACCAACGATAGTAACAGAGATTCGAAATTTCTTAGGACTT
The DNA here is from genome assembly GCA_031216405.1 of Syzygium malaccense. NCBI lineage: Eukaryota > Viridiplantae > Streptophyta > Magnoliopsida > Myrtales > Myrtaceae > Syzygium > Syzygium malaccense. Next base: position 21,298,241 of record CM062260.1, read on the forward strand.
GCCAATTATTATCGGAGATTCGTAGAAGGATTTTCATGTCTGGCTAGTCCATTGACTCAATTGACAAGGAAGGAGATGAGATTTGAATGGAACGACGAGTGTGAACAAAGTTTCCAAGAGCTTAAGAGAAAATTGACTACTGCCCTAATTCTGACAATACCACATGGATCATAAGGATTCGTGGTGTATAACGACGCCTCCCACAAGGGCCTTGGGTGTGTTCTGATGCAACACGGGAAGGTCATTGCTTATGCCTCAAGATAACTAAAAGCGTATGAGTTGAATTATCCTACGCATGACTTAAAATTGGCGGCAATTGTCTTTGCACTGAAGATTTGGAGACATTATCTATATGGAGGAAAGTTTGAAATTTATATAGATCATAAGAGTATGAAGTGTTTGTTTTCTCAGAAAGAGTTAAACATGAAACAGGGAAGATGGATGGAGTTATTAAAGGATTATGATTGTGAACTCCTATACCATCCAGGAAAAGCAAATAAAGTGGCAGACGCTCTTAGTCGGAAGTCCGCTTTGACTATAGCTAGTCTGATGGTCAAGGAATAATGTTTATGTGAGAAGGTTTCAAAATTTGACATTAAACTTGAGATTGATGATCTTTCCCGTGTATTGGCTACGCTGATAATTGAGCCTGTAATTATACAGAGAATTAAAGCACTACAGCAAACGAACCTCGAAATCTCAAAGGTTTGGGAAGAAATCGTGAAAGGAAAGAAATCAGAATTTCACGACACTGATGAAGAAGTCATGAAATTCCATGGACGCATATGCGTACCTGACAATGAGGAATTAAAGCGGGAAATTTTGACGGACGCCCATCGGATTAATTAGAGTATTCTCCCTAGGAATATGAAAATGTACAATAATCTTCGTCAACATTACTGGTGGAATGGAATGAAGTCCGATATAGCCAAACATATCGCAAGGTATTTAATGTGTCAACAAGTCAAAGCAAAACATTGTAAACCGGCTGGAATGCTGAAACCTTTAGAAATTCTTGAATGGAAATGGGAACATACAACAACGGATATCGTGCAAGGTTTACTAAGGACATCAAGTGGTCACGATTCCATCTGGGTGATTATAGATCGTTTGACTAAGTCTGCTCATTTTCTGGCTGTACGAATAGACTACTCACTTGATAAGTATGCAGATTTATATGTTAAGCAAATAGTACGATTGCACGGAGTACCTATGACCATCATGTCAAACCGAGACCCAAGATTCACTTTGAACTTTTGGAAGAGTCTCCAGGTGGCTCTAGGGACTAAGCTTCAATATAGTACCGTATTTCATCCTCAGATGGATAGACAATCAGAACGGCTGATACAAATATTGGAGGATATGTTACGGGCTTGCGTTATTGACTTCAAAGGCAACTGGGACGAGAAGCTACCTTTGGTGGAGTTTGCATACAACAATAGCTTTCAGAAAAGTATTCATATGGCTCCATTTGAAGTATTGTATGGGAGAGCCTATAGAGCTCCTGTGTGTTGGGATAAAGTTGGAGAATGGAAATTGATAGGACCAGAATTAATGTAAGCCACTATCAATATAGTGAAAATAATACGGGACAGACTAAGAATGGGTCAGAGTCGATAGAAAAGCTATGCCGATCGACGTCGGAGGCCCTCAGAATTCAAAGTGGGTGATCACGTGTTCCTAAAAGTATCACCAATGAAAGGTATATCAAGATTTGGAAAGAAATGAACATTGAGTCCTAGGTTTGTAGGACCTTTTGAGATACTCGAGAGAATCGGAGAATTGGCATATCGGTTAGCATTGCCACCAAAACTCTCCAATATACATAATGTATTTCATGTGTCTATGTTGAAGAAGTATGAACCTGACCCTAACCATGTGCTAGATTTTGAGACGGTGGATATCGATACCAGGGTAAAATACATTGAGAAATCAGCACGAATATTAGATCGTAGTGAAAGGATCCTCAGAAATAGAACCATTCCTATCGTTAAGGTATTATGGCAGTACCATGATAATGAGGAGGCTACATGGGAAAGTGAAGAAGATATGAGACTCCAGTACCCACAATTGTTTGAGGGAACAAGTAAGGACCCAAATTTCAAGGACAAAATTTCATAAGGTGGGAAGAGTTATGACATCCCAAAAATTTTGTCATTTAGTTTAACGAGCGTACGTAACGGAACGTTATGTGGGAAATTGAACAATTGGCGGCAAGCTACGGAAGAGTCAACTTCGGAAGACGCAGACGCTATTATGATACCACCATACCATTGTCATGACAATCACCGCAAGACCATCCTATAATTACCCATCTTTCCGTTCATAACGTCATCTTATGAACTAACCGTTCCGACTGAATTCATGCACGATAATTCCATTTCGCGGAATTCATGTTATAAACTTCTTCCCATTTTCCATATCATCATTTCCTTCCGCCAATAACATACCACCATCATCCCGCGGGATTCCCTAATCTAAGTCACCCTTCAAAATTTTCCACGCCTCCGCTTCACTCCCCCCAGCACACCACCCTCATGCATGTATGCAGTCGGCCATCAAGCCACGTTGACTCACCCTAAGCCACTTCTTTCTTTTCTTCTCTTTCCACGTTAACTGCCTTGCTAATCGTCCAACTCTCACGCCCACACCACAACACACCCAGTCGCTAATACATGCAGAAGAAGGGGGGAAGATCATTTGATCTCTCCTTCTCATTTCACCTTTCACAACCGAATTACCTCCTCAATTTCTCATCTTCTGGTCGGCCTTTCTTTCCCCGACGAACCAGCCATGATTCGCCATTCCGCCTGAGCAAGCCACCACGGGACAGATCAAAACGTTCCTCACACTAACAAGTCCTCCGAGCTATGAGCCGAAAACCCTGATCAGAGGGCCGGAAACCATGGCGACATCCCCATCTTCCCCGACAATTTTTCTCGTGAGCCGACGTTAAGGCAAGTGAAATCCTGCCTCCCTATATTAGATTGGAATGGGTTGCATGTTCAATTGGTTGTAGGTGTAGGATATTGATGAAAATAGATGGCGATGAGGAAAAATTAGCTTCTAGTTGTGGGTGTTTTTGAACACCAAAGTTGTGGGGATCAAGTATTTAGTTGTTTTTGAACTTGGGTGGTGAATTCCAGACTCAATTTTGCTGGACCTTTACTACTTCCCAATTTTGTAGAGAATTATGTGGTCCAAATTTTGCAAAACTTCATGAAAGTTGTTCAAAACATTTGGGAATATAACATATTTTAATTTCAGAATTTTTGAAGTTGTTTTGGGTAGCACGAAGGCCAATCTCCAACCCGTGCTACAATGTCCGCGTGCTCTGTTTTAGTGACCTTTTCACGTTCTTGAATTTTTATAAAATTTTCTAGAAGGATTCCAACAAACTCCCTCTACAAAATTCCTTGATGACTTCTTTCTCTACAACATATTTAAATTTGAGATTTTTTAGAGAGGATTTGGGTCCTAAACTGAGCTCATTTTGAGAGGCAAGGATTCTATTCCAATAAACAGTGTTTAGTCTGACTTTAATGCTTCCGAATGAGGTATTTATAGAAAGAATTAGACTTTGAGTTCTCATGAAAATTGTTTATCAAGGTGTCCTCTATGACATATTTAAAATTTATAATTTTTGGAGTTCGTTCACTAATTATTTTAAGCTGATTTCAAAAATGGTGCGAAACTACCAGTTTTACTTTTTTTTTTCAAAGATTCATTATTTTCTATGTGAAAACATGGGAATCTCAATTGGATATCTTCTAGAGATAGAATCTAAACATTCTGAGCTTTCAAATAAAATATGATAGACCTTGATTGGATGTCAAATGATGGGGCAAGTGAGGCCAAGTTCATAAACAAGCCTGGAATTGGCAAGCGGTGCTAGAAAGGATTGATTGTTGTATTGGTGTCTATGCGATATTGAAAGATAGATTGCTGTTGGTGATCTGTGCACTGTATAAGTTGATTATGTGTATGGGCTTGCTAAGTTATTGAATGTTGTCGATCAGTGAACCGACGATGCCCCAAGAAGCCGAAGGGAAAGCGGGATGCCCGGTTATGGGAACCGGTTGCCTAGGATACCCCGGGAGTTTGATCAGGATGCCGTGGTCAATGGACACGAAGCCTGCGTGGGCCATTGAGAATTCCGACGTACATCGCGGTAGATCGGAGTGTGCACCGAACCCCGTTAGACAGGAGTTTTCCTCCTTGCGTGACAGGTGAGCGCACCAGGCTTATGACTTGGAGCAAGATAATGATACCCATGCAAGTGTGAAATTATATGTGTATGTTTTTATTTTTTGGTCAAATATGTGTGTTTGTTTGAATCGTGCTATTGTAATTGTGAGGTTAAAGTATCGCATTTGAGTTAGTTCCTGATATGGAACATTGATGTGCGTTTTGTTTGATTAGTAAATCCAGATAGAAGACTGTCATACATTTGCCTATTGATATGCATGTTATTTTTGTTTGGTATAGGTTAATAGACATTTCACCGCTGAGCTATTGCTAATTCTTGTAGTGGTTAAACTTTTTCAGACTAGTTGAGATACCGATCCTCCCTGCCTCGTCCTTTATTAGCTATGGTGTCCCTATAGATTTCTTGGCCTATTTGACGGAGTTCCAGGACTCGGATTTCCACATGTGATGTTCATGAGATGCATCTTGATTTTAACTGTCGACATTTGGTCTCTAGTGGACCCTATTCTCATGAGGTTTGTAGCAGTTTTTGCCCGAGTGGGTGGGCAATTGAAAAGACATTACCCAACTTCGACGGGGATAGAGCTTACGACGGGGACAGCGAAGTGCAGTGACTTGGAGAGGGAGGAGCAGGGAAGTAACATTTTTTAGCATGACTGATGTTTTGGATAGAGTTGTGTGGAGGGTGATCCATTTTGACTGACGTTAGTGTTGGGTACGTGTAGATAGATCGGGTAGGGAGTAGTCCTACAGTTAACCCTCTAAATGTAAACTCACCATTGTATCACCCTATGCTTATAAATAAGAAGAAGCTTGAAGTTTAGTTTCTATACTATCAATTATAGTTGTAGACTTTCCTTAATTATAATTCATGTTATAAATGCTGTTCTTAAGGAGAAGCGTCTTCTGCATGCGAATTCTTATACTCGTAAGGTTAGAATGACTCTTAGGAAGGGGCGTGCCTGGAATGCCATAATTGGTGTACAGTAATTGTCGCGACCTAAAGTTTTTCCTGTCAGGCTAATGGATTATTAGGACTAAACCTAACTCGGGCCCTCCCAAGCCCTACCAATTCGCAACTTAGGGTTTAAGTTTTTAACATGCAAATATTTTCATGCTTGGAGTCGCCACTAATCTATTTGTGGTAGGTCGATTAGAAACCTAAATAAAACATAGGGAGATATGTTTTATTCCTACGAACCAGAGATTCTAAACCCGGGGACTTGATTACGCTAGATCTAGTCTAACGCCCTTTCGGTACCTTTTCTTTTCAAAAATGTTTTGGCAAGCAATCTGGATTCATTTTAACTTAGTCACTAACATGTGAGGTGTTCATGCGGGTACGCAAACCACCAATTTAACACCCAAGAAAGCATTAAATAAATTACAAGTTGGGAGAATTACTTACCTCGAAGCAACGTAAGCATCTGCATTGTTAGCTAGAAAATCACATCAACAACCTAATATGATTTCTAATTAACAAGCAGTTCACTCAATATTTTTAGGATTTTCACTTATTTAAATGAAACCTAATCTACATGCAATGACGTGCAATAAATGACATGCAAGACCTAGCATACAAACTATATGTCATGCGACGACGTGACCTAATTCTGATGACAGGCCAATGATTTATTTTTTTTTGTATTTTCTAATGAAATTCGGAATAAAAGTATGCCTAAATTAACATGCAACCTATGATGACTTAACATATCCTAACATAACTTATTTTTGGGATTTTTGTTAAAATTCGAAATAATAAATTACTTAAATTAAGAATGTAATCTATCCTAACCTGCCATAAAACAATTCATTCTTTTTTGGGGTTTTCATGAAAATTCGGAATTAAAAAATAATCTAAATAATCTATTAAGATTAGAATATTACTTAATTTAAACTAGGAAATAGATTATCTCAAGTCCTAATTTAAATTAAATAATTACTCTATCGTCTAGATATATTTAGGATTCCTAAACATGCAAAACTCAAATTCAAATCCTAACTGATATTTTTTGAATTTTCTTTTTTTATTTGAAAGGGAAAGACAATTTAAATAGAGATATCATCCACATTTAAAACAGCCACGCAATCCACAAGATTCGTTTCAAACTCGGATTAGGCACAAAAATCGAACTATCAGTCATATCTATAGGGTTATAGATATTGACGGAAAGTCGATCATTCAAATTTGGAAAGCAGATAAAAGTCATTATCGTATCCAAATGATTATAGATAGAATAATGATTTTCTATATCGCCACGTATCATACCTTAGGGATAAGGTCAGATAGTTGTCCAGATACATTGCTGAATTAGGAAAGTTTCCTAATTCTGAATATTTTAAAAATATCGCAGATATCAGATAATTATCCTGACATATCTAATATTCCACACGATATTCACGCAATATTCAAACACACAAATTAGTAAATTAAATATTCTGAAAAATATCAGATAATGTTCAATTACCTAATTTGCAGATAATTCCCAAATTCGAACTTGCGGATCGGGATGAGCGGCGAACGGTGGACCGGCGACACGGTGTCGGGAGCGACGGCGACCTGTGGTGATGACACGACGGGGAACGGCAGCAGCGGTGGCCCGCGTCGGGGGGAAGCGGCAGCAGCGGCGTCGACGTGCGACGGCTCCGGCGGCGGCAGGCGATGTGGGGCGCGGCAGCGGCGTCGCGCGGCGTGAGGCGCGGCAGCAACGGCGTCGGAGGGAAGCAGCAGCGGCAGCAGGAAGCGGCGGCAGCAGCGTCGGCGGCGTGAGGCGCGGCAGCAACGGCGTCGGCGGGAAGCGCGGCAGCAACGGCGTCGGCGGGAAGCAGCAGCGGCAGCAGGAAGCGGCAGCAGCGGCGTCGGCGGGAAGCGCGGCAGCAACGGCGTCGGCGGGAAGCAGCAGCGGCAGCAGGAAGCGGCAGCGGCTGCGTCGGCAGGTGCGGCGGCAGCAAGCGGTGAGGTGCGACGAAGAGCGGCACACGGCAGGCGCAGCAAGCGCGGCGGCAGCAGGCGCGGCGGTGACGCGCAGAGGGAGGCAGGCACGGCGGCAGGGAGCGGCGGCAGGTGCGGCGACGGCATGGGTCGACTCCAGTGTGCGGCGGGAGGCAGGCACGGTAGGGAGCGGCGGCGATCTTCACCGGTCTCTCTCTCTCCCTTTCTCACTCTCACACTCTAAAAATTCTGATCTGAAAATTCTGTCCTCCCTCCAAAATTTTGACCTAATGATGTATATATAATTCTAATTTAGGTCAATTAGATGGGCTCTCTAGTCCTAATGGGCTTAAGCTTGGGCTTAGATTTTAATTTAATTTAATTTAAGTGGGCTGAATTAATTAAGGATAATGGGCTGAATTAAGCTCAAATTAAAACAACCAAGCCCGTTCGACTTGTAATTCCCGGCCCTTGCATTCCAAGCGAGCCGAGTCCCATTCGATGAAATTTAAGCTCGCTCGTCACCGCCGGTCCGATGCAAAATGTAATTAATCTAAAATGAATTTAAACTATATGTTATGCAATTTAAATATTTTTTGTTTAGGGGTTAAAAATTTAATCCCTAATTTTCTATGCAAATTACACTAAGTGATGCGCCAAAATTTAGGTGTCAACAGCTGCCCCTCTTTGAAGGTGAGCTCGTAGAGGTTGCATTCAAAGACTAAATGATACCTAAATTTCAACCATGCAAATGCAATGAATGTTGTTTTTGTCGGGATTATGAATCCCATTTTACAACGCATTAAGAAATGATGCATGCTGACATGAGTAGAAAACATACCTGGAATTACTTACCTGACATGAACGATAGCGCAATTCGAGGCACAACTTTAACTTGTATGTTGTTTTGGCAAATGTATGGGCTCAGTCCCATAGGTATTGCCTGATATACGTTGATGAACTTCGGTGATCTGCAGTTAAGTCAAAACACACAAAGAAAGCTCGACGTATCCAATCATCATCTGGATTCGTGAGAATAGTTCGGATCTTTACGAACTACCTATACATCTCCATAGGTGTTTGCAAAGATTTGGTCGCTTCACTTATACCTGCTCATAAGTGAATTGCGGAGGAAACTTTTGAAATCAAGAGGATATTCTGACCTTTACATATACCTGCTCATATGCAAAGATTTGGCCGCCTCACTTATACCTGCTCATAAGTGAACTGCGGGAGAACACCTGGGGTTGAGAGAATATTCCGACCTTTATATATACCTGCTCATATGCAAAGATTTGGCCGCTTCACCTATACCTGCTCATAGGCGAATAGCGGGGGAACATCTGAGATAATGAGAGAATATTCCGACCTTTACATATACCTGCTCATATGCAAAGATTTGGCCGCTTCACCTATACCTGCTCATAGGTGAGTAGCGGGGGAACATCTGAGATAATGAGAGAATATTACGATCTTTACATATACCTGCTCATACGCAAAGATTTGGCCGCTTCACCTATACCTGCTCATAGGTGAGTAGCGGGGGAATCTTCTCGAGATAATGAGAGTATTCCGACCTTTACATATATCTGCTCATATGTAAATATTTGGCCGCTTCATCTATACCTGCTCATAGGTGAGTAGCGGGGGAATCTTCTCGAGATTGTATGAAAATCTGTGATTTGATGAACAAAAGGGGCTAGTCCAAGTGTTCAAGAGTTCCTTGACAAAGTACCTGGATATCATCAGAAGTACCTGAAAAGGTTTGATCAATAGACACCTGAACACAATCAAAGGCATTTAGAGATCGTAAAAATGATCAAATGTGGGACCTGACAATTGCTTGAACAGGTTAGGGATACCTAGATAATCATAGACATCCTAGGGATAGAGATATACTTACCTGGTGACATCTCCAACTCTGAAGGTGTGTCTCCTGTTAGACACGATTTTAAGTAACATGTAATACACATTCGCATACTGTCAAGAACACATACATGCACTATGATTTCAACTGATTTTCATGCACGATGGTTTTGTCAAATCAGCATTACAAACTTCGCTGGGGAAAAATCATGACAAGACAATCCAAACTCACAAACGGGTATCTTGAAAATGTCGAATGAGGGACTTCCGATCCAAAAGGGCTTTCTCTCATTCTCATCGAAAAGGCTGATTTACGGAGAATCGCTCCATCTCACCATCATCATGTTGACAAGGGTCCGAGTATTCTCGCAAGCAATACGACTTTACCAATCTGAGAGGTCTTTGTTAGGACCGTAACATGGGCTTGGTCAATGGCTTAGCAAAAGAGACTCTTCGAGTCGAGGCTATTGAAAGAAAATACTCTGCAATTGTCTCCGGGTTTACAAGTCAAGAACCTGCAAAATGAGATAGAAATGGACTTGCTCGCACTTCTTCGAGCTAAGCTTATAAACATCAGAAACTCTACGTTAGTTCAAGTGCCATAATCTGAAGAGACTTTGCAAAGGACGTAACGTAGGCTAGGCTCATGGGTTGAGAAATGAATGGATCATAAGGCTCAAAATGTATATAATTGGGGTGAGAATTGGTGATCATCTCGGCATTATCACCGGTGCTCTTTTCCGTCAGGGATTGTCTTCTCGGTAGATGTTCCATCGACTTCGAGAATTCATCACTTGATTCCTTAAAACTCTGGATATTTTTGTGACTTTGACACATCTCAACATTTTCTAATCCAAAGTCGTCACTTTTTCTCCATTTTTTCCTTCTTCTTCTTTTTTTTTTCACGGGCATTGGCCTTGCTTTTACCAGGCACACTGCTTTTTCATGCCCTCTAGTTTTTTTTTTTTTTGACACACACTGTCTACAATGCATATATTGGCCAGTCACACTTTGGCTTGTTTTGACCAAATGACTAACATTTAGACTCTCAGGGTCTTCGTCTTTTATCGGCGCTCCGGATATGCTGCTTGAACAATGATGACTTTTGCCTTGCCCCAGTGTGGGGGATGATCACCAACTGGGTTTAAGAAATAAATTTGCAGGCTCAATTGGGCTTAGCAAAGGATAAAGTGTATATAGGATAGAGAAAGAAATGCTCTTCGTCATCCTAAGGCACTTGAACTTCACGTGAATTCATCTGAAAAAGCAACACTCGAAGATTGATGCAAGTGAGAGCATGAAAATTTCTACTCATTTTTCACCTTATGACGCTGACTTACTTCCAGTTTGCCCCGATGTGGGGTGGTTCTCGACAGGGGTAATTTGAATGAATTTCTCTAAGTGTTTAGGCTCAAAGTGGCGAAACAATGGATAACCTGTAGTGTTTGGGATAAAGAAATGAACTGCCTCTCGTCATTTCAGTTGCCGTACCTTTTGCGAGATAACCCTTTACCTTGCAGACATGGAATTTTTCTACTCAACTCACTGGGGATTAGTGCACGGGACTGTGTATAGGATATGGCTTGCCTTTCATCATCCCGATGTACCTCATTCAACACATTCAATTCATTCCACGTGAGTTATCATATTGTCTAAATAGATTCCCCTTTTGAAATCGATAATGTAGACTGACAAAATGATCAAGCACAATTTAAAGCCAAGGCATACATTCCATCTTTAAATTGATTGAAACCATTTATTCATAAGTGAAATGTTTGCGATTCAGAATATAAAACCAAACATTTAAAAACTTTTGCTGCAAAATGTTAGATTTCATCAGGGATAATAGATCTTCACAGCATCAGAATTAACAGGAGTGGAGAACTCACGACCATCCATTTCTGCGAGGATCAGGGCACCTCCGGGAAGCACCTTTTTAACCACATACGGACCAATATAGTTTGGGGCAAATTTTCCTCCAGGAACAGGAAAGACTGGCAGTACCTTCCTTAGGACTAGATCATTTATCTCGAAGTGTCTTGGACGCACCTTTCGATTGAAGGATCTAGCTATCCTCTGCTGATAGGTTTGACCGTGGCAAATGGCTCTCAATCGCTTCTCATCGATTAGGTTCAACTGCTCATGCCTTTGTCGCATCCATTCCGCCTCGGACAACTCCACTCGAGACAAGACTCGCAAGGAAGGGATCTCTACTTCGACGGGTAGGACTGCTTCCATACCATACACCAAGGAAAAAGGAGTTGCTCCGACAGAGGTTCGGATCGAAGTTCGATATGCCATTAGTGCAAATGGCAACCTTTCATGCCAGTCACGATAGTTTTCAGCCGTTTTGGCCAAGATCTTCTTGATGTTCTTGTTAGCAGCTTCAACTGCTCCATTCATCTGTGGACGATAAGGAGACGAATTCAGGTGCCGGATTTTGAACTCGTTGAACAACTGATCAATGAACTTGTTGTTCAAATTTGTCCCATTGTCAGTGACGATAGCCTCAGGGACACCATAACGAGCAACTATGTCTCGCCTGATGAATTTTACAACATTCTTTGCGGTGACGTTTGCATAAGATGACGCCTCAATCCACTTAGAGAAATAGTCAATCGCGACTAGGATAAATCGGTGTCCATTTGATGCCTTGGGATTAATCGGGCCAATCACATCGATGCCCCACATTGAAAAAGGCCATGGCTCAGACGACTGATGTAATTCCGTCGGGGGAACATTTATTTTATCCCCATGAACTTGACAGCGATGACATCTTCGAACATGTTGGATGCAATCACTCTCAAGACTGAGCCAATAATAACCCAACCTCATGATCTTCTTAGCTAACATGTGGCCATTCATGTGTGGACCACATATCCCCTCGTGTACTTCTTGCATGATTCTGGTAGCTTCAGCCGCATCCACACATCTCAATAGGATTGAATCATATGATCTTTTGTACAGCTTCTCACCACTAACAAAGAATTTTGAAGCCATTTTCATTATGTACTTCCTGTCAGCCGGGGTACTTCCCTCAGGAAATTCTTGTTTCTGGATGTAACTCATGATATCATAATACCATGGCTTTTCATCAGGTTCTCCGGTCACAACCATACAGTAGGCCGGTTTTGTCAGGACTTCGATCTTCAAGGGTTCTACCTCTAACCCATCAATCACTTGCAACATGGATGATAACGTAGCTAGCGCATCAGCAAACTGATTATGAGACCTCGATAAGTACTCAAAAGAGATATCTTCGAATTTCTTTATGATTTCTTCGAGGTATTCATGGTACGGCACTAGTTTGGTGTCTCTCGTCTTCCACTCTCCCACAGTTTGAAGAATAATCAGAGCAGAATCACCAAACACTTTCAGCTTGTTTATCCCCATTTCCACTGCGGCTTGGAGTCCGAGGATGCAAGCTTCGTACTCGGCTATATTGTTGGTACAGGGGAACATCAACTTTGCTGCTACTGGATAATGTTGCCCATCTGGGGATATTAAAACTGCCCCAGTGCCGGAACCGGCCAAGTTTACAGCTCCATCGAAAAACATGGTCCATGTGTCTTCCTTTATTACCAAAATGCGATCTTCTGGAGAATATCTATCATCATCAGGGACTCCAGGATTTTCAGCTAACACATCAGCAATTACTCGACCTTTAACTGACTTCTGTGGCTTCATCTGGATATCAAACTCTGAAATTAAAATCTGCCACTTGGCTAACTTCCCTACCAAAGCTGGCTGATCAAGTAAATACTTAATGGGATCGTTCTCAGTCACAAGCAAAGTCTGGTGATGCAGTGTATATTGTCGCAGCCTATGGAGCACCCATACTAGCGCAGCGCAAGTCTTCTCGGCTTCAGAATAATTCAACTCCGAGACGGTGAACTTCTTGCTTAGGTAATAAATGGCTCGTTCTTTTCCATCTTCAGGACTTTTCTGGGCTAGCATCGCACCTAAAGACTCACTATAAATCGTGAGGTAAAGGATCAAAGGCTGGCCCGGCATTGGTGGGACTAGCACTGGTGGTTTCATCAGGTACCGCTTTAGTTCGTTAAACGCTTCTCGACAATCATCGTCCCATTTCACTTGAGCATTCTTCCTTAGAAGTTTGAAGAATGGCTTAGCAGTTGCGGAGAGCTGAGAAATAAAACGGGCTATGTAGTTCAATCTACCCAGGAGGCTCCGCACTTCTTTCACGGTCGATGGGGGTTGTAACTCACATATAGCCTTCACTTTAGAGGGATCAACCTCAATGCCTTTACTGCTTATGATGAACCCAAGTAATTTACCCGAAGTTGCTCCGAATACGCACTTTGCTGGATTGAGACGGAGCTTAAACTCACGGAGCCTCTCGAATAATTTCTTCAAAGTATCGACGTGACTCTTCCCAGGTCGAGACTTGGCGATCATGTCATCGACATAAACCTCAATCTCCTTATGCATCATATCATGGAAGAGCGTCACCATTGCCCGTTGATATGTTGCCCCGGCATTTTTAAGGCCGAAAGGCATGACCTTATAGTGGAATGTCCCCCAAGGAGTGATGAACGCCGTTTTCTCCTTATCATCGTCCTTCATTTTTATCTGATTATAACCTGAAAAACCATCCATGAAGGAAAACAACTCGAACCCAGCAGTACTGTCCACCAAAACGTCTATATGTGGCAATGGGAAATCGTCTTTAGGGCTAGCCTTGTTTAAATCGCGATAGTCGATGCAAACCCGAACTCGACCATCTTTCTTCATGACTGGCACGATATTGGCCACCCAACTGGGGTATCGGGTGACTTCAATAAACCCTACTTTCAAGAGTTTCATGACCTCCTCCTCTATCTTCTTCGAAAGTTCAGGTTTGGTTCTTCGCAGCTTTTGTTTCTTGGGCGGCATGTCCGGATTAGTAGGTAGACTATGCTCCACGATAGAAGGGTCTAAACCCGGCATATCGACATACGACCAGGCAAAGATATCTTGGTAATCCTTCAGCAGTTGGACCAGGCGTTTCGCTTCACCTTCGGGAAGGGTTGCCCCTATCTTCACCTCCTTGGGTTCTCCGGAATCACTCAAGTTGACCGTGATAGTTTGGTCTACCGTTAGGACTTTAGGTCTTTCATGATGCTCTAGATCACGCTGGAGGTCCGAGGAATCTTCGAGTTCATTGGTGTCATCGAGATCAGGTTCGGTGGCACATAATTCATCAGATTGGACCGCTCCCATACCCTTACATGTCACATAAATGCCCCTGAAACATAAAGTAGGGGGTTCAGTAGGACAAACAGGGCTAAACAGTGTATTTTTATTTCTTTTGATTAATTTATTTATTTTGAAATTCTTTTCCAAAAGGTTTTAACACGAGGAAGCATGAAGAAGCCCAGGCCTCAGAATTCTCCTTGGACTATATTTTTCTTTTATCGGTTGGATATCATCACCGGGCTGGTTTGATGTACCTCAACATGCCCTCAAAACGAAAATAACTTGTAATTTCATTGATTATCACCAAATGAATTACATTTATTGGAATGGAAATTGCAACAATCAAATCCTAGAAATGAAAAGTACTAAAAAGCAGCTCCCGAGACGGGGCAAGTCCTAAAAAGCAGTAAAAATTCCCGCGTAGGGGAGTGTGCGAAAAAGGTAAATGTGTTACTCTTGCGGGCCAATGCCCATTCCCTCCAACGGTCCTTCCTCGATGGCTCCAACTAAGAAATCATCGAACAAGGCAATGATTCCCTCCATTGCATCATCAGGATCTTCTGTCACTAGAGGTGTTGGATCATCCATACCTCCCCATCCATCCGGGGCAATGTCACGGGGGTCAACATAGAAGCTCGGGGGTGCTGAGTATTTCACATAATAATCAAACTTGCCGCTCGGTTGCCCCAAAGTGTCGATCACCTCTTTCTCTTCATGCATCATTCTTGCAGGGCCCGGGAATGTGGTACGGATGTGTGGAAACAACCTACCACGCCCAGGTTCTTCACCATTTGGCTCTTCTTCGAATCGCCTTCTATTCTGCTCGTCTCTTCGTCCTTGACCTCGACCTCGACCATGTCCACGTCCACGTCCACGTTCCCCATTATTTGGCTCACTTGACCCCAGGTATCCCAACCCGGTAATGCGGGGCCTCTGAGAAACTTCCACCGGTTGGCGGATACCTTGACCATTCCTACCAAGGCCTTCACCTGGAGTAAAGCCATGAGAGACCATTACCCTTCCAATCATGACTGCAGCATTTGACACCTCAGGAATAGGCGGTGATGATCCTCTAGACGCATGTATGGTTGATACGAGCTCGAGCGACTGATAGCTCGATTCTATTTTGCAATCCGGCTCAACATAGGGGATAGCCGTTGCGTGGTAAATTGGGTGCTCTTCTTCACCGTGGACCGTGACTAACTTTCTCTCCACAACGAACTTCACCTTCTGATGTAGACTGGATGGCACAGCTCCGGCAGTATGAATCCATGGACGACCTAATAGAAAATTGAATGCAGTGGGAATGTCCATCACTTGGAATAGGACATTGAACATTGTTGGTCCTATCTGTATGTCAAGGTGGATTTCTCCCATTACTTCTTTCTTCGTTCCGTCAAAGGCTCGTACGGAGGTCTTCGCAGAATTTATCTTAGAAGGATCTATCTTGAGCCGGTGTAAAGTTGCCAGAGGACAGATGTTCAAGGCTGATCCATTATCGATGAGTACCCGAGCTACATGCGAGGCCTTGTATTTGACAGAAATGTAGAGTGCCTTGGTATGCCCCCTCCCTTCCAGAGGGAACTCTTCATCTGAAAAGGCTATGAGGTCCTTGAGGAGTATAAAACCCACAAATTCCTCTAATTTGTCATGATCGATCGTCTCTGGCACGTGGACTTCACTTAACACCTTCATTAAGGCCTTCTGATGCTTGACAGATGTCTGGAGTAACTCAAGCAGAGAGATTTGTGCGGGCAGCTTGCGTAATTATTCAACTATGTTGTATTCACTAGCCTTAATCACAGCTAGAAATTCCTTGGCTTCTTCATCAGTAACAGGTTTTGCAGGTTGAGCATTAGCTTGGCCGTAGGAACGCCCAGATCTGGTAACTAAGTCGACATCGAGACTGTAGGACCAAGGAACCGCCTTGTTATCACTGTACTCATACGGTTGAGGTATCTCGATCACTATCCCTTCGTCAGTTGTAGGCGTGCTTACAATGATCTCTTCATTATCGGACGCGTCTTCAAGCGGAGGCATGTCTTCAGGCAGAGGGTCGCCCTTGTCGCTCCTGGTGTTCAATGAAGCAAACTCCTCCTCCCAATTAATAACCAATTCAGAGATAGTGGAAATGATGCCAGTGTGGTCAGCATAAATGATCATCCCGGCTTCTACCATTCTTGAGATTCTTTCTCTCATGATGGCAAGGGGAAGGTCCTCATTACTCGGGTAACAACCGGCTTTCACTAACTCACCGTAGACGTCAGTAGTATACACCTTAAGATTCTTGATTCGACCAGCGTCGAAGCTAAATATGGCATTCACATTGCCTGCGTGATCAGGGAGTGGGTTGCTCTGAACATTCGGCTTAGCAGGTTGAAATGAGAAAGCCTTCGTATCTAGGAGGTTCTGGATTCGGTGCTTGAGGGCATAGCAATCATCGGTTGAGTGTCCCAGCTCACCCATGTGATAATCACATTTCTTTGACGGGTCGTAGTTATAGAACCGCTCAGGATTGGGCCGTTTTGGCTCAGTAGTAAGCAAGCCTTTCTTCTGGAGCACTGTCAATACTTGAGACAACGATCCGGGGAGGGGGGTGAATTGCCTCCTGTTGTTCCTCCTCTGAAAAGGTTGACGACCCGAGTTTTGTTGCTGAGCTTCTGCTACTTGGATTGCTGGGGCGGAGTTAGCATTCCGCCGGCTCGGTTGGTTATAAGCCACATTCACTTCAGCTGCCGGTTCTTTCTCTTTTCTCGCACCAAATCTTCTGGTCGAGGGGGATGGCTCGACAAACCATCCATCCTTCAGCCCTATCTCAATTTGTTCGCCTATGGGGATGAGTTGGTTGAAGTTGTCAGCCGGAATGGCAACCATCCGATTACGGTATTCGAACGGGAGAGTTTTCACGAACATCCTCTTTAACTCACTGTCTATGGGTTCTGGGACAACCTGAGCAGCTAAATTCCTCCATCTGATAGCATAGTCTTTGAAGGACTCAGTCTTTTTCATCTGAGCACGTTCGAGATCATCACGGGTAGGAATGATGTCCGTTATGAATCTGTACTGCTTCAAGAATGCTTCACTGGCTTCTTTCCAAGTTTTGAGGCCATTTATCTTCTTCATGAGATACCAGTTCAAAGCAGGACCCGTCAAACTTGCTTGAAAGGCATGGATCATCAGGAGTTCGTTATCAACGTACGAAGTCATTTGTACGTGATAGAGCTGTAGGTGGGCTTTTGGACATGTGGTGCCATTGTACTTGTCGAAATCCGGCATTTTGAACTTCTTTGGGATTTTGATCTGTGAGTACAGGGACAGATCGATCGAAGGTGAATCCTGCGAACCTTCCAGCTGCTTCACTCTTTCTTCAAGTTTGTTGACTCGTTCATCAGGTTTGTCTTTGTTGACGATAATCTGGACGGGGTCATCTTCTAAATCAGGAATATCGTCATCTCCGTCAACATCGACACTTTTTCTGATTTTCTGCTTTGGGACTGATGCTTCGAGGGATGCCGAAACAGGAACCGACCGGAGAGCTTTAATCTCAGCGGACATTTGTTGCATCGCGATGACAAGTTGCTTGATCTGGTCTTCCATACCAACAACACGCTCTTGCAAGTCGGTTTGATCGGCCATTCTGGCTCTCGACCGTGTACGAATGGGCGATCGTGATCGGTCCGTAGCTACCTGATTTTGGAACGAAACAGGCATACATAAGTGTTTAAGCAAAATCATATGCCAATCCATGACATTGGTCTAACCGCTTTGAATTGAAAGGACCCCTTTATTGAAATGGCGAAAATTTTTACACCAATTAATGACTTGAAATTGAACTGAATATAAAGACAAATGACTCAATTCCTAAACAAATTTTGAAAACTGAAACTGAAATGAGAAAAGAACTTCGAGCTTTTTATTTAGCTTGATCTATAGACATATGGGAGGCGACTTCCTTCTTCAATTGCTCATAAGCTCGAGCTATCTTGGATGCCTTTTCTTCAGCTTCTTCGGCCTTCCTTTTGAGGCGATTGTTCTCTGAGCGATTGGCGGACTTGAGAGGCACCTTGGGTATCTTCGGGAGCAAATCTTGCGGGATTCTGTGCCGACGAATGTACTGGGTCGTCGCGAAATAGGACTTCTGCTCTCCCTTTAGTTCTCCTTCGGGCCGAGCTATCTTTAACACACGACACTTCCTCCACATCTTATTGAGCTGAGCTACGGTCGCTTCGTGGTCTTTATCATCATTGGCGAAGTCAACTTGGAGGAGTTCTGGTTGTAACGCTGGAGGGAGCCCTTGGAGAATCTGATACTGACGAGACACTCTGGCGGGGTAGTATTCAATTGCACCGGTGAAACCCAATAGTGGAACTGGTCCAATACCATTACATGTAAGCCGAGCTTCCTCGACTTTGAACCAGTTAGCATGCCATTGGAAACCTTGGGGTCTAGCGTTTTTCATGAAAATGATCCATTCAGAGTAATGATAATCGGGTGCACCCCCTTATTTTTCTTTATACCTCAGGACGGGATGGCTAGAATCACTAAGCTCGGATATTGTGAGTAAATCGCCACACCCTTTTATGTGAGACAAAAACCAGATTTGCAAAAGTTCGAGGGGGGCATGAAAAGTTTTGTCAACATGTTGCTTAAATTTAGTGAGGGAAATGAAAGTCTCGGCTAAAATGGTGTTGATAAAATTCTTTTCAAAACAGACCTGTTGGACCAACCATGCGATTGACGGACTACATGCATTCTTACAGTAAGGAAAAATCACGAACCCGAAAAATGCTAGCAAAAAGATTCTGCCTTTTTGAAAAGATGTGGCTTTTTCAAAACACTGACTCAGGAATGAAAAAGGACATGTGCCGCGATTTGCTTTTAAAACTTTTCCCAATTCATCTTTTCCGACATTCAAAAATTCAGCCAACATTAAAGTGGAATCAATTCCCAAAGGTGGTGTGACTAACTCCGACCCCAATGGTTTTCCAATGAGCACGCTATATTCTTCTAACGTCGGGGTGAGCTCGTACTTACCGAATATAAAGGTAGAGGTCTCGGGACACCAGAAGTGCGCTAATGCTCGAACGAGGCCGGTACGGACTTTGACCTCCAGTAGGGGGAGCAGCCTCCCGATGTGGCCTTCAACTAGCTTGCGGTTGGTCGGACTGAGTAGGTTCCACCAGGCACGGAGCTCGTCCTTAGGAGCATCAAGAATCCGGATGTCTGCCCCTCCCATAGTGTATAGACCAAGACTCACGACCGACCTAATGTCATGGACCGACCAAAGAAAAAGACGAAACATAAATAAATTGCGAGATAAAGGTTTAGAAATCTTACTTCACCCGGTAGAATGATGGCAATCACATAGACATGCGCATGAAATGTGAGGTTCGATTTCTATCTAGACTCTGGCTTGCAAAATGGAGACATGAGGATTACCGAGCTAAACCAGTCATGGTGGTGGTTAGGCTGGGATTCCCCTGACTCCGGCTTAGTCAAAGAGCCGACCCGGGTTGCAAAGGGTGCAACCGTGGTAGGTATTTAATGACACCATGAAAGAACTTTCGGGACCAAGAAAGGCGACCCATACCACGCGGGTGTGGTCGGGGTGTCCGTTTTCTCAGTACCATCCTAAACCTGTGCCGCCCAGGTCCGGCAGCGGGTAGTGTGTGCGGTGTAGTGTAAATGTAAGGCATGCACAACATGTTATATCAAACAGCGCTTCGTGCATAAAATAAACCATTCATTCAAACACCTCCCTGCAAAACAAAGGTTAACAATCACGCCTCCCCTTATACCTCCCATTCTGCAAAAACATTTAACACCTAAAATGTTAGGGACGTACCTGGGATCCTCGCTGCCAAGCAAAAAATATTTTTTTTAAAAAGAAAAACTGGCCTAAGTCCACTAAGAGTTTTAACTCAATTCCCCAGTGGAGTCGCCAAGCTGTCGCGACCTAAAGTTTTTCCTGTCAGGCTAATGGATTATTAGGACTAAACCTAACTCGGGCCCTCCCAAGCCCTACCAATTCGCAACTTAGGGTTTAAGTTTTTAACATGCAAATGTTTTCATGCTTGGAGTCGCCACTAATCTATTTGTGGTAGGTCGATTAGAAACCTAAATAAAACATAGGGAGATATGTTTTATTCCTACGAACCAGAGATTCTAAGCCCGGGGACTTGATTACGCTAGATCTAGTCTAACGCCCTTTCGGTACCTTTTCTTTTCAAAAATGTTTTGGCAAGCAATCTGGATTCATTTTAACTTAGTCACTAACATGTGAGGTGTTCATGCGGGTACGCAAACCACCAATTTAACACCCAAGAAAGCATTAAATAAATTACAAGTTGGGAGAATTACTTACCTCGAAGCAACGTAAGCATCTGCATTTTTAGCTAGAAAATCACATCAACAACCTAATATGATTTCTAATTAACAAGCAGTTCACTCAATATTTTTAGGATTTTCACTTATTTAAATGAAACCTAATCTACATGCAATGACGTGCAACAAATGACATGCAAGACCTAGCATACAAACTATATGTCATGCGACGACGTGACCTAATTCTGATGACAGGCCAATGATTTATTTTTTTTTGTATTTTCTAATGAAATTCGGAATAAAAGTATGCCTAAATTAACATGCAACCTATGATGACTTAACATATCCTAACATGACTTATTTTTGGGATTTTTGTTAAAATTCGAAATAATAAATTACTTAAATTAAGAATGTAATCTATCCTAACCTGCCATAAAACAATTCATTCTTTTTTGGGGTTTTCATGAAAATTCGGAATTAAAAAATAATCTAAATAATCTATTAAGATTAGAATATTACTTAATTTAAACTAGGAAATAGATTATCTCAAGTCCTAATTTAAATTAAATAATTACTCTATCGTCTAGATATATTTAGGATTCCTAAACATGCAAAACTCAAATTCAAATCCTAACTGTTTTTTTTTTAATTTTCTTTTTTTTATTTGAAAGGGAAAGACAATTTAAATAGAGATATCATCCACATTTAAAACAGCCACGCAATCCACAAGATTCGTTTCAAACTCGGATTAGGCACAAAAATCGAACTATCAGTCATATCTATAGGGTTATAGATATTGACGGAAAGTCGATCATTCAAATTTGGAAAGCAGATAAAAGTCATTATCGTATCCAAATGATTATGGATAGAATAATGATTTTCTGTATCGCCACGTATCATACCTTAGGGATAAGGTCAGATAGTTGTCCAGATACATTGCTGAATTAGGAAAGTTTCCTAATTCTGAATATTTTAAAAATATCGCAGATATCAGATAATTATCCTGACATATCTAATATTCCACACGATATTCACGCAATATTCAAACACACAAATTAGTAAATTAAATATTCTGAAAAATATCAGATAATGTTCAATTACCTAATTTGCAGATAATTCCCAAATTCGAACTTGCGGATCGGGATGAGCGGCGAACGGTGGACCGGCGACACGGTGTCGGGAGCGACGGCGACCTGTGGCGATGACACGGCGGGGAACGGCAGCAGCGGTGGCGCGCGTCGGGGGGAAGCGGCAGCAGCGGCGTCGACGTGCGACGGCTCCGGCAGCGACAAGCGGTGTGGGGCGCGGTAGCGGTGTCGCGCGGCGTGAGGCGCGGCAGCAACGGCGTCGGAGGGAAGCAGCAGCGGCAGCAGGAAGCGGCGGCAGCAGCGTCGGCAGCGTGAGGCGCGGCAGCAACGGCGTCGGCGGGAAGCAGCAGCGGCAGCAGGAAGCGGCGGCAGCAGCGGCAGCAGGAAGCGGCAGCAGCGGCGTCGGCGGGAAGCGGCAGCAACGGCGTCGGCGGGAAGTGCGGCAGCAACGGCGTCGGCGGGAAGCAGCAGCGGCAGCAGGAAGCGCCAGCGGCTGCGTCGGCAGGTGCGGCGGCAGCAAGCGGTGAGGTGCGACGGAGAGCGGCGCACGGCAGGCGCAGCTGGCGCGACGGCAGCAGGCACGGCGGTGACGAGCGGAGGGAGGCAGGCGCGGCAGGCACGGTGGCAGGGAGCGGCGGCAGGCGCGGCGACGGCGTGGGTCGGCTCCAGTGTGCGGCGGGAGGCAGGCACGGTAGGGAGCGGCGGCGATCTTCGCCGGTCTCTCTCTCTCCCTTTCTCACTCTCACACTCTAAAAATTCTGATCTGAAAATTCCGTCCTCCCTCCAAAATTCTGACCTAATGATGTATATATAATTCTAATCTAGGTCAATTAAATGGGCTCTCTAGTCCTAATGGGCTTAAGCTTGGGCTTAGATTTTAATTTAATTTAATTTAAGTGGGCTGAATTAATTAAGGATAATGGGCTGAATTAAGCTCAAATTAAAACAACCAAGCCCGTTCGACTTGTAATTCCCGGCCCTTGCATTCCAAGCGAGCCGAGTCCCATTCGATGAAATTTAAGCTCGCTCGTCACCGCCGGTCCGATGCAAAATGCAATTAATCTAAAATGAATTTAAACTATATGTTATGCAATTTAAATATTTTTTGTTTAGGGGTTAAAAATTTAATCCCTAATTTTCTATGCAAATTACACTAAATGATGCGCCAAAATTTAGGTGTCAACAGTAATTACAAGAAGCAAAACCTTAACTCTGATACCATGTTAGGTTTAGATAATTAGAATGGATACATTTCTCATTAGGCACAAGGCCAATATATAGATACAAGGAAAGGTATAAGCGTAAATACATTCAGCCCTAAAATATACAATATAACCTAGGGTTAATACTACGAAAACCTCAAATCTGATACACATGTAATAAATCCAAACTAATTTTTTGACCATAAAAAACCCCAAACTGATACACTTGTGATAATTTTACCCCAAACTAATTTTTTGATTACCAAAAACCCCAAACTGGTACATTTATGACAAATTTACCCTCCGTTAGTTTTCGTTAAATTGGATTAATACAAAAAAAATCATAAACTGATACATCTGGGACAAATGGAGGGTAAAACATAAAATCGATATATTCGTTAACTGCCGCATGCCATTTAACAAAGCAATTTGACAGTAAAATTTAACGGAAATAAACTAAGGGTAAATTTATCACAGGTATACTGATCAAAAAATTAGTTTTGGGTAAATTTATCACAAATATACTAGTTTGGAATTTTCATGGTATTAACCCTATAACTTATCACAAATATACTAGTTTGGAATTTTCATGGTATTAACCCTATAACTTAATATATACAATATATCTAACAGGAGCGACTATCCCGCCCCTAATAGTTATTCTCAAAGTTCAGTCCCTATTCACTTGTATTTACAGGAACTGTTCTGACCGATCCTAAAATGTTATATTGTGAATGGTATGAGGCATCCCTCTTAAGTGTCAATTAGGAGTGATCGGTTCTAGAGTGGATAGGAACTAACTTATCAGGGCTAGTTTCTAGTTTCTGGTACCAAACAGGTCGATTTACAGAACGGGCCTAATCTATTTTTTTTACTTTTCTACTGTCATTTTTCTGTCCCCCGTGTCAACCCATTATGCGCAGCTAAGCAGAGCAACAAAGATTGTTTATACTCTCCAGAGTGCCCACATTTTTCATGTCTTGATGACTATGAATCGTTGAAAGCATCATAAGAATTCTAGTGAGAAAAATAAGTATCAAGCTCAAGTGATACAAATACAATCACAAAGACGCTATCAGTCCATCTCCCGAGAAAGTATTTAGCGGTTGCGTAGTACCACATCATAGGCTGACGTAGCAAGCATTTCTATACCGAAATCCAATCACTTATAGACGCGTGTCCATAACGTGACAAGCAAATAAAAAAATTAAAAATCTGCCACCCTTTTTTTAGCTCTCTTGTTCCTCCTTCATCCACAGCCACCTCCTCCATTTGCTGTTGCCAGTGCTGCGTTCAAGCCGACCCCTGTTGCGCGTGCAGATTGTTGGAAAAATGTGTTTGTAGGAAATGGAATCGGAATGTAATCGAACTTTGATGCATGGAATCACTCCCTTTTAGGATCAATTTGCCCCCACGAAGTTGCTATAGGTTACTAGCAAATTCTCTTCAGGATACAACAAAGTCACGGTTAGAATACTAAATAGCAATTCCAGTATTTCTTCTAAAACTCTCTGCGAAACAATTGAGAAAATGGCTGTCTCATTTTTCTCTTAAGGAAGACGAAAATGAAGGGAGTTATGTTCATGTGTCAATTGAACATAATTGTCCAATATATATAAGCAAATAGAACACACCTCTTGGTGTCTAACTGCCAATACGGACACACCCATTCATGTCCGAAAAATTGCAATTCGGACATAACCCTTTGTGTGTGAAAACCGCCATTCAGACACAACCGTTCATTTCCGAAAAGTTGCAATTCGGACACAACTCTTCAAACATGAAAACTGTCAATTTTAGATATACCGAGCACCTGCACGCAGGTATTGTGGGGTCTAGCACATTCACCCATTTTCCTCCATTTACAATAAGGAATAATACCTTAACTTATAAATATACCAAAACTTTCCTTTCTTTCCTATGTGGGACAAGAAAATAGCCTTATGTGTTTGTTTTACAAACAAACTGTCACGCCCCGAACCCCAACAAGGGCACGACACCCCTCAACGGTCATTAAGTACGTGACATCCCCGGACTTGTCACCGACCCAATTGAATCACTAACAAGTAAAGCATGCGGAAGCGAACTATAACACCCAACAACATCCAAGAATTGAGATAGCAAAGGAGACATCAATTACACCAACCAACAAGTCTCTTGTATAAACATAACGCTAATCACAAAATATACAATTACGAGCCTATCCAAGGTAACTTCCTAACAAACCAAACATACAAAAAGGAATTGGGTGGTCGGGTTAACCTAACTCCTCTAATCAAACAGGCATCCAGAAAGGATGATACATCCAAAGCAGCAGCATCACCCTTGATCTCCGAACTGCACGTGATGTCTATACGTCACTCCAAACCTGAAAATGTTTAACCACGGGGGGGTGAGATAAACTCAGCAAGTAAACTCCCTAAACCTCGTTTGGGAGAATACGTTGCTTCCGGATCACCCTAAACATGCAAGTCTAGCATGACAACATCCCATAACAATCACAAGCGCCCTTACCTCGCCTCGGCACATACACAAGCCATGCACGTTAGTAAACCGTCACAACATGGCAATTGCTTCTCAAGCACATACAATATCGCATGATTTCATGAATTAGAGGCATAACAGTATGTCGCGACCTAAAAAATTCCTTTCTCAGGCTAATGGATTATTAGGACTAAACCTAACTCGAGCCCTCCCAAGCCCTACCGATTCGCAACTTAGGGTTTAAGTTTTTAACATGCAAATGTTTTCATGCTTAGAGTCGCCACTAATCTATTTGTGGTAGGTCGATTAGAAACCTAAATAAAACATAGGGAGATATGTTTTATTTCTACGAACCAGAGATTCTAAGCCCGGGGACTTGATTACGCTAGATCTAGTCTAACGCCCTTTCGGTACCTTTTCTTTTCAAAAATGTTTTGGCAAGTAATTTGGATCCATTTTAACTTAATCATTAACATGTGAAGTGTTCATGCGGGTGCGCAAACCACCAATTTAACACCCAAGAAAGCATTGAATAAATTGCAAGTTTGGAAGAATTACTTACCTCGAAGCAACGTAAGCATCTGCATCGTTAGTTAGAAAATCACATCAACAACCTAATATGATTTCTAATTAACAAGGAATTCACTCAATTTTTGGGTTTTTCGTTTATTTAAACGAAACCTAGTCTACATGCAATGACGTGCAATAAATGACATGCAAGACCTAGCATACAAACTATATGTCATGCGACGACGTGACCTAATTCTGATGACGGGCAAATGATTTATTTTTTGATATTTTCTGATGAAATTCGGAATAAAAATATGCCTAAATTAACATGCAACCTATGATAACTTAACATATCCTAACATGACTTATTTTTGGGATTTTTGTTAAAATTCGAAATAATAAATTACTTAAATTAAGAATGCAATCTATCCTAATCTACCATAAAACAATTCATTCTTTTTTTGGATTTTCATGAAAATTCGGAATTAAAAAATAACCTAAATAATCTATTAAGATTAGAAAATTACTTAATTTAAACTAGGAAATAGATTATCTCAAGTCCTAATTTAAATTAAATAATTACTCTATCGTCTAGATATATTTAGGATTCCTAAACATGCAAAACTCAAATTCAAATCCTAACTGATATTTTTGAATTTTCTTTTTTTGTTTGAAAAGGAAAAGCAATTTAAACAGAGATAGCATCCATATTTAAAACGGCAACGCAATCCGCAAAATTCGTTTCAAACTCGGATTAGGCACAAAAATCGAACTATCAGTCATATCTATAGGGTTACAGATATTGACGGAAAGTCGATCATTCAAATTTGGAAAGCAGATAAAAATCATTATCGTACCCAAGTGATTATGGATAGGATAATGATTTTCCGTATCACCACGTATCATACCTTAGGGATAAGGTCGGATAGTTGTCCAGATACGTTGCTGAATTAGGAAAATTTCCTAATTTTAAATATTTTCAAATATTGCGAACAAGGCAAACATCATCCAAGAATCATCTAGCAATCCACACAATATTCACAGAATATTCAAACATCCAAAAGTTAAGAAACGAAATATTCTGAAAATATTGGATAATATTCACTTACCTAATTTGCAGATAATTTCCAAATTCGAACTTGCGATCGGGATTGCGGATCGGGATGAGCGGGAATGGCGGACCGGCGATGGCGCGACCTCGAGGACGGCGGCGGCGCTGGTGGTGCTTGTGCCGATGTGGCTCCGGGGCAGCAGCACCGGCGTGGCAGTGGCGGCGGTACAGCAGAGGCGCCGGCGTGCGACGGCTCCGGCAGGGAGCGGCGGCAGCAGCAGCGTCGGCGTGAGGCGCGGCGTCGGCGGGAGAGGCGGCAGCACGCGGCAGCAGGAAGCAGCAGCAGCGGCGTCGCACGGCAGCAGCGGCGTCGGCGAGAGGAGGCAGCGGCAGGCGCGGCGGCGGCAGCAGCGTCGGCGTGAGGCACGGCGTCGGTGGGAGAGGCGGCAGCAGGAAGCAGCAGCAGCGTCGTCGCACGGCAGCAGCGGCGTCGGCGGGAGGAGGCAGCGGCAGGCGCGGCGGCGGCAGCAGCGGCGGCGTGAGGCGGCAGCGGTGGGAGAGGCGGCAGCACGCGGCAGCAGCAGGCACGGCGTCGGCGGGAAGCAGCAGCGGCGGCGTCGCACGGGAAGCAGCAGCGGCAGGCGGCGCACGGTTCTGGCCGTGTGGGGGGTGGTCGGCCGGTCTCCCTCTCTCCCTCTCTTTCTCACTCTCACACTCTCTAAAAATTCTGATCTGAAAAATTGTGTGTCCCCCCTCTAAAATTCTGACCTAATAATGTATATATAGTATTAATCTAGGTCAATTAGATGGGCTTTCTAGTCCTAATGGGCTTTAATTTAAATGGGCTGAATTAATTAATGACAATGGGCTGAATTAAGTTCAAATTAAAACAACCAAGCCCGTTTGACCTGTAATTCCCGGCCCTTGCATTCCAAGCGAGCCGAGTCCCATTCGATGAAATTTAAGCTCGTTCGTCACCGCCAATCCGATGCAAAATGTAATTAATCTAAAATGAATTTAAACTATATGTTATGCAATTTAAATATTTTTTTTTGTTTAGGGGTTAAAAATTAATCCCTAATTTTCTATGCAAATTATACTAAATGGTCGCTAAAATTTAGGTGTCAACAGCTGCCCCTCTTTGAAGGTGAGCTCGCAGAGGTTGCATTCAAAGACTAAATGATACCTAAATTTCAACCATGCAAATGCAATGAATGTTATTTTTGTCGGGATTATGAGTCCCATTTTACAATGCATTAAGAAATGATGTATGCTGACCTGAATAGAAAACATACCTGGAATTACTTACCTGACATGAACGATAGCGTAATTCGAGGCACAACTTTAACTTGTATGTTGTTTTGGCAAATGTATGGGCTCAGTCCCATAGGTATTGCCTGATATACGTTGATGAACTTCGGTGATCTGCAGTTAAGTCAAAACACACGAAGAAAGCTCGACGTATCCAATCATCATCTGGATTCGTGAGAACATTTCCGATCTTTACGAACTACCTATACATCTCCATAGGTGTTTGCAAAGATTTGGCCGCTTCACTTATACCTGCTCATAAGTGAATTGCGGGGGAAACTTTTGAAATCAAGAGGATATTCCGACCTTTACATATACCTGCTCATATGCAAAGATTTAGCCGCTTCACCTATACCTGCTCATAGACGAGTAGCGGGGGAACACCTGGGGTTGAGAGAATATTCCGACCTTTACATATACCTACTCATATGCAAAGATTTGGCCGCTTCACCTATACCTGCTCATAGACGAGTAGCGGGGGAACATCCGAGATAATGAGAGTATTCCGACCTTTACATATACCTGCTCATATGCAAAGATTTAGCCGCTTCACCTATACCTGCTCATAGGTGAGTAGCGGGGGAATACCTGAGATTTGGGGAGAATATTCCGACCTTTACATATACCTGCTCATATGTAAAGATTTGGCCGCTTCACCTATACCTGCTCATAGGTGAGTAGCGGGGGAATACCTGAAATTTGGGGAGAATATTCCGACCTTTACATATACCTGCTCATATGTAAAGATTTGGCCGTCATGCCTATACCTGCTCATAGTCATGTAACGGGGGAATCTTCTCGAGATTGTATGAAAATCTGTGATTTGATGAACAAAGGGGCTAGCCCAAGTGTTCAAGAGTTCCTTGACAAAGTACCTGGATATCATCAGAAGTACCTGAAAAGGTTTGATCAATAGACACCTGAACACAATCAAAGGCATCTAGAGATCGCAAAAAATGATCAAATGTGGGACCTGACAATTGCTTGAACAGGTCAGGGATACCTAGATAATCATAGACATCCTAGGGATAGAGACATACTTACCTAGTGACATCTCCAACTCTGAAGGTGTGTCTCCTGTTAGACACGATTTTAAGTAACATGTAATACGCATTCGCACATTGTCAAGAATACATATACACATGCACGATGATTTCAACTGATTTTCATGCACGATGGTTTTGTCAAATCAGCATTACAAACTTCGCTGGAGAAAAATCATGACAAGACAAACCGAACTCACAAGCGGATATCTTGAAAATGTCGAATGAGGGACCTCCGGTCCAAAAGGGCTTTCACTCACTCTCGTCGAGAAGTGGCTAATTTATGAAAATCACTCTATCTCACCATCATCATGTCGATAAGGGTCCGAGTATTCTCGCAAGCAGTACGACTTTACCAATCTGAGAGGTCTTTGTTAGGACCGTAACATAGGCTTGGTCAATGGCTTAGCAAAAGAGACTCTTCGAGTCGAGGCTATTGAAAGAAAATACTCTGCAATTGTCTCCGGGTTTACAAGTCAAGAACCCTGCAAAATGAGATAGAAATGGACTTGCTCGCACTTCTTCGAGCTAAGCTTATAAACATCATAAACTCTACGTTAGTTCAAGTGCCCTAATCTGAAGAGACTTTGCAAGGGATGTAACGCAGGCTAGGCTCATGGGTTGAGAAATGAATGGATCATAAGGCTCAAAATGTGTATAATTGGGGTGAGAGTTGGTGATCATCTCGGCATTGTCACCGGTCTTCTTCTTCACCAGGGATTGTCTTCTCGGTAGATGCTCCATTGGCCTCAAGAATTCATCACTTGATTCCTTAAGACTCTGGATATTTTTGTGACTTTGACACATCTCAACATTTTCTAATCTAAAGTCGTCACTTTTTTTTTCTCCATTTTTTTTTCTTCTTTTCTTTCACGGGCATTGGCCTTGCTTTTACCAGGCACACTGCTTTTTCATGCCCTCTAGTTTTTTTTTTTTGACACACACTGTCTACAATGCATACATTGGCCAGTCACACTTTGGCTTGTTTTGACCGAATGACTAACATTTGGACTCTCAGGGTCTTCGTCTTTCATCGGCGCTTCGGATATGCTGCCTGAACAATGATGACTTTTGCCTTGCCCCAGTGTGGGGGATGATCACCAACTGGGTTTAAGAAATGAATTTGCAGGCTCAATTGGGCTTAGCAAAGGATAAAGTGTGTATAGGATAGAGAAAGAAATGCTCTTCGTCATTCTAAGGCACTTGAACTTCACGTGAATTCATCTGAAAAAGCAACACTCGAAGATTGATGCAAGTGAGAGCATGAAAATTTCTACTCATTTTTCACCTTATGACGCTGACTTACCTCCAGTTTGCCCCGATATGGGGTGGTTCTTGACAGGGGTAATTTGAATGAATTTCTCCAAGTGTTTAGGCTCAAAGTGGCGAAACAATGGATAACCTGTAGTGTTTGGGACAGAGAAATGAACCGCCTCTCGTCATTTCAGTTGCCGTACCTTTTGCGAGATAACCCTTTACCTTGCAGACATGGAATTTTTCCACTCAACTCACTGGGGATTAGTGCATGGGACTGTGTATAGGATATGGCTTGCCTTTCATCATCCCGATGTACCTCATTCAACACATTCAATTCATTCCACATGAATTATCATATTGTCTAAATAGATTCCCCCTTTGAGGTCAATGATACAGGTTGACAAATAACCATGCAGAAATTAAAGCCAATGCAAACATCTTAACTTGAAATTGATTGAAACCATTTATTCATAAATGCAATGTTTGCAATTCAGAGTATAAAACCAAACTTTTGAAAACTTTTGCTGCAAAATGTTAAATTCCATCAGGGATAATAGATCTTCACAGTATCAGAATTAACAGGAGTGGAGAACTCACGACCATCCATTTCTGCGAGGATCAGGGCACCTCCGGGAAGTACCTTTTTAACCACATACGGACCAATGTAGTTTGGGGCAAATTTTCCTCCAGGAACAGGAAAGACTGGCAGTACCTTCCTTAGGACTAGATCATTTACCTCGAAGTGTCTTGGACGCACCTTTTGATTGAAGGATCTAGCTATCCTCTGCTGATAGGTTTGACCGTGGCAAATGGCTTTCAATCGCTTCTCATCAATCAGGTTTAACTGCTCATGCCTTTGTCGCATCCATTCTGCCTCGGACAACTCCACTTGAGACAATACTCGCAAGGAAGGGATCTCTACTTCAACGGGTAGGACTGCTTCCATGCCATACACCAAGGAAAAAGGGGTTGCTCCGACAGAGGTTCGGATCGAAGTTCGATACGCCATTAGTGCAAATGGCAACCTTTCATGCCAGTCACGATAGTTTTCAGCCGTTTTGGCCAAGATCTTCTTGATGTTCTTGTTAGCGGCTTCAACTGCTCCATTCATCTGTGGACGATAAGGAGATGAATTCAGGTGCCGGATTTTGAACTCGTTGAACAACTGATCAATGAACTTGTTGTTCAAATTTGTCCCATTGTCAGTGACGATAGCCTCAGGGACACCATAACGAGCAACTATGTCTCGCCTGATGAATTTTACAACATTCCTTGCGGTGACGTTTGCATAAGATGACGCCTCAATCCACTTAGAGAAATAGTCAATCGCGACCAAGATAAATCGGTGTCCATTTGATGCCTTGGGATTAATCGGGCCAATCACATCGATGCCCCACATTGAAAAGGGCCATGGCTCAGACTGCTGATGTAATTCTGTCGGGGGAACATTTATTTTATCCCCATGAACTTGACAGCGATGACATCTTCGAACATGTTGGATGCAGTCACTCTCAAGACTGAGCCAATAATAACCCAACCTCATGATCTTCTTAGCTAACATGTGGCCATTCATGTGTGGACCACATATCCCCTCGTGTACTTCTTGCATGATTCTGGTAGCTTCAGCCGCATCCACACACCTTAATAGGATCGAATCATATGATCTTTTGTACAGCTTTTCACCACTAACAAAGAATTTTGAAGCCATTTTCATTATGTACTTCCTGTCAGCCGGGGTGCTTCCCTCAGGAAATTCTTGTCTCTGGATGTAACTCATGATATCATAATACCATGGCTTTTCATCAGGTTCTCCGGTCACAACCATACAGTAGGCCGGTTTTGTCAGGACTTCAATCTTCAAGGGTTCTATCTCTAACCCATCAATCACTTGCAACATGGATGATAACGTAGCTAGCGCATCAGCAAACTGATTATGAGACCTCGATAAGTACTCAAAAGAGATATCTTCGAATTCCTCTATGATTTCTTCGAGGTATTCATGGTACGGCACTAGTTTGGTGTCTCTCGTCTTCCACTCTCCCACAGTTTGGAGAATAATCAAAACAGAATCACCAAACACTTTTAACTTGGTTATCCTCATTTCCACTGCGGCTTGGAGTCCGAGGATGCAAGCTTCGTACTCGGCTATATTGTTGGTACAGGGGAACACCAACTTTGCTGCTACTGGATAATGTTGCCCATCTGGGGATATTAAAACCGCCCCAGTGCCAGAACCGGCCAAGTTTACAGCTCCATCGAAAAACATGGTCCATGTATCTTCCTTTATTACCAAAATGCGATCTTCTGGAGAATATCTATCATCATCAGGGACTCCAGGATTTTCAGCTAACACATCAGCAATTACTCGACCTTTAACTGACTTCTGTGGCTTTATCTGGATATCAAACTCTGAAATTAAAATCTGCCACTTGGCTAACTTTCCTACCAAAGCTGGCTGATCAAGTAAATACTTGATGGGATCATTCTCAGTCACAAGCAAAGTCTGGTGATGCAGTGTATATTGTCGCAGCCTATGGAGCACCCATACTAGCGCAGCGCAAGTCTTCTCGGCTTCAGAATAATTCAACTCCGAGACGGTGAACTTCTTGCTTAGGTAATAAATGGCTCGCTCTTTTCCATCTTCAGGACTTTTCTGGGCTAGCATCGCACCTAAAGACTCACTATGAATCGTGAGGTAAAGGATCAAAGGCTGGCCCGGCATTGGTGGGACTAGCACTGGTGGTTTCATCAGGTATTGCTTCAGTTCGTTAAACGCTTCCCGACAATCATTGTCCCATTTCACTTGAGCATTCTTCCTTAGAAGTTTGAAGAATGGCTTAGCAGTTGCGGAGAGCTGAGAAATAAAACGGGCTATGTAGTTCAACCTACCCAGGAGGCTCCGCACTTCTTTCACGGTCGACGGGGGTTGCAACTCACATATAGCCTTCACTTTGGAGGGATCAATTTCAATGCCTTTACTGCTTACTATGAACCCAAGTAATTTACCCGAGGTTGCTCCGAATACGCACTTTGCTGGATTGAGACGGAGCTTAAACTCACGGAGCCTCTCGAATAATTTCTTCAAAGTATCGACGTGACTCTTCCCAGGTCGAGACTTGGCGATCATGTCATCGACATAAACCTCAATCTCCTTATGCATCATATCATGGAAGAGCGTCACCATTGCCCGTTGATATGTTGCCCCGGCATTTTTAAGGCCGAAGGGCATGACCTTATAGTGGAATGTCCCCCAAGGAGTGATGAACGCCGTTTTCTCCTTATCATCGTCCTTCATTTTTATCTGATTATAGCCCGAAAAACCATCCATGAAGGAAAATAGCTCAAACCCTGCAGTACTGTCCACCAAAACGTCTATATGTGGCAATGGGAAATCATCTTTAGGACTGGCCTTGTTTAGATCGCGATAGTCGATGCAAACTCGAACTCGACCATCCTTCTTCATGACTGGCACAATATTAGCCACCCAGCTGGGGTATTGGGTGACTTCGATGAATCCCACTTTCAAAAGCTTCATGACCTCCTCCTCTATTTTCTTGGAAAGTTCAGGCTTGGTCCTTCGTAACTTCTGTTTCTTGGGCGGCATGTCTGGATTAGTGGGTAGACTATGCTCCACGATAGAAGGGTCTAGACCCGGCATATCGACATACGACCAGGCGAAGATATCCTGGTAATCCTTCAGCAGTTGGACCAGGCGTTTAGCTTCACCTTCGGGAAGGGTTGCCCCTATCTTCACCTCTTTGGGTTCTCCAGAATCACTCAAGTTGATGGTGATAGTTTGGTCTACCGTTAGGACTTTAGGTCTTTCATGATGCTCTAGATCACGCTGGAGGTCTGAGGAATCTTCGAGTTCATTGGTGTCATCGAGATCAGGTTCGGTGGCACATAATTCATCAGATTGGACCGTCCCCATACCCTTACGTGTCATAAAATTGCCCCTGAAACATAAAGTAGGAGGTTCAGTAGGACAAACAGGGCTAAGCAGTGTATTTTTATTTCTTTTGATGATTTTATTTATTTTGAAATTCTTTTCAAAAAGGTTTTAACACGAGGAAGCATGAAGAAGCCCAGGCCTCAGAATTCTCCTTGGACTATATTTTTCTTTTATCGGTTGGATATCATCACCGGGCTGGTTTGATGTACCTCAACATGCCCTCAAAATGAAAATAACTTGTAATTTCATTGATTATCACCAAATGAATTACATTTATTGGAATGGAAATTGCAATAATCAAATCCTAGAAATGAAAAGTGCTAAAAAGTAGCTCCCGAGACGGGGCGAGTCCTAAAAAGCAGTAAAAATTCCCGCGTAGGGGAGTGTGCGAAAAAAGTAAATGTGTTACTCTTGCGGGCCAGTGCCCATTCCCTTCAACGGTCCTTCCTCGATGGCTCCAATTAAGAAATTATCGAACAGGGCAGTGATTCCCTCCATTGCATCATCAGGATCTTCTGTCACTAGAGGTGCTGGATCATCCATACCCCCCCATCCATCCGGGACAATGTCACGGGGGTCAACATAGAAGCTCGGGGGTGCTGAGTATTTCACATAATAATCGAACTTGCCGCTCGGTTGCCCCAAAGTGTCGATCACCTCCTTCTCTTCATGCATCATTCTTGCGGGGCCCGGGAATGTGGTGCGGATATGTGGAAGCAACCTACCACGTCCACGTTCTTTACCATTCGGCTCTTCTTCGGATCGCGATCTGTCCTGTCCATTTCCTCGACCTCGACCTCGACCATGTCCACGTCCACGTCCACGTCCCCCATCATTTGGCTCGCTTGACCCTAGGTATCCCAACCCAGTAGTATGGGGCCTCCGAAAGACTTCCACCGGTTGGCGGATACCTTGACCATTCCTACCAAGGCCTTCACCTGGAGTAAAGCCATGAGAGACCATTACCCTTCCAATCATGACTGCAGCATTTGACACCTCGGGAATAGGCGGTGATGATCCTCTAGACGCATGTATGGTTGATACGAGCTCGAGCGACTGATAGCTCGATTCTATTTTGCAATCCGGCTCAACATAGGGGATAGCCGTTGCGTGGTAAATTGGGTGCTCTTCTTCACCGTGGACCGTGACTAACTTTCTCTCCACGATGAACTTCACCATCTGATGTAGACTGGATGGCACAGCTCCGGCTGTATGAATCCATGGACGACCCAACAGAAAATTGAATGCAGTGGGAATGTCCATAACTTGAAATAGGACATTGAACATCGTTGGTCCTATCTGTATGTCAAGGTGGATTTCTCCCATTACTTCTTTCTTCGTTCCGTCAAAAGCTCGTACGGAGGTTTTTGCAGAATTTATCCTAGAAGGATCTATCTTGAGCCGGTGTAAAGTTGCCAGAGGACAGATGTTCAAGGCTGATCCATTATCGATGAGTACCCGGGCTACATGTGAGGCCTTGTATTTGACAGAAATGTAGAGTGCCTTGGTATGCCCCCTCCCTTCCAGAGGGAACTCTTCATCTGAAAAGGCTATGAGGTCCTTGAGGAGTATAGAACCCACAAATTCCTCTAATTTGTCATGATCGATCGTTTCTGGCACGTGGACTTCACTTAACACCTTCATTAAGGCCTTCTGATGCTTGACAGACGTCTGGAGCAGCTCAAGCAGAGAGATTTGCGCGGGCAGCTTGCGCAATTGTTCAACTATGTTGTATTCGCTAGCCTTAATCACAGCTAGAAATTCCTTGGCTTCTTCATCAGTAATAGGTTTTGCAGGTTGAGCATTAGCTTGGCCGTAGGAACGCCCAGATCTGGTAACTAAGTCGACATCGAGACTGTAAGACCAAGGAACTGCCCTATTATCACTGTACTCATACGGTTGAGGTATCTCGATCACTATTCCTTCATCAGTTGTAGGCGTGCTTACAATGATCTCCTCATTATCGGACGCGTCTTCAAGCGGAGGCATGTCTTCAAGCAGAGGGTCGCTCTCGTCGCTCCCGGTGTTCAACGAAGCAAACTCCTCCTCCCAATTAATAACCACTTCAGAGATAGTGGAAATGATGCCAGTGTGGTCAGCATAAATGACCATCCCAGCTTCTACCATTCTTGAGATTCTTTCTCTCATGATGGCAAGGGGAAGGTCCTCATTACTCGGGTAACAACCGGCTTTCACTAACTCACCGTAGATGTCAGTGGTATACGCCTTGACATTCTTGATTCGACCAGCATCGAAGCTAAATATGGCATTCACATTGCCTGCGTGATCAGGGAGTGGGTTGTTCTGAACATTCGGCTTAGCAGGTTGAAATGAGAAAGCCTTCGTATCTAGGAGGTTCTGGATTCGGTGCTTGAGGGCATAGCAATCATCGGTTGAGTGTCCCAGCTCACCCATGTGATAATCACATTTCTTTGACGGGTTGAAGTTATAGAACTGCTCGGGATTGGGCCGCTTTGGCTCAGTAGTAAGCAAGCCTTTCTTCTGGAGCACTGTCAATACTTGAGACAACGATCCGGGGAGGGGGGTGAATTGCCTCCTGTTGTTCCTCCTCTGAAAAGGTTGACGACCCGAGTTTTGTTGCTGAGCTTCTACTACTTGGATTGCTGGGGCGGAGTTAGCATTCCGCCGGCTCGGCTGGTTATAAGCCATATTCACTTCAGCTGCCGGTTCTTTCTCTTTTCTCGCACCAAATCTTCTGGTCGAGGAGGACGGCTCGACAAACCATCCATCTTTCAGCCCTATTTCAATTTGTTCGCCCATGGGGATGAGTTGATTGAAGTTGTCAGCTGGAATGGCAACCATCTGATTACGGTATTCGAACGGGAGAGTTTTCACGAACATCCTCTTTAACTCACTGTCTATGGGTTCTGGGACAACCTGAGCAGCTAAATTCCTCCATCTGATAGCATAGTCTTTGAAGGACTCAGTCTTTTTCATCTGAGCACGTTCGAGATCATCACGGGTAGGAATGATGTCCGTTATGAATCTGTACTGCTTCAAGAATGCTTCACTGGCTTCTTTCCAAGTTTTGAGGCCATTTATCTTCTTCATGAGATACCAGCTCAAAGCAGGACCCGTCAAACTTGCTTGAAAGGCATGGATCATCAGGAGTTCGTTATCAACGTACGAAGTCATTTGTACGTGATAGAGCTGTAGGTGGGCTTTTGGACATGTGGTGCCATTGTACTTGTCGAAATCCGGCATTTTGAACTTCTTTGGGATTTTGATCTGTGAGTACAGGGACAGATCGATCGAAGGTGAATCCTACGAACCTTCCAGCTGCTTCACTCTTTCTTCAAGTTTATTGACCCGTTCATCAGGTTTGTCTTTGTTGACGATAATCTGGACGGGGTCATCTTCTAAATCAGGAATATCGTCATCTCCGTCAACATCGACACTTTTTCTGATTTTCTGCTTTGGGACTGACGCTTCGAGGGGTGCCGAAACAGGAACCGACCGGAGAGCTTTAATCTCAGCGGACATTTGTTGCATCGCGATGACAAGTTGCTTGATCTGGTCTTCCACACCAACAACACGCTCTTGCAAGTCGGTTTGATCGGCCATTCTGGCTCTCGACCGTGTACGAATGGGCGATCGTGATCGGTCCGTAGCTACCTAATTTCGAACGAAACAGGCATACATAAGTGTGAAGCAAAATCATACGCCAATCCATGACATTGGTCTAACCGCTTTGAATTGAAAGGACCTCTTTATTGAAATAGCGAAAATTTTTACATCGATTAATAACTTGAAATTGAACTGAATATAAAGACAAATGACTCAATTCCTAAACAAATTCTAAAAACTGAAACTGAAATGAGAAAAGAACTTCGAGCTTTTTATTTAGCTTGATCTATAGACATATGGGAGGCGACTTCCTTCTTCAATTGCTCATAAGTTCGAGCTATCTTGGATGCCTTTTCTTCAGCTTCTTCGGCCTTCCTTTTGAGGCGATTGTTCTCTGAGCGATTGGCGGACTTGAGAGGCACCTTGGGTATCTTCGGGAGCAAATCCCGCGGGATTCTGTGTCGACGAATGTACTGGGTCGTCGCGAAATAGGACTTCTGCTCTCCCTTTAGTTCTCCTTCGGGCCGAGCTATCTTTAACACACGACACTTCCTCC
Source organism: Syzygium malaccense (assembly GCA_031216405.1). NCBI lineage: Eukaryota > Viridiplantae > Streptophyta > Magnoliopsida > Myrtales > Myrtaceae > Syzygium > Syzygium malaccense. The sequence continues at coordinate 21,336,813 of CM062260.1, forward strand.
ACATCTTATTGAGCTGAGCTACGGTCGCTTCGTGGTCTTTATTGTCATCGGCGAAGTCAACTTGGAGGAGTTCCGGTTGTAGCGCTGGAGGGAGCCCTTGGAGAATCTGATACTGACGAGACACTCTGGCGGGGTAGTATTCAATTGCGCCAGTGAAACCCAATAGTGGAACCGGCCCAATACCGTTACACGTAAGCCGAGCTTCCTCAACTTTGAACCAATTAGCATGCCATTGGAAACCTTGGGGTCTAGCGTTTTTCATGAAAATGATCCATTCAGAGTAATGATAATCGGGTGCACCCCCTTGTTTTTCTTTATACCTCAAGACGGGATGGCTAGAATCACTAAGCTCAGATATTGTGAGTAAATCGCCACACCCTTTTATGTGAGACAAAAACCAGATTTGCAAAAGCTCGAGGGGGGCATGGAAAGTTTTGTCAACATGTTGCTTAAATTTAGTGAGGGAAATGAAAGTTTCGGCTAAAATGATGTTGATAAAATTCTTTTCAAGACAGACCTGTTGGACCAACCATGCGATTGACGGATTACATGCATTCTTACAGTAAGGAAAAATCACGAACCCGAAAAACGCTAGCAAAAAGATTCTGCCTTTTTGAAAAGATGTGGCTTTTTCAAAACACTGACTCAGGAATGAAAATGGACATGTGCCACGATTTGCTTTTAACACTTTTCTCAATTCATCTTTTCCGACATTCAGAAATTCAGCCAACATTAAAGTAGAATCAATTCCCAAAGGTGGTGTGACTAAATCCGACTCCAATGATTTTCCAATGAGCACGCTATATTCTTCCAACGTCGGGGTGAGCTCGTGCTTACCGAATATAAAGGTAGAGGTCGCGGGACACCAGAAGTGCGCTAATGCTCGGACGAGGCCGGTACGGACTTTGACCTCCAGTAGGGGGAGCAGCCTCCCGATGTGGCCCTCAACTAGCTTGCGGTTGGTCGGACTGAGTAGATTCCACCAGGCACGGAGCTCGTCCTTAGGAGCATCAAGAATCCGGATGTCTGCCCCTCCCATAGTGTATAGACCAAGACTCACGACCGACCTAATGTCATGGACCGACCAAAGAAAAAGACGAAACATAAATAAATTGCGAGTTAAAGGTTCAGAAATCTTACTTCACCCGGTAGAATGATGGCAATCACATAGACATGCGCATGAAATGTGAGGTTCGATTTCTATCTAGACTCTGGCTTGCAAAATGGAGACATGAGGATTACCGAGCTAAACCAGTCATGGTGGTGGTTAGGCTGGGATTCCCCTGACTCCGGCTTAGTCAAGGAGCCGACCCGGGTTGCAAAGGGTGCAACCGTGGTAGGTATTCAATGACACCATGAAAGAACTTTCGGGACCAAGAAAGGCGACCCGTACCACGCGGGTGTGGTCGGGGTGTCCGTTTTCTCAGTACCATCCTAAACCTGTGCCGCCCAGGTCCGGCAGCGGGAAGTGTGTGCAGTGTAGTGTAAATGCAAGGCATGCACAACAGGTTATATCATACAGCGCTTCGTGCATAAAATAAACCATTCATTCAAACACCTCCCTGCAAAACAAGGGTTAACAATCACGCCTCCCCTTATACCTCCCATTCTGCAAAAACATTTAACACCTAAAATGTTAGGGACGTACCTGGGATCCTCGCTGCCAAGCAAAAATATTTTTTTTAAAAGAAAAACTGGCCTAAGTCCACTAAGAGTTTTAACTCAAATCCCCAGCGGAGTCGCCAAGCTGTCGCGACCTAAAAAATTCCTTTCTCAGGCTAATGGATTATTAGGACTAAACCTAACTCGAGCCCTCCCAAGCCCTACCGATTCGCAACTTAGGGTTTAAGTTTTTAACATGCAAATGTTTTCATGCTTGGAGTCGCCACTAATCTATTTGTGGTAGGTCGATTAGAAACCTAAATAAAACATAGGGAGATATGTTTTATTTCTACGAACCAGAGATTCTAAGCCCGGGGACTTGATTACGCTAGATCTAGTCTAACGCCCTTTCGGTACCTTTTCTTTTCAAAAATGTTTTGGCAAGCAATTTGGATCCATTTTAACTTAATCATTAACATGTGAAGTGTTCATGCGGGTGCGCAAACCACCAATTTAACACCCAAGAAAGCATTGAATAAATTGCAAGTTTGGAAGAATTACTTACCTCGAAGCAACGTAAGCATCTGCATCGTTAGTTAGAAAATCACATCAACAACCTAATATGATTTCTAATTAACAAGGAATTCACTCAATTTTTGGGTTTTTCGTTTATTTAAACGAAACCTAGTCTACATGCAATGACGTGCAATAAATGACATGCAAGACCTAGCATACAAACTATATGTCATGCGACGACGTGACCTAATTCTGATGACGGGCAAATGATTTATTTTTTGGTATTTTCTGATGAAATTCGGAATAAAAATATGCCTAAATTAACATGCAACCTATGATAACTTAACATATCCTAACATGACTTATTTTTGGGATTTTTGTTAAAATTCGAAATAATAAATTACTTAAATTAAGAATGCAATCTATCCTAATCTACCATAAAACAATTCATTCTTTTTTTGGATTTTCATGAAAATTCGGAATTAAAAAATAACCTAAATAATCTATTAAGATTAGAAAATTACTTAATTTAAACTAGGAAATAGATTATCTCAAGTCCTAATTTAAATTAAATAATTACTCTATCGTCTAGATATATTTAGGATTCCTAAACATGCAAAACTCAAATTCAAATCCTAACTGATATTTTTGAATTTTCTTTTTTTGTTTGAAAAGGAAAAGCAATTTAAACAGAGATAGCATCCATATTTAAAACGGCAACGCAATCCGCAAAATTCGTTTCAAACTCGGATTAGGCACAAAAATCGAACTATCAGTCATATCTATAGGGTTACAGATATTGACGGAAAGTCGATCATTCAAATTTGGAAAGCAGATAAAAATCATTATCGTACCCAAGTGATTATGGATAGGATAATGATTTTCCGTATCACCACGTATCATACCTTAGGGATAAGGTCGGATAGTTGTCCAGATACGTTGCTGAATTAGGAAAATTTCCTAATTTTAAATATTTTCAAATATTGCGAACAAGGCAAACATCATCCAAGAATCATCTAGCAATCCACACAATATTCACAGAATATTCAAACATCCAAGAGTTAAGAAACGAAATATTCTGAAAATATTGGATAATATTCACTTACCTAATTTGCAGATAATTTCCAAATTCGAACTTGCGATCGGAATTGCGGATCGGGATGAGCGGGAATGGCGGACCGGCGATGGCGCGACCTCGAGGACGGCGGCGGCGCTGGTGGTGCTTGTGCCGATGTGGCTCCGGGGCAGCAGCACCGGCGTGGCAGTGGCGGCGGTACAGCAGAGGCGCCGGCGTGCGACGGCTCCGGCAGGGAGCGGCGGCAGCAGCAGCGTCGGCGTGAGGCGCGGCGTCGGCGGGAGAGGCGGCAGCACGCGGCAGCAGGAAGCAGCAGCAGCGGCGTCGGCGAGAGGAGGCAGCGGCAGGCGCGGCGGCGGCAGCAGCGTCGGCGTGAGGCACGGCGTCGGTGGGAGAGGCGGCAGCAGGAAGCAGCAGCAGCGTCGTCGCACGGCAGCAGCGGCGTCGGCGGGAGGAGGCAGCGGCAGGCGCAGCGGCGGCAGCAGCGGCGGCGTGAGGCGGCAGCGGTGGGAGAGGCGGCAGCACGCGGCAGCAGCAGGCACGGCGTCGGCGGGAAGCAGCAGCGGCGGCGTCGCACGGGAAGCAGCAGCGGCAGGCGGCGCACGGTTCTGGCCGTGTGGGGGGTGGTCGGCCGGTCTCCCTCTCTCCCTCTCTTTCTCACTCTCACACTCTCTAAAAATTCTGATCTGAAAATTGTGTGTCCCCCTTCTAAAATTCTGACCTAATAATGTATATATAGTATTAATCTAGGTCAATTAGATGGGCTTTCTAGTCCTAATGGGCTTAGGCTTGGGCTTTAATTTAAATGGGCTGAATTAATTAATGACAATGGGCTGAATTAAGTTCAAATTAAAACAACCAAACCTGTTTGACCTGTAATTCCCGGCCTTTGCATTCCAAGCGAGCCGAGTCCCATTCGATGAAATTTAAGCTCGTTCGTCACCGCCAATCCGATGCAAAATGTAATTAATCTAAAATGAATTTAAACTATATGTTATGCAATTTAAATATATTTTTTTTGTTTAGGGGTTAAAAATTAATCCCTAATTTTCTATGCAAATTATACTAAATGGTCGCTAAAATTTAGGTGTCAACACAGTATGTAAGTAGACACAATATTCAATTAATAATCTGGACACGCAAAATTGCCACACTCAGGCCCAATGCAATCATCCATGCACATCATATTTGTAGTTGTCTAGATTATTAACGACCTCCCAGGCCACCGAACTCCCGTCGGTCTTCTAGCGTAACCAGGCATCGTCCTGCTACGTCGGGGACAGCAACGTCTGAGATCGAATGCCCCCCGGCAAGCCGAGTACTAGACGGCATTCCACTTAGGAGCATCGATCCGGCCTCCACCACGATCAGCATCGTTTGGAACCCCTGCCACTGCGGCATCAGGCGGCATCCGAACTCCCGCCGGGCATCGTCCGGAATCCCCGCCATATGCGGCCTCGAACGGAATCTTTACGTGACCACATGAGCACACATAGAAATCGCTCAATGCCAATTGTTATCTTTCTCAATTAGCTAATGCAAACGTGGTCCGTGCTCATGCGTCAACATATTACAACTTTCACACGTAAAAGTGTCATAAAATAATCTCACGCCATCGTACACATAGAATTGACCCATCAAACTTTACACAATATCATTTTAGAACGTCCTTGCCCCATCCGGCACATAAAAACATTTTCAAACACCTTTATAAAACTGGGGTAATCTGGGCAGCTCATACAGTAATCGAAATCCTTTCAAAATAAATAGTAAATGAACTCCAAAAATTCTAAATTTTGGATATGTCATAGCAAACATCTTGATAAAAAAATTTGATGAAGATGATGAAACCTAGTTCAAACTGTAAACATGTATTTTTGTCACTAAAAGTCAGACCAAAACCAGCTTGTCCGAACCGGCTGCTTGGCCCTCAAAACGCACCTCTTTCAGTACCCAAATCTCTTTCGAAAGCTTTGAAATTTTTATATGTCATAGAAAGAAATGTCCTTAACCCTTTTTGTGAAGGAAGTTTGTTGAAAAGAGGTTTGGAAAGATTTATAAAAATTCGGAAAGACACGAAGGTCGAAGAACAGTAATTCAGGGCAGTTTGTAGATGGTCTGAAGATGAACTTCCGAATGACCCCACATAACCTCCAAAAATTCCAGATTTAATATATGTCATACTTCAAGGTGTGAGGAACAACTTTCATGCAGAGCACCGCTCCAGATTCAGTCCACAACAGTCTCCACAAAAATAGCAGATCACAGAGGCACAAAAATAAAGAATCCGAGAATCAACCAACATGAACCATCAAGCAAACCAAGCTCATTCAACAACAAAACCACCTATCAATAGCCCCTAATCAGCTCCTAACATGTCCATTAGTAACTCATTATCCTAATCAAGGTTTAGGGAGTCACTTATTAGGAGTCCTAAGCAAAGCCAAGCCAAGCCAGCAGCAGCTGCTCCGACGGACGGACGGGTGGCTTGGCGATGGCACTGGTCATCGACGGACCACAGCTGGGACGAGAATGGGGTGGTAGTGATGGTGAGGGGTGGTGCTGGTCTCGGCTAGAGGTGGTGGTGACCGAAAATGAGAAGGAAGGAGGGAGAGAGAGGGTGGTGGCGGTGGTAAGCAACGGCGACGGTCGGCAGCTCCGGCGTGTCTCTGGCAGCTAGAGGGTGGCTAGAGCGGCTGAGTAAGGTCTGTCTCAACTAGGGGAAGTGGTCGCCGAAGATGAAGAAAGGAGAGGGAGGGAGAGTGATCGTGGAAGAGAGGGAGAGAATGAAGGAGAGAGAGTGAGTCAAAGGTAACAAGAGTGAGAGCAAGAGAGACAAGAGTGATTGACCATCTACTAACCCCACTAACTAGAATCAAGGGCTAGGATTGCATCTTGCCTCACCAAATTGATCCAAGGGTCCACATTGAGTCTTCTAGTCAAAATATCCAAGGGCAAAATAGGAATAAGCAAAGAGGACAGAGGCAATCTTGTCCATAATTTTCGGCTATGGAGGGAAAATGCAATTGTCCAAATTGCCGTTCAACATTTCAAAGGAATTCAAATATCTTAGGGGTAATATGGTCATTTCCAATACCCGGTCCAAATTTCATTTTTCTGATAATTTTTGAGTGGTCCGACAATTGGGCAAACTTAGTGAGGTGACATCCAATAAATTAGTTGTGGAACCTTGAAAGTTCGATACCCAAATTTCGGATTCCATTTCATGGTCAAAATCAATCAATCGCAAGTTTAGTATATCTCAAACTAACCGGTAGCTTTTAGGAGTTATGCATATCGACTCGTGATTGATTCAAATATCCAACCATGTTTAAGTTTACTCAAGCCATCGCGATCTCGATTGTCATGTAATTGCGAGGGTCAATCACTAATTTCGAAAGACACGATCGTTCAGAATTGGCTTAGAATCGTTCGAAACTCATACAATGGTCAAGCGGAATCACCCGCGTTCCAATCGTATAATACTTGCGAATCATTTCATAACCCTCCTTGGATCGGCTTATAATGGCCCAAAATATTCCCTCGTCAATCCTTATGGTCGAAGTATCGATCCATGATCGAGTTCTTGTGTCCACGTACTTAATTCCTGGCTAGCATTTCTCTAACAGTTAGTTTTCTCAAGAGTTATCAATTCTGAGTGAGATTTAACTAAAAGCGCATCGATGAAATATTCATTTCATAAATCCTGAAAATTGGTTGAAAATTCAGAATGCCACACAAACACCAACAATCCCCCACTTTGTTTGTAAAATAAATAATAATAAAAAATTAAAATAAGATACAACCAAATTTTCATAAGATCAATATACATACATGAAGGTCTCTTTCGAGTTAAACCTTCATTTAGTGCAAGTATCTCAAAGCTCTATCAAAGTCACAAGTAGATGCTGGCTTTAAACTTGGTACTTTTAGTAATAGAACCGGACATACTATACATATACTAATATCTTGTTTCAACGAGAAGTTTATAATTTACTTAGCACTGTTATGGCCTTGTGCTTGTACCTTTTCATGAACCCTCTAGAAAGTAATCTTAACTTTCGTAAGAAGCGGATAAAGGTGAAGTATCTATCACGTCTTTCTGTTACTAATGAACACGATACATTAATGTATTATACTTCATTAAGAATATAATTCAACCTCTAAAACGTAACAGACGATATTGATTTGTCATATCGAGGCTATGTCAGTATCATACAATCACTTTCAGTAACTTGTTCTTACCCATTAAACCATATAACTAGTGATGTGCTAGTATTTGGTCGAATTACCATTACTGGTGATTTTAATTAAAGGGTTTCGGTCCCATTTCTTTTGAGCTCATTTTTACCTACATCTCTAGGTAGTGCCTTTGTAAAAGGGTCAGCCAGATTCTTGCTTGACCTCACATAGACAATTGTTATGATACCATTTTGAATCAATTATCTCACCGACTCATGCCTAGGCTAATATGCCTAGACTTACCATCATAAGTGCTACTATAAGCTCTTGCCAAAGTAGCCTAACTATCACAATGGATAGAAATAAGAGGCATAGGACTAGGCCACAATTTGATGTCCAACAACAAATTCTTAATCCACTCGGCCTCTTTCCTAGCTGCTGCTGAAGCAATAAATTCTGATTCCATCGTTGAGTGTGATATGCATGTCTGTTTTTTGCTCACCCAAGATACAGCACATCCACCTAATGTGAAAATCCATCCAAAAGTAGAATATTTATCTACTATGCTTGTAATCCAACTAGCATCAGTGTATCCTTCTAGTATAGCTAGATAATTATTATAGAACAATCCCAAATTTTTTATTATCTTAAGATAGCCAAAAATTCTTGGTAACAGCATTCCAATATTCTATACTTGGATTACTAGTGTATCTACTCAACTTACACACGGAAAAGGCAATATCAGGTCTAGTACAATGCATTGCATACATTAAAGACCCTATAATACTCGCATATTCAAGTTGTTCTATTGCTTTACTAGAATTATAATTTAATTTCATATTGGGATCAAATGGAATACTCATTCCTTTGAAACCAATATGTAGAAATTTATTTAACATTTTTTCAATGTAATCTCCTTGGCTCAAAGAATAACCCCCGCTATGTTTTTTTTTTAACTTTAATGCCCAATATAGTATCTACTTCACCGAAATCTTTCATTTTTAAAATTTGAAGTTAGATACTTGTTAGTCTCAATGACTCCAGTCATATTAGTTCCAAAAATAAGAATATCATTAATGTATAAACACACTGAAATATCATGAAAAGAAGAAAAGCAACTTGCACATGCATTCCTTTTGTTCCAAGGCCTTAGTGTACTTTCAATCGATAGTGCAAAAACATTTTGAAAATGGTTAGCATAATAGAATCAGATGTCCTGTTGATGAAAGTCATGCATACATGTCTTGGAAGCTGAGCACAAATATAGTTTGCTGCACCAGGAGACATCCAGAAATAGTAAGCCATCATAAGTACCTGCAATCATCATTGTCTTCCACTCTATTACAGAATGAAGAGTCTCAGATGACTGAGGCTAACATCAAATATAGCCATATGACCACCTGCAGCACAAGCTGGGCAGTCTTAGGCACAAGATCAACTAGTCATCATCGTCATGGCCCTCCATATGACCAAACGGCTGATATGAATAAATAAGCCAAGTGGATTTTCTATCTTTTCATGAAACATAGTGAAACGAATTTATCTTACCTCGTTTCTTCATGATATTAATTTTTTTTTAAGAGACTCAAAAACAAGCCAACTTTCTTTCAAAATCCAAGCATGATTACATGCATTCAAGACTCCAACAAAGGGGAGATCGCAGCTTTGTTGTAACCCTGCTTCCTCCATCTTATTTAACAGCACAAAGGCATCTCTTCCCTGGCCATGTCGCGCATAGCCAGACACCATAGAGAGAATAAAACCTTATCATAGTGTTCTGTCCAAACACTTCCTGATCCAACACGTCACAGATAATTCAAAACTGTTTGCCTTGTACTTTGTACTTGATAGTATGTCGATCATCGTGTTATAAGCCTGAGGCTCGTGTTCGTAATCTTCCCGGCGCCCCACCCACGTGAAGAACCAGAATGCTATCTTCTCCCCATATCAAAGCCTCATCGGCATCGCTATTGAAATCATCGTCCTCGATGCCACAGCCGTCTTCAGGTCGCCCCAACAACACAACATCCGTGCAAAAACATTCGTGCACAGCGACCCCGACCATGGAAGCCGAGCGCCGTAGGGGAAACAGGAATTCATCGAAACTCCACCAAGACGTGGACAACCCCCACTATATCCGATGCGAAGGCCCAGGATTCGCAATTGTAGGTACAACACCGAGCGACACAGTAGGCAGAGATAGATTGTACTCCCAAGTGAGATTGCGATAACAGTGGCCGTATCTACAAAGCCTCCTCATCTTGCGCTTGATCTCGTGGATCGGAGTCTCGGCATCCTCGATGTTGGGCACGAAGGTGGGAGGCTTTGGATCTCTATAGGCATCAGATTCAGGGGTTTCATCGGTGGCATATCCAAAAATGTGGACCTGATCACCGGCACCTATCTCTTCTGGGCGCTTGGTGAGACGGTCGTGGACTCCCTGGACAATATCAGGGCTTTGAGCCTTGCTGGTAATTTCTCCGAACACCATGACCATGTTGGTCTTGGTGTATGTTTCGCAAGCAACCTTGCTGTCAGGGTCTTGCTTGAGGTAGGCATCAAGAACAGCATCGGAGATCTGGTTACGCAACTTGTCGGGGTGGCCCACATTCACGGATTCAGAAGTGAACAAAAAGGTCTCCATTCTTTGAATCGTTGATCGTGGAGCCATTGTTGTAGTTGTTGGGTAGTTCCTTCGCTCCAACGAGCAAAATTGTTGCCACCAAAATTGTTGTATGAATCGGCGATGCGGCGAAAACAAATCCTAACTTTGTAATTAAGTCGGGAGCTGTAGAATCGATAGAGAAATAAAACGAGAAACGATAAAAGGACATGAGAAATTTACGTGGTTCGGTTCGAATATCGAAACCTACATCCACGGGGAGAATCGAAAAATAATTCACTAATAAATTGGAGAATTATAAAATTACAATCACCCACGCTCAAATATTTCGCAGCCCTAATATATATCCAATACTCATAATATTTAACAACTCAACTCGATGTACTCGCTCTCTCTACGCACGAATATCTCTGAGCTCACACCTCTCTTCTGGACCTCTCTTCTCGGCTTGCTTGCTTCTCTACGTCCTCTGCTCCCCTCTTATAGGAGAATGGATGTAGAAATGAGACAAATGGCGCCTATCTTCAGAAGCCAATGCGTCTTCGTGCAATTAATGATGGCATGTGCGCATGACCATCATGCACCGCCACAAGAAAAATGAACATGGCTTCTGCCTTCTTTCTTTCTTCATTTAACAACAAAAGACAAAGGAAGCCCGCAAAAGTTGACCAAAAATAGAGAGAAAAAGAGGACAGCGGCACTCACTTCTTCCTCTATGAGCATGCATTCACATCATGTGCATGCATTTAAAAGGAAGAAGAAAAATGGACGTGGAGGCATGCACATAAATCCATGTGCAGAAGATTTGTCCATCTTCATTTAAGCTCCACGATTGGCGCCGTTCTTGTTGAATGCTCTACGGATATTCTTTTCCTTTCCAAAGTACTAATAAATGATGAGCGTCCAAATTGAGTATCGTAAACGGACTTAAATTCGAAACATAATTTAACAATTCTCTATCTTGACTTGACGTTTGTAGCTAAATTATAGTGCTCATTATTCATGCTGGCTCTCCCAACGCTCCGACGGGCGCTTACTTTTTGCAGATGCCAATCGAACTCAAACAGAGCTCGAGCTTCGCCAAAGGAACGGGGCTTCGTCATCATGTCTGCTGGGTTCTCAGCTGTTGCTATTTTATTCACAACAATCTTGCCCTTCGTTATGACATCTTGGATAAAATGGTATTTGATATCGATATGCTCCGTTCGCTCGTGATATATCGGATTATATGCCAAGTATATCGCACCTTGATTGTCACAATGTATAGTAACACTTTTCTACTCCAGTCCAAGGTCCAAGAGCAAACCTCTTAGCCATATTGCTTCTTTCGCCACAAAGGTTAGTGCCATATACTTTGCCTCTATTGAAGACAAAGCAACATTGTCCTGTAAAGACACCTTCCAACTTACTGCACCACTGCTAGCGTAAACACGTACCCCGCTAATGATCTACGGTCATCCAAGTTACCGGTGTGATCCAAATCCACATATCCTGTGGTCTCACTACCATTGTCGTTCCTCCGATACACAATACCGACGTTTGCTATCCCATTTAAATATCTGAGGATCCATTTCACAGCTTCTCAGTGTGTCTTACCTAGGCACTTCATGTAACAGCTGACAACACTAACAGCTTGTGAAATATCAGGCCTAGTGCATACCATGACATACATAATACTACCCACTGCACTAGAATAAGGAACACGGGACATATGCTCCTCCTCCTCTTCAATCTACGGTACTTACAGATTTTGTTGACTGCATGTTAAAACGTGCCACGATCTTCTCAATATATTTCTTTTGGGATAGACGTAACTGTTGACACCTAACTTTTGGCGCATCACTTAGTGTAATTTGCATAGAAAATTAGGGATTAAATTTTTAACCCCTAAACAAAAAATATTTTAAATTGCATAACATATAGTTTAAATTCATTTTAGATTAATTGCATTTTCCATTGGACCGGCGGTGAATGAACGAGCTTAAATTTCATCGAATGGGACTCGGCTCGCTTGGAATGCAAGGGCCGGGAATTACAAGTCAAACGGGCTTGGTTGTTTTAATTTGAGCTTAATTCAGCCCATTTATCCTTAATTAATTCAGCCCATTTAAATTAAATTAAAATCTAAGCCCAAGTCTAAGCCAATTAGGACTAGAGAGCCCATCTAATTGACCTAGATTAGGGTTATATATACTTCATTAGGTCAGAATTTTTAAGAGGGGACTCATAATTTTCAGATCAGAATTTTTAGAGTGTGAGAGTGAGAAAGAGAGGGAGAGAGAGAGAGACCGGCGAAGATCGCCGCCGCTCCCTGCCGCGCCTGCCACCGCCGCGCCTTCCGTACCGGAGCCAACCCACGCCGCCGCACGCCGCGCCCCGACGCCGCTGCCTGCCGCCCGCCGCACGCCGGAGCCGACCCACGCCTGCCGCGCCTGCTGCCGCCGTGCCTGCCGCGCCTGCCGATCGCCGCGCATCACCGCCGCGCCTGCCGCGCCTGCTGCCGCCGTGCCTGCCGCGCTTGCCGCCCGTCGCGCGTCACCGCCGTGCCCGCCGCGCCTGCCGCCCGCCGCGCGTCACCGCCGCGCCTGCCGCGCCTGCCGCCCCTGCCGTGCGCTGCTCTCCGCCGCACGACACCACCTGCTGCCGCGCCTCCCGTACGCCTGCTGCCGCCACTCCTTGCCGCGCCTGCTGCCGCGCCCGCTGCCGCACCGCTGCTGCCGCCGTCGCTCCGCCACCGCTGCTGTCCCGGAGTTGCGCCATCACAAGCACCATCGTAAACAGCGTCGCCGCCGTCCTCGTGGTCGCGCCACCGCCGGTCCGCCGTTCGCCGCTCATCCCGATCCGCAATCCCGATCCGCGAGTTCAAATTTGGAAATATTTCGAAATTAGGTAAGGATGTTATCCAATATTTTCAGAATATTTGGTTTCTTAATTTTTGGATGCTTGAATATTCTGTGAATATTGTGTGGATTGCTAGATATCTTAGGATGATGTTTGCCTTGTTCGCAATATTCGAAAATATTCAAAATTAGGAAAACTTTCCTAATTCAGCAACGTATCTGGACAACTATCCGACCTTATCCCTAAGGTATGATACGTGGCGATACGGAGAATCATTATCCTACCCATAATCACTTGGTTACGACAATGAATTTTATCTGCTTTCCAAATTTGAATGATCGAATTTCCGTCAATATCTGTAACCCTATAGATATGACCGATAGTTCGATTTTTGTGCCTAATCCGAGTTTGAAACGAATTTTGCGGATCGCGTGATTGTTTTAAATGTTGATGCTATCTCTGTTTAAATTATTTTTTCTTTTTAAATAAAAAAGAAAATTCAAAAAATATCAGTTAGGATTTGAATTTGAGTTTTGCATGTTTAGGGAATCCTAAATATATCTAGACGATAGAGTAATTATTTAATTTAAATTAGGACTGGAGATAATCTATTTCCTAGTTTAAATTAAGTAATATTCTAATCTTAATAGATTATTTAGGTTATTTTTTTAATTTCGAATTTTCATGAAAACCCCAAAAAAGAATAAATTGCTTTATGGCAGGTTAGGATAGATTACATTCTTAATTTAAGTAATTTATTATTTCGAATTTTCACAAAAATCCCAAAAATAAGTCATGTTAGGATATGTTGAGTCATCATAGGTTGCATGTTAATTTAGACATATTTTTATTCCGAATTTCATTAGAAAATACCAAAAATAAATCATTTGCCCGTCATCAGAATTAGGTCACGTCGTCGCATGACATATAGTTTGCATGCTAGGTTGCATTACTTGCATGTCATTTTTGCACGTCATTGCATGTAGATCAGCTTTCATTTAAATAAGTGAAAATCCAAAAAATATTGAGTGAACTGCTTGTTAATTAAAAATCATATTAGGTTGTTGATGTGATTTTCTAGCTAACAATGCAGATGCTTACGTTGCTTCGAGGTAAGTAATTCTTCCAAACTTGCAATTTATTCAATGCTTTCTTGGGTGTTAAATTGGTGGTTTGCGCACCCGCATGAACACCTCACATGTTAGTGACTAAGTTAAAATGGATCCAAATTGCTTGCCAAAACATTTTTGAAAAGAAAAGGTACCGAAAGGGCGTTAGACTAGATCTAGCGTAATCAAGTCCCCGGGCTTAGAATCTCTGGTTCGTAGGAATAAAACATACCTCCCTATATTTTATTTAGGTTTCTAATCGACCTACCACAAATAGATTAGTGGCGACTCCAAGCATGAAAACATTTGCATGTTAAAAAACTTAAACCCTAAATTGCGAATTGGTAGGGCTTGGGAGGGCCCGAGTTAGGCTTAGTCCTAATAATCCATTAGCCTAAGAGGAAATTTTAGGTCGCGACAGTAACATCCCTACAGTCTTGTCACGCAAAACTCCATACCCAATATTTTCTTAGCAACACCTAAATCTTTCATTTCGAACTCAGCACTCAACTGCCGCTTCAACACATCAATATCAAACATATGTTTAGCTGCTATTAACATGTCATCAACATATAATAATAGATAAATTAAAGACCCATCCTCCAGTCTCCTAAAATAAACACAGCTATCAAACTGACTTTTCGAATAGTCTTGACTAGCCATGAAAGAATCAAAACGTTTGTACCATTGTCTAAGAGACTATTTCAGCCCATACAAAGATTTCTTTAATAAGCAAACATGGTCTTCCTTACCCGGAATAGCAAATCCCTCTGGTTGCCTCATGTAAATTCGTTCCTCCAACTTTCCGTTAAAGAAATGCCATTTTCACATCTAGCTGCTCCAGCTCGAGATCCTATGCAGCAACTAAGGCAAGTAATATACGAATAGAGGTATGTCTTACCATAGGAGACAACACTTTATTGTAGTCGATGCCCTCTCACTGAGTATACCTCTTCACAACAAGTCTCGCCTTGTATCTTACTGCCTTGACACCGAGAATGCCTTCCTTCTGCTTATAGACCCATTTACACCCGACAATCTTCTGGCTTTTAGGTACTTTGACCAGCTCCCATGTCTGATTCTGATAGAGCGATTCTATCTCTTCACTCATAGCCTATAGCCACTGTAATGACTCAATACTAGCCATCGCTTTAGAGTAGGACGAAGGCTCATCTACCTCCACCTCATCACCTACAGTCAATGCATAGGCAATATCAGAATAACCATAACATACCGGTGGTTTGATTTGCCTTCTTTGTCTGCTTGTGGCTATATTGTACTGCAGCTCTACTAATTGTTTTTTTTTTTTGGTAAAGATAAGAATTTGTATTACTTTTCTAAATCACCAAGTACAAGGAAAACACAAGAACAACCCTGAGCCCCTAATGTACAAGAAGTCCGAGAGGGGGAGGAGCGTCACTCAACACGGCTAACCAAAACAACAAAGCTTGAAACAAGACAGAGAACTATACAACCATATTAGGAGAAGATGGAAGGTGAGAGTTCCCAGTTCCTTTGAAGTCTCCTATTTGTAGGCGTGTCGGCGATTTTCCCAGAGGATAAACCTTTATCCTTCACTAGCTTGAGAATGTGCTTGCGTATTCCCAGAATGAAGATATTCTTGTTCCTGAAGAGAGAGTTGTTCCGCTCAATCCATATGATATGGCAAAGAGCACTGAAGGAAAACCTAGCAAGTCGGTGGGCAAAGGAAATGCCTCCACAGACCTTGTTAGCCCACAAAATAAGCTCTGGCCACGGACGATTGCGCCATGGCAGATTACATTTGGTTGCCCAAAAGGAGGCCAACCTGCTGGTAGTGGCACATTCAAAGAAGAGATGATTGATAGAGTCTGGGATAGTGCAACAGAAAGCACAAAGTCCTTGCTCGATCCGACGGTTTTGCATAAGAAAAACCTGGGTAGGAAGCCGATTTAATGACACAATCCATAATAAAAAGGAGTGACGGGCGGCCAAATGGGAGTCCCATACAAAGGAGTACCAAGGGGCTGGATGGCCTTTCTTCCTTATATGATTCCAGGCCTAGGCCACCGAGAAGGATTCAGTCGGGTTAGGACTCCAGATCAAGCTGTCCGGAGTGTCATCTTCAAAGCTAGGAAGAACTTCCATCCAGTCCAAAATAGTGTGTAAGGTTGTTGATGGTTGCCATGTAGAGAGGAAAAAATCCCGAACCGATATGTCCCGCGGGATCCAAGATTGGTAAATATCAATATTATTGAACAGGAGATAAAGGGGCCCTTTAGTGTGCCACCAGTCAAACCAAAAGGATATCGTCCGGCCATTGCCGATCTTCCACCGGAAAAGGGCCTGGGTTGAGTCTCGCAAATCAAGAATCTTCTTCCAAGTCCAGGAGCAAAAGGTGGGTTTGGATACAACCCAAAAGTTTTTCTTTTTTAAAAAATTTGAATGTATCCATTTGCACCACATAGATTCCTTATCGGTGAAAAGGATCCATATGTGCTTTAGAGTCATGGCTCTATTATATTCAGTAAGTCTTCGTATCCTGAGGCCGCCTTCTTTTTTCGGGAGACAAACGGCATTCCAAGATACCCTAGCACCTCCCGTTCCTAAGCCAGGACCTTTCCAAAGGAACCGTCGGAGTATAGCCTCAATGCTATTCAAGACCGATTTGGGAAGGGAGAATATCGTGGCCCAGTAGACTTGGATAGAATGCAAAACTGATTGGATAAGTTGTACGCGACCAGCAAAAGATAGAAATCTTTGGGTCCAAGAACGGGCTCGCGCCATAATGGATTCAATCAAGAATTTGCAATCCTCTTTACGTAGCCTAGAAGAAATAATAGGCACACCCAAATATCGAAAGGGCAGTGACCCTTGCTGGAATCCGATGCATTGTAGAAGAGCACTATGGAGTTCGGGATTACCTCCCGAGAGGTACATGTTGCTCTTGTTAAGATTTGGACTTAAGCCAGACCATTTTGAGAACAAATCAAGGGACTCCTTAATAAGCTCTATCGATCTCATGTGTCCTTGGGAAAATAAAAGAACATCATCTGCAAAAAACAAATGGGATATGCGAGGTCTCTTGCATCGCTAAAACCACTGGAAGTCTGGGTTGTCAGTTTTAGACTTGAGAATAGCAGAGAAGATTTCCATAGCTAGGATGAATAGGTACGGCGATAGGGCATCACCCTGACGTATCCCTTGGCTACTAGCAAAGTGGCCATGTAATTCTCCATTAATGGAGACTGAGAATTTGGCAGTTGAGATGCATGTCATGACCAACTTAATGAAAAAGGCTGGAAATTTGAAGGCTGTAAGTACCCTTTCAATAAAGTTCCAGTCAATCATATCGAAGGCTTTATGGAAATCCACCTTAATGGCGCATTTAGGTAGATATGCTTCATGGTGAAAGTCCGCAAAAAGTTCTTGTGCAACCATGATGTTGTCACTGATTCGGCAGGCTTTAACAAAAGCTGTTTGGGAAGATCCAATCAGCGTCGGAATAACCTTCGCAATGCGCCTAGCAAGGATTTTGGAGATGCATTTATATAAAGTGTTGCAGCATGCAATTGGTCGGAAGTCGCTCATGGCCGATGCATTAGAAGATTTCGGCACCAACGTTAAGATGGTGTTGTTAATCTCTTTAAGCAATCGACCAGTCTCAAAGAAGTTCTTTACAGCCGCCAGAATAGATGGGCCAATTATCCCCCATGTATGTTTGAAGAATTCAACATTGTAACCATCAGGGCCAGGAGCTTTGCCCTTAGCAAGCGAGAAGAGGTTGGATTGAATTTCCTCTTCAGTAATTGGGAGAGATAGGCTAGTCCTTTGATTTTCATCTAAGACTTGTTCAAGAAGAACCTCCAATTCTGAACCAGAAGGTTGGACCGATGCTGAACCGCCATTTAATAAACTCTGAAAGTGGTGCACAATATGGCTGCTGACTTCCTGAGGTTCAGTGATTAGCACCCCATCCTCTGTTGAAACAGTTAGGATTCTATTGTGGAGTCTCCTTTTATTGAGAGAGTGATGAAAATATTTAGTATTCCTGTCTCCTTCCTTGAGCCAACGGATTCTAGACTTCTGTCTAAAGAAAGATTCCTCCTGAGATCTCAATTCAGAGAAGGTTCTCAAGAGTGTAACTTCGCTTGCAATTAGGCTTTGATCAAAAGGATTTGACTCCAAGGCTGTTTGAACAGCAAAAAGGTTCAATCTAGCTTGCTCTATCCTGTTGGAAATGTCTGAGAAGGAAGTCCTGTTCATAAGTTTCAACTTTGATTTGAGAGCCTTAAGCTTACAATAAACTGTATACATAGGAGTGCCAATGAAGTGAGTATCCTAAACTTGAGTAACTATCTCCATGAAGGCTGGATGAGAAGTCCAGAAGTTAAAGAACTTGAAAGGCTTGTTAGAAAAACTAGGTGGTACAATCTTGATCACCATGGGGGAGTGATCGGATATTCCAGGCGGAAGAAAATTGGCTTCAGAGAAGGAGAATTGTTGAAGCCAACAGTCGTTGATAAGCACCTGATCGATCTTACGCATTTTCCGATTTACCCCTGAAGAATTCGTCCATGTTTATCGACATCCTACATATCGAAGGTCCTCCAAGCCCGCTTGGTTGAGGCCTTCTCTACATTCATCAAAACTTGGGATCCATGGTGTTGAGCTGCCCACCCTATCTTCCGGATCCCTGATAGCATTGAAATCCCCGGCAACAATCCACGGTAAGTTGCCATTAGAGAGCCGGTAAAGATCAGCCCATAATTGTCTACGTTTCACAAAGGTATGTTCACCGTATACAATTGTGAACAAACAAGATTCCTGTAAGTGCAAAAAACGGAGCTGAAGATGAATTATTTGGCAAAAAGAGAAGATGGGACTAATGTCCAGCTCGTTTGGGTCCCATCCGAACCAAATCCTACCAAGGGGGGAGAAATTATAATTGGAAAGCCAACGCCAGTTGGAGGATAAGCCTCTTGAAATCGCATCAAAAGAAGAAGCTTTAACTTTAGTTTCAATGATCCCAACACAGCGAAGTTGATTCTTACATATAAAGGCACGGATTTCAGCTTGCCTCAGGGGTGCTACTAGGCCCCTTATATTCCATACGCCAAAAAACATATGTAGATGCTGAGAGCTACCACTGAGATCTTCTTGGTTTTCTCCTTTTTGTTTTCTTTTTAGAGGAAGACGGGCTAGGAACAATTCCAGGGTGCATCGTGTGATGGGCAGAACCGGGAGAGGGTCTAAGCATTTCATCCGAAGCACCAGACATAGAAGTACGAGATCTTGTGTTGGGGGGTGAGTCAGGAGCTGCTCCCCTTTCCAGTATTCCCTCCAAGTCACTAGATTTGTCCAGAATTGCCTGGGACTCAGAATGTTCCTCAGTCAGCTGATCAGTAGGTCCTACAGGACTTGGAGCAGGGGGAAGGCTTCGGCCTGAGTCAGTATCCGCAAGAGGTCTCAGGTCAGTATCTCCTCTCTCGGGTTGTAGTGGTGGATGCAAGACAGCCAGAAGGGATTCTGTAGTGTTCAAATTCGAGCCTGAAGTGGAGCCTGGATGGAACTGTGCGGGTGATGAAATTGGCGCTGAGTGAAGCTTTCCAGTGGGTGCTTTGCCTATCCTAGAAGGTACTTGGGTCCACCCTTCATCTCTCTGATCAGGTGTAGATTGGACTACTCTGTTATCATGGCCATTTGCGTGAGAAGTGGCTCTCTGGTCAGGTGTAGGTTGAGCTGCACATTTAAAACCAGCAGAACCTTGTTTATGCCCAAAAAAACCACAAGAAGGACAAGCCAGCGGTTTCCGTTCGTATTCCACATGGATTACATTTACTTCATCATCCCACCGGAACTTCACTTGTTCAGCTCTAGGTTCCGTAGCCTTTATCTCCACACAGACACGAGCATAAGAGATCCTCGACATCTGTTCTGTTTGTATATCAACATATAGAGGTTTCCCTAAAGCGCTGGCAATTCGCCCAATGCCAGCAGGAGACCATATGGAGAAGGGAATGTCTCTCAATCATACCCAAACCGGAATGGTCTCAAGAACACCTCTCTTGAGCTTTAGTTTGGAATGCCATTGCTGCAGTAGCATAGTGTAACTAAATATTGAAATCGGACCAAAATCAATAAGCTTCCTACGGAACTCAGAATCTGGGACTCTAAAAAAGTAGATTCCATTTTCATGGAGTTTAATATCAGCCACTTTATCACCCCATGTTTTCCTAATAGCCTCTTCAGTCAGCTTGAAGGGAACTCTCTTCCCAATGTAGTGTCCAACGACACATTCCAACCAAAGGGGATTCTCCTCAGCCATAATGTCTGGTGTAATGTCCACAATCAATTCTCCAGTTTCCTCTCTCGGGGGGAGATAAGAAAGGCTATAGCCTTTAGTTAAGACCCTAGCAACATTTGCCCAAGTTCTGGGTTTGGGGGCCGAAGAAGGGAGACCATAAGGTTGGCTATCATTCTATCCAGTCACATTTGCAGTCCCCTTAGAACTAGGTTGGCGACTTGAGGATGCTACAAGCTGGCCGCGCCTGAGAGAACGGCTTCTAATCTTCGACCTACCCCTACTCCGACTTCGGTTAGGGCCAGCATGGTGATCAGCCAAGGTTGACTTCCCTAGCTGTTCTACTACAGAAGTTCCAACAGCTGGGTGATTAACGACAGAATCCTTGAATGGGGTCGGGGTCTTCCTAGCCAGTTCAGAGCCAAACATTGGGTTCCCAGCAACCTCCTCCATAGGACCGAATCAGATTACCACCACCAGCACTATCAAGCAATCAGCCAGACTCAACAGCAACCATATCAGTCACAACCCAGAAATGAAGCTCAAGCACCCTAACTGAGATCGTCCAGGAGCAAAACCAGCAGCACCCAATGAATGAGTCTTTTAGGTAGGGTTACCTTTGAGGTGGGAGAGCTTCCCCTTCGGTGTAAGCCCAGAAAAAACGATCGATTGTAGAACCCAGACACGAACGACGGAACAGGGCAGGCTGACTCAGATCTGGTGTGCCGTCCTCATCACTACGAGAGAGAAGGAACCAAAAGTAGGGAACAATGGGGAGAGTCCAGTGGCCTATGTCTCCGAATCTCATCTTCAATCGCCGCCGGAATCCACCGGAATCACCAAATTCCCGTCGGGTGAACAGTGTCTCCGAGAACCCTAGCAGAGCACATGTTCTGTTCGCATGAACAGTAACCCGAGAAGGTGAAAATGAGAAAAGTCCACAGCTCTACTAATTGTTCAGTATCACCATTTTCAAGAATTGTGGCCTCATCCGCTGTCTCTTCCTCTGTTACCTCTAAGGTCTCCGGAGGCTCCACCTAAAGCTCCGCCTCGCTACTAACACCACGATCTATTTGCTATGCTGGTTTAGTCTCAAGGCTCCTCTTTTAAAGCATTGCAGTCTCGTCGAAGATCACATCTCTGCTGATTAGATGTCACGCCCTGAACCCCTCGGCATGCAATCATCCCTACCTTGGTTGATTTGAGTGCGACGTCCCAGGAAGCGTCGTCGACCCAACGCCCCAAAACAGAGAGCAAAGCACAAGCGGAAGTAAATAAATAGATAAACCCTGACAATAATATTAATTCGAGACAATGGATAGCACGACAAACAATCAAACAATACTGAAAATATGTATTCTTTATAATACATATCAAAGCTATTTTACAGCATTTACATACACACCACATAATTACAACCAAACCTAAAAGGGTCAGTGAACGGCCACTACTAAGCCAAAAAGAGTAGGTGGCTAGGGTGAGTCAACTAAGCCTATAAGGAGGACTATAGTCAAAAGGGTACAATCCTCCTTGCCAAACTCGGGTCCTGCCTACGGCTCTCAGTCAGGGTCTGAAGACTCCGAAGAATCATCTGAGGATCTCTCGCTCGGCTCGAACTCCTCTGATTCTGTGGCCTGGGCAACTGCCCATTCATCTTCTGAATCCCGCTCCAACTCGGGGTCTAAATACAGCCCTAACTCTTCATCTGCTCCTAACTCTACATCTGATCTCACCTCAGCGATCTATCCGTCCTATTCCGGGTCTATCTCCATGGCGTCTGGCTCCTGCTCCTCATCTTCCATCGGCTCGGGGTCCTCGTACCACACCCCTGGCTCTTGGTCCATAGCCATAGGCTCGTCTGCAGTCGGGGCATCCACAATCTCGCCATCGGCCATATGAGGTATCATTACTCCACCTATATCTACCGAAACGTCGAATGTCCTGAGGGGTCACCCGATATTTCTGTCTGTATCTTGCAGGCACCAAGCTATGTACTCTTGAGTCTGGTAAAAATACTCACCCACGTTCACGAAGACTACATAATGGTATCTCACATATGCCTCCCCGTTCCCAGCGGGGTACACCCTCGAAGTCAAATGGATTCATGTAGGAATCCCAAAAAGAGGCGGCAGCTTCGGCATACTCAAGGCTGGGGGTCTGAAAAGGTGGGTTATTACAACCGTGAGACGAATCTCAGCGAGTACAACCCCTAAACCTAGGCTAGGCTAACATGCATTCTCCTGACAGGTATATTACAATCAGCATAACATTACAAATCACAATCATCCTCCGACCCGGGCCCTCGGGCCTAGATCACTTACCTAGCTGACCCTGCAGGTTAGTATTTCAATATAATGCTCAACTCACATACACGAACGGGCTATTCATACATACGTCATATGCATACTCACGCTGAATCAGTGTTCATATTACATGCCATTCACCGAGCCTCGCACATTCGCACACTGGCCCACACATTCTTATGCATGCATATGATATCGTCATGTCATACTCATGTCACGGCTCACTAGCCCACACTAACACACTGGCCAAATGCTCAATTTATCATTACGACCCGAAGGCCAACAGTTGTTAATCCGATCCGAAGGCCACGACCCGAAGGCCCACAATACTTCGCGACCAGCGTAAAAACGCATCACTTGGCCCAGTGTCTCTAGCCTGCTACAAAGTGCATGAAGCGCAACATCAATCTCCTTACGAACCAAAGCCTGCTACAAAGTACATGAGGCTAATCGTCTTCCGGACGTACCAGGCATCGTTCTGCTTCAAAGTGCATGAGGACGGCACGACCCAAAGGCCACAACCCGAAGGCCTTAAGTGATCACACGGCACACTGTCAATTTTTATATGAACCTAGCGTAAAACGCATCGGGCAATTAGGTGATCACATGCTCATGTCAAGCACGCATTCTCGCATAATCTCATCTCATGCCCCATTCTCGGCATACACCATGCGTGTCCATGAAATGCAACATAGTGCAACATGAGCATCAGTAAACCACAGGTACTTAGTCAAATCAAAGCCACCACACAGTGCCCAATTTACAAATAGCATGCTCACTTAGCCAATTAGTACCGTGCGGCCCAATTCACAATATACAATTCGATAATCAAAACAAGCCGTCAATTGGCCAACCACACTTCGCACTATTCAGCCACACGAGCACACAACATGACACTTCGCAATTAAGCACAATTAATCAACAATCAATCACCCCGGACAATCCCGGCCATTCAACTAACAATTCTTATTGTCCGATATAATCCGGTACATTCCTCAAAATATGGACAGCCATTATTCCATCAATCCAAGCCCAATAATTATCTATAATAATCCCACTAAAATCCTCAAATTTTATTACCACCAATCGGTTCTCAATCATGTCCTAAATATACACCGATAATACCTAAGTCAGTCCAGAAAACACACTATCAATCCTAATCCGGGTTTAGGAGGTGCACTCACTTAATCCAACTTCACGACGACGAGGAGCGACGGCCGATCACTGGTGAACGGTGGAACCGGCGGCGGCGTTCCCGGCAGCGACGTACGGATGGCAGCGTACGAATGCATATGGATAGCATATGGACGGCGATGTACGGCAACGTACGGACAGCAGAAGCGTCACGGCGGCAGCAACTTTGCTGTTCGAGCTCCGGCACGGCGGCAGTGAAGCTCCGGCGTCCTTGGGCCGAGAGAGGGGAAACGGCGAGAAAGAGAGAGAGAGAGAGAGAGAGAGAGAGAGAGAGAGGATGGTCAGACGAGGGTGAGGCTAAGGCTAGGGCTGAAGCAGACGGCGGCGGCTGGTGTGGCGGCAACTAGCTCCGACAAACGGCGACGTGAGGCGTTCCAGCGAGAATGGCCGAGAGGAGGGAACACCAGCGGGAGGAGGGAGCTGATCGGTGGGGGCTTTGGCCGAATGAGGGAGGAGGAGGAGAGAGAGAGAGAGTCCAATCTTGGTCAAATATTAGGAGCTGGTGGTGCCAAGTGTCGCCGATCCAACGGTTATAACCAAAATGCCCATAATCTAATGGTTCTCATTTGTTCCAATCCAATAATGCAAGGGTAAAGTGGTCTTTGAGTCCAATAATTGAGCTGATAATTACTCTTAATTATCCCAAATATTTTCCCAAAAATTCGGACCTGAAATGGCCCAGGGGCAAAATGGTCATTTTTCCGATCCCAGGTCGAAATTCCAATTTTCGCTCGTACCAACCCCAAATGTGTGTGGCCAACATAATATGGCATCGGAATCGCGAAAATCATCGCACAAGCCCTCAAAAACCAACTTCGAAGTCCGAAGGGCAAAATCGTAAATTTTCACTTCCGGGTCGAAATTCCATTTTTCGACCGTAATAACTCCAAATATACGTGGCCACTCTAAAATGACGTCGGCCTTGCAAAATAGTTGTATACGAACCCGAAAATCAATGACTAAGTCCGGATCAAATTTCGTGATCAAATCTCGCTAAATTTCTAATTTCAGGGTCTCTCACTAACGGGCGGCTGTTTAGGTTTACGCGTATCGACTTAGGGTTATCTAAGTCATGACGGTCCTGATCATTGAGAGAATGAGAAATTATCACTAGTCCCAGAGGTCGCGATCGTTCGGTTTAAGTTCAGGACTAGTTGGCCACGTGCACTTTCGGTCCTGCAGAATCACCTGCGATCCGATTGTACTTCATTGGCCTTGGCCAAACCAAATCCATTACTTTTCCTAAGATCGGCCTGTATCAGTCCAAAATATTCCCTCATCATTTCTTGTGATCGGTGTCCAATTCACGATCGGGTCCCTGGTCCACGTACCATTTCCTAGTTAGCTATACCCTATTGGTTAGTATCCCGAGAGTGATCAGCTCTGAGCGAGACTTACTAAAATGAAATATGAAATAATATCAATTTTATTGATCCCGGAATTATATTGAAATTCAGACTGTTACATTAGAAAGTCGGGTGATCTGGGATCAGTGCACCACAATCGGTAGCCTTTCACCCCTTGTGCATAACCCAGAAATACGCGCCTTTTAGCCCTCGGCTCAAGCTTACCATCACTTGCATGAGTATACGCTAGACATCCAAATATTCGTAATCCGGAGTAATCAACAGGTTTCCCCAATCATACTTCCTCAGGAGTCTTCCACTCGATAGCAGATGATGGAAATCGATTAACCAGGTAATAGGCTATATTCACTGCTTCGGCCCAAAATTCCTTGCCTAGTCCTACATGAGAAAGCATGTACCGAGCTTGCTCAAGTAGAGTTCTGTTCTTCTATTCTGCAATGCCATTTTGTTGTGGTGTTCCGGGAACTGTGCGGTGTCTCACAATCCTTTCCTTTTGGCAGAACTTAGTAAAATCTTTGCCACAGAACTCCATGCCGTTATCGGTTCTCAGGCACTTGATCTGTTTACCTGACTGCTTCTCAATCAATGCCTTAAAATTCTTAAACGGATCAAACATCTCGGATTTGTACTTCAGGGAGTATACCCATACCTTCCTTGAATAATCGTCGATAAATGTCAGCATATATCGAACACCTCCTTTCGAAGGAACTGGAGACGAGCCCTAGACGTCTGAATGAATGTATTCGACCGGTTGCTTGGTCAAATGCATAGCTGTACCAAATTTAACACAGCGCTGCTTCCCGAAGATGCAGTGCTCACAAAGGTTCAACTTCCCTGTCTTCTGACCTGTCAGCAACCCCCTTTCACTCAGCATTGTCATTCCAGCCTCGCTCATGTGTCCTAATCACATATGCCATAACTGAGTCAAATTTGAGTCTGACTCACCTGATGAAACTGCAGCAGCTCCGGTCACGATCTCTCCCAGTAGATGATAGAGAGAATTTACCTTCTTCCCTTTCATCACTGTTATGGCACCTCGAGAGATCTTCAGTACTCCACCTTCAGCAGTATATCTGCACCTGATATCATCGAGTATCCCAGAGAAATAAGATTCTTCTTGAGATCCAGTACATGCCTCACGTCTGTCAGCGTCCGCTCTACGCCATCGTGCATCCGGATCCGAACTGTCCCTATCCCCACAACCTTGCAGGCTGCGTTATTCCCCATGATAACTCTACCACCATCTACAGTCTGGTAGGTAGTTCCTATGAGGAGTCATGTGGTACGAACATCCGAAATCTAACACCCATTCGTCTCTTGATGAACTTGTAGATACGCATAGGACAGCCTCGGCATCACTGGTACTCTCCTCAGCAACATTCGCCATATTGTTTGTGGCATTTTGCCCACCGCCTTTATTTCTCAGCTTTGGACAATTTCTCCGTATGTGTCATTCCTTGTGACATTCAAAGTACTTCGCACGACCTTTGGATTTTCTATGTCGCAACTTCGATCTACTTTTACCTTTGCTACTGCTGAGCCCCCAATGTTGGTCTCTACCTCGAACCATCAGTCCTCGCGCTACGTCTTGTGCTAAGTTGTCATCTCGCAACTTTCTTTGCCACTCCTTCGAGAACATGGCGGATTTTACCTCTTCTAAGGTAATCGTAGCACACCCCTGTAACAAGGAGTCAATAAAGTGCTCCCATGACTCTGGTAGAAACGCCAATAGCATCATGCCTTGTTCTTCATCGTGTAAAACCTTACTGACATTTTTCAAGTCCATCATGAGTTTATTGAACTTATCTAAGCGGGATCTGATGGACATACCTTCATGGTATCGGAATTGAAACATCCTCTCTAGCATGTATAAGCGATTGTTCAAACCCTTCGTTACATAGAGGGCCTGAAGTTTTGCCCACAACGCCGCAACATCCTTCTCCTCGACCACCTCTATTAGCACTTCATATGATAGGTTCAATAGGATTATGCTCATTGCCTTCTCCATCAGCTCGTCCTTTTCGCCATCTCTCATTGTTTCAGGTAACTTATCCTTACCCTCTAATACCTTGGCTAAACCTTGAGTTGTTAATAATGCATTCATTTTGATGCTCCATGACCCAAAGTTGTTCCTCCCGTTAAATTTCTCAACTTCTACTCTTGCTCCAAACATAATTGTAAAGTCTTAGCTCTGATACCAATTGTTGTATGATCGGCGACACGACGAAAGCGGATCGTAACTTAGCAATTAAGTCAGGAGCCGTAGAATCGATAGAAAAATAAAACGAGAAACAATAAAAGGACACAAGAAATTTACGTGGTTCGGTTCGAATGTCGGAACCTACGTCCATGGGGAAAGCCGACAAATAATTCATCAATAAATCGGAAAATTACAAGATTATAATCACTCACGCTCGAATATTTTTCAGCCCTAATATATACCCAATACCCACGATATTTAATAACTCAACTCGATAAACTCTCTCTCTCTCTATGCACGAATATCTCTGAGCTCACACCTCTCTTCTGGACCTCTCTTCTCGGCTTGCTTGCTTCTCTACGTCCTCTGCTCCCCTCTTATAGGAGAATGGATGTAGAAATGGGACAAATGGCGCCTATCTTCAGAAGCCAATGCGTCTTCGTGCAATTAATGATGGCATGTGCGCATGACCATCATGCACCGCCGCAAGAAAAATGAACATGGCTTCTGCCTTCTTTCTTTCTTCATTTAACAACAAAAGACAAAGGAAGCCCACAAAAGTTGACCAAAAATAGAGAGAAAAAGAGGACAGCGGCACTCACTTCTTCCTCTATGGGCATGCATTCACATCATGTGCATGCATTTAAGAGGAAGAAGAAAAATGGACGTGGAGGCATGCACATAAATCCATGTGCAGAAGATTTGTCCATCTTCATTTAATGCTCCACGATTGGCGCCGTTCTGCTCCACGATTGGCGCCGTTCTTGTTGAATGCTCCACGGATATTCTTTTTCTTTTCAGAGTATTAATAAATGATGAGCGTGCAGATTGAGTATCCCGTACGGGCTCAAATTCGAGATAAAATTTAATAATTAATTCAGTTTCGTCGTATCTTGATTTATGATTTTGATTGATTCCGACTTCATTGTTGAATGAATTGACCCTAAAAATTATTGAAAAAATGTGTAGGTAGGAAATGAAATCGAAATGTAGTAAGACTTTGAGGCATGTAATCACTCTCTTTTAAGATCAATTTGTCCCACGAAATTGCTATAGGTTACTGGTAAATTTCCTTCAGGATACAATAAAGTCACGGTGAAAATACTGAATAACAATTCCAGTATTTTTCCTAAAACTCTCTGCGAAACAATTGAGAAAATGATTGACTCATTTTTCTCTTAAAAAAGACAAAAATAAAGGGAGTTTTGTTCATGCGTCAATTGAACAGAATTATCCAATATATATAAGCAAATTGAATATACCTTGTAGTGTCTAACTGCCAATACAGACATACCCATTCATGTCCGAAAAATTACAATTCGGACATAAACCTTCGTGTGTGAAAACCGCAATTCGGACACAACCGTTCATGTCCGAAAAGTTACAATTCGGAAACAACTCTTTGAACACCCGCATGCGGGTATTGTAAAGTCTAGCACATTCACCCATTTTTCTCCATTTACAATGAGGAATAATACCTTAACTTATAAATAGACCAAAACTTTCATTTCTTTCTTACGTGGGATAAGAAAAGAGCCTTATTTGTTTGTTTTTCAAACAACACCAACACGAGCCACTCCCTCCATCGTCGCGATAGCTCGCAGTTGTTGCCATCCATGGTTGAGCCACCCACTTCGTTACAACTTGTCAATTTGCTTCACCGGGAGAGGGAAAAAAATGACAGATATTGGCACTCACATAAACTTGCTAACAACATTGAAGTTGAACCCCATAAACAATTTGCTATGCCCCAGCCATGTTCCTTGATTTGGCGACGGACGAAGGAGGTGGCTCGGCACTGGACCATGGCTCCATATCTAGCTATGGACGACCCCGATCGTGAGCAATGATGAAGGGGGTGGCTCAGACATGGACCGTTCCTCTGA
The DNA here is from genome assembly GCA_031216405.1 of Syzygium malaccense. Taxonomy (NCBI): domain Eukaryota; kingdom Viridiplantae; phylum Streptophyta; class Magnoliopsida; order Myrtales; family Myrtaceae; genus Syzygium; species Syzygium malaccense. Next base: position 21,365,994 of record CM062260.1, read on the forward strand.
ATCTGGCAAAGGACGAGCATGGCCGCGAGCTACGATGAAGGGGGTGGCTTTGTTTACGAGCCGCGGCACTGACAGAGGGGTGGCCCGGTGATGGACCTTTCAAACTACCGAAGGACTAGCTGACCGTGAGTGACGACAAAGTGGCGGCTTGGCCAGGGACCGGCAATGAAGAGAGAGAAAAAAGAGAGGCTACTCAAGTATATTTTTATTATCATAAGCTGACATGGTTAGTATTCACAGACCAAAATCTAATCACAAATTAACACGTGTCCACTGAATACTTTCCCCCGTCTCCTAGACAAAAACCTGCATGTGTCTTCTAGTTGACCTTTCAAACTCTATTTAACCCAGAAAAAGAATACCATAATCGCCATTCCCATTTTTGTCAGTTATTCAGCAATTTTTTACCTTACAACCTCATGATCAAAACTGGTACAAAACCGATTCTATCCAAGTAGAACAACTGGTTGAAGGCCGGTTCCAAAATTTTTTACCTAGGAACCAAACCGGTCCCTGTGGAATTGCTTGGCACCAGCCGGGTAAGATCAGTGCAATTCAGATTCTAAACTGAACAGGCCGATTGCCCGCACTTGGTGTCAACACAGCCAGTCACCCACTTTCAAGGATGACATTCATCTTGCATTCAAATTAACATGTATATGAAAAATTCAAACTTTCACAATAAAATGTATTGAGATGATGGAACACAATAACATTATTCAACCTCCAATAAGGTTGGGTTTGTCCAAAAAAAACAAATAAGGTTGGGAGATAACACGGAAACATAGACCGTCACTCAATTGAGGATCTAAAGATATTATTTTGGTCGATTAAGAACTTAAGGTTTGGAAAAAACCTAATCATGTTTCGAACTTGATGTTAGAGAAATTCAAGCATCAGGAGCCATGTAAGATTTTGGAGAATATCGCCAATAGTGTGTTCAAGACTTCATCGAGGTTTCTTTAATGTCGCAAGTCCCAAAACTTTAAGTAGTCCTGTTTCCGCAGTTATCCTATAAGGTTGGACTTGATCGCATTCTCAGTATCAGATTTCAAGCCTTTGCTTTTTTTTGGCTCTTTAGTATCGCATGCCATCATTATTGGCTCAAACTCCATGGTGTATTCTTCAACACACAATTCATGTTGACGAAGTTTGTGAATTTTCAAGGACTTGTCTTGGCGATACTGCTCGGGCAAAAACTTGTGCGTCAACTCTCTTTGCATCTTGTCCCAAGCTCTGATCTTGCTTCGTCCTTCTTGTTCATGCTTCAAGTTCTCCCACCACATCGATGCGTACTTCTTCAACTTAGCAGCAACTAATCTGACTCTCCTATCATTACGCACTTCTTCCAGCTCGAGAACACGTACAGCTGCGTGGAGCCAATCAATGAACTCATCAGGTTGCATTCTCCCTTCAAAATCAGGAATAATCTCTGTGTTAACACCAAGATCTCGGTCGGAATGAGTTCTCCTATCTCTGCAGCATTGTCATACATTGGTAGATGAAGATTCTCCATCTCCAATGAGGGATTGGTCTTCCCATCTTCTTCGGAAGATTGCTTGCTAGAGTTACCTAAAGAATCTATATCACAATCTCCATTAGAACTTTCGCTATCTTCACGGGCAGTCGGCACCATGCTCTTAACGTTGATTAACACGTCGCATTCCTTCTTGGAGTTGTTGAATCCGACATGCATTGCCTCCATCTCGATGTCTGTGTAAATCCCTGACTCGCTCGGCATTATTTCTTTGACCCTGAGGTATTTGAACCTTAGCTCTAATACCAAATGAAGGGGAGAATTACTTAAAAAGTCCTAAACTTATTGTAATTATGTCAAGTCCTAAATCTTTTTTTTGCTAATTGAGTCCTAAAATTTTTGCATTTTGTGTCAATTTAGTCTATATGGCCAATTTTGACTGAAATTTGCTTACGTAGATGCCGACCTTCCTCTAGCATCGTTAGGGGCAGGCGAGGCTCGCCCTCGTCAGCCCTCGCATCTGGCCGGTCACTAGAGTTCGGCAATCGGTTAGAGAAAGAAGGGAAGAAAAAAAAAGGAAAAAAAGGAAAAAGAAAAGAATATAAATAAATCCTTACCAAAAAAAAAGAATATAAATAAATAAATTCGAAATATTTTTAACAATGTCCACATCAATGTCGACCGCACCTTGTAGAATGGTCAGTGTTCATGTCAGTGATTTTCAGCCAAAATTGGCCGGATGGACTGAATTATTATAAATGCAAAAGGTTTAGGACTCAATTGGCAAAAAAAAATAGGTTTAAGATTAAATTGACATAATTACATTAGGTTTAGGATTTTTTTGGTAATTTTCCTCAAAAGAAGCCAAATGTCTTGAACGAATTTTCAATCTCTGCAATGTTGATAATCTCACTACCGATAACAAGAAGGAAGAAACTAGATGATCTAAATTTCCCTTAGTGATCACACCTTGGTAGGCCATCCCGAGGTAACAAAACTTTCAATCACTCACGAGCATCATGAATCCATCAAAAGAGACCGAGGGAAAACAAAGAGAAAGATAACAAGAGATCACTCCCAACATTTAAACTTTATTCAATAACTCAATTGTGGGGAAAATGACACTACAAATACTATAACTTTCGTACGGCACTCACTTGAATGTTGAGTGCCATAACTTTTTTTCGATCACTTAAGCACCATATAACTTTTCAATCGATCACTTGAGTCCATAATTTTTTTAAAAATTTCACCACAAATGCTGTGTCATGTTGAATTTTCAGCACTTCGGTGAAAGTTTTTAAAATTTTTGGCACTTGAGTGATGATTGAAAGTTATGGCACTCAAGTGAACGTTTTTTAAAAGTTATGGCATTAAGGCTCCGTTCGTTTGGCGGAAAATATTGTGTTTTTGGAAAATATTTTCCTGAAAGTCATTTTCCTGGAAAATGTTTTCCCGGAAAATAATTTTCCGGTGTTCGGCGATCAGTATGAAAAAGTTTTGAAAAATACTTTTCGCCGGTAGAGGCGACCAGCGGCTAGCGGCGGCGATGGGCGGCGGTCGGCGACCGGCGGGCGGCGGCCGGCGACCGGCGGGCGGCGGCGGGCGGCGACCGGCGGGCGGCGGCGGCGACCGACATCCGGGGGGGCAACGGCGGCAACCAGAAGGGGGAAGGAGGAGTTTGGCGGAAAATGATTTCCGCTTTTTAGAAGCGAAAATCATTTTTCGCCAATTTGGTCATGTTTTCCCTCATTGAGGGGAAAATGTTTTTCGGGGGAAAATGTTTTCCGCCCCCGAACACCAAAAAATCAGGAAAATATTTTCCGCCAAACGAACACAGCTTAAGGCTCCGTTTGTTTCGCTTAAAGTGAATAAATTGAAAAATATTTTTCTACAATCGATCGCTTGTATCGCTTGAAATAATTAATTAATAAAAAATATTTTCATTATTGACAATAATTTATGTCTAAACATTTTCGTAGACAATAAAAATACTTTTTGATGATTTATTTTTGTGAGCAATATAATCAATCACTTTTAGAAAAATATTTTCCAAATCATTCATTTTCTGCGAAATAAACGCACTCTAAGTGATCGGAAAAAAAAGTCATGATACTTAAGTGAACGTTGTAAGAAAGTTATGGCACTTGTGATATATTTATTCTCTCAATTGTGTATTATAATAAAAGTTCTAGAGAGCTGAGAACCTAGGATCTTTTTGAGTAACCCCAAGTATAGAAGTATAACATACCTAAAATACGAATTCACTTAAATAACGATATTATCAAATGCCTAATCTAGATAAACGCAATACATAAATGTTTAGAATAATTTTACAGATCGAGAAAGCATATTGTATCCTCATTTCTAATAATGACAACAGGTGATCTTTAAATCTTCAAATAAGGATTTGAAATATTTTTTTGGAATCAGCGATCAAGAGTGTTAACCATAAAATGGGTTTGGTATTGACACGAGATGGATTTTTTGGATTATGCGATGTGTCTCCACCGCCTCTCTTAGCATCCACTTTCATGGAGATCCCCTCCCTTTCTTTAAGCCCTTGAGAGGTCTTTGCCAGAGGGATCCTTTGTTCCCATACTCTGTCGTTTACCTTTTCTTTCTCATGAAAAAAAGCAGAAGATGATGTGAGTTTCAAAGCAATCAGATTTTTTTTTGGTGAGAAAAAAGAATAAGATTTAACAGGTATTACCTCACACTTTCATTTGCTGTTCACAGACAATTCTATCTTCTTCTTAGATGGAAAGGTCAGGAAATGCCAAAACCTAGCATCTATCGTTCATCAATATTGCTCGCATTGGATCAAGAAATCAACCTAAACAAACCGGGTATCTTTTTTAGTGCCGGGTGCCCATTTCAGCTAAGAAGGAATATGGCCCAAGAGATGTGTGTACCGAGATTGACAAAACTGGAAAATAATTGGGCATCCCCTCGGATTGGGGCTAAACAAAAAAAAAATAGATGTTCGCATGGATATTGGTAAGAATAAACATGGAGTTGGAAGGCTAGAAAGAGAATTTTTTCTCCAAAGCTAGAAAAGAAATATTAATCAAAGTAGTGGTACAAACTTTACCATAATATGCAATTTCTATATTTAAATTCTAGTATCTATTTGTAAAGCCATAAAAAGGAAGATAGCTTCATTCTAGTGGAAAACACGTGCCTCTACAGCTGGCCTTCAATGGAAAAAATGGAAAACGCCAAAGAAAAGTAAGGAAAAAGGTGGTTGGGGCTTTATAGAGCTCGTTACTTTCAACAAAGCAATGTTGAGAAAACAAGCCTAGAAAGTCACGCAAGCTCCGTATGCTTTATGGTACAAAGTAAAAGGAAGGTACTTCCCAAACTATGATATGCTGCTAAGGGCATTCACCCTTCACGGGGTTGGCAAAGCCAACTAATGGATAAAGAGCCCATTTCGAAGGAGATGAGATGGAAAGTGGATAATGGCTAGCAAATCAGAATTAGAGAGGATAGATGATTAGAAATAGGTGTAATTTGAGCATCATATAACCAACAAGATCCCAAATGGTTGTTGAATTGATTGACTTGGCAAAACAACAACAATGGAAGCAGAACAACAATGGAAGGAGCAATTATTGGGGAACCTTTTTGTTGAGCAAGTTGTTAATGAAATTTTAGCAACTCCAATACCAATCATCTCGATAGAGGATAAGCTAGTGTGGTCAGCAAATCAGATTGGGTGCTACTCTATTAAAAGTGGTTATAATCAACTTTGAAAGATTGAAACCACACTAGACAACGGGCATGCTTCATCCTCCTACCAAACTCCCAATTCTCTGTGGAGCAAAATTTGGAAGCTAAAAACACTCCCCAAAGTTAGATTATTCATATGGAGTGTCTGCCAAAATGTTTTACGAACCCGGGTTAACTTGTATAAAAGGAAGCTTTTACTTGAGCCTCTCTGCCCTATGTGTTATAATAGCATGTGATGTAAGGAACCCAAAACGGTGGAACATTTATTCCTCTTCTGTGAGAGGACAAAGTAGGTTTGGTCTAGTTCACAATTCAATTTCCAGTTCTCTCACCAATAAGTGATCAGAATTGAGAAGTGGTTGCTAAGCTATGTAAATCTGATCCAAAAAAAACTACCCTTCGAGATCATTGTAGCCACTCTCTGGAATATTTGGCTAGTGCATAATTCTTTTATTTTCCAACACCAAAATCCTAGTCCCAGAAACATAGTAGACTTATCTTTTGCCATGCACTACAATAATGCGAAGTGGAACATGAGTAACAAGGAGGGAGAGTGTGCATCGAAGCATTTACCTCCGAGGTGGAGACCACCACAACTAGGAACGCTGAAGATTAACATTGATAGATTGCATCTCTTGAGATTTAAAAAAAGGGGGCTTTTGCTTTCGTATGCCACGATTTTGAAGGGAGATTGATCGAAGGAGCTACGCAACCAATTCGAGTGTCCTTCGCCCTTCACTTCGAAATCCTTGCTTGTCTCCATGCTCTTCATCACTTTGCTGCCCAATCTGGATAGAAATTTGTGCTGGAAACTGACAACTCCATCTTAATAAACTTCTTGCAAGATTCCTCTCTCGACTCTTGGGATGTTGAGCTAGTTATCTCAGAATATTTAGGCTTATTGGCCCTTTTCGGAGAGTTGTAAAGGGCTTGAGATGTAAGGTCCTTCCACGTTATTGGGTTTCTTCTCCCCACTCCTGTTTTGATGCCCCTCGCTATAGAGAGCTTGCTGTTAAATGAAATGATAAGTCTTTATGTCCAAAAAAGAAAAAGGCTTCAACTGAAAAAAACTATAAATTTCATGGACTCAATTGCGTATTCGATAGAGTTAGAGGCCTAAAAGTATAATCTTGCGTAATTAACTTTTTGCCCCGACAAAAACCCAAAACCCTCCGTCTCTCCGTCCTCGCATCTTCGTCTTCTTCTTCAAACCCTTCGAACCTCTGGAAAACACCTCGTCTGCTTCCCGCGAAAACGCTGCTTCGCGCAGAAGCAGCCATGGACATGAGCTCCGCCTCCGCCAATCCTAAGCCCTCCTCTCCAATCGGACGACCCCTCAACGAATTCAACCTCCGGCAGGCTTTCGCCGCCGTCCACGGCCACTGCTCCTCCCTCCTCCGCAACCTCTCCCGCCTCCCCGGCTCCCTCCCGCCCAATCTCCAATCCTCGCTCTGCGACCTCCAGAGCCAGGCGAGGCACGCGCTCGACGCCGGAATCTCGAACTTCAAGCTCGCCGCCTCCCCCGCCGGGGCGAAGAGCCCGGTTTTCGCGCGGGTGGCGGATGTCGGCCGCGCCCGATTGCCTTCGGCCGGCCCCAAGTCGCGCGGGCCGTTGTCGGTGGAGGAGATCCAGGAGCGGCTGGCGGGCGTGCCGGTGTTCGCGCTGAGCAATTCCGCTGAGGAGTTCGCGCTGGTCTCGGGCGTTTCGACGAGGAAGGCGTTAGGGTTGTTCTGTTTCAAGGAGGAGGATGCCGAGGCGCTCCTCGAGCAGATGAAGAGCATGGACCCCGGGATGAGGAGCGGGTCTCGAGTCGTGCCTGTTGCTTTGAACAAGGTGGCAGCTTTTGCATTGCCCTTTCTTGGATTATGATTTCAATGTGCCTTTACCTAATGGTTACGTGTTTATCCAGAAGATAGTGGGGGGTGGTTTATTGAAAGATTTGATTTTGCAGGTGTTTCAGCTTAAGGTTGATGGCGTTGCGTTTAGGCTGATTCCGGAGCTTTCTCAGATTAAAAACGCAATCAAAGTAAGTAGAATCCCTGCACAGATAATGTAATGGCTGAAATGTGATGCGTTGGGATGGGCTTTCCTTGTTTATAGAGCTGAGTTTGGTTGATGTTGTGGTGAGAGAAGTTACTGTTTTGAGGTGACACATCTCAGGCTTTATCTCCTGGGTGTGATGGACGACTTTTCTGGATATATCCGGATTTGAAGTTCAATCATTGGATCAGCGAGTTTGGAATTTGAATTTGTTCTTCGGAATTGTAATAGTTTGTTTACTTAAGCATTCTGTTGACTTGTGACTCAAGGATCTTTGATTCTCGAACAGATTTCGTTCTTATAAACATAATGGAAATTAGTGACGATCGCGATTCTGCTGGATAGAATAGATGGTTTTGAAGTAACCATGTTTTCGGCGATGTTGGACCCTTCGTTTTTAGAAGACAATGACACTGACATTTGAGCCTCACTGGGTCTTGGAAATGTGGAGGGCAGTTCAGAGTCGAGGCTTGGAGGAGTTGCCGTAGTATTAGGACGTGGCTGCTTTAATTGCCATCTTTGCCCATTTACTCTAATTTACAGGTCTCTTCTGGGGAGAGATCTACTAGCACTTGAAAGAGTAACGTATTTGGTCGATAATTGTAGAATAAACCATAGTAATGGTCAAGAGAGAAGGATTCTGTTTCACAGGTAAAATTAGATTTACTGGGGTTGGTGCAACAGCAGATGTTTTGTTAGAGTTGGCATACATGGTACATTACTTGCTGAACTCTGTTATTGTCTCTTCTTGGAAAGGGTTAATTAAACATTTGCAGGTGAGGCAAATGGCGGGCTTGTCTGACGAGGCCTTCCTCGGGGTTCCAGTTTTCCAGGTACTTGCTAACTTTTCTTCATCTGCAGAGCTCCGTTGCACCTCTTTAGAAGACTGTCGATGAAGTATTGCAAAGGGCATTGGAGACAATTTTAACAATTGGAATAGAAAATGTTCTAAAAGTGTGCAACTGCTGCCAGCTAACACATTCCTGGATTTGATTAAGGCAGATCTGTGAGAGTCAAGGATTACTTATAGGAAGCAGTTGCTAATGAAGCAATTGCTTAACAGGATTGAAAATAATAGCGTGCAATAGCTATACCACAATCGTATCTGAGTTAGAATCTTTGAGTTTATAATTGCATGCTTCATTTCCCTTTCTTCTTAATACCTTTTAGCCTAGCCAAAGTCTGTGTCATGATCTTGTTGGAACTCTCATGGTCCTGATGCAACAATCAAATAGTTGGATTGTTAGTTGGATGAGGGTTCAAGTATTGTATATAAATTTATTTAAATGAGGATCTCAATTACATGAACTAAATTAATCGTGTAATGGGTTGGTCGGAAATATGGTGTGTAAGAAGGGATCGCTCAAAAACTGAGTATAGTCTGAAAGATTAGCATCGCACTATTTAACAACTCAGATTCCTCCACAGGTTCCTGTTGTTTTCTTTTCTCTTCATGAGTCCGACTAGTTATTTGTCTTGTGAATTAGTGAGAATTGGATGGGTGTCATTTTTATTCCAGGCGCTGGGATTGTTTTCTCCTATTGCTGATATGAATTTGTCTTCAATCATTTTTGTGGATTTTAAGTATGATGCCTTTTATACTCACTGATCATTGTTGATGCAGTCCAGAAGCTTGATACTAAAGAGCCAAAGCCGAAGCTATCGTCCAGTATTCTTCAGAAAGGTCAGTTCTTCAAGACAAATTGTAGCTTGCACCTGCATTGTTCTATTCATTGTAGTTCCGAGTTTTTCTCATCTGTGTCGTCTCTAGGAGGACCTGGAAAATTCATTACTCAGAGCTTCTCACGAACAAAATCGGTTAAATCCCATGTTTAGACAAGGTGACATTCAGGTACCATATTTGCATCAAACTTTAAATTTTTGGACATATGGCGAGGCGTTCCTCCTGATTGACCAATTCTCTTTTCCTGGACTTGGTCATGTAGGTTGTAGTCCTTGAGGAAATTATAAAAGGAATGAAGGTGAGTAAAACTGACCCTACTTTCATTTCCCTTGATTTTGCGTGATAAAAGAGTGTACTATCATTATCAAGTTAGTTTTTTCTCTACATATGCCAGCACTTGCTACTGGTCCTCTTTTGGTTATTCACATGGATGGAGTAAATAACATGGGAAGTGATTGCAGGAAAATTCTAATTCAACATGGGATGATGTTGTTTTCATACCTCCTGGATTTGATGTTGCCACCAATCCGTCCCAGCAATCGGCACCTCGCAATAGTTGATGCTGTCCAACCCAATGTCCTCCTTTCTTTGTCATTTATCTTTGGCTGGTAATGTTGTATCGCTCATTTTGTACCTCGGAATGTCAATGTTTCACTAGGCTGGTACTTACTGCTTAAAATGATTTGAGTAAGGTATAATTAGAATGTGCAAGTCATTTTGAAAGATTCAACTACGGTATCATTCTTCAGTCGATATCTAGCTCTCACTTTGATGGACGCAAGCAATGTTGTTAAATTTTTGGATCTTCAACCTCATTTTTTCCAATCGGGAATCTTAAGATTCCGGTGAAAGGTTGTAGAATAACTACAAAAAGAAAATTAATATTGCATATAAGAGCTTAGCTATGTTTTGCAAGTAATTACTGGGCTGATAGCACGATCATACCCCTTAAACAAATTAATTCTAAAACATGTGCCAAAAAATAAAAAGATCAAACAAGTGAATGCTCTGTATAATTTTGGAAGATGTAAGCATTTTCACGAGGAGAAATTAGTGAAAAAGCTACTAGCCAACCAAAAAGAATTAGAAGTGAACAAAAGATGTGTAGAAAACTCCTGATCTTGTGGATCAAATCAATCGTCAACTTGCATTCCTCAATAGTCACGGTACTTCCTCCTCTTTCTTTTGCTTCCTCTTCCTCATGTTCATCTTCAAAATTTCAATGTCTTCATTCAAAATTATCCCAATATACATAAATAGTCAATTTATTGATTGTATAAATTCCGAGATGTATTTGTGACTATGGTGCTATTATCCGACTTGACTATCCGTTAGTAAGTTCTTGGTCTATACAATTATAGATAAGGTGACTGATCAATGAACTTGGTAAATTTCATGATGTACCTATCCTTCTTCTGTCTGTTAGTTTCCTATGAATTCGGAAGTCCAATAATACTTGTGGTAAATATTACTTTCAAACTATCTTTCAACTCTAGCAGTAACTTTTGTGACGAACTATTTTTCATAAGAAAATTACTCGATCAATCCTAAATCTATTTAGTCCTAAACCTTTGCATGAAAAGATAAAGTAGTCCTTATGATCAATTTTTGCCGAAAATCGCTAACATGGTGGTCCAGTTATCGCTATTCGTCCTATGTGGCACACCACAATGTCAGCAATTTTCAGCAAAGAATAGCCGAAAGGGCTACATTGGAATTTTGCGTTAAGATTTAGGACTAAATGGAAAAATTGAAAGTTTAAACTGAATTGACATTCGTAGGAAAGGTTTAGAACTTAATTTCCGCCTATTTTTCATTTCAACCCAATCGCCTAACTTTGTTGAAGAGATAAAAGGTAACCAAGGTATTTTGTTACAATCTAACTGAAGGCTATTGGGGTTTAATAATATTGTCATAAAAGGAACACAAGAGTCATCGTGCAATTGGGGGGTAGATCATTTACATTCCATTAGTAACGAGGATTTGCAACACCACACGTTTTTAGCGATTCACATGGTATCATCTTTAAACTACAAGATTTTCCACCGATAAATATGTCAATTATCCCTTCAATGATCCAAGGACCTACAAGTACAATTAGAATGCTCTAACCAAAGGTTTCTTGAACCAAAATCTGTACAACTTGTCATATTTACCATCCATTCAAACTTATATCCTCATTCTCTTCATTTTCAGCAACTTTGCTCAGTTCTTGCGTCACTTGAAATTTCTTGTTTAGTCCAAATCGCAGCTCGCAGTGTCAGAAACCCACTCGACATCAACTTCTGCACCGGAGTTCAACTCTGAATATCTGTCTCGACCACATGCTTAACAAAGCATATGGATTCGGCTTTCGATTCGGTCCCGATTCGTCTTCTAGTTTTCTTAAGAGCGATTATTGGTGACTCCTTATAAAATAATGTTCTTGTCAGATACGTACGTACATATACAAATGTATAATGTAGGGGTGTGTTTGATTAGTTAATGAAAGACCGGATCTCGGATGTTTTGCTTGATTTAGTAGACTATTCAGAACTTTGATGATTAACTCTCCCTTGTGGCTTGTGTTCTGTATATATGTATGCAGTGGACTGGTAGGTTTTGAAGTCCCCCATGATAGTATCACGATACACGACTCTGCAAGGACAAAGAAAGCCAAAATGCAGTGAAACACTTCGGTCTGACTAAACAATGAAACATCAGAGAGAGAGAGAGAGAGAGAGAGAGAGAGAGAGAGAGAGAGCTCATGTAGTTATAGGAAACTCATTCAGTAAAACCAAAGAAAAATATATTTTATCTCTAATGATGAAAAACATGAAAGAAAGATAGCCCAATCCATAATTTGTCATATTTTATATTATGCGATTGACTTATTCAAGATGAGAAGCAGAAGTATATATGATTATCATTGTTTTCGCTTCTTCTTACCCTGAGAATAATGAAACTCAACCTCAACATCTATGTGGTTACAAGGAGTTCGAAATCAAATAATACTTCATTACTTAGAAGACGCATATTCATAATAAAATTCAACAGCTGCCTTCTCTTATTCGTCATCAACTACGCAAGCCCCTCAAATCCCAGTAAGTATATAAAAAGAACAATAAACGCTCTATTCTTGCACCAGAAACTCGAAAAGAAAGAGAGAGAGAGGAAAAAATAAGTCAAGAGCATCAACCCTACGCCATGGCTCCCCTCCATTATCTTGTAGTAGCATTCCCAGCCCAAGGCCTCATCAACCCGGCCCTCCAATTAGCCAAGCGTCTTCTACACGCTGGCGCACACGTCACCTTCGCCACCACCGCGTCGGCTTACCACCGCATGGCCAAGTCCGACCCACCTGAAGGTTTGTCCTTTGCCTCCTTCTCCGACGGCTCTGATGAGGGGCTCAGGCCTGGGATCGACTTTGCACAGTACATGGCCGACATAGAGCGGCTAGGTTCAGAAACCCTAAGAGACCTTGTCGTTACTAGCCTTAACGAAGGCCGCAAATTCGCGTGCATATTATACACCACGATCATTCCTTGGGTTGCTCAGGTGGCTCATTCTCTTCAAATCCCCTCAACACTCATTTGGACTCAACCTGCCACTCTTCTTGATATATATTACTATTACTTCAATGGTTATGGTGATGTTATCAGAAACCTAGGCAAGGACGATCCTTCGTCATTGCTCCATTTACCGGGATTGCCGCCACTAACTTGCCGAGACTTGCCGTCATTTTTCACACCCGAAAACCAATATGCTTTTAGTCTGCCGCTTATGCAAGTGCAGTTGGAAGTATTCAAGGAAGATAAGAATCCAAAAGTACTTGTGAACACTTTCGATGCGCTAGAGCCGAGGCCATTGAAAGTAATTGGCAATGTTACCATGTTCGGGATCGGCCCGCTAATTCCTTCCGCATTCTTGGACGGACAAGATCCCTTGGACAAATCCTTTGGAGGTGATCTCTTCCGGGGTTCGAAAGACTACATCCAATGGCTAGACACTAAGCCCGAAGGTTCGGTGATTTATGTATCATTCGGAAGCATCTCCGTTCTATCGAAGGCACAAAAGGAGGAGATGGCGCACGGTTTACTAGGCACCGGCCATCCGTTCTTGTGGGTGATTAGGAAGGACAAAGAAGAGGAAGGAGAGGGAGAGGAAGATCATTGGAGCTGTATGGAGGAATTGGAGCAAAAGGGGATGATAGTGCCATGGTGCTCTCAAGTGGAGGTGCTGTCCCATGCTTCAGTAGGGTGTTTTGTGACTCATAGTGGTTGGAACTCAACCTTTGAGAGCTTGGCTTGCGGGGTCCCAATGGTGGCATTCCCACAATGGAGTGACCAGCAAACCAATGCCATGCTCGTTGAGAATGAATGGAAGGTGGGGGTGAGGGTGAACACGAATGATAGAGGCATAGTGGAAGGAGATGAGATCAAGAGATGCTTGGAATTGGTGGTGGGAGATGGAGAGCAGGGAGAGGAAATTAGAAGGAACGCCAAGAAGTGGAAGGGATTGGCAAGAGAAGCTGCCAAAGAAGGTGGGTCATCGGATAGGAATCTCAAGGCATTCTTGGAGGGGATCCAAATGGAAGCAAATGCTCATTAGAGTACCAGCATTTCACCTGTTATTTTTTTGCTTTTGTATTTGTATCTGGTTTGATATCTGTAACATGTTAAAAAATAAAGTTCTTGCTACTGCAAGTAGATAAACTCTCGTGTATAAGAACAATAAGATGTATTGCAATAATACAAGGTTTTTTATTCATTTCGGAGCTTGATCTAGTTAACATGCTCGCTCAAACCTTGTAAATGTGTCATACAAGTCCGAATGTCAGCTGATTTTGTCTCTATTTTAAGAGCAACTATTACATATACCCGGGGCATTGCACCATGTTGGGTTTTGGACTGGGGCAGCCCATAATGGGCTTGAGCCAAGCCCAACCCATTTCCATCTGAAATTTTCGATGGAGGGAACAAGCAAGAGAAGTTAAAGCTCTCACGAGAAAGAAGGGATGAGAAAGAACAAGGCACCCCTGCATGTGTCACGAGCTAGCAGATCCTTGGCTACATAATAGCCTATGCAGCACCTAGCGCGTTGTTCACACCAGGCCAGCCCTCGTTCACTAGCTATTCCAGAAAACAATACAGCGAATACCTTCCTTGTATCGAATCGTACCACGCCCGTCTTGGCACGTGCATCTTGTCTATCCAGCGAGACACACATAATACTTTCGGTACGACAACTGATTTCAACTTACCATGGCCTTATAAGAAGAACAGTACCAGCTCCTAACAAGTTTGTACACGAAAGGCCAATCCCGCCTTCAAAGCTCGTAAGGTATATTCATTCCATCCTAGAACTCTTAGCACCAACCGACCTGACACCACTCTCACGATCAAGTTGCATTTCACCCCTTCTGTGTCCTCATTCTTTACCCAATAACCCCAAGAACCACTTACAGGGGTACAGGAGTGCGAGAGAATCACGGTTCGTAACATTCTCTCCCACTCAATTCTGCAACGCCCACGTTGTGAACCGTTATGTCGCTTCCCTACGTCAATTCTCACCATCAATGTCGCTTTTTCAGGACTTACATGAGTGATGGACGCTCGCCCAACAAAACAACTTCTCTCCATTGGTAGCTTTCTCAATCAGAACTATTTGGCACCTTCGGTGACTTGTGCTTTCCCTGACAAGTGTGGCATTTTTCGCCAACTGAACCATTTTGGCAGCACCATTCATCACCTACTTCAAAATTCTCATGATCTCGGCAGACCAATGGAGGTTTTTCTCCTTGTTTTTTTTTTTTTGGTCGGAAGGTTTTTCTCCCTGTTGATAACGTGGCAGTAGACCCATCTTGAGACTTGCCAAATTGATCTAGGAATGGTTTCCCTATTCAGTGAGGAATCAATTCTTTTCTGTGCCCCCATTGTCATCCTAGAAGCTGGTCAAGAGCCGCACTTTGTCCGAGCATCTTTTGGCTCCTGCGATTCACTCTCCGCCCTCGTAAGATCGGGTAGACCACAGGTTTTCTTCGACTTAGTCACCTACTGGGGGGATCCCGCTCTAGTGTCATCTGTCACATACCGACAGATCCGAGCTGCAGAATAGCCCATGTGGCGCCTGGCACGTCATTCACACCAGGTCAGCCCTTGTTCACTAGCTATTCTAGAGAACAATGTGGTGAATATCTTCATTGTATCGGATCGTATCACACCTAGCTTGACATGGGGGTCTAATCCATTGAGCGAGACACACAAAATACTTTCAATACGATAACTAATTTCGGCCTGCCATGGCCTTATCAAGAGAGTGGCATCAGCTCTTGACCAGCTTGTGCATAAGAGGCCAACCCTACCTTCAGAGCTCCTAAGGTATATTCATTCCATCCTATAACTCCTAGCACCCACCATCTTGATACCACTCTCATGACCCGCTTGCATTTCATCCCTTCTGCGTCCTCATTCTTCACTCGATAATCTTGAGCACCACTCACAAGGATACAGGAGTACAAGAGAATCACGGTCTATGACACATGCATGTAACGATATTGGATGTGCAAGTTAGAGTAAAAATTGGGTGCCCTCGTGTGTGTTGGAGTTGACAGAGAAGAAACAAAGTGAGCGACCAGGTATGTGTGGACGACCGAGAGCACACCAACATTTTCAAGAGAGAATTGCAAGCAAAGTGTGAGATCATGGGCATATTTATCCGTTTATTTCACGAAAAACTATTTCAGATATTTGGTTCGCTTAGGAAAATAAGCCAAAGGAAATTTCCTAGTCAATGAAAAACCTATGCTAAAATTCAGGAAAATAATTTTTTCTTTTGAAAAGCCGGAAAATATTTTCCAAAATATGGTTAAGTATCGGTGCTTGGACACGAAACTCTACGCTTGAGCACGAAAGCCCTAACTTTGGTTCCCGGGTCCTAGCGCTTAGGACCAAGTCTCCGACGGCCAGGCTCGAATGCATCAAGGTCGAGCTCAAGCCCCTAGAGCCCACGTTCGGGTCCATCGAGGCTGGGCCTAAACCCCCAGTGCCCATGCTCGAATCCCCAACACCTGACCCCAAGCCCATAAAGGCTTTGTTCGGGTCTCCGAAGCTCGAGCTCTGGTCCACAAAGGCCATGCGCAGGTCCTCCGTGTTCAGACTCACGTCCTTGATTAATTAAATTTTCGTTCTTATTAAAAATATTTAAACAAAAATTCGTATTTTTAATTATTCTTTAAAATTATATTTTTTATTTTTTTTATTTCTCTTTTCTCTTTTTCCTTTTCCTTCTCCCTTCATTAGTGGCCGGCCACGGTGACCACCGATGATCAACCACAGGCGAGGGACAAGCTCGCCCAAGAAAGAAGGAAAAAGAAAAGGAAAGAAAATAATTAATTAATTAATTAAAACTCCAAATTTTTTGGTAATTTTTATATTTTCCCTACCAAATGGCGGAAAACATTTTCTAGTTCATTTTCGAGTTTTAGCCAAACACCAGAAAATGTTGTGACTTTCTAAAAAATATTCTAAAAATATCACATTTTTCGCGAAACAAACGGAGCCTTAGCTGATAACTTAAGGGTGTTAGTCCGAGTGCATGGTTACACTTTTAAATGAGGCGGATACACCAGCATTATGTGGAGTAATCTCGGTTCTCGAGACTTGAGGTAGGATTTTGCAAAACCCGACAGGCACATTGCATGTGCATATGATTGATTGAATCTAATAACTTATAGGAGGGATCGACATACACTATACCTATATGCTTTGCAGTCAGCTAATTACTTTACCTATTTAAATACTTAAAAAGAGAGTGTGTCTGTGAGAGAGAGTGAGCCCTCGTTGCTTAGTGGCATGATACATGTGCCCATGTTCGATTAATATTGTGTGCAACAAAAAGTCATAGAGATGATATTGTTCTCACCTTTAGTAACCATTTACTATCTTCATTCCGCCGATCCTCGACCAGTGGCATGATGCATGTGCCCACATTTGATTGTATTGTGTGCAACGGAAAGTCATAGGGATGATATTGTTCTCACCGTTAGTAACCATTTACTGTCTCCATCCCACCGATCCTCAACCAGTGGCATGATACATGTGCCCACGTTTGATTAATATTGTGTGCAACGAAAAGTCATAGGGATGATATTGTTCTCACCTTTAGTAACCATTTACTTTCTCCATCTCACCGATCCTCGACCACTCCTCAGCTTGTGCCGTTGCCGTGTCCCCCTTTCTCCATCCTACTCCCGTCTGACTTACCTGTTGTGCACCCTCTGTTCTCATACTCTGTCGTCGCGATCCTCTTTGATCGGCTCCTTCCACGCCGTTGTCCTCAGCAGCAGTAGTGAGCTCGAGCATTCCACACTTGATACGGGCCTTAGATTCGTATCTGGGGCTCGATCGACCTTGAATCGAGGCCAATCCCGAGTCTAGTGCCTCCGGTTAGCCCCAATCTGTGGTCTATTGGGTTCATCGCCACCCGTTGGTGTGCTTTTCACAGTCCACGACCGTCGTCGACCCCGAGTGGAGGCAAACTCAAAGTGCAAAGAAGTTAATAGAACCTAAACAATGGAGCTCGGAAACAGTTCGAAATGACAAATTCGCCAAAAATTTAGTGGTAAGACTTCGACATCACAAAGAACTTTTTTTCCTTATGTAGAACAGGAATTGAATATCAAAAGCCATAACCCTTTTAATCCAAAGACTAAATCACGACTCAACTTAGTTAAACCCATCGTAACGAGAAAAAGGCAAAAATGTCCATAAATCTAGTAGCTTGCACTTATAATGACGCCGCTATTGCCTTTCTATCACTTGGGCAATCACATAACAATAACCGATTGAATTGATAATAGAAGACGACACGGGATATAAGTACTAAGTAGACGGATCAGACTATCAGACCAACACAACATAGAAGTCTAATTGGTTATGCAATTTGAGATACTTCTTCACCAGCAGAAAACTTCCAAAATTAATTTCAGTTTCGTTCTAAAATTTTATGAGGTTTATGAACAATTTACTGTTCTAAATAAAGTTAACCATACTAACACACATGAGAACTTAAGTAGCCACTTGGATAGGCTAAAAGCTTAAACTTGACCGATTCATGAGACTTGCGATGTAATTTGCAGGCCTTCAGATAGTTAGACTTCTGTGTTTGTGTCCGTTTGTGCGTTATAAAGAAAAAATTACAAATATATGAAGAGTGCTAGAATATAAGCATCAATCATTCATCCTAAACTATTTTTTGTGATACAAAAAATTCCAAACTTATACCCGTGGGATACATTTATCCCAAATCACTAACATGGACTCCGACCGTCACTATCATATGTGGTACAGCTAATGCTGATGTGGATGATTTTTTGTAATTTTTTTAAAAAAATTCCGATTTTGTTTTTCTTTTTTCCTTTTCTTTCCTTTCCTTTAAATTTTTCCTTTTCTTTTTTTTTTCTAATTCCCTCTATTGGTCGCAGGGGCCTCGACGATGGCTGGCAAAGGTCACCGACCATAGGTGATGGTTGCAAAGGGTCGCCATCGGTGAATTCAACGAGGCCAACACTCACTAGAGGCCAGAAAGGGCAATCCTCACCTGTTGCCGTTGACCGATGGAGGGAAATAGGAAAAAAAAAGAAAAAGAAAAAGAAAAGGAAAAGGAAAAGGAAAAGGAAAGGAAAGGAAAGGAAAAAAAAATATTGCAAATTGTCCATGTTAGCTACATAGAACGACCGACACTGACCGGACCACTACCTTAGCTATTTCTAGCCAAAACTTGCCGAAAGAACTAAATTGGTAAATCATTAAAAAGTTTAAGATTAATTTGGTCAAATAAAATTAAATTGATATCGGTGCAATAGATTTAAGACTTTTTTAGTAATTATCCCAGCACAAAAACCTTACAATATACATTTGCTTTTAATATAATCACATATTATTAGTGATAACATTTAGTTAATCATTATCTTTTCATGGTCTGGTCAGTACCTAGCAGGGCCTTTTTTGTTCCATCGAAAATCAGAGAAAAAATTATTTTATTTATCGCCAAGATTTCGTGATCCGCCGCAAAACTTATTCCAATTCTAATATATATTGGAGCTATGATACTCATGATTTATTATGAGTGACATTCATCGTCACTATGTTTTTACATTAATATTGTGGGATAATTGCTCGAATTCCTCCTGAACTTTGGCACCACTGCACAATAGTCTTTGAACTTTGAAAAGTTGCAAATTGCTTTCCTAAACACAGACACTGTTGCACAATAACACCAAACTTTAAAAAGTTACATACATCTTTTTAAATTGTGATTTTTGCTTTTGTCATTAATTTTTCTTGACTGAAATTAACATTAGCATTACCTAAAAAGGAACTTACTCATTGTTCTTGACTGAAATAACCTCCACTTCTACATGCTTAATGAAGTTGAGAAAACAGAGAAGATGTCTGATCGATGAGTAACAAAAATTCAGCTAAGTTTGTCAAGAAAAATGTTTTAATACATTTTCAAGTAACGCATAATGATTATGCAGATAGAAAAGCTAGTCATTATAATAAATATTAAAGTTCAAGTGGTAATTTGTAACTTTTCAGACTTTCAGGGCTGTTATGCAATGATGTCAGAACTTTGTGATGATTAACTCTGTTTGTAATTTGTCTCCTAATCCTGGTCTGTTATGTATATATGCAGTGGACTGGAAGGTTCTGAAGGCCCCCCCATGATTTTGTCACGATACACGACTTGAGCAAGGACAAAGAAAGCCAAAATACAGTAAAACACTTCAGTCTGACCAAGTAATGGTACACGAGAGAGAGAGAGAGAGAGAGAGAGAGAGAGAGAGAGAGAGCTTATGTAGTGTATAGGAAGTTCTTTTATTCTAAATTATCTGTGACTTATCCAAGATGAGAAGCAGAGTAGCGTATATGGTTTCTATCGTTTTCGCTTCTTCTTGCCCTGAGAATAATGAAACTCCACCTCAACATCGTTGTGGAACTCACAAAGAGTTCGAAATCAAACAGTCCTCTTTGTTGATGAGTAATTATCACTTAAAACGTGCATATTCGTAATAAATTCGACAGCTGCCTACTCTTATTCGTCATCATCTACGCAAGCCCCTCAAATTCCAGTCAGTATATATGAGGAACAATGAACGCTCTATTCTTGCACCAAAAACTCAAAAAGAAAGAGAGAACAAAAAAAAGTTATAGCATCAACCCTAAACCATGGCTCCCCTCAATTATCTTGTAGTAGCATTCCCAGGCCAAGGCCTCATCAACCCGGCCCTCCAATTCGCCAAGCGTCTTCTACACACCGGCGCTCACGTCACCTTTGCCACTGCAGCGTCAGCTTACCGCCGCATGGCCAAGTCAACCCGCCTGAAGGTTTTTCCTTCGCCTCCTTCTCCAACAGCTCCGAGGAGGGGCTCAGGCCTGGGAACGACCTCAATGAGTACATGGCCGATGTAGAGCGGCTGGGTTCGGAAACTCTAAGAGACCTCATCGTTACTAGCCTTAACGAAGGCCCCAAATTCGCGTCCATATTTTATACCACAATCGTTCCTTGGGTTGCTCAGGTGGCTCATTCTCTTCAAATCCCCTCAACACTAATTTAGGCTCAACCCGCCACTCTTCTTGATATGTATTAATATTATTTCAAAGGTTATGGTGATGTTATTAGAAACCTAGGCAAGGATGATCCTTCGGCATTGCTCCACTTACAGGGATTGCCGCCGCTAACTTGCCGAGACGTCCCCTCATTTTTCACACCCGAAACCAATATGCTTTCGCTCTGCAGCTAATGCGAGTGCAGTTTGAAGTATTCAAGGAAGAGAAGAATCCAAGAGTACTCGTGAACACTTTTGATGCGCTTGAGCCAGGGCCACTAAAAGCAATTGGCAACCTTACCATGTTCGGGATCGGCCCGCTAATTCCTTCCGCATTCTTGGACAGACAAGATCCCCTGGACAAATCCTTTGGAGGCGATCTCTTCCAGGGTTCAAAAGACTACATCCAGTGGCTAGACACCAAGCCTGAAGGTTCGGTTATTTATGTATCATTCGGAAGCATCTCCGTTCTATCGAAGGCACAAAAGGAGGAGATGGCACACAGTTTACTAGGCACCGGCCGTCCGTTCTTGTGGCTGATTAGGAAGGACAAAGAAGAGGAAGGAGAGGGAGAGGAAGATCATTGGAGCTGTATGGAGGAATTGGAGCAAAAGGGGATGATAGCGCCATGGTGCTCTCAAGTGGAGGTGATGTCCCATGCTTCAGTAGGTTGTTTTGTGACTCATAGTTGTTGGAACTCAACCTTTGAGAGCTTGGCTTGTGGAGTCCCAATGGTGGCGTTCCTCCAATGGAATGACCAGCAAACCAATGCCATGCTCGTTGAGAATGAATGGAAGGTTGGGGTGAGAGTGAACACGAATGAGAGAGGCATAGTGGAAGGAGATAAGATCAAGAGATGCTTGGAATTGGTGGTGGGAGATGGAGAGCAGGGAGAGGAAATTAGAAGGAACGCCAAGAAGTGGAAGGGATTGGCAAGAGAAGCTGCCAAAGAAGGTGGGTCATCGGATAGGAACTCAAGGCATTCTTGGAGGGGATCCAAATGGAAGCAAATGCTTGTTAGAGTACTAGTATTTTACCTGTTATTCCTTTGCTTTTGTATTTGTATCTGGTTCGACATATAAAACATCTAAGAGAAAATAAAGTTCTTGTTACCGTAAGTAGATAAATTCTCGTGTGTAACAACAATCAGATGTATTGCAATAATACAAGGCTGTCTCTTCATTTCGGAGCTTGATGTAGCCAGCATGTTCGCTCCCACCTTGTAAATGTGTCGTACAATCCAGGATGTCAGCTGATTTTTTGTCTCTATTTTAAGAACAACTATCACATATACTCGGGGCATTTCACCATGTTGGGTTTTGGACTGGGGCAGCCCATAATGGGCTTCACCCAAGCCCAACCCATATCCTACTGAAAATTTCCTTGGAGGGAACAAGCAAGAGAAGTAAAGCTCTCACGAGAAAGAAGAGATAAGAATGAACAAGACACCCATGGATGTGTAACGGTCGCGAGGTTTTCTGGCACTAAGGATTGTGCAACATCAGCAAAGACTCGTCCAAACCCTAATGGAGCTTCCAGAACATTCCCAAGGACAAGCGATATGATAATTATTCCGGGTTCTAGAAAGTTCTCGACATAAATGTTGGTGTTTAGTAGACGGGAAGGTGAGATCTCGGCCATCCGTTCAAGAGTCGATTAATGGTTATAATTTGAGGCTCTCTACTATATAAAGGGGTGTCCTCTTTCTTATTTTGATCATCCAAATCAATTAAAACATTTCCATTCTCTCTTAAAGTTTCTCTCTCTAGATTCTCTTTCTATGATCCGGGTGAGCGAGTGAGCTATCGAGAAAAGGCTTAGCCTAGGCGCTCCAACGATCCAAGGAAGCCTAAGTTGCCGCACGAGTCGTTTCCAAACTATCGATCCATGACGGGTGGTATCAGAGCAAGTAGAGAGTCCATCTAAGGAGATCGAAGAGTACACCAACTAGTCAAGAGAATGTCGAGCCAAGATCAACTCGCTTTAGTTGTTGTGGATGAAAGGGCTCCTCAAGAACAGGCTGCCGAAAACAAGACCTATGAGAAATCCAAGAAAAGGGATAGCTCCTCAGACGCTATGGCCGCGATTGATGAGAAGCTCACGACGATGAGAATGGCAATGTTGGAGTTCATCGAAGAACTCAACGAAGTTAAAGGGTAGATCAACAAGGTCGGAGGAACTCTCCGCCACAAATTCACAAATGTGGTGAATCAAACCACGGCACCTTTGTACGAGAAGGATGAAACCCTCGAAGCATCAATCGAGACCCTCAAGCTTGAAGTCACGGAGCTCAAAGAAAGCAACTCTTCCAAGGCCGAAGTCGAAGCCTTGAAGATGGAGGTGCAAGAGCTCAAGACTGAGCTCGTCCTATGCAAAGCAAGCATCGCGAATGGTGCATTGCCCAGTCGAGCGGCACACAAGTTGGATGTGTCAAAACCAAAAGAATTCAAAGGCAACCGGTACACCAAAGAGGTGGACAACTTCCTATGGAACATGAAGCAATACTTCGACGCCATTGGAATCCAAGAAGAATTGGCTAAGGTACGAACCGCTTCGATGTTCCTTAGTGATAATGCAATACTTTGGTGGTGTAATAGATGTGATGAGATGAAACGAGGTGCCGATCCCATCAATACTTGGGACGGTTTCATAAAGGAGTTTCTGAATTATTTCTTCCCCGAGTTTGCTCAACAAGAAGCCTATAGCAAGCTCCTTGCCTTGAGCAACGAGGCACGGTCCGAGAGCACAAGATGGAATTCACCGAGCTCAAGCTCCAAATTCCCAACCTTGGGGAGGAGGATGCCCTTGGGGCATTCATGAATAGATTAAAGCCATGTGCACTACTTGAGCTCAAGCGATGGGATGTCCGAAGCCTCTCGTGCGTGCTAACAGTGGTCGAGTCTCTCACCAACTTCACCAAGGAGACCTCAAAGTCAAGAGGGAGCGGGTGGAGGTTGGATCGCCACCACAACAAAGAAGAAGACCAAACTATCCGTGGTCGAAAGGACTCAGATAGTAATCACAGCCGTGGGCGAAGAGACCATGGTGGATGTGAGAATTCATGCGGAGAAGGATCGTCCAAGCAAAGTGACCCAAAGTTGAATCGACCCAAGGAGAATACAAGAACAAGTTCGAGACTCCATCGCCGTTCCCGTGCTTTATTTGCAACGGTCCACATTGGACTCAAAAGTGCCCGAAGAAAAGCAAAATCAACGTGCTTCACGCCATAACGAAGGATGAGAAGCCAAAACAAGACAAAGAGAAACGTGAAGTGCGGCTCGGAACCGTGAAGGTTCTCAACTCAATCAACTCCATGAAGGACAAAGCTCCGCCAAAGAAGAAGCCGACAAATTCACACCTATCATTCGTTGAGGTCAAGGTATGTGGTGAATCCCTTGTTGCCTTGGTCGATACGGATGCTACGGACTTGTTCATGTTAAACGAAGCAACCAAAAGGTTGGGACTTCAAGTAGAGCCAACCGGTCATCAATACAAGGCCGTCGACTCCCGAAGATGTACTGGTCATGAGCATGGCCAAGGACGTGGAACTCCAAGTTGGCGGATGGAAAGGAAACCTCTCATTCAAGGTAATTCTACTCGATGATTATGATCTCATCCTAGGTATGGAATTCTTCGACATGGCGAGAGCCATGATAGATTTGAAGACCAAAATGCTTATCATCACCGACCTGGAGTGCCCATCCATGGTAAAAGTACACCACAAGTGCCATAACTTGTGTATGGCGATCACTTTGGTGCCATAACTTTTTTTCGGATCACTTTGGTGCCAAGTCGGAGGAAAATAGATCACTTTAGTGACTCCGGCCAAAAAGCTGACCTGGCATTTATATTAAAAAAAATAGTCTGGCTTGTACACGTGAAAATTACGTGGCTTTTTTTCGAATTTTCTAATTTTTAGAAAAATAATAATATTATTATTATTTTAAAAAAAAGGAGGTTACAGCAGCGGTGAGGGGGCCCTTGCCGCTGCTGCCGCCAAGCCACCACTGCCAGGAAGGGCCGGCGGTGGTGGGCATGGGTCGCCGGCCCCTGGCCGGGGCCCGGCGAGGGCCGGATCTAGCGAGGCGAGGCGCGGCATCGCCTTCGCTAGGCGAGGCGGGACCTCGCCGTCGCCTGGGTCGCGACGGCGAGGCGCGGCCTTGCCTTTGCTGGGCGAGGCGAGACCTCACCGTCGCCTGGGTCGCGACGGCGAGGTCCCGCCTCACCCAGCGAAGGCGAGGCCGCGCCTCGCCGTCGCGACCCAGGCGACGGCGAGGTCCTGCCTCGCCTTTGCTGGGCGAGGCGAGACCTCGCCATCGCGACCCAGGCGACGGCGAGGTCTCGCCTTGCCGGATCTAGCCCTCGCCGGGCGAGGCGAGGGTCGCCGACCACTGCGCCCACCACCACCGGCCCTTCCCGGCGGTGGTGGCTTGGCAGCAGCAGCGACGAGAGCTCCCTCACCGCTGTTGCAGGGCTTTTTTTATTTAATATAATATAATTTAGTTTTAAAAAAAAATACACGTCAACGGGCTAAACGGCGTCATTTTTGGTTTTTAATACTGATTGGACCTCTCCAGCGAGCCATGTCAGCATCACATCAAATTTCTGACAAGTCACGTCAGCATTGGCACTAAAATGATCGTTTTTCAAAAAAGTTGGCACCAAAGTAATCCGAAAAAAAGTTATGACACCAAAGTGATCGTCGTACACAAGTTATGGCTGTGGTGTACTTTTGCCGCCTGTCCATGGTGCCAATGATCAATGGGATGACCGAGACAAAGATCCTCTCCACGATTCGATGCGTGGATGATGCACCAAGAGTTGAGATGTCCGTGATCAAGCCCCGCACGAAGCTAAAGCCGAAGGTGGATCACCCCCTTCAACATAATATGCCGATCCATGTACTATTCCCAGAGGTAGTGATCATGCCAACCAACATGAAGGAGGCCAAACCAAAAGAGCTGAGTGTCTGACAAGCTGAGAAGCCAAAGGTCAAGAAACCTCGGAAGAATTAGAAGCGCTTCAAGAAGCCATCAAACAACCCCGAGTCGAGAGCGCCAAGGGCGTCGCTCGAATGGGTGGGGGAAAATGTCATGGTCACGAGGTTGAATGGGTGGGGGAAAATATCACGGTCGCAAGGTTTTCTGGCACCGAGGATCGTGCAACATCAACAAAGACTCGTCCAAACCCTAATGGAGATTTCGGAACATTCACAAGAATAGGCGATGCGGTAATTGTACTGGGTTCTAGAGAGTTCTTGGCATAAATGCCGGTGGTTGGTGGACGGGAAGGTGAGATCTCGGCCACTTGTTCAAGAGTCGATCAATGGCTATAATATGAGGCCTTTTACTATATAAAAGGGTATCCTCCTACTTATTTTGACCATTCGAATCAATTGAAGCATTTCCATTCTCTCCCAATGCTTCTCTTTTTAGATTCTTTCTCTACGATCCAGGTGAGCGAGTGAGCGATCGAGAAAAGACTTAACCTAAGCATTCCAACGATCCAAGAAAGCCTAAGTCGCCACACGGGTCGTTTCCAAACTATCGACCTATGACACATTCATGTAACGATATTGGACGTGCAAGTTATAGTAAGAAGCGTATGCAATAGTGCATGTTGGAGTTGACAAAGAAGAAACAAAAGAAAGAAAAAAAGTGAGTGCTCGGATATATATGTGGAAGACCGAGAGCACACCAACATTTTCAAGAGAGAATTGCGAGCAAAGGGTGAGATCAAGGGGGTATATTGGTTAGTTAGGGCCCGTTTGGTAACGTGCCAAACAGTGAAAATTTATATTTTTTTATTCCTAGAAATAGTTTGAGAACAGAAATGCGTTTGGTAAACCTTTTGTTCCTAGACACATTTTTGCAAAAATTTGTGCCCAGAAACAGTTTTTGAAGAGAAACAAGAAGTAAAAAAAAGTTGCTTTTTGTTTCTCGACACAATTTTGAGAATCAGTTTTTTTCTTCTTTTTCTTTTTTTTTGTGCTCTTCTTGTTTTTTTCTTTTTGCGAAAACTATTACGAACTTTATGATATTACGAATTGTCCCCCCCTATCATAAAGTTCGGGGGCTATTGCGAAGAGACCAGGTAGCTTAATTATCGCTAAGGTCACGAATGTTTGGGCCTGTGCGAATGACTCTCAGTGGGCCTTAAGGTCCAAGCGACGCCTGCTTTTGCTGCTGCTGCTTCTTCTTCTTCACCGTTCGCTTTTCTTCTGCAGCAATCCACTGGGAAGTCTCTCTCTCTCTCTCTCTTCTCTCTCTCTCTTTCTCTGCGTGCGCGAAGCTCCACCGCCGTTCGGGAGCTCGGCCTGATCGGTTTCGCCGGAACAGCTCTGCGAGGGGATTCCGGCGGCGCGAATCGGCAGCGGATGGCGACGGCTATGGTGGAAGACTCCAACTTCGAGGATGACCAGCTGGCTTCCATGACTACCGAGGACATCGTCAGGGCCTCCCGCCTCCTCGACAACGAGATTCGCATCCTCAAGGTCTCTCTCCCTATCTCTCCCTCTCTCTCTCTCTGGCACTCTCTGCGTGTGCGGACGTCGATGGATTCGATTGGATTGCTAGGGCTTGTGGCGCGAGCTTTGCTTGTTTTGTTGGGTCTTCGGTAATTCGGTTTGTGCGCGAGGGGGTTTGTTTTCGAATCTGATGATTTTAGTCCGCGCATCGGTGGGGGTTTTGATGGGATATTTGGTTTTTTTTTTTTGGTATGTGGTGACAGGAGGAGCTGCAGAGGACGAATCTGGAGCTGGAGTCGTATAAGGAGAAGATAAAGGAGAACCAGGAGAAGATTAAGCTCAACAAGCAACTCCCTTACCTGGTCGGCAATATCGTGGAGGTAACTTCTCGGAATGGGTTCGACTGTAAAACGGGTCTGATTGAAGGGCTCTTGTTGTGCTCGTGGTTTGGGGGCTGTCCCTGACAAATCTCTGTTGAAAATTCGGGGTGTGGCAAGTTACATCACGCACGATGTCTTTGTAATTTGGGCTGACTGAGGTTTTTTCTCCCAGAGTATTCAGCTGTAGTGTGTTTTCTTGGCTGATGAGTGATGATAATGTGTTCCTCGAATAATATGCCCGTTGGCTCCCTTCTTGCTTTGAGTTATCCTCTGATTGGAATTTATTGTGCTTAAAGATTCTTGAGATGAACCCTGAGGATGAGGCTGAGGAAGATGGTGCCAATATTGATCTGGACTCGCAAAGGAAGGGCAAGTGTGTTGTCCTGAAGACATCGACACGGCAGGTATGGCTTTGGCGAAGAACACAAAGTCGTGTTGGGTTCACTTGCGGCACCAGTAGTTTAACTGTTTGTCTAAATTAGATATCAGACCGTGTTTGCAGCATGCGATCTATGTTTCCCCTTTTTGGACTATATTTGTCTCATCGAGGACATCTGGGGACATTGGAATAATACAGAGAAGATATGTGGACATTTATCGAGCTATTTTCTGGTTCTTGTTGCTATAAGTGTCAGAGGTGCATTATATTTGACCTATATGCGGGCAAGGTCATGCAATTGAGATCAATTTGTTGATGGGTTTAGCTGTGTAATTTACATGTATTTAAACAGTGGGTGGAGAAGAACTGTATTTGTTGAATTTGCTGTTAATATTTTTGATGTAGATGCTTCATATGCTAGTGCCTTTTCTTTTAGTACAAGAGCTTTGAAGCTCTCACGATTGGCAAGCGGGGGGGATTCTCGTGCAATCAGTTCTCTTATCTGAGGGCGGTGTAGTTGTAGGTTTGCTTGCTACAAGACATATATCATAGCTTTGGAATTATTTAAAGAGCATTTATCATTCTCAAGGACTCGAGGGCACTTAAATTTCAGTAGTCTAGAAAACAAAAAGACGCTTCATATTTTTATCTACAATGCAGACAATCTTTCTTCCTGTAGTCGGCCTTGTTGACCCAGACAAGTTAAAACCTGGTGATTTAGTTGGTGTAAACAAAGACAGTTATCTGATCTTGGATACTCTACCATCTGAGTATGATTCCCGTGTGAAAGCTATGGAGGTGGATGAAAAACCAACAGAAGATTACAGTGACATTGGAGGACTAGAGAAACAGGTACATTGCTAGACTTTTGATCAACCCTGCAAGCACTACGTAAGGAGACAATTAAGTGACAATGTTGTTGTTTACACAGATCCAAGAACTAGTGGAGGCTATTGTTCTGCCAATGACACATAAAGAACGATTTCAGAAGTTGGGGGTCCGTCCTCCTAAGGGAGTACTGTTATATGGACCTCCTGGGACTGGGAAAACTTTAATGGCACGTGCTTGTGCAGCGCAGACTAATGCCACTTTTTTGAAGCTAGCTGGCCCTCAGCTTGTCCAGGTATATGTGTACTTTTATGTTATTGGGTTGGTGCTAACCATTGATTGACGGATGTTCACCCGGGAAGATGCTGCCCTGTGCTTCCACTGCAAATTGTCGTTATTGCGGAATAGCTGTTTTCTTTCTTGATATTGTGTCTGATTATTCAATCTGGTAGAAGTACTATATAGTTAGTCTTCCTAGATATTAGGTTCTATGACTTTAAAGTGCACCGCAGTTATTGAATTATACTTAGTTGGAAGCCATATACTTATTAGACTCCACATCCGTGCAGATGTTTATTGGAGATGGAGCAAAACTTGTGCGTGATGCTTTCCAGCTTGCAAAAGAGAAATCTCCCTGCATTATCTTCATTGATGAAATTGACGCTATTGGCACAAAACGTTTTGATAGGTATGCTAGTTAGTTTCATTAGCTTTATAAGTAAAGTGGATTATGAACTCCAACTAAACCATGGTTATGCTAATTATGAGTAAATAATGAAGAGAATGGGCATGGCTTGTGTCCTTGTAGTATGGATACATTTGAAATAAGAAGATAATCTGCAAAGTGAAATTACTATTCAGATGTTAAGAACTGTTAATAGTAATATAACCGTCGTTTGACCAATATATATATATAACCGTCGACTCTATTCATCATCCTGTAATTAGTTTGTAAAACTGTTGTTTGTTTCGAACAATATGTTTACAGCAGATTGTTCTCTTGGCATTTGCAGTGAAGTAAGTGGAGATAGAGAGGTCCAGCGCACAATGTTAGAGTTGCTCAATCAGCTTGATGGCTTTAGTAGTGATGATCGAATTAAGGTGTCGCTTTCTCTCTCTAAATGTTGATTTAACTCCATTCCCATGTACATAAATGGATATTGCCCATGGAGCACGTAGATATGTGGTATAAGTAATATCTACCAGTGAAATGACTATGGTCAACTTGAATTTTGGCTGATTAATCATTTTGTAGGTTATTGCTGCAACAAATCGAGCTGATATATTGGATCCTGCACTTATGCGTTCTGGTCGATTGGATCGTAAAATTGAGTTCCCTCATCCCACTGAAGAAGCCAGAGCTCGTATTTTACAGGTATATCTTAACATATGATAATTTTACGGCCCGACAGAAGTTTGCTAATGAATAAATAGTCCTTTTCTACTGAAAAGCGGAGTCTGAAGTAAATGCTGACAGAAGAGTTAATGCTGCACTTACTGCTGTAGAATTGATATTCTTCTACAGCTTGTTGGTAATTTATTAGAAGCTGATTTGTGTTGTGACTGTAGATTCATTCAAGGAAGATGAATGTTCACCCAGATGTTAATTTTGAAGAGCTAGCCAGATCAACGGATGATTTTAATGGGGCGCAGTTGAAAGCAGTTTGTGTGGAGGCGGGCATGCTTGCACTTCGCCGCGATGCTACAGAAGTAATTAATCTCTCTCCCTCCCTCTCCATTTATGGGACATGAGTTGTATGGTTAGGTTCCAGTGGCAAGTTTTTGATTTGCCGTTGGTATCCATCAGGTTACCCACGAGGACTTCAATGAAGGGATCATACAGGTCCAAGCAAAGAAGAAAGCAAGCCTGAATTACTATGCTTAGGGCCGCAGTAAACATGTCTGGATCTTTGCTGCTCGTGCTGTTTACTTTTTAGCGGATGAACGGAAATGAGGTCACCCATTTTCTCCTGCATAGTTGGTCCTCTTGTGGCACTCAACGAAGTAGATTATTCAACTTTAACTGGTGCGACGTTATTGAACATAGACATATGTGGATGAAGTGAACAGATGAACTTATTGAAGATTCTGTCCTCTCTAGCGGGACCAAGTTCTTGAGCAGTGTTGTGTAATTTCTGCTTCATCTTATGCAGGGGCCATTTGATAATGGACAAAGCTTCTCTTTTCAGTCGCGTGAGCGTTAGTATGCTATCAGAATGTTTGCTTGAATTTGTGTCTGGGATGTGTGGACTTCTTGCATGCTCTCTGTTTAGAATGGATCACCTGTTGAGGACTCAAGGTGCTTGTGATTAAAAAAGAATAGGAAAGGACTCTTGTCGATGCTAGTGCTCGTCTCAAGATAATTTTGTTCAGTGCACCGGGTTTATTTCGTGGGCTCGGCTCGGTCCAGGCAAGTAATTCCCTTAAGGCGAGATGCACGTACCCCATGAATTTCGCATAATGCAACCAGTGTACTTGTATTGATGTCGATACCTGTTCGCGCAATAGTGAAGATGTTGCAATTTGCAAAGGCCATTTACTAGCTTGCAAGAGTGATTCCATCATTTGCCATGAAACGAAAAAGGACATAAAAACTAAAACACCGTTGTCTCGACTCAACTTCAACTTTAGAGAGCATTATAGATCAGTACGAATTAAAATTCGATCATTTTTGGGCTGTTATCCAACAATTTTTTTTTGTGGAATAATATGTACCCTCATCTTTGATATTTATGCACATATTTTTCTTAGAAAAAAAATCATCCAACTCCATTTTGATTTGGCACGCGATGTAAAAAAAAAAACTGAGTTGTTTATGACTAGTAAAAGGGCATAGGGTGCGAGTGAATACCGTAGTCGGCACCGACCGTGAAAAATCAGGGTAATGACGTTATAAAGAGTGTAACCAGAAGATAACCATTTAGGCCCCGTTTGGTTCAGCATTTGGAATGTTCATTTGGGCTCTAAAGTCCCTTGACCAAATGCAAATGGTGTTTGACAATTTTTTTTACTCACTTTGGGGAGATGCAATTGCATTTGGAATGCTCCCCAAGAGACCTTTGGCTAATGCTCCACCGGAGGTACTTTGGGAAGTTGCATTTTTGGAATGCAACTTGCACTGTTCATGGACACTGTTGGTCTTCCCCAGACCGAGGTTCGATGGCCGGCGACCGCCGCCTGAGGGCTAGCCCGATCCTGGCAACCACCACCTGGGGGTCGCACGACCCCGGCGGCGGTTGCCGGGGTCGCGCGACCCAGGCGACGCTCGAGGTCTGATGACCCCAAGTGGCGGTGGCTGGGGTTGCGCGACCCCAGGCGGTGGTGGCCGGCGACCAGATCTGGCCGGCGGTGGTGGCCGCCGGTTTAGCTCCACCGGAGCTTTTTTTTTTTTAAAAAAAAATTAGCAAAAGTTCTTTAGCCTAAGTTGATTTTAAAAAATACTTACCAAACACTACTTGCATTTCGGAAAACCTCTTTAGCCTAAAGGTATTTGCATTCCCCCAAATGCATTCCTCCAAAGTCGAACCAAATGGACCCTTAATATGCTGAGTTGGACAATCGCGTGGGAAAATTTTGTCGCGTTGGTGATGGCCTATTAACAAATTTGGAAAGAATCTCGACAAAAAAATTCTCAAATATTGAACAATATTTCTTTGTTCCAAAAAAACCAACAAGAGGGAAATATACTTGATGCTTGCAAAAAAAACTTTAATACCTCCCTAACTACTTAAATGCAAAACTCGATTCTTTCGTAAGTGTTCTCGCGGAAAACATTTTCGCCAATTAGAGATACAACGAAAGTCAAATTAGTTAACCACGCATGTATTGACCTAATTTAATGAGATTTTAAAGAATTTTCGAACAAGTGAAAAAAATTTGAAAGTTGGCTAGCATTACAGAAAAAAATTGGAGTCGCGTAGAAAGAAAAATGCAACGACATAAAAAATTTTAATCAAACAAATTCAGTATACTTAAATTTTTTAATGAATTTCAGTTTTTGGTTAATCACAAGATGATCGTGATTTTGATTTTCGAGTTAACTTGAATTGCCATGATTCGAGTAGAAATTATGGACGCTTTAAGTGGTGTAAATTAGGTATCCAAGCTTTATTTTTAACAATCGTTTTCATTTAACAAAAATGATGGAAAACTTGCTGCAAATGTGAAAAATGTTTTACATTGGAGATGTACTTAACTTGTTATATTGTAATAAAAATGTTTAAACCGTTTTATTTCCTTATTTTTTTAATTTGATTTGTTTGTTTTTTTTTCTAAATTTAAATAATTCCCACTTGGTGGGACCCACTATTTTCAAAGGAAACCGGACAAAGGCAGCACCGGTGCTCCTCCTTTTCCGGCGAAAAATTAACCATTGTGGGGTCTCCTCTCTCTCTCAGCAACCGTGCCACCACTGCCATGAGCACCACCACCTCCGCCGGACTCTGGCCACACCGCCGGCACCATCATTGCTCGTTTGAAATTGCTCACGACCCCGGACTAGCTCTCTCTCTCTCTCCCCCCTCTTTCTTTCTCTACGCACAGACCTCAAAGCTGAGCACGGGGCCCTAAACATGGTGGTGTGGGGAACTTCCATTGGAGGTCGGCTAGAGCGAGCGATAAGTCAAAGGTGGTGTTACAATTGAGCTAGGGAAGCGATGAAGCAGTAGTGGTGGGTTTTGGCAGCAGCAGCAGTCGGCCTCCAATGGAGGTTGGAGGAAAAAACCAGGCGCATGGCCGCTCAGGTGGCATAGAGTGCGGGTGCATCGACAGCGCCACCAGGTGTGGCCAACGGCGACATAAAGGTCGAGCGACCGTGGAGAATATGGAGATGGTGTATCACAAGCTGGCAAGCTGCAAGCATGAAAGAAGTGTAAGAATTTCATAATGTAGGTTTCATTAATTAAAATTAACTGAATTAGTTTGGTCTAATAAAGGTAAGATATATGGGTTTTTAATAAGTCTAATATGGGGCTAGCTGGTGTGGGCAGAGTACGGCCCGGCCCGTAATGAGAGGGCCTGTGGTTGAAAACTCTATAAATAGCGCTCAAGTCCTTCTCTTAACCTGATGATGCACAATCTGACTCACATACAGATCTAAAGAGAACTTTCTTCTTGTGAGTGGCAATCTCATTAGGCCAGTATTCTAACGAAGGACATAGGGGAGAAGCGCTTGAGTTTGTGTCCGGAAACCATCGCAAATTCCGCGACAAGTTAGATGGATTCCAAACTAGGTACGCGAATCAATAATCTCTCCATTAAAGTGTTTTGATTTCTGATTATGGTGATCCTGGGTATGCCATTTTCGTGGCCAACATGTAGTATCAGAGCCTGCCATAGATTAGAACTGAAATATGTGGATTATGATCGTTTTCGTTATGTCCAAGAGGTTTTTACCCATTTTCAAAATTTTTTGTCGGTTGAATGTAAAATTTTATTACATATTCGGAATCTACTCATTGAGACGAGAAGATTGATGGGTGGCACATCACCGAACGAGGCCGCACGCGCCAACACCCGCCGTGGGTGCGGCGGCGCGTGACAACCACGCGCGGCCGTGTTGAACCGGTACGTTTTCGGCGAGTAACCATCGAATGACGTCAGCAAGAGTGCGGATTTGGTTGACCCAGATCCTAACCCGACTCGATCGTTGACCCGACCCGGATCCTGACCCAACCCGAATTTCGACCGGACCCGATCGGTCAACCGGTCAGATCGGTTCTTTGACTGTTGACCGATTGGACCGGTCAACCGGTCGAACCAACTGTTTAGACTGGTTTGACCAGCTTAACACGTGCGCACACGCCGCGCTTTCCGGCGGCGCATAAGGGCGGGTCCGACGTCCATTTGGGACGTTCTTGATACCGATGCGCTCGTATCGAGATTCTCTACATTGTGGTGTATTTATTTTACATGTTTGAAGTTTTTACAGATGTGAAAATACGTATAGAACCCTATATACACGTATTTTTAGGGTATTTTTTTGCGTATTTTCTTGTATTTCTCTATGGTTTCGGAAATGCATATGGTAGCTCACATGTATATCACCACATAAGGACTATGTAGAGTGTAATTCATTGCCTATCAATGAATGGAACGATATAATTAGCATGACATGTAATTTCAAAGACATATGCCCCTGTCTTTATGTCTAGCATTACATGTATTTAGTGAATGTGATACATAAAGCTCTTATCCTTGGTATGAGAGATTTTCAAAGATTCAGTTGGGTAGTGACTGCCAAAGCGGCACACTTAACTGGATTTGAGAAATATCGATATCATATTATGGTGGGATGTCTCCTATTCTATTGCGTGATCATATTCCCAAAGGAGGTAATCTTGTATTGGTTCGTGAAGAGGTACATGTATAGCATGTGCTTGAGAAATGACCGATCTTAGTGGTTTATACACCCAAAGGTGGTGATTTCACGAAAGATTAGAATATGTTCTCATGGCCGCTGTCATGTGGAGAGTGTACAACTGCATGTTATATTTTCTGTCCAAAGGTGATTATGTGATAATATATGTAACTTTCTGGATAAGTACTCACATGATACTGATTGTATTGTTTGTTTGTTTTTCAGTCACCTTTTCTGTAAACGGCAATTTCATTTCCATTGAGGTCCTTACTGGGTTGAACTTTAAGAAATGGAAAGAGGATTTTCTATTTAGAATGGAGTTGGCGGATGTTCACATTACTCTTACAAAGGATAAGCCGACAGATATCACAGCCACTAGTACTGAAGTTGAGAGAACGGACTATGCTGCCTGAGAAAAGAGCAATCAGATTTGCTTATTGATAATGAAGAAATCCATTCAAGAACACTTGAAAAGTGGTTTACCAGCTGACTGTACTGCTAAGGAAATGATGGCAGCCTTAAAGGCTAGAAACCGTATTTCATTTAATGCTGAGGTTGGTACACTTCTTCAAAAGCTCTTCAATATGAAGTATGATGGTACTGCTGGGGTTAGAGATTATGTCCTTAGGATAGTAGACCTAAAGACAAAGCTTCAAGCTCTTAATCTTTATATTCCTGATGTTTGTATTGTGCATCAAGCCCTGAACACCTTTCCACTTGATTTTGGGATTATAAAGATAAATTACAATTCCCAAGATGAGACTTGGTCAGTTAATGACTTGATAGCAAGGGTGATGATAGAGGAAGAGAAACTTAATAAAGAAAAAGGGCACAAGACACTACCGGTCAATCTGATTATATGAGTCCAAAGAAAACATCCTTCAAAAGGAATGGTGACCGCTGCTTCTTTTGTAAGAGGAAAGGTCACATAAGAAAGGACTGTGAAAAATTCAAAACTTGGTTGTCCAAACGTGAGCCTACAAATAATGATTCTTTGGCACTTGTTTGTGAATCTAACCTATCAGAAGCACCATCTAGTTCTTGATGGCTTGATAGCGGTGCAACTAATCATGTTGCGTTTACTATATAGGGATTTATAAACCGGAGGAAGTCAAATCAGGATGAGTCAAGACTCACTGTAGGAAATAACGAGAAAGCCGATGTTGTGTTTGTGGGAGATGTTATATTGATTCTAGACTCTGGTTTTAGATTAATATTGAAAGACAGTTTTTATGTACCTTCTTTTAGACGGAACTTAGTTTCCGTATCATATTTGGACATATGTGGCTACTCTTTTGAAATCAAGAACAATGTTATTTCTTTGTTTCTTAATTCAAATAAAGTTGGGTGCTGTAATATGTCTAACGGATTGTACAGATTGTGTTTGTCTCTCAATGACATATACGTAGCTTATATGGCTAAAAATGTTTTTTCCAAGAGAGCACTACCTAAGGAACAGTCTTATGCATTGTGGCATAAATGACTTGATCATATCTCTAAGGATAGAGTAGAAAGGCTGATAAAGACTAACATCCTGCCTGCTCTTAAAGATGACCTAGAGACATGCGTAGATTGTTATAAAGGTAAAATGACCAAGATAAGAAAGAAAACTGCAGTTCGAAGTTCTGACCTGTTGGAGGTCATTCACACTGACATAAGTGGACCCTATACGGTAACCTTGTATAGAAATTTTTATTTCATCACATTTATTGATGACTATTCTCGATATAGTTATCTGTATTTGATTAAAGAAAAGTCTGAGTCTCTTGACAAATTCAAGATTTTTCGGACTGAAGTTGAGAAACAGTTGGGAATGGTCATAAATGTTGCTAGATCTGACCGAGGTGGAGAGTATTATGGCAAGCATGATGATACCAAACAGCTTAAGGGGCTATTTGCCAGATACTTAGAGGATTCTAGGATAGTAGCTTAGTTTACTATGCTTGGGAGTCCTGAGTAAAATGGTGTAGCCGAAAGGCGCAATCGCACCCTTATGGAAATGGTGAGGAGTATGATTAGTAGGACAAATTTACCTGGTTTTCTATGGGGTGAAGCTTTGAAAATAGTTTTGTACATTCTAAATCGTGTACGTACTAAATCTGTTCCATCGACTCCTTTTGAGTTATAGACTGGACGTAAGCCTAACTTAAACCATCTTAAGGTTTGGGGATGTCCTGCAGAAGTGAAGTTATATAATCTAACATTAAGTAAGTTAGACTCCAGAACCATTCGATGTTACTTTGTATCTTACTTGGAACATTTGAAGGATTATCGATTCTATAATCCCAATAGAGGCACAAGAATTGTGGAATCACAGATAGTGAAGTTTCTAGAGTTTGATGTGGCTGAAGAAAGTAGCTGCTTACAGACTATTGAAGATAATAGTACCGTGGGTAATGTTGTATCTTTATCTCCTCCCATATAGATAATTGTGAAGGCTTCCACATGACAGACTGAACCTGGAGGCTTAGAATTCTGTTGTCAAGACAGCTCCTAATGAAGTTCCTCAAGGCTCTCAGGTGCAGGATGAGGCCGTTGTTACTCCAGTAAAGAGATCCATTAGGGAGAGACGATCAGCTATATCACTGGACTATTTAGTCTATATAGGAGAGTAAGACTACGATATTAGTTCTGTGGCTGATCCAGTGACTTATGCGGAAGTTGTTTCTTGTTCTCAGTCGGAAGTGTGGTTGGATGCAATGAAAGATGAAATATAGTCTATGAAGCATAATGGAGTTTGGGAACTTGTTGAATTACCTGAAGGTCATAGACTCATTGGCTGCAAATGGGTGTATAAGACTAAAAGGGACTCCAAAGGAAAGATTGAGAAGTTTAAAGCCAGACTAGTAGCCAAGGGTTTCGCTCGAAGAGAAGGAGTAGATTATGAAGTAACTTTTTCTCCAGTCTCTTCTAAATATTCTTTCAGAGTGATCATGGCATTGGTAGCTCATTTTGATATGGAGTTACACCAGATGGATGTTAAAACTGCCTTTCTCAATAGAGACCTTAATGAAGAAGTCTATATAATGCAACCCGAAGGCTTTGCGGCAGATGATTCAGGTACGCTTGTATGTAGACTGAAAAAGTCTATTTATGGTCTCAAGCAAGCTTCTAGACAATGGTACTTGAAGTTTCATAATGTTGTCGCTTCATTTGGTTTTGTTAAGAACAAAGTAAATCAGTGTATATACTGCAAGGTTAGTGGGAGGAAATTCATTTTCCTTATACTCTATGTGGATGATATTCTGCTTGCAAGCAGTGACTTTGGTTTACTGCATGAGACAAAGCGGATGTTGTCAAAGAACTTTGATACGAAGGGCCTTGGTGAGGCGTCTTTTGTCCTTGGCATTGAGATTCATAGGAATCGTTCTCGTCGACTATTGGGTTTATCTCATAGGGCATATGTTGATCGTATCTTAAAAAGATTCAACATGCAGCAATGCAAGCCAGGAATTGCTTTTGTCATTAAGGGT
The DNA here is from genome assembly GCA_031216405.1 of Syzygium malaccense. Taxonomy (NCBI): domain Eukaryota; kingdom Viridiplantae; phylum Streptophyta; class Magnoliopsida; order Myrtales; family Myrtaceae; genus Syzygium; species Syzygium malaccense. The sequence goes on from CM062260.1 coordinate 21,404,404, forward strand.
GATAAGTTGAGTTTGTCACAATATCCTCATTCAGATTTTGAGAAAGCCCAAATTAAGAATGTACCTTATGCTAGTGCACTTGAAAGTATTATGTATGCTCAAGTATGTACTAAACCAGATATTGCTTTTGCAACAGGACTTCTAGACAGATATTAATCAAATCTAGGACACAATCATTAGGTTGCTGCCAAAAAGGTTTTGAGGTACTTAAAGAGGACAAAAGACTATATGTTGATTTACAAACATGTTCAGGACCTACAGCTAGTCGGGTATTCGGATTCGGACTTTGCTAGCTGTTAGGATAAAAAGAAGTCGACAATGGGTTACATCTTTAAGTTAGCAGGAGGTGCAGTATCATGGAAAAGTGAGAAACAGAAATTAATGACATCCTCTACCATGCAAGCGGAGTTTGTAGCATGCTTTTCGACCGCTACTCAGGCAATTTGGCTCCGGAACCTCATTAAGGAGTTCACTATATTTGATTTTGTGAATAGGCCCATACAGTTATATTGTGACAATAACTTTATAGTGTTGTTGGTTAACAACAATAGAGGTCTCAAGGGGTCAAGCATATGGAGGTCAAGTACCTGACTATAAAAGAAAAAGTTCAGACTGGTGACATTACAGTAGAGCACATTTCAACAGATGATATGATTGTAGATCCGCTAACTAAAGGCCTTCGGCCTTGTATATTTGATCGACATTTCATGAACATGGGCTTAGGAGTATCATGGGATACCGTTAATTAGTGGGAGTTGTTTAGTTTTATGTTGCTCTTATAAAGTTTGTATATGATTTTGTTACATTTTGTAATATTTGAATATGTATCAACTCTTTGGCATTCAATGAGGTATTTGTGAATATAGATTTATCAAGTTGAGTACACATGTTTGATGAAAATCTCGAGGCATTGTGTAAACCTTGAGTACAGGCTATGAGGCATTCTTGGTATTAGCCTTAACGATATGTCTTGTTATACATAAAGTACAGTTAACTATCAAGGTAAGACATATGCAGGTTCGTTGGAACCATGAAGGATATTTTCTCGTGACACACTAGGTTTTGTGACACTTAAGGAGAGAGAATTTGGACTAACAAAATGGATAACACATGAATTATCACTCATTATGAGCTATTGTCCATTTGACACACTACCATATTGAATCTATATCAGTAAATTTGAAAGCACTCGTGACCATGAAAGGCTCTGCTTGAGTACATGCAGTTACCGCTATGATTCGGTGTTCGAGACTTTATGGGATCGGATTGACTATTAAGAATAATCTTTAGACAAATATAAGAGTGCGCACACAGTTCTGTTTCAATTAATATCGCCCAAGTGGGAGAATGTAAGAATTTCTTAATGTGGGCTTCATTAATTGAAATTAACTGAATTAGTTTGGTTTAATAACGATAAGATATATGGGTTCTTAATAAGTCTAATATAGGGCTGGCTGGTGTGAGCTGAGTACGGCCCGGCCCGGAATGAGAGGTCTCGTGATTGAAAACTCTATAAATAGTGCTCAAGTCCCTCCCCTAACTTGATGATGCACAATCTGACTCACATACAGATCTAGAGAGAACTTTCTTCTCGTGAGTGGCAATCTCATTAGGCTAGTATTCTAGCGAAGGGTATATAGGAGAAGCACTTGAGTTCGTGTTCGGAAACCGTCGCAAATTTCACGTCAAGTTTGATGGATTCCAAACCAGGTATGCAAATTGATAATTTCTCCATTAACATGTTTCGATTTCTGATTATGGTGATCATGGGCGTGCCATTTTCGTGGCCAACAAGAAGAGGAGAAAAGAAGAAGATGAAGAGAAGAGACGAAAGACAAAATATTACTTAACTATTTTAATTTGAATTGGCAATCCTAATCAACATTTTTGTACAAGTTCTAACAGTTCATTTAACGGATAAAAAAAAGTTACGATACGTAAAATGGCCACCTTGAGTTTTATTAATGCAAATAGATAAGCGGAGTTTTGATAAGAGTTTGAAATAACAAATCCAACGAAAATACAAAATCACGACCGGGGTCTCACAAGAATTATTTCCTTGTAACATTGTCTGAAAGCTCATATTGAGTAAGAAATTGAATGAACGCAAAAGGGTTACTGTGAAGAGGTTCTATGAGGTCTGCCACTTCTATTTTTAAGATTCTAAGGTGATTTCATGAGTTTATAAGGAAGGTTCCAAGTAGCTACCTGGTAGGTTTCAGAGTAAGGCATGTACATTGCCTATCCTAGATTCACAATACTCTAATTATATGTGATATTAGTATTGCATATATCGGCTTTTTTTTTGTTTTGGGTAAGGTAAGAGGATTATATACTTTTCAATTCACAAGATACAGCAGAAAAACCGAACACAAAAACCTTGTACCTAACGTAATACAGGTGTTGCGATAGGTGCAAAGGTGTAGCGGCTGACTAAAGCTAGCAGGCGCTACAAGCAGCAGGGGCCCGAGTGTTAAGAAGAACGAGCTGAACCTCTAACAAGCGGACGAAAGAGCCACAAAGGAACAACAACTACAGAACATGAAGAAAAATAGATGTCGCGATGTCCCAGCTGGCCTGGATTCTTCTATTGCGCGGAGTATCTGCAGTAGGCTTGAGAGAAAGAGCCTTATCTCGAATAGCTTTGACAAGATGGTTCCGCATCGCAGGTAGGAAAATGGTCCCATTTCTAAATAGGAAGTTATTATGCTCTATCCAAATGAGGTGGCATAGAGCTCCCAGTGCAAACTGAGCAAGACGGTGATGGAAGCTGTTGCCGGCAATGGATGTGGATGCCCAACGGAGAAGATGTTGCCAAGACCCGTTGTGCCAGGGGAGATTAAATTTGGCGGCCCAAAATGACGCCAAAGAGCCCGTATAAGTGTAACCAAAGAACAGGTGATCAACGGAGTCTGGCCTACCTTGGTAGTAAGCACAAAGTCCTTCAGAGATTCTATGGTAGGAAAGGAGGAGGGCCTGGGTCGGAAGCCTGCTGAGGGTCATCAGCCATAGCAAAAAGCTATGTCTCGGGGCATAACTGCAGTCCCAAATGAATGAATCCTAGAAAATAAGGTGTCCCTTTTTCTGAGTTAATTCCTAGGCCGAGGAAATAGAGAACGCTCCGGAAGGATGACCTTGCCAAATAAGTTGGTCCGGCGACTCCATCACCAGCTGGGGGGTATGTTCAGTCCAAGAATTAAAGGATTGTATCACGTTAGACAGGTGCCATTCGGAGGATAGGAAATCCCTAACCGAGGCCGTTCTTGCAATGCCAGAGTAGAATATGTCTCTATTAGAGAACAATTTATAGAGTGGGCCTTTATCATGCCAGAAGTCGAACCAGAAAGAAGTGGCAGATCCATTGCCAATTCTCCATTTGAACCGCTGCTGAAATTCCAAATGGAGATCTAAGATTTTCTTCCAGGCCCAGGATCACACCGTAGGTTTAGGGGCGACCCAAAAGTTCTTCGTTTTGAGAAAATTGGAATGAATCTATTTGCACCATAAAGATTCCTTGTCCGTGAAAAGGACCCAGATGTGCTTAAGCATAGCTGCACGGTTACAGTCAATAAGTCTACGAATACCGAGTCCACCTTCGGACCTAGGTAGGCAAACATCAGTCCAAGAGACTTTGGCACCCCCCATTCCCAAGTCTGGACACTTCCATAGGAACTGTCTAAGGATCAATTTGATTCTTACAAGGACAGAACGTGTAAGACAGAAAATAAAAGCCGAGTAGACTTGAACAGAATAGAGAACAGATTTTATAAGTTGAAGACGTCCTGCAAACGAAAGGAATCTCTGGGTCCAAGAGCGAGCACTAGTCATGATAGCATTGACTAACGAGTTATAGTCATTCTTACCCAATCTGGAGGCAGAAATAGGGACTCCAAGGTAACGGAAAGGAAGTGTACTTTTGATTAAGCCAAATGAGTGTAAAATACGGTTCCTGAGAGAAGTACAGCCACCCGAGAAGAATATCTCGCTTTTGTTGACATTTGGCTTAAGTCCCGACCACCGGGAGAAAAGATCCAGGCCACTCTTAAGAAGGGCAGTTGAAGTGTCGTTTGCCTCCGAGAATAACAGAACATCATCAGCAAAAAACAAATGGGTGAGAGAGATGTGGACTTACACCGCCAGAAAAACTTGAAACCCGGGAGACGAGATTGAGTGACCAGAATTCCGGTGAAAACTTCCATGATCAAAGTAAAGAGGTAAGGAGACATTGGGTCCCCTTGACGTAATCCTTTGCCGCTAGGAAAGAAACCGTGGAGAGCTCCATTAATTGCAATTGAGAATTTCGGGGTCGTCACACACTGCATAATAAGCTCAATAGTCATACAGGGGAACCCAAAGGCTTGCAAGGTCCGTTGGAGGAAAATCCAGTCAACGGTGTCATATGCCTTTTGAAAATCAACTTTAATGGTGCATTTTGGTAGGTACGAGTCATAATGAAATCCCGCGAAAAGTTCTTGTGCAAGAAGAATGTTATCCCCAATTCGCCGCTTCTTGACAAAAGCGTTCTGAGTGGGGCTGATAATGGCAGGCAGCACTACAGCAATTCTATTGGCCAATATCTTGGTAATACATTTGTAAACCGTGTTACAACAGGCAATCGGTCGGAATTCATTCATCGATGAGGTGTTGGGGACCTTGGGCACCAAGGTGAGAATGGTAGCATTGGTTTCCTTGAGCAAGGAGCCGGATTGGAAAAAGTCCTTGATAGCCAAAGTGACTGAAGGTCCAATAATATCCCAAGACAATAAAAAGAAGTCCACATTGAAGCCATCAGGTCCGGGGGCTTTACCTTTCGGAAGAGAGAAAAAAGCATCCCGGATTTCAAGGTCAGTCACCTAGCAGGACAGAAGTTGGGTATGATTCTCGTTGAGGGGGTGTTGGATCACTGCTTGAATGTCTCGACTTGCTGGCTGAGGGGCAGACGTGTCGGAGGCAAGCAGGTTCTTATAGTGTGTGACAATATGGTCACGGACTAGAGTTGGGTCAGAAAGGATAGATCCAGCGCCATCGGAAATCAAGATTATTCGATTGCGGAGATGCCTTTGATTGACAAAATGATGAAAATACTTAGTATTGCGGCCCCCTTCCTTCAGCCATCTGATTCTAGATTTCTACTTGAAGAACAATTCCTCCTGAATACGGAGTTCAGAGAAGACTCGGAGATGGTCCTTCTCCTGGTTAGCCAATGACTGGTTCAAAGGGTCACTAGCAAGGGCATCTTGAGTAAAAGTTAGTTCTGCTCTTGCCTGGGCAGTGCGGGCAGAGATGTCAGAGAAAGATTCCCTATTGAGAAGTTTGAGGCGACCTTTGAGGAGCTTCAACTTATGACATAAAATGAACATGGGAGTGCCAGAAACATAAAAGTCCCAAGTTTCCGCCACCATACTAAAAAAGGAGGGATGTCGCATCCAGCAGTTAAAGAATTTGAAAGGCTTTCTGAGGACTAGGGGAGATTCAATTCTTATAACCATCAGAGAGTGATCAGAAATTCCTGGGGCTAAGAAGGTAGCCTCCGAGAAAGAAAAAGTTCTGGTCCAGTGTTCATTAATGAGCACCCTGTCTATCTTCCTCTGTTTCCGCCGAGTACCTGAGGAAGTAGACCACGTGAATCTGTGGCCAACATATCGAAGGTCATCAAGACCAGCTTGATCTAGGCAATTAGCGAGCTCGTTGAATGTAGGAATCCAAGAGTTGGAGCTACCAATTCTATATGAGTGGTCTCTGATGGCATTAAAATCTCCAGCAATCACCCAAGGCTCTTCAGCAAATTGCTGGCTCAACCGGATGAGATCTGCCTAAAGAGTCCGACGAGTGATAAAAGTATGTCTGCCATAAATCACCAAAAGGTGACAAGCCTTGCAAGAAGCCAAAAGATTTACACGGCCATGGATAGCCTGCTCGAATACAGATAGAACAACAAAATCAACATCCTGGGGGTTCCAGCCTACCCATATTCTGCCTCGGGGAGAGTAGCTATAGTTAGAGGACCATAACCATCCCGGCAATAATCCAGCAGAAATATTGTCAAAAAGAGTCGGGCTGACCTTAGTCTCCATAATACCAACGCACGAGAGGTTGTTAGATCTAACAAAAGATCTAATCTCAGCCTGCTTGAGGGGGTGCATAAGTCCTCTAATATTTCATATGCCAAAAAACATAAAAAAAGAAGTTGAACACTTTACCTTCTTTTCAAACCCCCCCTTTCTGGATTTCGAGGGAGGCTTCTTAGCCGTTCCAGAGGTGTTAACTGGAGAAGGTAGGGGTTGCACTGGAGCAAGAAGGGGAGGGTCTATGCTCTTGGCAGGAGACACTTGGTAGATCTCAAGGATGGGTCTCGACCTCAAAGATGGTGGAGCAGGAGAGGGGGAATCACCATCACTGCCAATGTCATTGGCTTTGCCATTTAGAGAGTCATCCGAGTCGGACATATCCTCAGACAAAGTAGGAGAAGCCAATTCAGGGACAGGGGGGTCTGTCTAGACGAAGAGGCTATCATAGGTTTAAGGGTAGGAGGAGACGGCTCTAGGACTAGGGAGTTTGCTAGAGCAGGACCTGAAGGATGAGATACTACACGTTTCCGGGTCACCTTCTCTCGAACTCCTTCACCTGAGAGGGGTACATCAGGATTAGTAGCTACTGGAGGGGAATGCTGCAACGCCACAGCCGTAGCAACGGCAGGAGGGGAGCATTTGTGGCCAAAAGTACCGCAGATCGGGCACGAAATAGGACGCTACTCATATTCAATCTTAATGGGCCAGAGTTCTTCATTCAGCAGAACATCCACTGAATCAGGCAGTGTTTGGGTGGCCTTAACTTCAATACAGACTCTGGCAAATGAGATTATTCTCATCCGCTCTATTTGAACGTCGACATAAAGGGGCTTACCAATCGCATTGCCACCGCGCTAATGCCTGTAGCAGACCACAGAGCATATAGAATGTTCCGTAGTTTAGCCCACACAGACTGTAAGAGTCTTACTAATAAGATCTTTAAGAAAATTGAAAATTGGAGCATGAAGCATATCAGTATGCAGGGCGTCTACAGTTAGCCAAATCAGTCCTCATCTCCCTATGCACCTATTGGATGCAAATGTTCCTACTTCCAAAGCACACTATATACGGGGTTGAGAAGAGGATTAGACAATTCTTATGGGCTAGTAATTCAGCAAACCATGGCTCACACAAGGTTGCATGGCAAGTAGTATGCTCACCTAAAAGGGAAGAAGGATTAGGATTGCCTAATTTGAACTTATGGAACAAAGTATTGCTAGGTCGCATGTTGTGGAATCTTATCAATCTTCCATCCTCTTCCCTTTGGAATACTTGGGTTCACAACACCAAATGCAGAGGAACCCCAATTATGCAGCTCGACATCATGGGCAGTATGGCTCGGAGCTGGAGATGTCTCCTCAAACTGCGACCTGTTCTAACATCGATTATACCGAGCCCAAAATACTGTTGCTAAGATATATATGATGAACTTAGACATGTGAGACCAACTGTAGAGTGGTATAATCTAATTTGGATTAGCAGTATTAGCAAACACAATTTTATTGGTTAGCTAATTTGCAGAGATAGACTACCTACAGCAAGAATCGTCGCACAATGGATACCTTCAGTTGATATTCAGTGTAATTTCTGTAGGGCTGGTATTGAAGACAAAACACATTTATTCTTCGAGTGTGAATGGACAAACAACATATGGCATTGTATCCTAGCACAACATGGGATCGGGCGCCTTTTAGGAGGATGGAATAAAGAACTTCAATGGATGATTAGGGCAACAAAAGGTAAAGACTTGGCAGCAAGACTGCTCAGGTTGTTCTTTCTAGCAACCATATATTGCATTTGGATGGAGCGCAATAGCAGACAGTTTCAAAACAAATCAACTGAGTTTCATATTTTTTTGGCTAAGGTTCATAAAAATGTCAAAGGTAGAGCTTCGCTCTACCAAAAAATTAGACCTTCCCAAACAAATATTGTTTTAGCTACTATATGAAGACTTCCTACCTCCATCTTTTTGTAATATTGGGGGATGCCCCTAAGCTGCTGCACTTTATTTGGTTTATAATACTTATATTCACACAAAAAAAATTGAGAATAAATTGGAGATAAATTAAGTCAATATGATGTAAGGTGTTTTTGCATAGATTGAGGACTTTGTCCCTTGTTATTACACAAGATCATGATCCTAGTGATTAAAGTGATAACTTGATGATATTAGTTCACTCGTTAGGGCCTCACCATTTCATATTTTCGACTCAAGTAGACGTGGAGACATTCATGACCTATTGCATACGTATCCATTGCTTACCACTCTTGATTTCTGTCAACTTTTTGCGCATGCACATATCTTAATTCCTCAAAATCAAGGACAGAATCTGCATTAATGAAGGAGAAGAGTCTGCACAAAAGGTAATAAGGTCAACTGAGAAGACTCAGCTCCTTCATCGTGGCATTGCCTTTTGTGACATCTAAGCCCCGATTATACGGCTTGTGCACAACGTAGTTGATCGCCAGACATTTGGAAGCGGGTTGGCATCTAGCAATGACGTCTTCTTTCCACCATAAAGAGGAAGCACAACAGAACACACACACACACACACACACACACACACACCACACATTAACATCCAGGTTACAAAATCAAACAGAAATAAGCTAGAGAAGCAGAAGAAAACCTAGGCTTAACATGGAGGAGGTGGTGGTGCTGATAGTGGGAGCTGGCCCTTCAGGCCTTGCGGTCTCCAATTGCTTATCTCGCCTCTCGATTTCAAACATAGTTCTAGAGAGAGAAGACTGCTGCGCCTCACTGTGGAGGAAGAGATCGTACGATCGCTTGACCCTCCATCTTGCTAAGCAGTTCTGTTCACTGCCCTACATGCCCCATGCACCATCGTCCTCCACCTTCATGCCCAGGAAATCCTTCGTTGAGTACATTGATTCTTACATCTCGAGGTTCGGCATCGAGCCCTGGTACTGCCGCTCCGTCGAGGCAGGCTCATACGTCGAGAGCGAGAGGAAGTGGAGGGTCGAGGCCAGGAATACGTCGACCCAAGAGAAGGAGGTCTACATGGTGCAGTTCTTGGTCGTGGCCACGGGCGAGAACGGAGAGGGGTTCATCCCCGAGCTGCCCGGGTTGGACGGCTTCGACGGGAAGATCATCCACTCGAGCGAGTACAAATCCGGGAAAGATTACGAGAAGAAAGAAGTTTTAGTGGTGGGCTGTGGAAATTCAGGGATGGAGATTAGCTATGATCTATCAAACTTTGGCGCTCATACTTCCATTGTGATAAGGAACCCAGTATGACCACTTCTCCATTTACTCTTTTTGCTTCATTTATTCTCATTACTTGATCGCATTCATTTTTTTTTTTTGTAATTTTGACCCCGGAATGGGCATGCATGGCACGGACTTTGACCTAATTCAACAGTATTTTTCCCTTTTTAACATGCTCTTGCATACTATCGAAAGGCCTTCATAATGTTTCCTCTTGCATTTATTTAGGACAGTTAAGGCCCAGTAGCATCATGATCTTTTCATTTAAACCTTCCTAATGAGATTAAAGGCTACGTTCGTTTAACGGAAATAACTTTTAAAAAAGTATTTTTCGAATTTTCCGGCATTCGGCTCATAGAAAAAAATTAGTTAAGAAAAGCATTTTTCACCAATGTAGAAAACATCTTCAAAAGTGAGGAAAACATTTTCCATATCATTTTTCACCAAATTTTTACTTTTATTTTTCTTATTTTTTTCTTTTATTGAAACCAATTTTTAATTATTTTCTATTTTTTTCTTTTTCTATCTTTTATGTTTTCTTCTTCCTTGATTGGTCGCCAACCATAAACAAGGCTCTGTCTCACCAGCCTCAAGCTAGGCCGAGCCTCACATGTGGCCAATTGCTGGCCATTGCCATGGCTGACGACCGGCAGAAGAAGAAAGAAAAGAAAAGAAAAGAAAAAGAAATATTAAAAATTATTTAAAAATTCAAAAATAAAAAATAATTACAAATTTGATTAAAAAAATAAAATGAAAAATTATTAAAAGGAGTGCAATGAGGATTTTCCATACTAAACAACAAAAAATATTTTCCAATATATTTTCAGGTCTTAGCCGAACATAAAAAAGTATCGTCATTTTCCTAGAAAATGATTTTTCGAAAAACATTTTTAAAAAACATGACATTTTCTGCGAAACGAACGAAACCTAAATTTAGCACAAGATTGCAAAATCTCGGTATCTTTCATTTATAGTAAAAGCATTGTTGGTTTACGGTGAACATCTAGTTATAATTTTTTTTGTCAGATCTAGTTATATCTAGTTATAATTAAAATGCCTTGTTTAATGCTAAACTAATTAGATGGTGGTCAATCAAACCAACAATCAATCACACAATAATTTGGCAATTCCTCAACCTTCTTTTTTTTTTTTTTTTGAGAGAGAGAAACACGTAAGAGGACAATAATCTACTGATGTAATTGTGCAACCTGTTACAGTTTCATGTGCTCAACAAGGAAATGGTTTACATCGGAATGTTACTATCCAAGTACGTCCCGATGACAATCGCCGATGCTGTGGTGACATTTCTCGGGAAGCTCTGGTATGGCGATTTGACTAGGTATGGGATCCGTCGACCGGCTAAAGGCCCGTTTCACCTGAAAGTGGCCACTGGAAAAACTCCAGTGATTGACGTTGGCACGATTAAGAAAATCCAATCCGGAGATATTAAGGTAAAAGCTGCGTATACTATTGACAATTTGTCCATGTTTGTTTCTGTCAATCATGCAAAGCTCAAGTGTTCACTGTTTCGACATTTATAATCACGGTGGCTTTGATCATTCTGATCTTTCTGCAGGTTCTTCCCGGAATAGTGAGGATTAATGGCAATAATGTGATGTTTGAGAATGGCGTCGTTAAGCGATTCGATGATATAATCTTTGCGACAGGCTACAACAGTACTGCAAATTACTGGCTCGAGGTTGGTCCAAGCAACTAACATAGCACCACAATACTAAGTTTATAGCATTGAATTTCGTGTGTAGTTAGGTAGTTTTTCATGAAACCCAAGATGCACTAATAATGCCACTAATGAACTAGAGAATGTAGGCATCACTACAGATAATTAGCAAAATCCGTTCCCTAAAAATATTATAATCAGGCATATTTTGCACGCTACTCTCCTTTTCATTGAAGGAAAGGATATCTATTTACCTGTTCAGCCTTTTGAAAACGATATTGGATTTGCTGTGTAGATACAAATATGCGTAGTTTAAGGTTAATTAACTGTGATGATTTGTGCTATACTATATAGGTAGTTGAATATTAATTATGATAATGTTACTTTCACTGAATCAGGATATTGAAGTGATCATGTTATTCACTCTCCCATACTTTCTAACTGAAGGAATGCATTTTGTTGAACACGTGCAGGATTACGAGTACATCATGAACAAAGATGGGATGCCGAAATGCCTGTGCCCGCATCACTGGAAGGGAGAGAACGGCATCTATTGTGCCGGTTTCTCCAAGCAAGGATTGGCGGGGATCGCAAGAGATGCGGTGGCCATTGCCAATGATATCGGTGAAGTTCTAAACGGAACGAAGGAGAAGATTAAAATCAACTAATCAACGTTGCTCTCGCTCTATCTCTATCTATGTGTTCTATGTATGTCTGTTTATATATGTAGTGATAAAGTTACTATCGTCGACTGGTTTGAAGTATGGAATGTATAAGACAACGCATCTGAACGTGGGTGCAAGCCTTCAAACTCCCTGTGAGTTCTACGGTTTCTATTATGACTAGGGCTGAAAGGTCTCCTGCGTGCATGCCTGCTTTGTTACTGGTATGTAGTGGTGGTCCATGTTTCAGTCAGCAATAAACAATGAAGTCCAATGCTAGTCAAAGCTAATCTCTTGAGCTTCTTGCTGTGAAAATTGATCCTTTTCTTATTCTAGCTCTTTTGATAAACAGCTTGATGCAAGAAGGGTTACTGGTTACAATAAGTACATGCAATTGTCATTAGTCGTGTGAAAGTGTGTTCTACTCCTATTTTTTAACCTCTCATTCTTGAGAGAGGGCACCGCTATAACACAATAGAGAATTATAATTTGATATTTCAATGGCAAATTAATTTTTTGCCTTCCAAGGCCCACTCAAAAAAGGAGAAAAGCTAGTAGGTTAATATCATGAAAAATCCCAAACTGGCACACACGTAATAAATTTACCTTAAATTAATTTTTTGACTATCAAAAACCTCAAACCGATACACCGTGATAAATTTACCCTCCGTTAGTTTTCGTTAAATTTTGTCGTCAAATTACTAAGTTAAATAACATATGATAGTTGACAGGTGTACTAGTTTGGGGTTTTACCCTTTGTTTGTCACATGTGTAACAGTTTGTGATTTTTCGTAATATTAACATAATTTAACATAAACTAACAGAAGGTAAAATTATCGCAAATGTACAATTTTGGGGGTTTTTTGTGGTCAAAAAATTATCTTGGGGTAAATTTGTTATAGATGTATCAGTTTGAGGTTTTTTGTAATATTAATCCAAAACTATTTAACGATTCTATCATAGATTCCATTTGCTTCTAAACAGTGAGAATTTTTATTTTTATGAAAAAGGGTGAAATCCGAATATAAAAATTGAACCTTGTAAATCTACTATTTCTATTTATTACCTAATGCGAAATTTTAATTAGGAAACTTATCACCTCAAATACTAATTCTAGTGACTTTTTGTTTTGCCACTAAAGGAGCATTATCAAAGTCAAAAAGGGATTTCCAAGTTCATTTTGCCGACTGTTTATTTTGCCTTGAAAAGATCTATTACTAAAAAGTGATACTTTAAATTAGGGATTAATACACCAAAAATCTTAAAACTTATTGCGAAAGTGCAATTGAATTTTAAAATTTTGAAATAGTGCAATCAAATCATGAAACTTAGAACATAAATGCAATTAAATTCCTCCATTAGCTCCATCCGATTTGATGGACGTGGCTGTAAACTTAACTTTGTCATCCTCATTTGATTCAATCGACGTCCTTTCTTCCCCTTTAACCCATTAAAATAGCATCGTCTTATAATTACATCTTCATGGAATTGTATATTAATCCATTGGCCACCCCTTCTATTATGTAGGAATTGTCGATTGATAGTAGATTCGAGATTTCAACAAACTTGTGGATGAGAATGTGATGAAAAATGATTTAGCTTTCATCGAAAATTTATTGGGATCGGTCATGTCACTAACATAAAGTACATGCATGAAAATTGATCATATCAAAAGCACTGGACTAAACGAGTACTCCATTTTGGAAGCTCGCGTAGGCGCCATGCATCAATAGCCAGGTCCGGCTCTGCGAATTCCGGTAAATTTTAAATGGAAACACGACAGAAGGACTTATTTAATACTTCTTTAATTTTAATTAGGAAACTCATCTCCTCAAACACTAATTCTAGTGACTCTTGGTATTGCCACTAAAATTATCAAAGTTAAAAAGGGATTTACGAGTTCATTTTGGCGACTGTTTATTTTGCCTTGAAAAGATCTTTTTACTTAAAAGTGATACTTTAAGTCCCACGCTTTTTTCACTCCCTTTATGGCTAAAACACTCCTCAAATACAGTATTCTGAAATTATTGCCACTTGTGGGTTCTACTTTTTAGCATCAATTTGTACCTATTTTTTTATTGATTTTCTATTTCTTTTCTTGTGGGTCCCACAACCACTTTCCATAATCTTCTTGCCTCTCTCTTTTCTTTCTCTCTCTTTTCTTTTGGTTGAACTTTATTTTCTCTCAAGCGGAAGAGAAATGAGAATCACGAAAGTCACGTCCTGGTGCTTGCATATTAGGCAATGCCACATCAAACCGCCGCTGGGACGTCAACGAAACCCTCCTCCTTGACCACCTCTATCTCTGCGGCTACCGATCTGACTTGCTCAACCTCATTGTAATTCACGCTGTTTGCAAGGAAATCTAGCAAATGGTCGGTATTCAGCATCAGAGGAAGCCTTAATGATCTCCGTGGATAATAACCAAACATCTTGTGTTCATGTTCCTAGACCAATCTCTCGAGAAGAGTTGGTTAAACTTCTCCCAAAAACCTGGGTAACCAACTACGAAAAGCTCCACAAGGATGTTCGTCTAGTCTAGTCTATTGAGCCAAAGTTTATCAAGAAGAAAGATGGCAGTGTGGTTATCCAATTTGACTGCACGGAATAGAAGACAGAAGCCTCTAGCTCTATTTTCTGCACTCTTCTTATGGTCCAGGACCACCAAGAAGATGAAGAAAGTAGATCTAGCCATAGACTCAAGAAAGGTCCTCTGATGCACTCATTTGATACAAGCGGTAATCCTATTTACTTCTTAAAAGACCCGGTTACAGGACATTGTTATTGGGATGTGGACTGCCAGTGTACACTTTGTACAGCCCCTCCAGAAGAAGATGATGATCGCCCTTTGGCAAGAAAGAAAAAGAAAAAAAGCTTAAGATCCTTTCTACCAGAGATACCTCAATACCCTTCCATAGGTTCTCTTGGTGAAGACGGTGGAAGGTACCCGTTTATGGTATCTTATGCAGTACCCAACCCTACTCCAGTATTATCTCCAGTTTCTTCACCACCGTCTTCTGACCATAAACCTGATGAACCACCAAAACCAGAGCCCCAAAAAATAAAGCCAAAATAGCAATCCATTTCCCCATTTTACAAGCCGAGTTACAAGTGGATTAAGAAAAATTCCTCTTGTAATCCAGAATCACTCAAGCCAGGAGAAGCCTGTCCTCCTATTGACCCGGTGCCAGATGACCAAATAGTTCAAAAGCTTGAACATATAGCCATACAACTTTAGGCTGTATGTATGTTCACTCCCGTCGAGTGTCCCCCTTTGACACCTGTACCTCAGCTAGAGCAAGACTTTGAGATAACTAGTTCTGGTCAAAGGTACTAACCTGTTGCCAAGGTTCCAAATCCTCTAGGAGTTGATCCTAGTGGAAGTTCCAAGAAGATTTCTGTAGGAGAAGCTGTCCTTAATTGGCAAACTGAAAATGCACTTATGAAAAACAAAGTGCTTGCTTATTATACTACTGCTCTTCAACAAATTGGCTCAACCCTCGGAACCATGCATGAGGTTTCGGTGCTATGAGCAAACGACTTGATCGTGTACACCAACAAGTTGACCAGGGTGCAAAAACTTCCATCAAGATTGAAAGAATGATTAGAAACCTTGAAAAAAGGCTTGCTAAACTTCAAGCTGGAAGAATCCAGCATCACTATTTGGACAACCCAATGGAAGAAATAGCAAAGGTGAAACAACATATTGTTGAGCTTAAAAAGCATGGTCTTTCCCAGCATCCGAGACAACTAGCTAATCATTTTGCTCCAACTCTCCAGCTTAGTAATTCTCCTTTGAGTTCTACTAAGAATCTATTTGCAGAGATATCCGCTAGGCAAGACTTGGTGCCTCAACGCCCTGATATCAAAACTCTGCGAGATCGTGTTCGAGACTTGAAAACGAAAGGGAAAACTTCAAAACCCAAGGATCGAGATCCTCCTTCATCATTTATGATCTCTAATCCCATTGATTCTTTTCTACGACAACAGCATCAACAAGCTCTTCCAGCTATAACAACAATTGCAGCTAAACTAGACAAAGCTAAAGAAAGTTCCAGTGATGATTGGAATACTTTATCGGAAACATCTATACCGTTACCATCAGAAGACGCTCCAGTCCAGAATGGAGTAATGATGGTAGACGAAGATGATATTATGAAATCAACTGCAGAACAGTTCCAATTGTGCACATCTAATGTGTTTCATGGAGAAAGTAAAAACATAGCCTCTTCAAAAGTTGGATTTACTTTGGATGATCTTCCATACTCAAAGTGGATAGATCGACTACAAGAATTTCATGCATGGATGACTACCCGGTCGTTAAACCTAGAACTATCAAAACGGGATATTCTATCCAAATTTGTTAGTGGGTTTACTGGAATTCTGAAAGGTTGGTGGAACTGCCTTATCCCAGCTGACCATAATCATTTTCTAGCATTTGAAGACTTCTACCATGCCATCAGTTTGACTCACCAAATCTTTATTGGTGATATCAATGACTAGAAAGAATTTAAATGGCGAGAATTCTTTAATAGGAAATGTTGTTCCTATAAAAGAAAAGATCTGGATCGACACTTCAAAGAAATGATTAAGCTCTTCTATGATATAAGAGCTTATCCGGCCTTGAAGACGGTCTTCTTGACGTCTATTCCAAAAGATCTCATCACAGCCGTTGAAAAAAATTTTCAAATTAAAAGAAGAACTTTGGATGCTACGCTTGGAGAAATTCAACGAGTTCATTTAGCCATTGATGATTTGTGCCAAAAAAGGCAGACCATCAAGTCTTATCTTCAAGCCAATGCCCAATTCAACAACGCTTGCCAAAAGCCTGAGCTGCAAATTAAATGTCTAAAAGGACATGCTAATTATGAGTGCTCTGCAAAGAAGCAGAGGCATTTTAGGAAGATTAAATTTAAATCTTCCAGGAAGAAGAGATACAAGTTTCTCCGCAAGTCGAGGTTTCCAAAGAAAAAGAAGAAAGGAAATAGATGCTTTATTTGCGGACAGAAAGGACACTTTGCTAAAAGATGTCCCAAAGCAACCAAGAAAAACAAGCATATCAAGATGATCCAAAATCTCGAGAAAACAGCAGGTATTTCTCTTGACAATGATGATCTTGAATTCGTCTTCTCTCTTGAAGATGAACCATCAGAGAATATCATATGTGCTATTGAAACTTTTGACAATGAGGATGAAACATCTAGTGACACTGATAGCTTGTACTTTCTTAGTACTTAACTTCCTCCAAACCCAATAGACCCACCAGATGAAACCAACCCTAACAATCCAAACTCCTAAAACCCTTGAAAGCTTCAAAATCACCTCATCTCATGATCTGTACATACACATACATATCATACCCACTAAGTACGATATGCCTATCTAGGTTATCACACTTATTGTTAGTGGAGCCAGTGCACCTATCATTGATCCTAATATTCTTCCGGATGAATTCTGGGAAGAATTTTGGGAACCATATATCCAATATTTCCAGTTTGCATCTAGAACAGGATTCTCTACAAAAGTAAGGAGCAAACCCATAAAGATTTAGTTTTTCCCTAAATGCTCTATTACTACTAGAATCCTTGGTTTCTCAAACCCAAACAGAGATCTCATAGTTGGATGGGATATTCTCAACCAACACCCTGCTCTCCGAATACTTATAAATGGATTACATTTCAAAGATTAGTTCATGTAGTTTGCCAACATCAAGAGGATATACTCTTTGCAACCAGCGCAAGTAGAACCAATTTTATAGTAGTTGCTGAGTTCATGTGTAGAAACTCTCTCAGAGTTTATGGAGAAATGTTCTAATCCTCTATGGTAGAATTCCGAGTTCTTTGTCCGTTTGCCTTTTAAAAAAATGAAGACATCAACCTAACAAAGGCAACTCATTCTATGATGAAGCCGGAAGATGCAACCCTAGCTTTTCAAGAATGCCAACAGTTAGTCCAGGAAGGACTAATTGAGCCCTCTCACTTTGCACCGGGCATGTGAAGCATTCTACGTCAATAAACGAGCTGAGCAAACTAAAGGAAAAAAGAGATTGATGATAATTACCAGCCTCTTAATCATTTTCTACAAGATGACAAGTTTCCTCTACCTAATAGAAAAGCCTTATTTTCTTGCCTGACGAATGCAAGGATCTATTCCAAGTTCGATCTTAAAGCAAGACTTTGGCAACTTGAAATCCAACCAAAAGATTGCCACAAGACAGGATTCTGCATTCCCAATCAGCATTACCAGTGGAAGATACTCCCTTTTGGACTAAAAACTGCACCTTCTCTCTTCCAAATGGCATAATGCTTTCATAAAGGAAGATAGTAATAGCTCAGAAAGAAATTGAGTTCCTTGGAATGCACCTCAAGGATGGTTCTTACTATCCAGAGAAGCATATTGCAAAAGAATTGTTGAAATTTCTTGATGAGAATCTTTCCCCAAAGCAAGTACAATAGTTCCTTGGTATTGTTCATTACTTAAGGGACTTTGTGCCAAAGATTTCAAAAGATGCTCAAGAAAGACCCTCCTTCTTGGAAGAATTCCCAGACTACTGCAATCAAAACTCTCAAATAGAAACTTCAAGATTTGCCACCACTGCAAATCCCTTCTGATGGCCAAAGGATCCTCTAGATAGATGCCAGTAACAAATATTGGGCAGCTATTCTTCTAGAAGAAGTTGAAGGCAAGAGGTGTATTTGTGGAAATTAAAAGTGGAAGGTTCACATATGCTAGAATGCATTATCACTCCACTTTTAAGGAAATCTTAGCCATTAAGTATGGAATCAAGAAATTTGAATTCCATCTTATTGGTTATCATTTTCTTGTTGAAATGGATATGTCATCTTTCAACCTGACGATGAAGTTCAAGTAGAAGCAATTGCCTCATCCGCAACTTCTCCGATGGACAGAATGGTTTTCAAAATACTCTTTTAAGTCTAAGCATATTAAAGGAGATAAGAATGTTCTCTCAGATCTCCTTTTCGGGCCCAACGAAGATTGTTCATTATTATGTATGTTTTCGGAAGCCCGATCGGTAGATTTCGAACACAAGACATGAGACCCGTATTACCTAGCAGAATGTATCCTCTTGAAGTTTCATATTTGATCAAATCTAACACTCTTTTTGATAATCTCAAAGATCTCACGTGGGAATATCAGTACAAGATCCTCAGAAAATATGGTGGGCTGATTCTTCAATCAAGCGGCTTACATCCAGATTATCCGTTGTCGCGACCGAACACTCCCGAGCCTTTTCATCGGATGACATGCAAAAAGAAGGAGGGCTCGCCTGGTACGTGCTAAGTCTAGGTTCAGGACTTAACTCGGGCTCTCCCAAGCCCCTACCATATCGCGACTTAGGGTTTAAAATTTTTAACATGCAAGTGGTTTATACCAAGGAGTCGCCACTAATCGATTTGGGGTAGGCCGATTAGAAACCTAAATAGGGTGACGGGAGAATCACCCTATTCCTACGAATCAGAGATTAACTGGGTTCGGGGACTTGATTACATTAGTTAAATAACTAATGCCCTTTCGGTACCTTTCTACTCTGTTCATTTCATGAAAACATTTGTCAGGCAATTTGGATTGATTTTAGGACCTTTCTCCTAACATGTGAGGTGATCAAGCGAGTGCATAATCAGAAATGATCAGCAGTCAGGAACACACAAATTTATACAACCTAAGGTTCTAACCTTAACTAAGTCAGATGACATTCAAAATACAACAGCTTATGCAATTGTATTAAAAACATGCATAATAACAACGCAACGGTAATAAAAACAACATGCAAAGTATTAACACAACCTCAGATTTGTCTAATTTAAATAAGACAATAACATGCATAATAATATAATAATGGATTAAAACATTTAGATAACCCACATAATAAAAAAAACTTTTCTTAAAAAAAAAATTTTTTTGAAATTTTTGAATTTTTTTTTTTTTTGAAAAAAAAAATACCGAAAGAGAATAAAATAAAAATAAAACATTTTTTTTAAAAAAAAAATTTTAGATTTTTTTTTAGAATTTTTTTTATTTTTTAATTAATTTTTTATTAAAAAATTAAAAATAAAATAAAAATAAAATAAAATAAAAAATAATATAATATTAACCGGGTCGGGTCGGGTCCGACCCGGGTCAACGGACCCGACCCGGGAGTTGACCCGGGTCGGTTCGGTTGAGCCGGGTCGGGCGGAACCGACCCGGGTCAACGGATCCGACTCGGGCGTTGACCCGGGTCGGATCTATCGATCCGGGTCGGTCGAAACCGACCCGAGTCAACGGATCCGACCCGAGCGTTGACCCGGGTCGGATCTGTTGATTCGGGTCGGATCCGACCCGAACGAGCATACCCGCATGAGGGGGACGCCGGCGGGGCCAAAATTGGCCGTCCGCCGGCCGACCCAGACCGGCGCCACCACCCGAATCAGCCCCTGGGGCCGCCACCAACGTCGCCGACCACCTGGCTCGCCGTCCGGCCACCTGTTCGCCGGCCGGCGACGGAACAAAAACCAGCCGGGTTGAAGCATTTCGTCGAACACCTGGCGGGCACGTGGAAAATCAGCCGATTTCGATCTCCTCCGGCGGTGCGGTCGGCTCCGACGGCTGCGGCTGATGCTCGACTGCGGGTGGGAATCGGGACCGGCGACGGCATGGGCCGGGAATCGCGCGACTCGGCCGGCGCGAGTCCCGGCCGGACCGCGTACAGAAACAGGGGAAAACAGAGGCGTACGGGACCCCGGGGTAGCTCACCCGTCGGCGGCGCGTCCGGAGGGGCTTCCGGCTAGTCTGAAGGCGACGGCGACAACTGTTGGTTCTCCTTTGGGCTCCGGCGGACCTCGGCTTGCTCTCTCTCCCTCTCTACTCTCTCTCCTCTCTCTCAGTCTTTCTCTCCTCTGTTTCTCTCTCTGTGTCCGACCCGGGGGGTACTCCGGGGATTGGCGATCGGCTTGCTGGAGACGAGGCCGGCTGGGACCTGCAAAACCCTCCGGAGCTCTTCTCTCTTCCCCGTTTCTCTCTGTGTTTTTCTCTGTATCTCCCTCTCTCTTTTTCTATTCGCCGGCGGACCGGGCCTCTCTGTCAAATTGGCTGGCCGGCGCTCTCTCTCTCTCTCTGGCCTTTTATAGGCGGCGACGGCGATGACGATGAGCATGACGGGCCTCCTCTGCGTCGGCGTGACGACGGCCTGCACCGGCCTACCGTGGCCCGTGACTTTCGTGGCCACTTAGGCCGGTGCAGAGCAGAGGGGGGGTCTGATTCAGTGAAGCAGCAGAGGCGAACAGGGCTGAGAGGGAGGCCGGGAAAACAGGAAGGACGGGACTGGCAATTAATGCCAGTCCCGTCGGCGTGCTCCTTCGGCTTTCCTCTGGCCGGATAGCGACGGCGAGAAGCGGCGCCGCCGTGCGTCGGCGTGACGCTTGGAACAGGGTGAAACAGGGGCGAGGAGAGCGACCGGGGGAGAAGGAAGGAGGAGAAGAAGCTGGGCCGGGCTGGGCCCAGTCGCGCGCGGGGAGAGGAGAAGAAAAATGGTGGGCCGTGGGCCCGCGCGGAGGAAAAGAGAAGGAGGAGAAGAAGCTGGGCCGGGCTGGGCCCAGCCGCGCGCGAGGGAAAAAAGCGAGGAGGAAAAGGGGCGGGCTGGGCCGGCCTGGTCCGGCCCGATCCGATTTTTTTCTTTTCTTTTTTTTTTCTTCTTTTTTTTCTTTTTTTTCTTTCTTTTTTTTTAATTACATTTTTTAAGGATTAATTAAGAAAATATGCTCTAATAAGCCCTATTAATGCAAATGTACCTAATTCTATATGCAATGCATTTAAACTGAAATATTTTTTTGTTTTAGGAATTAAAGAAAATTAATTCCTAAATTTTGTGCAATCAATTTTGGGCAAATAAAAAATAGGTGTCTACAGCTGCCCCTCTTTGAAGGTGAGCTCGCAGAGATTGAGCTCGCAGAGGTTACATTCAAAGATAAAATGACACCTAAATTTGGCCCATGCATGTTCAATGAATGCTATTTTTGGTGAGACTGTGAGTCTCATTTTTTTGATGTGATATAAGATGATGCATGCTAAAGTAAATAAAAACACACCTGAGGCTACTTACCTTGCTGAAGGGTAGAGTGATTCCAGACAGTTGATATTGTGTGTCGAGGACCCGAACCTGTCTTCGGTCGCCTTGACGAAAAAATGGTTTGTCTAGGACCCGAACCTTTCTTCGGTCGCCTTGACGGGGATTGTTGTTGTCTAGGACCCGAACCTTTCTTCGGTCGCCTTGACGGGGATTGTCTGTCGAGGACCCGAACCTTTCTTCGGTCGCCTTGACTGACTGAATTTGTACGTCTAGGACCCGAACCTTTCTTCGGTCGCCTTGACTGGGGAAATCGCTTGCCTAGGACCCGAACCTATCTTCGGTCGCCTTGACTGGATCTCATTTGTCTCGGACCCGAATCTACCTTCGGTTGCCGTGACTGGGGAAATCATTTGCCTAGGACCCGAACCTTTCTTCGGTCGCCTTGACTGGATTTCGATTGTCTGTCTAGGACCCGAACCTTTCTTCGGTCGCCTTGACTGACTGGATTTGTACGTCTAGGACCCGAACCTTTCTTCGGTCGCCTTGACTGGGGAAATCGCTTGCCTAGGACCCGAACCTATCTTCGGTCGCCTTGACTGGATCTCATTTGTCTCGGACCCGAATCTACCTTCGGTTGCCGTGACTGGGGAAATCATTTGCCTAGGACCCGAACCTTTCTTCGGTCGCCTTGACTGGATTTCGATTGTCTGTCTAGGACCCGAACCTTTCTTCGGTCGCCTTGACTGACTGGATTTGTACGTCTAGGACCCGAACCTTTCTTCAGTCGCCTTGACTGATTGTATTTTGTCCGTCCAGGACCCGAACCTTTCTTCGGTCGCCGTGACTGGGGAAATCATTTGCCTAAGACCCGAACCTTTTTTCGGTCGCCTTGACTGGATTTCGATTGTCTGTCTAGGACCCGAACCTTTCTTCGGTCGCCTTGACTGACTGGATTTGTACGTCTAGGACCCGAACCTTTCTTCGGTCGCCTTGACTGATTGTATTTTGTCCGTCCAGGACCCGAACCTTTCTTCGGTCGCCTTGACTGACTGGATTTGTACGTCGAGGACCCGAACATTTCTTCGGTCGCCTTGACTGATTGTACTTGTTTGTCAAAGTACTTGGAGATTGCCCAAGGATCTGACGATTTGCTTGGTGGGTCCTCGCCAGCAGGTCTTGAAAAGGCTCAAACGATGAGCACCTAGGGGTCCTCGCCCCAGGATTTGATGTGAACAGAGGGGGTCATTCCTATGCTCAGGAGGGTACCATAACAATCATAGGTACATGGATTTTTGGAACCGGACATGGGTAGAATATACCTACCTGGGCGTGTTCCTGCCTCTTAAGGGCGTGTCTCCTGTCAGACAAACTTTCTTTTGTGCAAAGGCATACGCATTCATCAGAGAAATAGACAACTGAGGCTATTCTAGAATATCGTATGAAATATCTTGGCCAGCAAGCCCAGATGCTTTTCTTTTTCAAAGGAATACCCAATTTGCCCCCTGGGTAATTTGAGAAGAAATCTGATGAAATACCTGGGATTTCTTACCCGGAGGTTGAATGCATCATCTGCTGAATACCCGACCTTTTTCGGGGCATCTCTCTTGGGATGATAATGAGGGCTTCTCCAGCGCCCGAATTTTGTGTTCTATCACTGGGGATTAGAACTCTGAGCTGTCAAAAATGATTAGCGCAAACATGCATGCATTGATCAAGAATAGACAAGTTAGGCTATTCTAGGATGTGTATTTGAAAATTCATGCATGATGATTTTGCCATGTTTGCGTCACCAAAAATCCACCGAGGGTCAATTAGGACAATTTTCGTTCACGAAGTGGACGTCTCGAGATGTTGAACGATGGACCTTCAGTCAGAAAGGACTTTCCACTCGCTCTCATTGAAAAGGGTTGTTTGTCCCGTCCATTAACGCGGGAACATCGAAAACACTCAATCTGACCTCTATCATATCAACAAGGGTCTGAGTTTTCTCGCAAGCGGTACGACACTGCCAATCTGAGAGGTCTTCTTCAGGGTCGTAACGTAGGCTTGGTCAATGGCTTAACAAAGGTGACTGTCCAAGTCAAGGCCATGAAAGAAAATATTTTGCAATTATCTCCAGGTTTACAAGTCAAGAACCCTGCAAAAGAGACAGAAGTAAACTTGCTTGCACTTCTTCGAGCGGTGTTTATAAACATTTGAAATTCCACGTTAATTCAATTGCCCTAGTCAGAAGAGACTTTATGAGGGATGTAACGTGGTTTGGTTCACAGGTTGAGAAACGAAATGATCGTTAGGCTCAAAAATGTGTGTTAGGGTGAAAAATTGGTGATCATCTAGCATTGTCACCAGTCTTCTTCTCCGCCGTCAGGATTTTTCTGGCAAACTCCCTAGGTAATCTTGTGTTTTAGCATCTTTGACAACTTTTTCTTGAGGAGCTTCTGCGTCAAGCATTTTCCTGGATACCATTCTATCTCTGTCCCAATTGCTTTCTCAAGAATAGGTTCATCTTCGTCTGTCATGTGGCAGATCTTTGCCAAGACAAAGTTCCTAAAGTAGGAATTTACATCGAAGAAGAACTCAAGTTTAAGCTCTTTGGGGTTGTCTATTCTACACCACTTAATGTCTTTGAGATATTTGAGAGCGCTTTCATCACGCTCATAAATCTCATTCATGGGCATTGGCCTTGCTTTTACCAGGCACACTGCTTTTTCATGCCCCAAATTTTCAGTATTTTTTGTGTTAGGACTAGCCTAAACGAGTTTGAAGTCCTCATCTTGATTCGATGCTTTGGGACCCTGATGCTCAAATTGTGGTGACTTTTGCTTTGCCCCAGTGTAGGGGATGATCACCAACTGGGTTTGTATGAAATGAAATCGCCGGCTCAATTGGGCTAGCAAATGATATAAGTGTATGGGATAGAAAAAGAATTGCTCTTCGTCATCCTAGGGCACTTAAATTATCGTGAGAGTTCATCTGCAATAAAAACACTCAAAGATTAATGCAAGTGAGAGCAAGAAAACTTCTATTCATCTTTTCACCTTGTGCGAGCTGTTGCAGCTGATGATGATAGAAAATTTTAGATATTACAAACTCCTCATCCATCTTAGTGAAAACATCGTTGTTATCAATAAGATATTGTCATTTTGGACAGGCTTTAGTTTGCTGCTCCTCTCCTGACAAAGCGCTCTTAGCCTCGACCGTCTGGCCATCGATGGTGTGCTTGTCTTGGAGGACTCTGTCGAGGATCGCCGGACCTCAAGCTGCCCCAATGTGGGGTGGTTCTTGACAGGGTTGATTTAAAGGAAACCGCTGAGTGTATGGGCTCAAATGGTTAAGCAAAGGATTAATGGTAGTGTATGGGGTAGAGAAATGAACTGCCTCTTATCATTTTGGCTACCGTACCTTATGCGAGAAATCCCTTTACCTTGTAGAAATGAAACATTTTCGCTCATCTTGCAAGGGTTTGGTACTTGAGAATGTGTATAAATCAAGGATTGCCTCTCATCATCCCGACACACCTCGTTCAACACCTCGGAGCAGTTCGACACCATTCGTCGAGTTGTCAAAATTTTCTCAGAGAATTGGTGAATTAAACAGGTAAAATTACCATGCAAAATTATTTTCCACGTAATACATTTGAGGAAGAAAATAGTATCGATTTTCTTTGATTATTTCTTCCTTCTTGTTTCTTTCTACTCTTATGAGAAGAGTTTTTTAGGGAAAGAGATACTTACCTATGCTGCTATAGTAGAGCAAACCTGCAAGGTAATAAGGAAAACAGTGTTAATGAACAGTTCTTTGAGGGATAGGAATTGGAAACGATACAACATTACCCTTCGTGAATCCCTTCATTTGAAATTAAACCGGTAACTCCTTGAGTTTTCTCGGATGTTGATAATTCCCTTCTGACAAAAACATGAGTTTATGTTAGGAATGAGGCGATTAAGGGTAAATTGAGAACGATACAAATTACCCTTTTTCCATTTTGCCTTCAAAGCCAGCAGAGTCTTTTCTACTCTTTACTTTGTTCAGCCTTCTCTGACTCAATCTGCTCCTCCATACTCTTGGTCTCGAAGCTCGAATGAAATCCTCTATTATTAGGGATGCCTCCAAATAGAGGGTTCTATTGTCAACGCCTGCTGTGTCAATGCGGCTCCGGTATGTTGAGGAGTTTCTCGGGAATCATATGATTCCTGACAGGCACAGGGCATGTGCAATTGCTTGCATGGGGAACTTCGCAGCAAAGCTAATCTTTACTTTAAAGGTCTTTGACGGGCATGGGCGTGACTACCATCGAGACTTCTGTGGTTGTCAAGATTGGCTCCGATGCCATTTTGTCATATGCGAAGTCCTTTCCAGGTTTGATCCGCCGACAGGAGTGTTCCTATCAATAACTTTTCTGCCAATTCCCTTGTTATCAATTGAGACATAAAAGTTATTTCAAGGATAGTACTTCTTCACAGCATCCGAGTTGACCGGGTTGGAGAATTGGCATCCATCCATTTCAGTCAGAATCAAAGCCCCTCCAGGAAGTGTCTTTTTCACGACATAGGGACCCTTGTAGTTTGGAGCGAACTTACCTCCAAGCTCAGGAGGTAGTGGTAGCACTTTTCTTAGGACAAGATCGCCTGCTTCAAATTGTCTGGGGCGCACCTTTCGGTTGAACGATCTAGCTATCCTCTGTTGATAGCATTGTCCACGACAAAGAGCCTTCAGCCGCTTTAATGTTTGCTGCTTCCATCATGAGTGTTGTTTACTCAATTTTGTCCTATATAAAAGGAAAAGATATGTCATTTCTATGCTAAAGTGAATAAACTTTAGGAACGAAATACACCCTTTTTGATGGACTGGGGGATTGCATGCCCCCTAGTCTACTCTTCCAATTTGAGCACTTCTTCGTCATGTTTCATTCGAGAAGTCCTAACATTGGTGTTCCATCCGGCTTGCTAGCACGTCGGAGTCTAGCATGTTTCCCAGTTCATTATCTGCAAAAGAAAAGGGATAGAATGTCATTTCCAAAATTTGTTGAGGAATGAGACATACCTTTTCTTTAAAAGGGGTAATCTTTTCTTGATCTGCCCCTGATTTTTGTACGAGATGATGTTTCGCTCATCATGGAATCAGGGAGTGTTCAGTATTCTCATTGACTTCCTGGGGCTGATGTCACCCACTGGTAATAATGAGATTTGCCCCATGTTTCATTTGAAGATTGGACGATCTTCGGTTGGACTGCCCCTATTAGATGAGTTAGTTCGCTAACTTCATCAGGGTCTGATGTGCGCTTCAGTTTGTGTCATTTCCAAATGTCTCCTTTATAATAAAAAATGAATATGCTCTGAGACATAAAGTGAGCAAGTTAGAAAAACAAACAGGGCTATGAGCATGCGTGCTTTTCCACCACCATTTTTTTGACCTTTTGAAAAATGATAAAACATTTGTTTTATTTTCAAAAGCTTAGAAACGAGGAAACATGAGGAAGCCCGGGCCTCAAAACACTTTCCTTTACATGGCTGGATATCATCAACGGGCCGGTTTGGGATACTCCCTCATGCCCTCAAAACATTATTTATTTACAATACATGGATTTACAACCTCAAAAGAGGGAGAGTTTAAAAAGACATTTCTTCCAACAGAAATGACGACAAAAAACAAAATACAAGGACAACCCCTTTTCCAGGGATTCATGCAAAAGGATGAGAGGAGTTCTACTCAAGCAGGTTTGAGCTCATTCCCTTCACCGGTCTCGAATGAGAAAGTCCCGGTATCCAGCAGGTTTTGAATTCGGTGTTTAAGAGTATAACACCCATCAGTTGAATGCCCTATCTCGCCCATGTGATAATCACATTTTTCAGACGGATTGTGGTTTGAAAAATTCTCAGGATTAGGTCGCTTTGGTTCAGTGGAAAGCAGTCCCTTTTCCCGGAGAATAGGCAGGATCTGAGACATAGGCAAAGGGAGTGGCGTGAACTACTTTTTGTTATTTCGCCTTTGGGGCGGCTTGCGGCTTGAGGCCGATTTTTGTCCACTGCTCATCTGAATCATTAGGGAAGGACGAATGGTTTGGGTGTATGCAACGTCCGCATCTGTTAGGGGTTCTTTCTCCTTCTTCACGCCGAATTTCTCGCTTGTGGAAGTGGAGTCTGTGAACCACCCCTCACGTAATCCCATTTCAATTCGTTCGCCCACAGGAACAAGACGATTAAGGGATTCAGCGGTGGCACCAACCAGGCGGTGTCTATATTTGTACGGAAGGGACTTTATGAACAACTTCACTTGTTCATGGTCAGTGAGTTGTGGGGTAACCTGGGCGGCCAAGTTTCTCCATCTGGTGGCATATTCTTTGAAGGACTCACTCTTCTTCTTCTCAGCGCGTTCCAGATCGTCACGAGTAAAGGTAATGTCGAGGTTAAATTGATATTGCTTGAGGAATGCATCAGCAACATCATCCCAAGACTTAAAAGCATCCACGTCCTTCGACATATACCATGTTAAGGCTGGACCCGTCAAACTGGCCTGAAAGGTTTGAATCATAAGAGGTTCATTTTCAACGTACTGGGTCATCCGCACATGATACATGTGCAAATGGTGTCTGGGGCATGAGGTACCGTCATACTTCTCGAAATCCGGCATTTTGAACTTTTCTGGTACTTTGACCCGTTTATATATGGACAGGTCAAGTGGTACAGTATTCTGCGGGCCTTGTAGTTGTTTCAGCATCTCCTCGACTTTTGCAAGGCGTTTGTCATGCTCTGTCGTTGATGCAACTTCAGGTTCAGGCTTCCTGACAGAAAGGGGAAGCGGATCGTCCTCTAGCGGAGGCATTTTGTTATCGCTGGCAGAGGATTTGTCTTTTCCAGTAGACGGTGGCGATAACACTACCTCAACTGCTGCAGGCGTGGGTGTAAGTTTGCCCTGAATGGATTCCACCTGCTTTGCAAGATTTTGAATCGCATTGAGGACCATCTTCATCTCGTCCTCCATGTTATTGAGACGGACGTTTTCTTCGGCCATTTTTTAACTACCTGAGAAAACGTTGAAATGAATGAGTATAATGCCCAATAAAAAATCACTTTATGACTTAGTCATATTATTATTACATTTTTTTTATTTGCAAAGAAAAAAATGAGAAAAAAGGGGTTTATTAATATCAACATTACAAACGGCGTCCCTGGGATTCGAACCCCGGTCGCCTCGGACCGTTACGCCTCACACCCGGATACCACTGGGCCGAAGGCCGCGGTGGTGTCTCAAAGGGGCAAAAAATTTCATTTAAAGTGTAAAAAACGGCCCGAGTTATATTAACACTAGCACAACCCAAAAATACTTTTAAGGAAGAAAACCAAAACCCCTGAACATAATTACTAGGAAAATATGAAAGACAGGGATTTTTAACAAAAAGGCGCCCTTCCCGGATACTCATTTTATAAATGATGGGGAAATCATGGTCTCTCGGAGTCGCTTATTTTTACGGACAAATTCCGTAATAAGCGTATCCCTCGTCTATGAACTGCAATCAATGAGTGGCCCATCAGTGATAAAACGATTAAACAAGTAGGCCGTATAAAAAATGAGAAGGGATAGAATATATACCTTTCCTTAAACCATGGCAATCACAATGACATGCACATGAGGAGTGAGGCTCGATTTCTATCTAGACTGGCTCAGCAAAATGAGATCAAAAGGGTGCCTGACCGTCGCAGTCTCGCGTTGGTGTCAAGTCCTTTTAACCTCGGCCAAATCGAAAGGAATATCTTATAGTCACGCGAATAGCGGCTAAAGATATTTCTTTACGATTTTTTAGAAATAAATTTCGGGGAAAAGAAAGGCAACCTCTACATCGCGGGCTCGCGTTCGAGATCGTATCTTTCTTAACACCATCCTAAAAAAACCCTATTGCGGCCCAGGTCCGGCAGCGTGGTTGTGTGTGCAATAGTGTAGTGCTAAATCATTAAAGCATGCACAACAATTTATAAACAATCAATTTGAACCTGCAAGAACAAATAACACCTTAATGTCAGGATCATACCTGGAGTCCTTGCTGCCAAACAAAAATCATCTTGAACAGGATAAAAATTTTGGCCTAAGTCCACTTTTTTTAAAAAACAAGTCCCCAGCGGAGTCGCCAGTCTGTCGCGACCGAACACTCCCGAGCCTTTTCATCGGACGACATGCAAAAAGAAGGAGGGCTCGCCTGGTACGTGCTAAGTCTAGGTTCAGGACTTAACTCGGGCTCTCCCAAGCCCCTACCATATCGCGACTTAGGGTTTAAAATTTTTAACATGCAAGTGGTTTATACCAAGGAGTCACCACTAATCGATTTGGGGTAGGCCGCTTAGAAACCTAAATAGGGTGACGGGAGAATCACCCTATTCCTACGAATCAGAGATTAACTGGGTTCGGGGACTTGATTACATTAGTTAAATAACTAATGCCCTTTCGGTACCTTTCTACTCTGTTCATTTCATGAAAACATTTGTCAGGCAATTTGGATTGATTTTAGGACCTTTCTCCTAACATGTGAGGTGATCAAGCGAGTGCATAATCAGAAATGATCAGCAGTCAGGAACACACAAATTTATACAACCTAAGGTTCTAACCTTAACTAAGTCAGATGACATTCAAAATACAACAGCTCATGCAATTGTATTAAAAACATGCATAATAACAACGCAACGGTAATAAAAACAACATGCAAAGTATTAACACAACCTCAGGTTTGTCTAATTTAAATAAGACAATAACATGCATAATAATATAATAATGGATTAAAACATTTAGATAACCCACATAATAAAAAAAACTTTTCTTAAAAAAAAATTTTGAATTTTTTGAATTTTTTTTTTTTCGAAAAAAAAAAATACCGAAAGAGAATAAAATAAAAATAAAACATTTTTTTTAAAAAAAAATTTTTAGATTTTTTTTTAGATTTTTTTTATTTTTTAATTAATTTTTTATTAAAAAATTAAAAATAAAATAAAAACAAAAATAAAATAAAAAATAATATAATATTAACCGGGTCGGGTTGGGTCCGACCCGGGTCAACGGACCCGACCCGGGAGTTGACCCGGGTCGGTTCGGTTGAGCCGGGTCGGGCGGAACCGACCCGGGTCAACGGATCCGACTCGGGCGTTGACCCGGGTCGGATCTATCGATCCGGATCGGTCGAAACCGACCCGAGTCAACGGATCCGACCCGGGTCGGATCTGTTGATTCGGGTCGGATCCGACCCGAACGAGCATACCCGCATGAGGGGGACGCCGGCGGGGCCAAAATTGCCCGTCCGCCGGCCGACCCAGACCGGCGCCACCACCCGAATCAGCCCCTGGGGCCGCCACCAACGTCGCCGACCACCTGGCTCGCCGTCCGGCCACCTGTTCGCCGGCCGGCGACGGAACAAAAACCAGCCGGGTTGAAGCATTTCGTCGAACACCTGGCGGGCACGTGGAAAATCAGCCGATTTCGATCTCCTCCGGCGGTGCGGTCGGCTCCGACGGCTGCGGCTGATGCTCGACTGCGGGTGGGAATCGGGACCGGCGACGGCATGGGCCGGGAATCGCGCGACTCGGCCGGCGCGAGTCCCGGCCGGACCGCGTACAGAAACAGGGGAAAACAGAGGCGTACGGGACCCCGGGGTAGCTCACCCGTCGGCGGCGCGTCCGGAGGGGCTTCCGGCTAGTCTGAAGGCGACGGCGACAACTGTTGGTTCTCCTTTGGGCTCCGGCGGACCTCGGCTTGCTCTCTCTCCCTCTCTACTCTCTCTCCTCTCTCTCAGTCTTTCTCTCCTCTGTTTCTCTCTCTGTGTCCGACCCGGGGGGTACTCCGGGGATTGGCGATCGGCTTGCTGGAGACGAGGCCGGCTGGGACCTGCAAAACCCTCCGGAGCTCTTCTCTCTTCCCCGTTTCTCTCTGTGTTTTTCTCTGTATCTCCCTCTCTCTTTTTCTATTCGCCGGCGGACCGGGCCTCTCTGTCAAATTGGCTGGCCGGCGCTCTCTCTCTCTCTCTGGCCTTTTATAGGCGGCGACGGCGATGACGATGAGCATGACGGGCCTCCTCTGCGTCGGCGTGACGACGGCCTACACCGGCCTACCGTGGCCCGTGACTTTCGTGGCCACTTAGGCCGGTGCAGAGCAGAGGGGGGGTCTGATTCAGTGAAGCAGCAGAGGCGAACAGGGCTGAGAGGGAGGCCGGGAAAACAGGAAGGACGGGACTGGCAATTAATGCCAGTCCCGTCGGCGTGCTCCTTCGGCTTTCCTCTGGCCGGATAGCGACGGCGAGAAGCGGCGCCGCCGTGCGTCGGCGTGACGCTTGGAACAGGGTGAAACAGGGGCGAGGAGAGCGACTGGGGGAGAAGGAAGGAGGAGAAGAAGCTGGGCCGGGCTGGGCCCAGTCGCGCGCGGGGAGAGGAGAAGAAAAATGGTGGGCCGTGGGCCCGCGCGGAGGAAAAGAGAAGGAGGAGAAGAAGCTGGGCCGGGCTGGGCCCAGCCGCGCGCGAGGGAAAAAAGCGAGGAGGAAAAGGGGCGGGCTGGGCCGGCCTGGTCCGGCCCGATCCGATTTTTTTCTTTTCTTTTTTTTTTCTTCTTTTTTTTCTTTTTTTTTCTTTTTTTTTAATTACATTTTTTAAGGATTAATTAAGAAAATATGCTCTAATAAGCCCTATTAATGCAAATGTACCTAATTCTATATGCAATGCATTTAAACTGAAATAGTTTTTTGTTTTAGGAAGTAAAGAAAATTAATTCCTAAATTTTGTGCAATCAATTTTGGGCAAATAAAAAATAGGTGTCTACATCCGTTTATTCATCATTTGTGTTTCTCCCCATAAGATGAATTTCCGAAAGAACTGAAATGGTTTTATTGGTATGCATTTAATTGTCATACTTTTGCCATTCAATTTCCAACAGCCAAGATGCCAAGTGTTATCAGCCAAGCAATCCGAGAAATCGATCATGGTGGAAAATACTATCATTTTGCATAAATGCTTTGTTGGTTTAAACCCTTGGCAGCATGAAAAGGATTTTCACAAAACAACTGAGAGCATGCATACCAGACCCAAAGCTACATACCATCGTTCTCTTTTATAGGCCATGGGTATTTATCAAGCCTAACAGTAATGTTTCTATATACCCAGCAGATGTAAGAGTCGCAACCTACAAAGCTCAAGAAGTCCCTTCAAGCTTTAGAAGATATTGTCATGTTGCATTAGAGCTAATCCACGAGAATACAGGGAAATCCAATGAATACTCTGTGAATACAATTACACCATTCCTCCACAGGTTTGGCCAGACGATAATACTGACGTGCCATGGGATTATTTATCATATTATCAAAAGACAAACTGATTCAGGCTACTTTCGCGAAATTCAAAAGAGATAACTCAAACCAGCCGTCATCTTCACAGGACCCATGGGGTGGACCACTTTCTCAAGATCCCTATGATTATGGACCATTATTAAGTCTTGGAGACTCCTCATCAATGATGAATGTGGACAGTTAGCCCCAGCATGTCATGCTAGGAACACATTTATCTCTTGGTAATAACTTGATAGATCAAAGCGATATCCCTTCAGGATCTAATGATGTTCCATCAAGCTCTTATTAGTCTCCTCCTAAAAGGCCGCTACAAGAATCCGCTTTCGAGATTCTTACATCTAGATTTTGCGACGTGTAGAAGAAAGTGTTGAGCAAAGAATAAAAAGGTGGGACTGGGCAGCTGTGCGGCGCCGATCAGAAAAAGCAATGGAGACAGGATGCTCATTCTCTTCGTCATCAAATGATGAATAGAGAGTCACGTGTCATTAATGATATGTCGATGAGTCGCACTCATGAGTCATGTGTCATTAATGATATATCGATGAGTCGCACTAATGAGTCACGTGTCATAAATGTATTCGATAAGTAGCAATGATGATTCACGTGTCATAAATGTTATGTTGATGAGTCACGTGATGAGTCGTGGTGTTGTAATTAAGGTTTAGGATGAGTCATCACCTCGTAATCAAGAAAAAGGATGAGTCATAGTCTTAGGTGTTCTAGTGTGAACCATGCGTTTTATTAGGCATTAATATGCCCTTGTCATGGATGATGTAACTTTGTTTGTCTTTTCTTTTCCCTTATGCCTATAAAAGGCATCATTTGTAATAGAATGGGCAAGACTAGCCTCTAGAAATAAAATCATGTGTTTGAGTGCCTAAATCGTGCAAAGCTGAATCGCCTTTCTTCTCTTCAAATTTCTATATGGTATTAGAGATTTTGGAATGGTAATATAGCACTTTATCCTGATAGTATGCTGTGCACTCGCCTTGATGAGGATCTTGTGCATCAGAAACTGAGGCCAAAAGGCCTTATGTTTCAAATGAGGGTTTAGCTAGATGCTAAAAGTTGGTCCCGACAAGGTAAGGCCTAAGAGAGGCGCCGCGAAGGGATTGAATACCTGCATTTGCTAAATCCTTGTTATGAACATAGACCCTTTCTTGGCAAGGAAATTAATTGTCAAGCTCTGAGAGGTAATGAAATGCCAAGAGGATTTGCTTGTGAGCAATGTTGCTTTTGCAAATTTCATTGATTCCTTGTGCATAGAATGGTTTTCGATGAAATGTTTTAGATTGCAGAGAGTATGCCTCAAGCCCGTGCTAGTTTTCTATGGAACATGCACAGTTAAATTAAATATAAACACAGCGAAAAGATATAACCATACATGTATCTCCAAAGGCGTTGTTTGTGCGTTTCAATCAAAAATTGAAAAACTATAGGGGGTTAAAAGGATTACCTTTCATAGCGTGCTAAAAACGATTTTGGTTCGGATGTTCTTTAGTTCGAGCCCTACAAGCATCGGACCTCTAGTTCGAACACACCACCGATCACACGACGAACGAAAGGAAAAACTTGCGGGTAATCACCAATATAATTGTGCTAGCAATCTTATGGCGACAATTCTCCGCACTCTCAATATTTCAATCACAGCATCGAAAGAGAGAAAACATATTTTCTTAATTCTCATGAACACGTGATAATTGCATATACTTACTTGCTTTCATCATCCTGCAACTGTTGCTGACCGCGCTTTTTAATATGGCGATCAACAATAGTTGCTGATCGTGCATGTGCACGATCATTATATGTGTATTTCGTGAGCATAGTATGCACACACGCCCATGACAAAAATTTAATTAAATTAAATCCCATTTAATTTAATTTCAGTCCGACTCAAGTCAATTGCAAACATATTTGCAATATCGTCTCTTTTGTACAACGTCATCCTAAATTGGTTATGGTGTGTGACATCCCTAGGTTCATCACTGAGCTAGAAGTAAGACTTGCACCAACACATTAGTACTCCCAAGAGAATTGATTGTCCCAATCAATCTCTAGGTCTTGCAAGCCATGATGGACATCTAGCAATATGTCATGGCTACCTAGACAGTGTGAATGCTTTAAGAATATAACGAACCTGTCAACTTTGGCTACAATGTAATTCAATCCCTCTATCTTACTATGTCCCGATTGAACAAAGACCATGGAATATTTGTCAAGCCACCAATTTGATCATACGCACAAACCTAATTGACATGCATTTTATATGAGACATGAATAATTCATTCTCGATTACAACCCTGGCCGAGGATTTTAATGCAATGTCAAGATTAGATTGCAGAGGGCATGATTATTGTACCTTGCGTATAACAAGGAGACAAATTTCATTTTGTGCACATGTGTAACTTCGTATGTGAACGAACTATGGCCATCAAGTGCAGAGACGGATCAATGAACCGGCAATATGTGCACTTGTGAATCATAGCCATCCAACACATAAGTCAACACTATATCTTAGGTATAAGGATTATTTACACAAGACCAGAGCATAAACGATTAGGCATTGACCACGATAAAAGCTTTCATGTTGCTAATCATTATATGCGTATCATGTACAGTGAACTTGTCTGGTACAAACACTTGTGTTCTAACTCGGGCACCACAATACCCAATGACTCGTGACTCGTCATTCCCTTAAGTATCCAATACTTAATTATGAAACTAACAACATACCGGTCTTAACAAGATCATTAATATCCACTCAATGATCCATCGACCGAGAATAATTTAAAGATTCAGTCTAACTGTGAATCTATCACACATATTCTTAACGTCTTAAGAATAGGTCCAGTCACAACTGATCTTATGGAATCATTCATATATTTAAATAATTGGACAAATGAATGAATACATCCTTGCCATTAAATAAATAATGAAATTGAAAATACAACTTAAATCCCTAACATGTAACTATTACATGATGACTTTAGGGTATACATCTAACAATCTCCCACTTACACTAAAGCCAATTTGTCTAGTACCTTAAACCCATATTGTCAATGTGTCCTTCAAAAGAAGACTGAGGCAAGGCCTTAGTGAAGGGATCTGCCACGTTTTCCGCTAAGGCAATTTTTTGTAAAGCGATATCACCTCTCCCAACAATTTCTCTAATGAGATGGAAGCGTCTCTCAATGTGCTTGGACTTCTGGTGAGACTTTGGTTCCTTCGCTTGAGCTATTGCCCCATTGTTATCACAAAACAATTTAATTGGTTGTTCAATTGAAGGAATGACTCCAAGTTCATAAATGAACTTCTTCATCTAAGCGGCTTTCTTTGATGCTTCAGAAGGGCTACATACTTTGTCTGAATGGTGGAATCAGTAGTTATGCTCTGTTTGGAACTCTTCCAACTAATTGCGCCACCATTGAGTGTGAAGGCAAACTCAAATGTAGACTTATAATCACTAGGATTCGATTGAAAATCGGAATCAGTATAAGCTTCAACTTTAAACTCTCCTTCTCCATATATTAAGAATAAATCCGTAGTCCTTCACAAGTACTTAAAGATATTCTTGACTGCCATCCAGTGCTTTTCCCCTTGATCAAATTGATATCTGCTAGTAATGCTTACAGCATGTGCAATATCAAGTCTCATACATAGCATAGCATACATTATGCTTCCAATAGCAGATGTGTAAGGTATCTTTGCCATCCACTCTCTTTCTTCAGGAGTGTTGGGACACATCTCCTTGGAAAGATGGATTCCATGCCCAAAAGGCAATAATCCTCTTTTGGAGCATTACATGTTAAAATGTGTTAACACTTTTTCTATGTACATAGACTGTGAGAGGCCAATCAATCGTCTCGATCTATTTCTATAGATCTTGATACCTAAAATATAGGTTGCCTCTCCTAAATCTTTCATGGAGAATTTTTGTGACAAGAATAGTTTGATCGATGATATCATCGGTACATCGTTCCCGATCAAAAGTATATCATCAACGTACAAAACTAGAAATGCAATTGCACTCCCACTGACCTTCTTGTATACGCAAGGTTCATTCGAGTTTTTGATGAAGCCAAACGATGTGACTACTTCATCAAAACGGATGTTCCGACTCCTGGAGGCTTGTTTGAGTCCATAAATGGATCTCTTAAGTCTATACACCTTCCGACTTTCACTATTGGATTCAAAACCCCGTGGTTATTCCGTATAGATGTCCTCCTCAAGAAAACCATTTAGAAAAGCCGTCTTAACATCCATTTGGAATATCTCATAATCTAGGTGTATAGCTATAGCCAACATAATCTGAATGGATTTTAGC
The DNA here is from genome assembly GCA_031216405.1 of Syzygium malaccense. NCBI lineage: Eukaryota > Viridiplantae > Streptophyta > Magnoliopsida > Myrtales > Myrtaceae > Syzygium > Syzygium malaccense. The sequence goes on from CM062260.1 coordinate 21,441,742, forward strand.
ATGGCCATAGGTGAGAAAGTTTCGTCATAATCTATTCCTTCTTTTTGACGATATCCTTTCGCCACCAGTCGTGCTTCGTAAGTTCCAACTTGACCCTCAGCATTATCTTCCTCTTGAAGATCCATTTACAGCCAATTGATACAATACCATCAGGCAGGTCAACTAAGGTCTAAACTTCATTGGAATACATTAAATTCATTTCATATTTCATGGCTTCTAGCCATTTACCAAAATCAATATTCGACATCGCCTCCTTATAAGTGTTTGGATCACCAGGTTGATCACCATCATTCACAATAAATAATGGTTCAATATGTTCAACCAAGTGTCTATAACGAGGAGGTGGATAAGACGTTCTTGCACCTCTCCTAAGAGTTTATGTATCAGAAGATCCCACTGAATTAGAGATTGGTGTCGAACTTGGTTGTTTGGTACTTCATTGTTCTCTACTTGTAAGACTATTTTCCGCCCAGCACCACCTTCCTTGACGAACTAAGGTACCGCATGATAACCATTCTGTTCCGGAATGAGTTCCTGAACCAGAAATAGATTTTTCTATTTCTGGTTCCTGGATGAGTTTCTGAGAAAAAAAACCCGTTTGATAATGACAAAAAATTTCTATTTCTAGAACAGAAACCCGTTTGATAACAGCACAAAATTTCTATTTCCTGAAATAAAAACCCGTTTGATAAACAACAGAAAATTCTATTTCCAGGAACAAAAATCCATTTTTTTAGAAATGGAATAAAAATAATAAAAAATCCGAAAAATTCATAAAAATCTTTAAAAAAATTCAGAAAATCCCAAAAAATTGAAAAATTCCAGAAAAAATCATCAAAATGTCGAGAAAATAAAAAAAATTAGATTTCGAGAAAATAGGAAATTTGTTGAATTTTTTCAAAAAAAATCAAGAAATCAAAAATTTCAAAACTTCACAGAATTGCTTAGAATACTTGTGGCCACCCACTTTTAGTGAAATTTAAATTTTTTTAGATGTCCAAAAAAAATCAAAAAATAAAAAATTTCAAAACTTCACAGAATAGTTTAGAATACATGTGGCCACCCACTTTGAGTGAAATTTAAATTTTTTAAGGTGCCCAAAAAAATTCAAAAACTAAAAAATTTCAAAACTTTACAGAATGGCTTAGAATACATGTGGCCACCCACTTTGAGTGAAATTTTAATTTTTGGAGGTAAAAAAAAGCAAAAAATCAAAAATTTCAAAACTTCACAGAATGACTTAGAATTCATGTGGTCATCCACTTTGAGTGAAATTTAAATTTTTTTAGGTGAAAAAAACATAAAAAATCAAAAATTTCAAAACTTCACATAATGACTTACAATACCTCTAGCCACCCACTTTGAGTAAAATTTAATTTTTTTTAGATGCCCAAATGGTATTATTTATTTATTTTTTATTTTTTTTGGTTCCTAAAGAAAATTAAATTTCACTAAAAGTGGATGGCCACATGTATTCTAAGCCACTATGTGAAGTTTTGAAAATTTTTCTTTTTTGCTTATTTTTATTTTTTTTCGACACCCAAAAAAAATTAAATTTCACTCAAAGTGAGTGGCTACAGGTATTCTAAGCAATTATATGAAGTTTTTTATTTTTTTCGGCACCTAAAAAATTTAAATTTCGCTTAAAGTGGACGGCCACATGTATTCTAAGCCATTTTGTGAAGTTTTGAAATTTTTTTATTTTTTTCGGCACCTAAAAAAATAAAATTTCGCTCAAAGTGGGTAGCCACATGTATTTTAAGCCATTCTGTAAAGTTTTGAAATTTTTACTTTTTTGCTTATTTTTATTTTTTTTGGCATATAAAAAAATTAAAATTTCACTCAAAGTGAGTGGCCACAGGTATTTTAAGCTATTCTGTGAAGTTTTGAAATTTTTTATTTTTTTTATTTTTTTCGGCACCTAAAAAAATTTAAATTTCATTCAAAGTGGGTGGCCACAGGTATTTTAAGCTATTCTGTGAAGTTTTGAAATTTTTTATTTTTTTTATTTTTTTCGACACCTAAAAAAATTTAAATTTCACTCAAAGTGGATGGCCACAAGTATTCTAAGCCATTCTGTGAAGTTTTGAAATTTTTAATTTTTTGCTTTTTTTTATTTTTTTCAACACCTAAAAAAATAAAATTTCGCTCAAATTGGGTGGCCACAGGTATTCTAAGATATTCTGTGAAGTTTTTAAATTTTAGAAATTTTTATTATTTTTTATTTTTTTTGGCAACTAAAAAAATTATATTTTGCTCAAAATGGGTGGCCATAGGTTTTCTAAGCCATTTTATGAAATTTTGAAAATTTTTATTTTTATTTTTTTATTTTTTTCGGTACCTAAAAAAATTTAAATTTCACTGAAAGTGGGTAGCCACAGATTCTAAACCATTCTGTTAAGTTTTGAAATTTTTGATTTTTTGCTTTTTTTTCTCACCTCAAAGATCGTGACTTCCATAAGAATATGTGTGTTGAAGAAAATGAATTCCTCAAAAATGGTTCTCACTTTTGTTCCAGAAATGAAAAACCAACTTTTTTTGGTTCTCATTTCTGGTTTCAGAATCAGTTTTGGAAGCAAACTTGTCCCGGAAATAGAAAAATGAAATTACGTTACCAAACGGGTTTCTGGTCCAAAACTGATTTCGGGAGCAAAAAACCAGTTCTGGACAGAACCAGAATGGTTATCATGCAGTACCTAATTCTCTAGAAAAAAAAAGCATGCCTACTGACCAAAATTCTTAGGTTAGAGTGAAAATAGAAATAGTATCCAAGAGACTTCTTTGGATATCCAATGAAGCAACATTGTTCAGACTTAGCCTTCAATTTTTCCATTTTCAGCTTCTTGACGAAAGCTGGACAACCGAAAATCTTAATATGATTAAGACTTAGTTTCCTACTATGCCATATCTCATAAGGCATAGTTAGAATAGATTTGGATGGCACTCTGTTAAGTATATATGTAGCTGTCTCGAAGGCATATCCCTAAAGGGATATAGGCAAATCGGTGTAACTCATCATAGATCATACCATATCTAATAAAGTATAATTTCTTATTTCAGATACACCATTATGTTCTGGAGTTCCTAGAGGTATCCACTGTGATACAATGCCATTATCTTTAAGATAGTCGAGGAATTCAGTACTCAGGTATTCACCTCCTCGATCAGATCGAAGAGCCTTAATACATTTTCCTCTTTGTTTCTCAACTTCAGCCCTAAATTTCTTTAACTTTTCAAAAGATTCGGATTTCTACTTCATTAAGTACAAATAACCATACCATGACTAATCATCGATGAAGGTAATGAAGTAAGAATAACCACCTCTAGCATTTTCATTAATTGGTTCACATACATTTGCATGTATCAAGCTCAGTATGTGAGCAGCTCGCGCATTATGTTCCACAAAAGGCACTTTGATCATTTTCCTAGAAGACATGCCTCACAAGCTGAGTATGGCTCAAACATTGATGGATCAATATACCCATCATTACTTAACTTGTTGATTATGTCTTCTCTAATATGACCTATCCGGAGATGCCAAACATACTCTGGGTTTGGACTATCTCTAGGGCATTTATTAGTTATGGCATTTATATCATTATTGTATTGCTTATTGGCATTGGTAATCGCATTACCGGACATTGTAATGGTATAAAGATTATTGGTTAATAAGCCAGAACCAACACATCTTCTATCATGATAAATAAAATATACATCATCAACAAAAGAAAATTCATAATTCTCTTTACTCAAACAAGATATAGAGATGATGTTCCTAATAGCATTCTTATCATGCAAGCAATTTTTTAATACCAATACATGTCTATAAGGCAAACATAAACAAAAAGTCCCTGCAGCTAAAGCAACAACTCTTGCTCCATTTGCAAATGTCAGGACAATTTCATTTTGCCCCAGCATCCGGCTTATTTCCAGATTCTGCAAAGACATACAAATATGTGAGGTTGCAACAGAATCTAGAACCCATAAGTTGGACTCATCACTAACCGTAATATTAGTTTCAAAAAGCATAGATATTATACCTTCGCAAGGTTGGTCCTTAAGCTTGACCTTCAAGCTCGCGAGTTACTTCTTGCAATTCCTCCTCTAATGCCCTTTGACACTATAGTAATGATAATTCCCTTTTTCAACCTTGGGCTTTGATTACACAGTATGTTTCATAGTCCTCTTCCATTTCTTTTTTTTTTCAAAATAGTCTTACTCTTTGAAGAAGAAGCCTTAGCCATATCCACCACATTAGGCCTCGTATTGTGCATTTCCTTCTCATAAACTACCAGCATATTATATATCTCAGCAAGAGTTTTCTCCATCTTATGCATGTGGAAGCTTTGGACAAAGTCAGAGAAGGAATCGAGCAAAGATTAGAGAATCAAATCCACAGTTAACTCATTATCCATAACAAGATTAAGCCTAGCCAACTCTTCTATTTGCCAGATCATCTTCAAAGCATGATCATTAACCGATGATCCCACAGCCATCCTCATACAGTACAATGCCTTAGATATCTCATATCTAGAGGTTCGACTATTCTCATCAAAATATTATTTTAAGTGCAAGATGATCGACCTAGCATCTTCCATAGTTTCATCCTTATTTTGCAATTCATTATTCATTGAAGCAAGCATGTACGACCTGACTTTTAAGTCATCATCATGCCGTTTATCATAATTGACGTGCTCCTCTTGGGTCCCAACCTTAGAAAAGAAGTCTGGCATCTTTCCATCAAGCACATACCCGATTTTCTCCGAATTGAGAACAATTCTCAAATTCCTCACCCAATCAGTGAAATTAGATCCAGTCAAACAATTCTTGTCAAGTATAAAAGCGAGTGGGTTTGTGGTCACCATTTCAGAGTAATAATATATCTGTACAGAAAATAAATTATTAGCCGTTGTCTTTCAAAACAACCATTTCATTTTAGCCTTTAAATAAAATAATGCTTCCCACTAAATTTTTTGAATCCCATACTCCATAAAATAGGAAAACGGTAATCTTTGTTGGGTAAAGATTACTAGTGGGGATTAAAGTCCCACTAGCCCATAAACCACCTCACCTGACAGTTATTGGTGTTCTATGAACTTAGTGAGTGAACCAACTTGTTCAACGCATCATATGCGAGTCCCAATCATAACTTGGGCCTCTAAACCATGAAGTCTTACCTAACAGTTATTGATATCACGATCATAGTTAAGTCTAACTCATCATGTCATGCAAGTATTGAAAACACAGACAATCCCTTCACCTGACGTTATTGGAAATTGTTCGGTTCCAACCTCACAACATCATATGCATAATGGAGTGATTCAATATTATAAATGGCAATTAACCCCTATGTATCCATAGCCGGTTAATCAACCACTATAATATTGGACCCAACCACGACAATGGAAGGCCACGAGTCCGAAACCCGTTTCGACTTAATATAATTAATAAGGAGGTTTGGGTCGTTATTAATTGTCTCACTTTGCACATTAACCGGTTTAACATGCATAACAATTGAATAAATAAATAAATATCAAATGCATAAATATCTATCCTACGTGGTGATCATGGAATTATGGCTCAATGGGTCTCGAGCCAATGAGCCCCATTTAGCCATTTTCATGTTTTAATAATAGAGACCTACTCTTTACTTCTTCTTGGATCCTTGAACACTTCACGAACCGGGCCCATGGAGCTCTCCGGCTTAATGGCTCCTCCACTCATAACGTTTACATCAATGATGGATTATACTAAACTACACTAAAACCTCATTACATGAAAAATAAAAGGAAGGACGCAGCCTCTATTTAATAATTTTAATCCCAAAAATACCTGTGAATGTCATACATTCATCCATACATCAATCATATTGATTAAGGGTTTTTGCATGATCATCACCCTTCCTCTCGAGCCATAAATTCTAAATTTAAAGCTTTGGAAGGTACAAATAAAATTTTGCATTGAATCAAATTCATGACCGAGCAACATAAGTTGTGTCAAGAAATCAAAGCCGATGAAACAAATTTCACGTGCGTGATTCCAAGTGAAGGTAGCGTCGTCGCCTCTAGATTCATAGTTGTGAATCATTTTGCAGAAGACAAATGCAAAAGAAAATAAGCTACGGATTTTTTATTCAAAATTGATTTAGTTCCAATTTTTGCTCAATTGATCAAATTTATCATATAAATTAATCAACTTTTATAGGCCACTCAAGAGCAAGCAATTCTCTCAACAAACATAAATTGGCCATTGGATCGCAAAAATATATATGAACCAAAATCAATTAAACGCACGAGAACGCCTAAGGATTAGCTCTGATACCACTGTTGGTTTCCTATGGAACATGCATAGTTAAATTAAATATAAACATAGCGAAAAGATATAACCAAACATGAATTTCCAAAGGCGTTATTCGTGCGTTTCAATCAAAAATCGAAAAACCATAGGGGTTAAAAGGATTACCTTTCGTAGTGTGCCAATAACGGTTTCGATTCGGATATTCTTCAGTTCGAGCCCCACAAGCGTCAGACCTCTAGTTCAGACACACCATCAATCGCACGACGAACAGAAGGAAACTTGTGGGTAATCACCAATATAATTGTGCTAGCAATCTTATTGCGACAATTCTCCATACTCTCGATATTTCAGTCACAGCATCGGAAGAGACAAAATGTATTTTCTTAACTCTCACGAACACATGATAATTGCATACTTACTTGCTTTCATCATCCTGCAACTGCTGATGATCGTGCTTTTTTTAATATGGCGATTAGCAACGGTTGCTAATCGTGCATGTGCACGATCATTATATGTGTATTTCGTGCGCATGATCAGCAACCGTTGCTGATCGTGCATGTGCACGATCATTATATGTGTATTTCGTGCGCATCGTATGCACACATGCCCATGACAAAAATTTAATTAAATTAAATCCCATTTAATTTAATTTCAGTTCGACTCAAGTCAATTGCAAACATATTTGCAATATCATCTCTTCCGTTACAGTGTCATCCTAAATTGGTTATGGTGTGTGACATTCCTAGGTTCATCACTGAGCTGGTAGTAAGACTTGCACCAACACATTAGTACTCCCAAGAGAATTGATTGTCTCGATCAATCTCTAGGTCTTACAAACCATGATTGACATCTAGCAATATGTCATGGCTACCCAAACAGTGTGAATGCTTTAAGAACATAACGAACCTGTCAACTTTGGCTACAGTATAATTCAATCCCTCTATCTTACTATATCCTGATTGAACAAAGATCATGGAATATTTGTCAAGCTACCAATTCGATCATATGCACAAACCTAATTGACATGCATTTTATATGAGACATGAACAATTCATTCTCGGTTACAACCCCAGCCGAGGATTTTAATGCAGTGTCAAGATTGGATTGCAGAGGGCATGATTATTGTACCTTGCATATAACAAGGAGACAGATTTCATTTCGCGCACACGTGTAACTTCGTATGTGAACGAACTATGGCCATCAAGTACAGAGACGGATCAACGAACCGGCAATATGCACACCTGTGAACCATAGCCATCCAACACACAAGGCAACACTATGTCGCTGGTGTAAAGTTTATTTACACAAGACCAGAGCATAAACGATTAGGCATTGACTACGCTAAAAGCTTCCATATTGCTAATCGATATATGTGTGTCATGTACAGTAAACTTGTCTGGTACAAGCACCTATATTCTAACTCGGGCATCACAATATCCAATGACTCATGACTCGTCATTCCCCTAAGTATCCAATACTTAATGATGAAACTAACAACACACCGGTCTCAACAGGATCATTAATATCCACTCAATGATTCATCGACCGGGAACAATTTAAAGATTCAGTCTAATTGTAACCTGTAACACATATTCTTACATCTCAAGAATAGGTCCAATCACAAATGATCTTATGGAATCATTCATATATTTAAATAATTGGACAAATGAATGAATACGTCCTTGCCATTAAATAAATAATGAAATTGAAAATACAACTTAAATCCCTAATATGTAACTATTACATGGTGACTTTAGGGCATACATCTAACAGTCCGCCACCCTTAGCTTCCTCATCACCCTTCCTAGCTCCCCCTCCTCATCGATGCGAACTACTTCACCTTCGCCGGGCTCATCAAATGCAGAGTGCACAACCTCCTCATGCACCACTCCCTACGAACACCATCCCCTTGTTGTCGTAAGACATGTGGCACAGAGCCTTCACTCAGGCGACTTAAGAAGGTGTTGTCGTGGTTATGAGGACTAGTTTAGTTGCCTCCGCCTACACAAGCGTGGAAGTCTCCTTTTTTTCTACCTCTCTATTGCTATGAGTGGTTACATGAAAGAGAACATAGAGAAGGAAGAAACACGAAAAGTGAACATGAGACCCACAAGAAAAGAAAACTAAAATTAATAAAAGAAAAGGGATACAACCAGAAAAAATGTAACAATACTTTCTTAAAACATTGGCAGAAGAGGGATGTTAAAACGTGGGACCCACAAAGGGCACTATAGTCATATTATTATGTTGATTAGTGTTTTAGCCAAATAAGAAGTGGAAAAAGCACGACCCTAATTTAAAATCCATTGTGGATAATAAAGTTAAATCTATAGTCATGTATCAATAAATAAAGTCACGTTATCATTTTCCGTCCATCAATTCGAAAGGAGCTAACGGAGGAATTCAATTGCTATAAGTTTTAGGGCTTGATTGCATTATTTAAAAGTTTTAAGACTTGATTACACTTTCGCAATAAATTTTAAGATTTTTGGTATATTAATCTCTAATGTTTGTGAATTGTATATTAATACATTGGGCACCCCTTCTATTATGTAGGAATCGTCAATTGATAGTTGGTCTCGATTCGGGACCTCAACAAACTCGTGGATGAGAATGCGATGAGAGCGATTTAGTTTTCGTTGAAAACTAATTGGGATCGGTCATGTCATTAACACAAAGTACATGTACGAAAAGTGATCATATCAAAAGTATGGGAGTAATTGGGTATTCCGTTTTGGAAGCTCACATAGGCATCATGTGTCAATAGCCAGGTTCGGCTCTACGAGTTCTGGTAAATATTAAATGGAAAAACAAAGGAAGGACTTTTTAGAAATATATATATGACCCAAAATAATTTTAAAATATGTATTGAATTTTTGAATTGCGAAATTTGGCCCCTTTGCCTTCTATTAGAGAATATGATTTTGTACTTCTCCAAGGCTGCATTTGGTCATCGGGATTCTATCCTATGTTTGGTAACTATCTAGGACAGGATAAGGTAGGATATAAAGGGGATATAGCCCCAATAAAAAAATTTGAGGGGGGGTGGAATAGGGTCGGATAGGATTTCTCTTATCCGTAATATAAAAACTATTTTCAGAAAACCCTACGCTCTCCTTTTCCTTCTTGTCCGTTCACCCACGCGACTCTTCTGTAGCGAAGTCAAAGCATTTTTCTCAGTAGCTCTCCGATTCACATTAAAGCTTTACGAAAGCGGTGAAAGAGTTGAAGCATCATATTTTTCGGATTTGCGAAGGTAAATAATCATGTTCTCTCTCACTAATGTTAACTTCTAAAGTAGGCTCGAGGTTGGCTGTAGATTATTTTCCAAAATGTTTTGGGCTTACGTAGGTCATAATTGTGATTCCATTGGCTTTTATCAGAGCCCTTGTTCTTCGAAGTGAAATTTTAGTAGCGGTTCCATTGGATTTTTTGCTGGTTCATTGGAGAACTTGTCCTTGGAAGTGAAATTTTTTTAGTCAGAATTGCGATTCCATTGGCTTTTTTGTTAGTTGATTGGAGAACTTGCATTTCTGGGACCTGTTTTTATAGTGGAAAAGAATGAAAAATTGGAGAGCAATAATTGCGATTCTATTGGCTTTTTTGCTGGTTGATTGTAGCCCATGTTCTTCGAAGGGCAAAAGGACACTATAAGTGTCATAAGTTGTGTACGGAGATCACTTTGGTGTTATAACTTTTTTTCGGATCACTTTGATGCCAAGTCAGAGGAAAAGAGATCACTTTAGTGACTCCAGCCAAAATTCTAACAAAAAAAAGTGCCACGTCGGATTTTTGGCGAGCCACGTCAGATTTTTGACAAGCCATGTCAACATCGGATATTAATAAAAAAAGAGCCACGTCAGATTTCCGACAGCCATGTTAGCATTGGCACTAAAGTGATCGTTTTTTTCAAAAAAGTTAGCACCAAAGTGATCCGAAAAAACCACCCGCCTGGGTGGCGCTGTTGGAGAGGGCACTCTTCCTCTCGTAAAAGGTTCAGTGTTCGAATCCCGAGCGCCGCAGGGTGACTTAACTGGTGCACGTGTGTGGTGGCTAGCACGTGTCGCACCCAGGGTTTACCTCCCGGCTGTCGGCCGTGCGGGGGTTCCCTAGGTTATCAAAAAAAAAAAGTGATCCAAAAAAAAGTTATGGCACCAAAGTGAACTCTGTACACAACTTATAGCACTTATAGTGTCATTTTGCCTTCTTCGAAGTGAAATTTTAGTAGTAAGAATTGCTGTTCCATTGGCTTTTTTGCTAGTTGATTGGAGAACTTGCATTTCTGGGAACTTTTCTTATAGTGGAAAAGATGAAAAATTGGAGAGCAGTATATACATGACCATGTTAGTGTTGTAGAGGACGGCTATTCAACTGGTGATGGGCTGGAGGATTTTTTTTTCTACTGATTACAATTGTCTTTGAATAACTAACCATGATGGGTTTTCTATCATCTATTGCATATGTAATCTTACAAAAGTGACTTGTGCTTCACTATATTTTTTGGTCGGATCTTGCTTCCAACATTTTTTTGTAGATTCGTCGATGGTTCTTAGTTGACAAAAGGTCCTTCAGATAGAAAACCCGGAAGCATAATGACTAGGTATAGGAATTGAATAGGCATTGATGGATGTCTCCATGTCATATGTGTAGTGTAATGCATGTCTCGGTACACTGATGTTTTATCTTCACTGGCTATTGGTGTCTCAAAGCTTTAGGGTTTCTTTTGGGTTAGAAAAACAAGATTTTTTGGTTTCAAATTGAATTAATGAGAAGATCACTGCTTATTTGTTTGAGAATGATGTCAATCATTCAAAAGGAATCTTTGGGGTTACATAGAAAAGAGTAGAATATACAAAATTGAGAAATTGGGGCTGCTTGTCGTGTTGTCTTTTTTCTTTATGTTTGTGTATTTTAGCTTTAGTTTGTTTTCTTTGCGTTTGTATTTAGCAAATGAGTAGAAGATACAAAATTGGGGTTGCATAGCTCGTATTAACTTTAGTTTGTTTCCTTTGCATTTATGTCTTTCTAGCAATAATCATATATTGATTCGGATATATTCTATGAAAATCTGTTGATTTGAAAAAGGTATTGTTTTTTATTTTACTATTATCTAACCTGTCAGTTTGTATTTGCCTAATGTTATTGTTTTTTTTCTTTATTAGAAATGGATCACGATAATAGAGAGGAAATTTTTAGCATTCTAATATTAGAGGAGGAGAACCTACAGACGTTGCTTTTGTGTATAATGTATATGATTGTGGTGTCCACTGCTGCTGCTAAACGGCACTACCATAAGCATATATTGAAGGATCACACATTTGTTGGAAGCCAAGCTCGATTAGATCACCTTAACCGCCTTATTAACAGTAGTGACTTGAATTGTGTGGAACAACTAAGGATGGATAGACGTACATTTACTCTACTATGCGAGTTGACACTTACAATTGGTAGGTTAAAAGAAGATGGACTTGTAACTATAAAAGAACAAATGGCAATTTTCCTACATATACTTGCCCATCATGTGAAAAATCGTGTCATCAACTTCAGATTTATAAGGTCCGAAGAGACCATAAGTAGGTATTTTAACTTAGTTTTGAGTGCGGTGATAAGAATACATAGTGTGCTTCTTGTCTCACCTGAACCAATTCCAGAGGAATGTACCGATGAGAGATGGAAATGGTTTAAGGTATGTTCGCTATTCTATTACATGAATTAATTTAATACTTTAAATATAAGGTTGTTTCATTAATTTCATGTTTCTAGGGTTGCTTAGGAGCATTAGATGGCATATACATTAGGGTACGTATTCCGGAGGTTGATAAACCAAGGTATCGAAATAAAAAGGGTGAGGTATTGACCAATATGTTAGGAGTTTGCTCACGTGACATGAGATTTGTTTATGTTTTACTTAGATGGGAAGGCTCAGCTGTAGATTCTAGAGTACTTTGAGATGCTTTAGCTAAACCCAATGGTCTGAAGATTCCCGTTGGTAAGTGTCGCGGCACGCTCTCGCGTGCTAGAATGGAGGCATTTTTTCTACACGGGTCTCTCCCAGACCATACCTCACGTGACAGCGGGGTTTATTTGATCTAAACTTGAACTTGGAGTCACCACTAGTCATTTACGGTAGGTTGACTAGAAACCTAATCGAGGTACAGGAGAAATACCACGATCCTACAAACCAGAGATTCTAAATAAGAGACTTGATTACGTTAACTATCCCAAACCGAGACCATTAACACCCTTTCGGTACCTAAGAACGACATGGCATGTCTAACGTGTCACACGGATTCCTAAGGTCAATTCATTAATCTAATCATGAACAAACAATTAAGCACCCAAGAATTAAAAGCACAATCAATGGCAAATCAATCATAACAACCCTAATTTGGCCACTAAAAATGAAAATCAAGCAAAACAACCAAACTCTAATGAAGCTCTAATAGCTTGTTCATTTCGTGATTTACACATTTTTAGGGTTTTAGGATTTTTTAGGGGTTATAACCCTTTAATTTGGAATTTTCCAAAAATGCCACTTAAGCATTTCCAAAAATTCAAATTTCATTTTTTATGGCTGGCCACAATGATTTTTAATCATTCTGTGGATTTTCAAAATTTTTTATTTTTTTTAAAATGCCATTTGGGCACTTCCAAAAATTTAAATTTCACCTTTATGGTTGGCCATGATGATTTAGACCTTTCTGTGAAATTTCAAACTTTTTGAATTTTTGAAATTTTTTTTTCGGCAAAATTTTTAAACCAAGAATTGATTTTTTAATCATTTTCTTAAAGTTTTTATGAATTTTCCAATTTTTTCAATTTTTATTATTTTTAATTTTTTCGATTTTTCTGATTTATTATTTTCTGTAGAATTTTCTGATTTTTTTATTTTTTATTTTTTGAATTTTCCCATCGGGAAAATGAACTGGATCGGCCCGGTTCGACCCGGTTCGGCTTGGCCAAACCAAGCGTCGCCGGCGCCGGCACCAATCATCTTCTCCGGCAAGCATGGTGCCAAAACGGCACCGTTTTGACCCTTTTTCATTGTGGCATTTCAGCGAACATCTGGTATGCAACATCCATGGGTTTTTGTTCTCAAGACCGTCGGTTCGAGCTCACCTACGGCGAGTCTCCCGGTGACCTTTTGCCATTTCTCAGGTTCCATAACAACTTCACTATACTGACTATCATTCCTAAGCTACATATTCGCCGCTAAATCTCCATCGGCTGGCGAAAAAACCGATCGAAAAATACCAAAACGAAACTATACTAGACAACATTACTAGCATTTAGATCAATATACTAACCGCCCTAGCCGTCTAAATCGTCTCAAATCAATTCCAAATCATCAAGAAGGTTTAAAGAAGGCCTACTTGAATGGCCTAAGGCCACGGCGACTCTCCGGCAAGGATCTCCGAGCTCCGGCGAGGAGGTTTCAATACATAGCCGACTCGGTTTATGCCATTTTTCATCCACAAATGCAATCAAATAACATGAAGCATGATCAGAAACATGTTTTGAACATTAAAATACCAAGATTCGTCAATGAAATCACTCAAACATGCACATTGAGGCCAAAACCAAATTCTTGAAAATTTTTGAGAAAACTGACCGTGAATGATATTTACCTTCTTCGTCCGATGATCAAACTAAGTTGTTGAAGTGATTCGCGCCTCAAGGATTGTTCCTTGACACTTGGTCTTCCTCCTGATGCTCTTGGATTCATCGGAACAGGTCTGGATTGGCCGGACAAGGCTCGGTTTCAGGCCTTCGCAGTCAGCCGGACTGATTGGAATGGTGAGGGGAGAATCACGGCCAAACCATAATTCGCCGGTGCTCCACCGTCTACGGTGGCACCGAACACTCGTGAGGAGACTCTCGACCCTCTCTCTCTAACTTTTCCGCGTTGGTTTTGCTCCTTTCTCCCTCTACTCTCTCTCTGGCTTTCTGTCGAATACCCTCCCCTCAATGTTCCAGTTTTTCTCGTTTTTGTTCATAAAAAATTCCTGCCCAAAGATTGTTAGAACTGATTTCTAATCGTTATAACTGTTCTCCGACGACAACTAGAGATTCTCCGGCTGTCATTCGGGTCAAACACGTGTTTATTTGACCGGAAATGATCGACTAAGCCATGGGCTTGAAATGATTTTTCTAGGTTTTTACACGTTCTGGGAAAACCGGGTGAGGAAGATAAACAACCTGGGTCGGATCGGGTCGGGTTGACCCGATTGATCCAACAGACCCGGGTTGATATAAATTTGCAAATTAAACTCAATTTTGACCCAATTTTCGAAATTAAACCCCGAAATTGAATTCCCCATCATATTCCGAACCCAAAAATATGATTTGCCCCAATTTTTATTATAATTGTACCCAAGATTTTCTCATTTTTGTATTCGGGTTAATAGGGTTTTGTTTAATTTGATGTCCTAATGACCTGATTAGGCAAAATTGATACCAAAATTGAATTACCCATACCTTATTAACCCTAGAAATGATGGTCTCATATTTCGATAATTTCATATTAGGCACGATTCCCAATTTTCAAATTCTTAATTTTCAATCAAATTTTGGGGATTTTTTTATGTCAAATTGTGTAATTGGACAGACCATTATGCAATTCAAGGTCCCAGAATGAATTGTTGTGAAGACACTATGACTTAAAAATGACTAGAAAAACTTTAATTTCATTTTTGGTTCAATTCGGGTTTAATTTTGCCCAATTTTGGAAAAAATATATACCCGATTGAGATTTTCTAAAATTGATAATGTATTTATGAAATTGGATTTAAAAGAAGACTAATGACTATTTTTATGGAATTTTTGGATTTCATTTGGTATTTTGGTTGATTTTCTTGCCTATTTTGACTAAAAGAAATTAAGGAAAAATTCAGGAAAATTCTAAAAAAATTATTTTTGGTTTAGAACTAGATTTCTAGGCTTGGCCAAGATTTCTAGACCAAATTTTGAATATTTTTAAAATATAAAAAAATAAGCCAAAAATTAGGTGTCAACAGGTGGGCCTCTTTGAGAATGAGGTCGTTAGAGGTTGATCTCAAAAACAAGATGTCGCCTAAATTTTTAGTCGACTCACTAAACAAGATAAGATGAAAATTTCATAACAACCTATTAGGGTCTTTACTTTTGAAATTCATGATCTAATCCAACAGTTCTCTTTTCAAAACACTTTTTTGAAAGATTCTTAATTATTGAGGGAGAGAAACTTACCTGTTTGTGAAAGTTTCTTTGTTGCTCATCCAAGGGCATGAATTAATGGTAGTGATGATTATGATGATTATTCTGATTTTGTGGTTTATGGACGGACTCACGAACTATGAACGTCCGAGATTCTTTGCCTGAGGACTTGAATTTGCCTAGTGGTTCCTCACCGGTAGGACTTTTGATTTGCCTAGGGGCTTCTCGCCTATAGGACTTTGAATTTGCCTAAGGGCTTCTCGCCTGTAGGACTTTGGATTTGCCTAAGGGTTCCTCACTTATAGGACTTTGAATTTTGGAGACTTGCCATGTAGTTCCTCACCCGTAGGATTTTGGACATTGCCTAAAGGCTCCTTGCCAATAGGACCTGGGATTGCCTAGTAACTCCTCATCAAATAGGACTTTAGAATTTGCCTGGTGACTCCTCGTTAAGTAGGAATTGAAATTTGCTAGTGGTTCCTCGTAAGTAGGATTTTGAAAATTGCCTAAAGGCTCTTTGTCAATAGGACTTGAATTTTTGCCTAGTGGTTTCTCACCAGTAAGACCTTAGGAAGACTTCAAACAATGAATGCCTTAACCATGAGTTTTGTGATTTTGAGGTTTCACTAACCTTTGTATGATTTTTTAGTTGACCAAAAACTATTTTGGAAAGTAGTTTTGAAATTGATCAAAACTGTTTGAAATGTGATTTTTTCTTTAACTTACCACAAACTATTTAAAAATTTGATTTTAAGTTGACCAAAAACTTTTTGAAACCTGATTTTGAAATATGCATTCTTTGTATTAAATGCATTTCGAGCAATCAAATTTTCTTTTAAAGGAATTATTTGAACAAAATGCTTGTAAACTTTCAAGAAATGCTTGAAATAATCGTTTGGAAGACCTTCATTAGAAAGGATTTGTTTCAATCTATAAATTTGATCTTTTATTCATTTGATTGAAAGGGGACTGATATGATATCCCTCAATTTTATCTCTCTTAACTAATCCTTAGGTGTTCGGAGATATTCGCAATGTATACAATCCAATTGATCTGATAAGGTCTTTCAAAGGGTTGTAATGTTAGCTTGGTCAATGGCTATTCAAAGGATAGGTATTCTAAGACCAAGAAAAGAATTTCATCATATTTGACTTCGGATCTACAAGTTAAGAATCTCGAGGATAAAACAAGATAGTATTGTATACACTTCTTTGAGTGATGACTTCTTGTCATAAAGTCATGTTTCTACTCTCAACATCCCAATCTAAAGAGTCTTTGGGGAGAGGTTGTATTGTTGATATTGGGTAGGCTCAAAAGGATCATTTGTTCCGATGGAAGATTGGAAACGGGCGCTCTGTCTCCTTTTGGTTTGACTGGTGGCATAGTAGGGGCCCGCTTTATTTGCTTTTCAGTAATGTTGAAATATATCGGTCGCGCATTCCTCGGGAGACCTCAGTAAGGTCCTTCTACGAAGACTCCTGGCCACCGTCGAACACTCTTGCCACTATTTTGAGCTGGATGGACCCCCCGCCGTCCACCATGGATAGCTCCATGGACAACTTCGTCTGGACACCTCATCCTTCTAAGTCCTTTTCTGTTACCCTTGCTTGGAACCACATCCGAAGGAGATGGCAACCAACCCCATGGCATTCCTTCATTTGGGACCGGCACATAGCACCGCGGCATGCTTTTCTCCTATGGTTAATTTCTCTTAACCGTCTACCTACTCAGGTATTCCTGTTACAAAATCACAGGATTGTTGATGCTTTATGCGCCTTTTGTGGGTCTAGACCAGACTCAATCAACCATCTTTTCTTTGAATGCGCTTCTACCAGTAGATTGGCTTCTCTTTGGGCGACAAAATGCAGTCTACCTTGGCGCAACCGGCCCTGGCAAGAACATATCATTTGGGCTATGAGAGTTTGCGGAGGATCCTCGTTTGCACACTACATTTCTAGATTTTCCTTTGGTGCACTATGTCACATCATTTGGACCGAAAGGAATAATGCTATCTTCAGAAACAAGAGTATCTTCATCCCTGGTATGCGAAAGCATCTTCTCAAAGTCGTCAAGGACAAAGCTATTTCTATGGGGAAGGTTGAGGATACCTATAGGAACCGCATTGTCCAGAGAAAGTGGGACCTTCCTCCTTCTATCTTTGAGTAGGGTTGGCTGTGGCTGTTTTGGTACATTATGTAGCGGATCTCAGAGTCCTTTGTGTCCGGTCAGTGTGGGTGCTCATCCTTCGGTGCTTGGTTTCTTTTGCCTACAATCTTCGGATTGGTTGGTTTCCTAGTTTGTAGTTCTTCTTTTCCTTTCCCCTTTGCTAGTCTTTGGCTTCTTGTATAGTTCCTCCTGTACCTATCTTGACCTTGTGTGGACATTCTGTGTCCTAATAGGGTCAGGTTCTGGTTTGGGCTATAGGTTGTATTTGGTGTTCTGAAAAGTTATATACATACTTACCTTACCAAAAAAAAAAAGGCTCATTTGTTTGAATTCAGGATTTTTGTGAAATTGATGATTTTTTTGGCATCACAACCTTTTTTTCTTTTCTTTTTCACTAGAGATCTTTTCTATGAACATCAGAGTCCTCTAAACATTCATCACAATCTCTTTTCTTTTGATCATTCTCACTTGTTGTGATCTATGATCTCTCGTGATCTTGACTTTGCTTTGTCACGACTTTTTGTCGTTTTGAGCTTTCTTTTGCACTCTCTTTTCTTTCTCATTTTTCTTGGGCATTTGGCATTGCTTTTACTAGGCACACTGCTTTTTCATGCTCCAGACTCCTTTGTCTTTGATCTTTTCAAATTCTAAGGACTCTGTGTTTTGCCCTTTTATTTCTTATCTATTAAAGTGGATCATATGCTCATGCCCCAGTGCGAAGAGATGATCACCAATTTGGGATTCTAAAATGAATATTCATGCTCAATTGGGTTTTGTCAAAGGTAATGTGTTTGGGTATAAGAAATGAAGTACTTTTCTTCCTCTTGGGATGTCTTGAGCTTCCATATGACTTCATATGAAGTTATCACAGAAAGATTGATGCAAGAGTATGCAATAAAATCTTTCTTGATCCTATAGCTATCAATCCACAAACCTTCTTATTTGCCCCAATGTGGGGTGGTTCTTAATAGGGTTATTTTAGGAAGACTTCTCTACTATTTTGGCTCAAAATTTGATTTGCAAGGGATAAGGATGTGTTTGGGATAATGAAATGATTGCCTTTCATCATTTTAATCCATGTAATCATTGCGAATATCCCTTATTTCCTTTGGATGAGTTTTTCTCACTCACTTCAACACTTTGACTTTGAGTGTATAGGAGACGTGTTTAGATATGGCTTACCTTTCATCATTTAAAGGTCTTTCCATTTGATTTGATCCAAACTTTTTCTATGAAATATTTCAAAGCCTTTTGTCAAATTATCCCTTTTAGGGAATTTTGATGCTTATTGCATTTTCAAAAAAAGCGTGTTTCAAAATCTTTGATTGAAACATTTTTGAAGTATTTTCCTTTACAAAACACTTTGTTTTGTTTTTTTTGCTCAGCCTTAGTGTCATTTCGCTTGGGGAAGAAAAGGGTTTGATTTTTCTCTTAGAAAGGCGACCTCACATGCCCTCATGATTTAGGGATACCTGTCTAATCAATTTATCAAGATCTCTCTTGTTTGCATGCCTTTGCTTTGGTTATACTAGGTATTCTTATATTGTTGCTCCCTTTGTTTATCCCTCTGAGCATGATAAAAAGGAAAGCATATTAGAGGACATCAATAGAAAATAGAATTGGGAAATGATACTTCCCTCTACTATTTGATAACTCCATTGGAATTCTGAAATTATTAACTGGTTCAGATTCAAACTTGCTTTCTTCTGCAAAATAGATAAACATGTTCATGAAATGCATGGCATGCATGATATGCATGATATGCACATGTTCTAAAGTGACCCGAATCTTTTCTTGAATGTTCGTCTTTATTTCATGGGTAGAAAATCTTGACAGCATCTGCATTTACAGGGTAGGCCAGTTATGTTCCTGTCATATCTACAAGAATCAATGCTCCTCCCGGAAGAACTTTCTTGACAATGTATGGACCTTCATAATTTGGAGTGAATTTTCCACGAGGATCTAAATTGTTGAATATGACTTTCTTCACTACTAGATCATCCACTTCAAAACGTCTTGGTTTCACCTTTCTGTTGAAAGATTAGCAACTCTTTTCTGGTAAGCTTATCCATGACATATAGCCCTTAGTCTTCTCTCATCAATCATGTTGAGCTGTTCATATCTTTGTTGGCTCTATTCAACTTTCGAGAGTTTCAATTGGGATAATATCCTTAATGAAAGAATTTCTACCTCGACGGATAATACTGCTTCTATCCCATATACTAAAGAAAATGGAGTTGCCCTAGTTGATATTCGAATTGAAGTTCGGTATGCCATCAGAGCATATGGCAATCTTTCGTGCCAGTCACGATATTTCTCAGCTATTTTGGATAATATCTTCTTGATATTCTTGTTTGCTGCTTTCATTGCTCCGTTCATTTGTGGGTGGTATAGAGATGAATTCAAGTGTCGAATGTGGAAGTATTCAAGCAGATCATTTACAATTTTTTTATTCAAATTTGAACCATTATCGGTAATGATTGCTTTTGGAACTCCACACCTAGCGATGATGTCTCGCTTAATGAATTTTACCATATTCTTGGCGGTGACATTTGTATATGAATTCGCTTCAATCCACTTGGTGAAGTAGTCAATTGCTACCAAGATAAAGCGATGTCCATTTGAGGCCTTGGGGTTAATTGGACCAATCATGTCAATTCCCCACATTGAAAATGGCCATGGTTCTGACATTTGATACAGCTCATTCGACGGTGCATTGATTCTGTCTCCATAAACTTGACATTGGTGACAACACCTCACATGTTGAATGCAATCTGTTTCCATTGTCATTCAATAATATCTCAATCTCATGATTTTGCGGGCTAGAAGATGGCCATTCATGTGCGGACCACATTCGCCTTCATGGATTTCTCTCATGATTTGTTCAGCTTATTTGCTATCAGCGTATCTTAATAGGATCAACTCGAATGATTTCTTATAAAGAACCTGTCCGCTGAGAAAGAATTTATTGGCTATCTTTCTGATAAATTTTCTGTCACCTGACTGGCTTTCTTCAGGAAATTCTCCTACTTGTAAGTACTTCTTGATATCATGAAACCATGGTTCATTGTCAAATTCTGCTTGAACTACCATACAGTGTGCTAGTTGTTCGAGAATATTGATTCTCAATGGTTTTATATCCATACCATCTTCAGCTTGGAGTAAGGATGATAAGGTTGCAAGAGCATCTGCAAAATGATTCTGAGCTCTTGGAAGATGATCAAATGTTATTTCTTTGAATTCTTCTATCATTCCTTCTAAGTATTTATGATAGGGAATTAGCTTTGCATCACAAGTTTGCCATTCTCCAGTTGTTTGCAATATGATGAGCATAGAATCTCCATATACTTTCAACGTTTTTACCTTCATTGAAAGGGCTAGTTGTAAGCCGAGAATGCACATTTCGTATTCAGCGATGTTATTGGTGCATGGAAATACCAATTTCGCAAATACCGAATAGTGTTGGCCTTCTGGGGAGATCAGTACTGCCCCAGTTCCTAATCCAGATAAGTTAGTTGCACCATCAAAATACATGATCCATTTATCATTGACTAATGTCAATATGTGGTCATCAAGTCGTTCTTCAGAACTCGCGATATTCTGCGAATTTTCTGCCAGCATGTCTGTTATCGCTCGTCCTTTGACTAACTTTTGGGATGAACTTTTGATGTCGAACTCAGATAACAAGACTTACCATTTTGCTAATTTCCCGACCGAGGAGGATTTTTCAAGAAGATACTTGATCGAGTCATTCTCTGTCACTAGCAAAACTTGGTGATGAAGGGTGTACTGTCTTAATCTGTGTAATACCCAAATTAATACAATACATGTCTGCTCAACTACTAGGTAATTCGCTTCTGATGTTGTGAATTTCTTGCTCAAGTAATAAACGGCTTGTTCTTTACCATCATTTGGTCTTCTTTGTACAAGCACTGCTCCTAGCGACTCATGGTGAATCGTCAAATATAAGATCAACAGGACTCCAGGAATCGGTGATACTAACACTGGTTGGCATACCAGATATTCTTTGATCTTGTCAAAGGCTTGTTGATATTCTACATCCCATTTTACTTTGACGTTTTTCTTCAACAGTTTGAAGAATGGTTTAGCGGTATCAGAAAGCTGATAGATGAAACGGGCAATATAGTTTAATCGCTCCAACAAGCTTCTCACTTCTTTTACCGTAGAAGGAGTCTTTAAGTCATATATTGCCTTGATCTTAGAAGGATCATTTTCAATTCCTATGTTACTGACCACAAATCCTAGTAGTTTGCTAGATTTTGCCCTAAATACACACTTGTTGGGGTTTAGCCGCAACTTGTACTTTCTAAGTCTTTCGAACAATTTGTGAAGCACTTCAACATGATCTTCTCCTTATTTGGATTTTACAATCATGTCATCCACATACACCTCGATTTCTATGTGCATCATGTCATGGAACAGAGTTACCATTGCCCTTCGATATGTGGCACCAGCATTTTTTAGACCGAAAGGCATCACTTTATAACAAAATGTGCCACGTGGTGTTATGAAAGATGTTTTCGCCTTATCCTCTTTCTTCATGAGGATTTGATTATATCCTAAGAAGCCATCCATAAATGAAAATGTTTCGAACCCAGCAGTGCTATTCACTAATACATCGATATGTAGAAGCGGGAAATCATCTTTAGGGCTTGCTTTATTTAGGTCACGATAATCAATGCATACTCATACTCGACCATCTTTCTTCATTACAGGTACTATGTTGGCAACCCATTCTAGATATGGCACTATTTCGATAAAACCGACTTTAAGTAATTTCATCACCTCTTCTTCTATTTTCTTTATCAATTCCGGCTTTGTTCGCCTCAATTTTTGCTTCTTTGGTGAAATATTTGGATCAATTGGCAAAGTATGTTCAACTATGTTTGTATCAAGGCCTGGCATGTCAATATAAGACCATGCGAATATATCTTGATATGCCTTGAGCAAATCTGTTATTCTTTCTACTTCTGCTGAGGGAAGACTTTCTTCAATTTTAACCTCTTTGGGGTTCTCCTTATCACTCAGATTAATAGTAATTGTTTTTTCTAATGTAAGTGGCTTTGATTCTTCATGACGGATCCATTCTCTTCTGATCTATTCCTCATCTTCATTATCCACTTCAATATCACAAGTGATCTCCTCGGAGAGATTTGGGTCACCTATGAACCTATTATGGATGTGTGAATGCTCATGCCTGACATGTAACAAACATAATTAATAATTGTATATGAAATGAATTAATGCATGAGGTTTAATGAAAAACCATTTTGAAAAATTATTTTGAAATCTATTTTGAAGAGATCAAGAGAATAGAGCTAATCCTCATATCCTTAGACATCCTTGCTCTTAAAGCCATTTTCACAATTAGGAGTCATATGAAAACCCAATGTCTCAAGCCTCACGTGTGAGAGCAATGTTCATCATTGATTTGGTTTTGTTTCCATATGTCCTTAACAAAACATTGAACACTTTTATTGAAATACAAAATGTGATTACAACTCTATTAACAAGAATGAGAATTGTAACTAAGCCGAAATTGCAAACAACATCAATATGAAATAGACAAATTGTAAAGGCAACAATAAGGAAAGAGTTCAAAAGAATCTTCCTACTCCAGTGCGTAGGTGTCTTCGTCTTCAATTATAACGACGCTGATAACGTCTTCTTCAAATAAACCCAGCAAGATAGACTCTGCTTTTGCATGTAAATCTTTTTCTGAAAGCAGTTTGGAAGGTCCAGGAAAGTTTTCTCTTATATGAATCTGATGATAGGGTAACTCTCTAACCTTACCCTTTCACGTTGATGGGTTAATGGTTCAATCACCTCGGCTTCCACAACCTTCATGATTCTTTTAACCTTGGCCGAGGCCTCCATGATGATTACTAGTGACTTCATACCCCACCCCATACTTTTTCTTTGTGCCAAATGGGATAATGGATTCTTTAATTCCTTGCGCTTTTGTCCCAAGTCCATCATCAAGGTTGAATCCATATTGGCATAATACTTTTCCAGACATAATAGACGATGCCGAAAATTCTGGAGACTTCATGACACTACTAGCCGAAATTTATATCATAGAAATCATCTCAAAGGAATGATAGTTGGGCTCTTCTTTTATCTCAGGCTCGACATAAGGTATGACACTTTCCTTGTAAGTGGTGAAGTCCGTCTCCCCATGCACGGTAATCATTTTACCATTAATAACAAATCTAACTTTTTGCCATTAATAACAAATCTAACTTTTTGATAAAGACTAAAAGGAATGGCGCCAGCCATAAGAATTCAAGGCCTCCCCAGTAGTAGGTTGAAAGTCCTTGGAATGTATACCACTTGAAAATCGATCAGGAAAGGCATAGGGCCTATATTTACTTCCAGCTCGATGTCACCGATAACATCTTTCTTTGTCCCATCGAACGAACGTACAATCACCTTTGAAAGCTTGATGAACTCTTCATTAATTCATAGACGATGCAGCGTGCTTAATGGACACAAATTAAGCGCGAAGCCATTATCAATCAGCACGCGAGATACTTCCTTGTCCCGGCATTTGACAGCAATAGATAAGGCCTTGTTATGTGAATGGCCATCCATTGGAAAATCTTCATCAGAAAAAAGCTATCTGATCTTTCAAAAGAATAGCCCCAATGAAATCTTCTAGTTGCACCTCATTAATCATTTCGGGAACATGTACCTCATTAAAAAGCTTCATAAGCACTATTTTATGGCTTTATGAGGTTTTGAAAAGATCCAGTAATGAAATTTATACTAGTATCTTCCTCAATTGTTCAATTACCTCATATTCGCTTGTCCTCATGATTGACAATAATTGCTTGACATCTACTTCAGTTACTCCTTTCTTTTCATGCTCACCTTCTTTTGGGACATAACAACTTCCCGATCTGGTTATTGCATCAATTTCTTTAGGCATGTAGTCCCATAGTACATATCTGGTATCAAATTTCTCCTTTGGAGGCAAAGTGATAACCACAGGCTGAACCTCTTTCTCTTCGATCTTTACTTGACCAATTTGGAGCTCAATGGTAATTGGTTCAACATGATCCATCTCTTCCTTAAGCCTATCCACTTCATTAAGATTAATCAATAGTGGTGTAATCATGAACTCCATGCTTTTATCAGCTTCAATAGTATCCATTCACCCCAACCGTTAGGCACGATATTTTCATCTTTGGATGCCCGTGAAGGTGGTGTGTATTTGATACGGTAGTTATACTAGCCACTGTCTTGTCCCAGATAATCTACAATTTCGCCTTGTTTTCGTGCTTTGCGAACAAATCGTCTATCTCCTTGACGAGCTTTTTTCTTCATTTTCTCGTCATGATCTTCTTTTTCCTCAAGACTTAATTCGTTGATTGGGATTTCATCTATGCCTCCACATCCATCAGGCACAACAGTTTCGTTTTTAAAAGCCCAGGGTGGAGATGTGTACTTAACACGAAAATTGTATTTTTCACTATCTTGACCAAGGAGGTCTAC
Organism: Syzygium malaccense; assembly: GCA_031216405.1. Lineage (NCBI taxonomy): Eukaryota > Viridiplantae > Streptophyta > Magnoliopsida > Myrtales > Myrtaceae > Syzygium > Syzygium malaccense. The sequence goes on from CM062260.1 coordinate 21,466,918, forward strand.
AATGTCACCTTGCTCAAGTGATGTTTGGGTAAATCGCCTTTCACCCCGCCGAATCTTTTCTTTTTGCTCTTCAAATTGATCCACTTCATCATCGGATGGAGTCTCATTTTGTCTTCTGAGCTCATCGTCCATGCCATCCTAACCATCGAGCACAATCACTTCACTTTTAAAAGCCCACGGTGGTGGAGTATACTTTACTTGAAAGTTGTATTTGCCAGAATCTTCTCCCAAGTTGTCTATAATTTCTCCTTTTAAGAATGCTTCACGACAAGTCCTTACAACTTACAAGTCCATCAACATCCCACAAACCAGCGCCAACCCTTAGATGGCACAAAAACGCTCTCTGTCTGGTAAGAGTTTTCCTTTATCCATGGTGATAGAAATCCTCAAGAAACCCTAAAAGACTTACCTTTTCCTTTCCAATGAAGGGACCCCACGAATCTGGTCTCTTCTTGTACTACTCTCACCTCAAGAAACCCTAATACCACTCCTACAAACACCCAACTCTAAGAGAAGAACTCCATGTTTCTTCTTCCCCAACTCTACGACCCCATCCCCACCCAAAAACTAAAACCTCTAGAAAACAAAACAACAATCCTCATAGATTAGTAGCAATCCGTCTCACACACAGCATTTACTCAACTACTTCTTAGGTAACCCACAAATGATGTAAAACCCTGTGGATTCTGCCCTCTCCTCCACTCAACTTGCGTTTGGAAAGCTCGAGCTCCCTTCATCCTGTAAAGTCCAGATTGCAGTAAAAATAACGTGTTTGGTAGCAGGATTATGCCGCAAGCTGGCGACATCTACTGAACCAGCCCATTCAGGTCAGTTGCAGGGATCTTGCGCCTCTCCTTGGTGCTATGCTAGTGTGTCTTCTTCTTGGCTAAGCTGGTGTCTTGAAGGGCGATAATGAGTGCGAAACAGCTGCATATTAACACAAGAATGGAAAAGGAGTCAGAAAAGGAACATAGGCTGGCGATGCTGTGCAAAAGAATGGGGCAAATGTGGACTGAAAAGTTCGTAGCTAACGCGTTTGAAGAAATTCCTGAGGAGAAATGGAGAGCTTGTAAATGGATTTTGCTGGGGAAAATCTACTCGAGGCCTACTATGAATTTGTAGGCCCTCTTATCCATAATGAAGAAGGCATGGAAAACGGAACAAGTGGCGTGCGAACCACTATAATCGAGCATCTTATAGTTCACATTCAAAACAGAAGCGGATTTAGAAAAAGTGCTCGAAGCTAGCCCATGGTGTTTCTCCGGCAACTTGCTTATCCTACAAAAACTTCAACCTAAGTTACCTATACATTGACATGTCTTTACTCACTGTGAATTCTGGGTGCAAGTGCATGGACTACCGGTACTTTGCATCACTGAAAAACTATGATAGAGGTGGTAGGAAAGATAGGCAAGGTGGTGGAGCTAAGAATTGATAACAAAGAGGAAAGCCCATGCAAGGTGGGTAGAGCGCGAGTGCTTTTAGAACTAGCCAGTCCTTTATGGCCAGGAGCTATTGTAAATTTTGATGATGGTGATCAAGTGTGGGTAGATTTTAAGTATGAACGGCTTCCCTACTACTGCTATTCTTGTGGAAGGATAGGTCATTACGCCACAAACTGCGAGGAAATTCCCTATAAAGAACCAAGACCAGGGGCAGAGGGATACGGGAATTTTGGTTATTGGTTGAAAGAGGAAGCACGGGAAAATAGCCCGTTCTGGAAGGTATACAACGAGGAAGTAGATAAACTAGAGGAGGAGGAAACAGGCCCAGAAACACCAATATTGGATGTAAACAAGAAGATCCCAACCCCTACTGAAGACTATGGTACGCAAAGGGTAAACCCTATGGACTGTCAACTGTCGAAATTCTCCAAAGTAAAAGGAAAAGGGATAATTGACGAGTTGACAACAAAAAAAGGTAAAAGTGCTAACGATACCCAGCCTCTACTATTAGAATCACCAGGGTTGATAGCTTATTCAAGAGGCACATCCACCTCATATAAGAAGGGTCGGAAATGCCGTATTCCCTCAACAATCAAGAAAATCATGAAGGCAAAACAGCTAAATCTACAGAGGATAGACGTGGAGGCTATAGATGAGACACTTCTCCTTCATGCTTCCATTCAGGTTGATGTGGGAACCCAAGAATGGGCTTTGGTGGCTAGCCCTAATAAGCCACCGAGGGATAGATGAAAGTATTGAGCCGGAACTATCGGGGACTAGGCTCTACCCCGACATTCCAGCACCTCCGAGCCTTAGTGGCTCTCGATAGGCCCAATCTGGTGTTCCTCATGGAAACCAAGAATAAAAGAACAGTAGTGGATAGGTTGAAACAGCAGCTCCAGTTCAGCAAAGCAATTATAATTGATCCTATTAGCACAGCAGGGGGTTTGGCTCTTATGTGGGAAGAGGAGATATCGATGGAAATACAGGACTACTTGAAGGAATTGATTGACATAACATGTAGTGACCCCACTTGTGGAATCCGAATGAGAATATCATTTCTTCATGCATCTACTGAGTTCCAGGAACGATTACAATTATGGCATAAGTTACGAGCTATTCATCACAATAACACTCTTCCATGGATTTGTATGGGTGATTTTAATGAGGTCTGTTATTACTGGGAAAAGGCTGGTGGACGAGGGGCTGAGAATCATAGAATGGTGGCTTTTCGGGAAATGATGGACGATTGTTCTTTAATGGACATGGAAAGCAAGGGATGCACATATACATGGTCAAACAATAGAGAAGGGGATGCATTGGTGAGAGAACGACTGGATAGGGCGGTTTGCATCCTAGAATGGTGAGTAGAATTCCCAAGTGCAGAGGCCTATGCTTTACCAGCCATAGGTTCTGATCATAGTCCGTTACTTATAAAAATGCACCCAAATAACAACAAGAGGAAAAAAGAGTTTCGATTTAAGGCTTTTTGGATAGAAGACCCGGAATGTAAGGAGGTGGTTAGAAAGGCTTGGCACGATAGGTCTTGTCCTCATGGAGACCTGGGGGGAAATCAAGGAAGGTGGCTAGTGCATTGGGGACTTGGAGTAAAAGAAAATTTTCCAATGCTTGCAAGCAAGTTGAGTGCTTAATGAAGAGACTAACCGAGATAACAAATAACCCTAGAGGGTTTGGCTTTAGGGAGGAATCGCAGCAACTCAAAGAACGCATAGAGAGTTTATGGAGGCAAGAAGAGATGTACTAGAGCATGAGATCCCGGATAAATTGGCTAAAGTGGGGGGACAAAAATACCAAATATTTTCATGCCACAACAATACAAAGAAGAATACGTAATCGAATATCAATGCTGAAAATAGAAGAAAATCAGTGGTGCCGTGACCCTAAAGTCTTAAAGCAGCACATTGGGAAATTCTACCGCTCCTTATACACAACTGTGGGGCCCAAAAACTACCAATCGGTGCTTGATCAATGTCCCAAACTTATCCATGATGAGATGAACATGGCCTTAATGAAAAAGGTGACAAAAAAGGAAGTGCAAGAAGCAATGTTTCAAATAAGAGTAACTAAGGCACCTGGTCCGGATGGTCTGAACGGGCATTTCTATCATCAATACTGGTCTGAAATCTAGCAAGATGTAGTCGACATGGTGAACGGCTTCTTCACTACAGGCACTTTCGAACCCTCCCTTAACTTGACCCAAATTGTATTAATTCCAAAAATAGCCAGCCCGGAGAATATTTCACAATTCAGGCCAATAAGCTTATGCAACTTTAGTTACAAGATTATTGCAAAAGTTATGGCCAATCGTCTCAAACCATGGCTCCTTGAGATTATTGCGATAGAACAAAGTGCTTTTGTAGGTGGCAGACAAATACAGGATAATATCCTGATCGTCTAGGAGATGCTACACCAACTCTGAATCCGAAAGAGAGAAAAGAAAGTCCAGGCAGTTCTCAAACTTGATATGCAAAAGGCCTACGATAGAGTCGAATGGGACTTCCTATGCAACTGCATGAGGACAATGGATTTCTGCGAAGAATGGGTACAACGGGTAAAACAATGTATCTCTACGGTGACTTTCAGCGTGAAAATGAATGGAGAACCACTCCAACAATTTCAACCATCCCGAGGGATAAGACAGGAAGACCCACTATCACCATATCTCTTCATCATAATGGCTAATATATTATCTTCACTTATCAACAGGGCAATTCCAAATGGCAGCCTGAGAGGAATCAAACTAAATAGATGGTGCCCTACGATTTCCCATCTACTTTTCGCGGATGATGCAATCTTCTTCCTTGATGGCACAATTAAAGAATGCCAAAGCCTATCCAATATTTTAAACCAATATTACTATGCTTCGGGGCAGGTAATAAATCTAACAAATCAGGTATCTTCTTTGGGCCAAACTGTCCGCTGCTATTAAAGGAGAAGATGGCGGATGAGCTACGAGTCCCTATTATTGACAAAATAGGTAAATACTTGGAAATTCCTTCCGACTGGGGACAATCAAAGAAATAGATGTTTGCTTGGGTCTTAGCACGTGTCAACTCGAAGCTGGAGGGTTGGAAAGAGAAACTTATTTCTAAAGCGGGAAAGGAGATCCTCATCAAGACAGTGGTCCAGGCACTTCCACAGTATGTGATGTCCGTTTTCAGAATTCCGATTTCAATTTGCAGATCAATTGAGAGATGAATTGCCTATTTCTGGTGGAAACAAAATGTTGAGCATAAAGGAATCCACCGGAGGAAATGGGAGTCATTGAAAACAAGGAAAGATGAGGGAGGACTAGGATTCAGGGACTTAGTGGAGTTCAATAAGGCGATGCTAGGGAGACAAGCGTGGAGACTAATACAAGCGCCTCAAAACCTATGGAGCCAAGTTATTAAAGGATTATATTTTCCACAGGGTGAATTCTGGCATGCTGGAAGGGGTAACCGCCCTTCATGGGGGTGGCAAAGCATATTAACTGGGAGAGAGGTAATTGAATCGGATGTGAGATGGAGAGTGGGAGATGGCAAAAGTATTCGAATCAGGGAGGACCTTTGGCTACCTAGTGGCCACATTGGTGGCCCGGCAAATCAACATGACCCTAAATACGTAGAGAAACTAATTGAACCAGTGACTTAAGACTAGAACCTAGTGAAGCTAATGAACTTTTTGAGCAAAGGATAGTCCTGGAGATTCTCGCCATCCTACTAAGCATCGATTCACATAGGGACAGTCAAGTGTGGACAGGTAACAGCACGGGCTTATATTCGATCAAAAGTGGCTACAACAGAATGTGCTCCCAGTCAAAAAAATTTAACGCCAACCTGGCGTCAACATCATATCAGCCTCCTAAGAACCTATGGACTTGCATATGGCAGATTCAACACTACCCGAAAATTCGCTTCTTCCTATGGAGTGTATGCAACAATGCTCTCCCAATGAAGGAAAACCTTTACAAGAGAAGACTCGTACCTAATCCATTGTGTCTGATGTGTAAGAACGCTCATGAATTGCTCGAACATCTCCTCCTTCCGTGTGATTGGACAAGGGAAATATGGTTGGATTCAAACATTGAGCTGAAGACATCAACGGAAGCAGTCACTCGAATGGATAAATGGCTCGCTGAGAACCTACCTTCCAAAGTAGGGTCAAAATCGGGTGGAATTCTAGCCAGAGTGCTCTGGCTCATCCGGAAAGAACGGAACGCAAAGGTTTTCCGGAACAGTAAACCACTACCACGGGGAGTAATAACTGAAGCAATTAGCGACCTTAATGTTTATGAACACTGGAACCAAAAGAAGGGGAAACAGAGGGAAAGTGAAGAGAGAGGCTTATCGATTGAGGGATGGTCACCACCTCCGTCGGGGTCGTGGAAATTGAATGTCGATGGATCGTGGTGCAGTGAATCGCGGCAAGGAGCAATGGCTAGAATCTGCAGAGACCATCTCGAGCGACTAGTGGGAGGCTTCGCGAAGAAAATCATCGCTCCATCCGCCCTCGCCGTCGAAACCCTAGCCTTGAGGTAGGGCCTGCTGTTCATGAAAAGTCAGAGAGAAGTTTCGCCCAGCATACTGAACGAAGGAAGCATACTGATGGAATGAAGAAATCTAGTGAAGATTGAGTCAGACTGTACTTTACTGGAGAGATACATAACAGGTCGAGCTGAAGCTCCATGGGCCATCCAAACATTAATCAAAGATTGCACAAACCTCTTGGGCTGCTTAGAGGGTGTCTCAGTAACTTCTTTTTTGAGAGAAGAAAATCGGGCTGCGGATTGGGTAGCGAAAGCTCATCGAAACGATTCATTACCTATAAACTAGATATCTACTATCCCCTTTTCTCTTTTTTCGTTGTTATGTAATGACATGGAACCATGCTATGGTAAACTTACTTTTAAGTAATGAAAGAAGTATTTATCGATCAAAAAAAAAAAGAATGCTTCACGACGAAAGTGAACATCTCTTTGTCGAGCAGTTTTTAATTTGGCCTCATATTCATCTTCATCATCAGGCCTTATTATTTCTCCTTATGTAAGGACCATATTTGCCACATTATGCTTAGGAAGAGGGTTCTAACGCATATTTGGCTTTGGCTCTTGAAAACTTAATATCTTCTTATCCATGAGTTGCTGAACTATGTATTTCAAGACTATATAATTGTCCACATCATGTCCTCTTTCTCCCATGTGATATGTACAAGTCTTTGATTCATTGTACCAGGGAAACCTTACAGGATTATCTCTTGGCACTTCTTTGGCCACCAAATGCCTTTCTAATAGCATCGGTAGTAATTTCGACAGGAGCCGTAGCAACGGAGTGAATTGCCTTATAGGTCTTTTCTTCTGCTCAAACTGTTTTGAATTTCTCCAAGGGATGTTAGACTGTTTTGGGAGTGAAGCCTGATTAACATTGGGGCTAGATACCATAACCACATCACGTATAGGTTCTTCTTTCAGGATACGGTCTCCGTGCTATCACTTTTTGAGATTTATTTTCCTTCAATGTCCATTCGATTCTTTCACCGACCTTTACCAACATGGTGAATGTTTGGCAGCTCGATATATGCAGCTTGTGGTAATACTTAGTTGGTAACGACTTCAAGAAGAGTTCAATAAGCTCATCCTCACTTATAGCCGGTTCAACTTGTGAGGCTACAGCTTTCCACCTTTGAGCGTAGGCTCTGAATCCTTCGCTTCTCCGTTTCTCGGTTCTAACTAAGTCCTCCCGGGTTGGAAGTACTTCGACATTGAATTTGTATTGGCAAAGGAATTCTCCCGCCAAATGGTCCCATTCGGTAAAATCTTCTATGTTGAGAGCGGTATACCATGCCAGGGCTGCTCCCTTCAAACTATCTTGAAATGTGCTGATAAGAAGTGGCATATTATCTGAATATCTTACCATTTTGCGGAGATAATATTTCAAATGGCTTTTAGGATAGCCAGTTCCATCATATTTATTCACGAACTCCGGTTCTTTGTAGTTTTCTGGAACCACCACCTTTGCGTAAGGCGAGAATTTATCGAACCTTTGAAGCTCATATTCTTGGCTTACAAGGCATTCTTCAATTTTGGCCAATCCTTTAACCTCCTTTTCATCTTTGGATGTCTTTTTAATCCGAATGTCTTCTTCCAGATCCACTGTTTCAGGTGCATCTTTTGAAGGATTCTCCTAAACTGGTTCTTTATTTCTCATTGGCTCTTCAACAGGTATTTTAGTGGTATTTGCAGCTCCTGGATTTGAAACTGTAGGATGAGATCCCTTCGCAGCAATAATGAAAGCCTTCATTTCTGCCATCATGGTAGCCATTTGCATCATCTGATTCTCCACTTCAGCTAGTCGAGTGCGAGTTTCTTCCTCGGCCATTTTAATTTGTAAATGGGTTCAGGGTCTTTTGCCTTCCGTTGCTAGAAAACCTGTCCTCATAAAAACCAACGGGATATTAGAATTGGTGAAATGAATATAAAAATCCACATTCTTTTAATTGTATGGTTTCTTGTGATTAACAAGGATAAGAACTTTTACACAAGCCTTAACCTTACATAAAACTTCTCATCAATATTTTTCTCAAGGAATCATACCATTCAAAGAATTGTAATCCATGGTGATCCTTCTTTTTAATCATGTCTTTGAATTTATCTAAACGGATTTTGAAAAATGAGTATTTCATATAAAATCCAAAATTGTTTTACAAAATGATTTTAAACTCGAATGGGAATTCTAAATCATCCAAGTCTAGACTTCTTGCTAACTAAGGTAGCTTCTGTCCCATGATAATCCTTCCATTCCTTGATTTAAGATTCCCATTCTTCGATATCGATCATGGCTTCTTCGGGGATGTAAGGCTCAACTCCAGGCACGTATGGGACAATGTATTATGGGACATACTCCTCCTCGAGATCTATTATAATGCTCAATGGAACGTATGGCTCTACATCAATTGGTCGTTTACTTTCCATCCACTTGATATATTCCTTGAATGCCATATAAATTTCCATATCTCCTTCCAAGTTTTTTGGCCATTCCACTACTTGTGAAGGCGAATTATCCAAAAAAAGGGTAATTTTGTGAACCTTGGCTTGAAGATCTTTCTTCTCTTCTTCGGGTATAATTCCACTTGGGATATCAAAAGCAAACTCCTCAGGGTTCCATACCGGTGGGACTTGTTGAAGCATCCCAAATTGTCTGACAACTCTCAAGGGACAATAGGTGGCTCCCCCATTCAGCCCTAGTAATGATACCGCATTCCCTTCTTGGCTTATAGTCCTTGCCTTGCTAATCTTTGGCCAATTGATCCGCCATTGGATTTGATTAGGAGTTAAGGCTCTAATGAAATTGGCCCAATTTAAGAAAGATTGTTTGGGTAATTTGTTTTGGATACGAATGTATCGCTCAATTGGATTTATCGCTGAACAAATTTCGCGGTCGTTCATGAAACGACACCAAGGTCGAATGTGTGAAATGAACCATAATGACAAAAGACCAGCAGAAGCTTGAAAGATACCCTTCCCATGATTTTGGTATGTATTTAAGGAGATGATGGTTTGAGAAAGAAGCATATTAGAAAAATCCCATTTAAGACATGCTTGTTGTGCAATCACAGCCACTAAAGGGTCTAATCCCATTCTAGACACGGGGAATAGAACAAAGCCAAGGAAAGTTCGAATGAATACTCGGGCTAAAGTGTTTCGCATTTCCTTAGGAAGTTTTGAAAAATTGTCTATTATAAAGGATAATGGAAATCTACCCCCGTTTGATTTGATTAACTTTTCGATTTTGGAAGTTTTGAAGTTAAAGAATTCTGCTAGAATGCTAATGGGATTAAGTCCAACGGACGGCTCTACGACCCTAGGCTTGGAATCAATTCCAATGGCGGCTTGATATTCTTCCAAAGTTGGTGTCAATTCATACTCTCCAAATTGGAAGATGGCAGTGGAAACTTCCCAAAAATGCGCAAATGCTTGGATCAAACTGACTTAACGTTTCACATGGATCAAGTCTAGAAGGTATTCCAACCTATCTTGGACACAAACTTGGTTATCTTTTATTATGTCCTTCCACCAAGTTATGAGCTCTTTTCGTGGAATGGAAACCACTTGGATGTCTAGTTTTCCCATCGAGGCTAATTATACAAAAAAGTTCATTATTAATCACCATAGATTACACATCAATTTTAAATGTCCCCATTTTAATTATTTATCCTTTTATGGAAAAAATGGAGGTAAAGTACATTTGTATACTTATGACGTAATACAAATGCCACTTCTAATCCATTTATGCCTTAAAAGAGTACATACTTGAAAATGTAAACAAAATCAATGTTTAATGCAAATGCATTTTGTCATGCTCCATTTTGACCATAAAGTCATATCCTATTGTTTATAACTTCAAATACATCGAAAATAGACTTTCGGCAAATGGGATTGTACGTGTCACATCTTAAGCATTCAATCTATTTGAATTACATTGAAAATCACCATGGACCTATACATTCCATCTAGAAATGAAAAATATGACCAAATGAAGCATGTCACCCTATTCATTCATTCTAGTATAAAAAAGGCATTTTGATCAAACATTGATTGTTATTTGGGCATTTTTTAACAAAATTGTGTCAACTAACTTTACATAATTGAAAAGATAAGAGAAGTGGGACGACACTTACTTTCTGACACATTTTTGCTTTGTTTTAGGTATACCAACCACAAAGATAAGCATACGCAACAAGTGAGGTTTTGACACCTAAAAGGGTGGGATATACTAAAGGCTCAAAGTCACCACCTTAATGGACAAGGGATTCCATTCCAATAGGCGATCGGCCTAAAGTAATGGAATATTATTCCATCTCGGTGATCGGTATTGTATTTAAACGATCCCATGAGTAATCGGCTCACAATTTCGCCTAAACACATACCTCCTAAGGGTGATCCTAAATGTAGCCGGGGTTGGGCCACGAGTGGTGTGTGCGAAAAGTGTAGTGCTAAAGCAATTTAAAGGTAAGCACAACAATTTATAACCAAACAGCACTTCTAAAATTTGATAGAATCATATTCAATCTGGACAACATCCTGCGAAACAAAGGTAAGCATAGACTACACCCCTTATATCTCCCACCTGCATCACCATTTTAACATGTCATTATTGAAATGTACCTGGGATCCTTGCGAACACAAACACATATATATCGTTCTATTTTAGGCTTAAGTCCACTTAGAAACCCAAGGGTCCCCAGCGGAGTCGTCAAGCCTGTTGTGCCACGCTCTCGCATGTTAGGATGGAGGCATTTTTTCTACACGGGTCTTTCCCAAACCATACCTCACGTGACAGTGGGGTTTATTTGATCTAAACTTGAATTTAGAGTCGCCACTAGTCATTTACGGTAGGTTAACTAGAAACCTAATCGAGGTACAGGAGAAATACCACGATCCTACGAACTAGAGGTTCTGAATAAGGGACTTGGTTACTTTAACAATCCTAAATTGAGACCATTAACGCCCTTTCGATACCTAAGAACGATATGGCATGTCTAACGTGTCACACGGATTCCTAAGGTCAATTCACTAATCTAATCATGAACAAACAATTAAGCACCCAAGAATTAAATGCATAATCAATGGCAAATCAATCATAGCAATCCTAATTTGGCCACTAAAAATGAAAATCAAGCAAAACACCCAAATCCGAATGAGGCTCTAATAGCTTGTTCATTTCATGATTTACACATTTTTAGGGTTTTAGGGTTTTTTAGGGGTTATAACCCTTAAATTTGGAATTTTCCAAAAATGCCACTTAGGCATTTTCGAAAATTCAAATTTCATTTTTTATGACTGGCCACAATGATTTTTAATCATTCTGTGGATTTTCAAATTTTTTTATTTTTTTTAAAAGCCATTTGGGCACTTCCAAAAATTCAAATTTCACTTTTATGGTTGGCCATGATGATTTTGGACCTTTCTGTGAATTTTCAATTTTTTTTAAGTTTTGAAATTTTTTTTCGGGAAAATTTTTAAACCAAGAATTGATCGGAAAATACCAACACGAAACTATACTAGACAATATTACTAGCATTCAGATCAATATACTAACCGCCCTAGCCGTTTAAATCGTCTCAAATCAATTCCAAATCATCAAGAAGGTTTAAAGAAGGCCTACTTGAATGGCCTAAGGCCACGGCGACTCTCCGGCAAGGATCTCCGAGCTCCGGCGAGGAGGTTTCAATACATGGCCGACTCGGTTTATGCCATTTTTCATCCACAAATGCAATCAAATAACATGAAGCATGATCAGAAACATGTTTTGAACATCAAAATACCAAGATTCATCAATGAAATCACTCAAACATGCACATTGAGGCCAAAACCAAATTCTTGAAAATTTTTGAGAAAACTGACCGTGAACGATATTTACCTTCTTCATCCGATGATCAAACTAAATTGTTGAAGTGATCCACGTCCCAAGGATTGTTCCTTGACACTTGGTCTTCCTCCTGATGCTCTTGGATTCGTCGGAACATGTCTGGATTGGCCGGACGAGGCTCGGTTTCAGGCCTTCGCAGTCAGCCGGACTGACTGGAATGGTGAGGGGAGAATCACGACCAAACCATGATTCGCTGGTGCTCCGCTGTCTACAGCGGCACCGAGCACTCGTGAGGGGACTCTCGACCCACTCTCTCTAACTTTTCCGCATTGGTTTTGCTCCTTTCTCCCTCTTCTCTCTCTCTAGCTTTCTGTCGAATACCCTCCCCTCAATGTTCTAGTTTTTCTCGTTTTTGTTCATCAAAAATTCCCGCCCAAAGATCGTTAGAACTGATTTCTAATCAGTTATAACTGTTCTCCGACGACAGCCGGAGATTCTCCGGCTGTCGTTCGGGTCAAACACTTGTTTATTTAACCAGAAATGATCGACTAAGCCACGGGCTTGAAATGATTTTTCTGGGTTTTTACACGTTCTGGGCGAACTGGGTAGGGAAGATAAACAACCCGGGTCTGGTCAGGTTGATCCGATTAACCCGGCAGACCCGGGTTGATATAAATTTGCAAATTAAACTCAATTTTGACCCAATTTTCGAAATTAAACCCCGAAATTGAATTCCCCATCATATTTCAAATCCAAATATATTATTTGCCCCAATTTTTATTATAATTGTGCCTAAGATTTTCTCATTTTTATATTCGGGTTAATAGGATTTTGTTTAATTTGATGTCCCAATGACATGATTAGGCAAAATTGATACCAAAATTGAATTACCCACACCCTATTAACCCTAGAAATGATGGTCTCACATTTCGACAATTTCATATTGGGCACGATTCCCAATTTTGGTACAAAATTCTTAATTTTCAATCAAATTTTGGGGAGTTTTTATTTTTATGTCAAATTGTGTAATTGGACCGACCATTATGCAATTCAAGGTCCCAGAATCAATTGCTATGAAGACACTATGACTTAAAAATGACTAGAAAAACTTTAATTTCATTTTTGGTTCAATTCGAGTTTAATTTTGCCCAATTTTGGGAAAAACATATACCCGATTGAGATTTTCTAAAATTGACAATGTATTTATCAAATTGGATTTAAAATAAGACTAATGACTATTTTTATGGAATTTTTGGATTTCATTTGGTATTTTGGTTGATTTTCTTGCCTATTTTGACTAAACAAATTAAGGAAAAATTCAGGAAAATTCTAAAAAAATTATTTTTGGTTTAGAACTAGATTTCTAGGCTTGGCCAAGATTCCTAGGCCTAATTTTGAATTTTTTTAAAATATAAAAAAATGAGCTAAAAATTAGGTGTCAACAGTAAGATAAGCCTTTATCAATATGTTGCATTCTTTGTCACGTAGGTTTTAACAATTCTAAGACAATTAATAATTGTCGCGACCTAAAATTTCTCAAGCTATTGGATTTTTAAGACTAAGCCTAACTCGGGCCCTCCCAAGCCCTACCAATTCGCAATTTAGGATTTAAGTTTTTAACATGCAAAACATTTCATGCTTGGAGTCGCCACTAATCTATTTATAGTAGGTCGATTAGAAACCTAAATAAAATATAGGGAGATATGTTTTATTCCTACGAACCAGAGATTCTAAGCTCGGGGACTTGGTTACGCTAGATCTAGTCTAACGCCCTTTCGGTACCTTTTCTTTTCAAAAAATGTTTATGCATACAATCTGGATCCATTTTAACTTAGTCACTAGCATGTGAGGTGATCATGCGGGTGCGTAAACCACCAAAGTAACACCCAATAATCAAAACATTAAATAAATTGCAAGATTGGGAGAATTACTTACCTCGAAGCAACGTAAGCATCTGCACTGTTAGCTAGAAAATCACATCAACAATCCTAATATGATTTCTAATTAACAAGCAGTTCACTCAATATTTTTTAGGATTTTCACTTATTTAAATGAAAGCTAACCTATATGTAATGACGTGCAAAAATTAACATGTGATTAATGCAGCTTAACATGTAAACTATATGTCATGCGACGACGTGACCTAATTCTAATGACGGACAAATGATTTATTTTTGGTATTTTTATTAAAATTCGAAATTAAAAATTACCCAAATTAACATGCAATCTATCCTAGAGAAAATGATTTGATCTATCCTAAAGTGATTCTTTCTTTGGAATTTTTATTAAAATTCGAAATTATTAAATATCCTAAATAATCTATTAGGATTAGAATAACACCTAATTTAAACTAGGAAATAAATTATCTCAAGTCCTAATTTAAATTAAATAATTATTCTATCTTCTAGATACATTTAGGGTTCCCTAAACAAGCAAAACTTCTAATTTAAATCTAACTAACAAATTTTTGGATTTTCTTTATTTAAAAGGAAAGCAATCAAATAAAGATAACAACCACGGTCAAACAATCCACGCAATCCGCAAAATTCTTCTTATCAGATTCAAATTAGGTAAAGAAATCAAGCTAACGGTCATATCTATAGGGTTATAGATATCGACGGAAAGCTGATTATTCAAATTTAGAAAGCAAATAAAATCTATTATCATATCCAAATGATTATGGATAAGATAACGATTTTCCATATCGTCACGTATCGTACCTTAGGGATAAGATCGGATAGTCGTCCAGATACGTTGCCAAATTAGGAGGTGTTTTCGAATATTGAGGATATCACAAAATTATCCTAAGATATATAGCTATCCATCAAAATATTTACGAAATATCTAAATTATTCGAAAAACTAGGAAATTAAATATTTAAAAGAATTATTCGAATAATTATACCTAATTTCGTGGATAACTTCCAAATTTGAATCGTCTCGAGATCGGACTCGGGATCGCGGATCAGGGCCAACGGCGTTTCCCGACTGGGGCTCGACGGTGTGGTCAGCGATGGCGCTCGCGGTGGTGCTCGACACGGTAGGGACGCTTGGCTCAACGACTGTCGCGGCGGTGACTCGAGAGACTCGCAGCCTAGGACGCTTTGCGGTGATACTCGGTCAGCTGGTCATCTCGGTTTACAAACTCGCTGAAGAAATTGTATGTGAATGGGTGTTGTGCTTGCCAGCTTCTCCCTTTGCAAATTTTCTTCACGATTAGTGGATGATCAAGAGAAAAAAAAAACTCAAAGTGGGGTCATGATGGTGAAGGTCTGAAGGCGTGGATCTCTCTCAACGTGGGTCGTGAAGATCGTGATTTGGGAGAGCGGTCTTCCTCTTGTGCCTCCAACGTGTCACTCAGGATAGTCGTTGATGCTTGGCGAGACAAGGAGAGGTGCAACTGGTACAGGGACTTCTCGGTTAGGCGCGGCGTCGTAGAGCAGGGAAGCAGCAGATCGGTGGGGCAGCTTATCACCTAGGGCGCAAGCAGAGAGCAGCGGGTGACGAGTAGCAGCATCGGCGAGAGCTATGGCAGCGGCCCGTTTGAGCAGCAACTCACATCAGGCGGAAGCGAAAGCGGCAGCGGCAGGAAGCGCGAACACAGCGGAGAGGCAATGCCGATATGGCGCTTGTGCACGTGCGCAACCGACTATCTCTCTCGACCCCAAGTGTGTCTCTCGTGCTGTCTCTGAAAATTCTGATATCTAAAAATTCTTGGAGCCCCCCATTCTTCGGCCATGCAAAGGCCTATTTATACTACATAGGAAACGACCTCTTCACATATTTCTTTCCTCAGTCAAATATTTCTTTCTCTGGTTGACCAACTCTTACTGAGGAAGTAAAGCCCACATTCCCATTCATTATATATTAAACAATTTACTTTTTAACATGGATCCTTCGTTGCTCCTATTCACGAAATATGGCTTCACAATCTTTCCATGTGTATTGCGGCAATGTGAGTAATATGGCCAAGGATTTTCTTGAACGCGGGCTTAGTCCAATTAAGTTCAGAGCCGTTCACTCGAGTCCATCCATCGCTGGTCCGATAAATATCCAAACTATATAGGCCTAATTAACTATTAATGAAATGCTCCTAATATCTATATGCAATGACATCTAATTATATTTTTGTTTAGGGGTTAAAAAAATCAATCCCTAATTTTCTATGCAATTGTTCCTAAATGACTAGTTAAAATTTAGGTGTCAACAATAATGTTATCATTTGTTATTAGGTAATTATTATCTTGTAGATGCTGGATACATAAATGGGGATGGCTTTCTTGCTCCTTATAGAGGTATTCGATACCACCTATCCGAGTAGACAGAAGGTTGTACGCCAAATTCCCCTGAGGAGTACTTCAACATGAAGTATTCTCAAGCTAGAAATGTCATAGAAAGATGCTTCTGTCTACTTAAGTTATGGTGGGCTATTCTTAGGAGTCCATCTTTTTATCCAATTAGAACGCAAGGTCGAATAATCATAGCTTGTTGCCTTATATACAACTTGATAAGAAGAGAAATGGCTATTGATCCAATTGAGGCACATTTAGATGAAGTTGCTAACACCATTGCAGATGTGAAAACAATTGATGATGTTGAGCCATCAAATGATTGGATGACATGGAGGCAAAATTTGACAGTACATATGTTTAATGAGCGGAATGCAAGTCGAAGACACGGAGGAGATGCATGATTTGACATTATTTAAAAAAATCATTTATTTCCCATTGTTGCAAGACTTGTGTTGTAAGATTTTTTTTTTCCATTTCCATTAGACATGTGTAATATGGTGCCGGTTTATCATTATTGAGACATATTTCTTATGCAATATTTGAATTATGGCTTTTTCATTTTAAATTTTTAGTACTACACTGTCTCTATCATTAAATTTTCTCTACTGTCCTATCCTCTATCATTAAATTTTCTAAAATTAAATGAGATGTTTAGGAATGGAAGGTAGCAATTTCAGTCAAACTCAAGGAAGGGGAACAAAGAGAGACCGACATGTATGGACAATAGATGAAGAAAATTCACTTCTAGATGGTCTTGAAGAACTAGTTGCACGAGGAATGAAAGCTGATAACAGCTTCCAGAGTGATTACATGACTATGTTAGAGAAGTGGTTTAAAGAAAAGTTCCCTGATTCTGGCATCAAGGGTAATCCTCACGTAGAGTCGAAGATGAAAAACTTGAAAAAGTTGTATAATCAAATATATGACTTGAAAGATCAAAGTGGCTTTGGGTGGGATCATGAAAAGCATTGTGTTGATATTCATTCGGAGGATAGTTAGCAAAAATATTGCAAGGTTTGTGTCACTTCTTCTAATTTTTTTCCTTCTTTACTACATGTTTCTTTTTTAACAAAACATTATATTTTCTTCGTAGACCTATCCAGGAGCTGCTTCTTTGAGAGGAAAGTCCTTCCCCCAATATGATCGACTAGCAACCATATTTGGAAAAGACCGTGTCGAGGGAAATCTCAATGAAGACCCTTCATAAACTCATGCGGCAGTAAATAATGAAGAAGGTGAGAATCATGATGGTGTGGCAACTAATGGTGTAAGTCAAAACTTACCACCACTATCATCTTCTCGAACACAAAATGTTTCTGATCCTACAAGAAGAAAAAGGGCTAAAGCAAGTGATAAATGGGCTGCTAAGTTAGTTGAGATTGCAAGCACTTTTGGCTCTTTCTTGGAAAAAGCTAACGAGAGGATGGAGATGATTGCTAGATGCATCGGACATGATAAAGATTTGGATAATGACAAGAGAAAAATTAATGAGAAGATTCTTCAAATGTCTCTAGGTACTATGGTTAGAATAAAACTATGCAGAAAAATTGTGAAGGATCCTGAGAATATTCATCTTTATTTTGGATTTCAAGGAGACGATAAGAAAGCATTTGTGGAACTACTTCTCCAAGAGATGATAGAAAAGAATGAGTAATGTTCTTGCAGTAATGAGTCGCAGTGGATTTGTGCAAGTTGAAAGGGGAAAGTTGTACCTAATTTTGTTTATAAGTAATAACTCTCTTGTGTAGTCCCTTTGTTGTTTTATGACAATTAACAATATTGAACAATGTTCTTTTTGCTATTTATTGGAATCACAAGTTTTTTGAAGGTGTTATTTCTTGTGTAGTCCCTTTGTAGTCATATTGAGTCTTGTTCAGGACCTTCAGGTACATGATGCATCCTGAACTTAATAGTGTCTTGCTTTTATTCTGCTGAAGTTTGTCTCATATGGTGGTCAAATTCAATCTAATGAAACAAACTTTTGTGGTGATTCATCCTAAATTTATGACAGAGTGCTCTCTTGATGTTTAGTCCTCATGCCTTTTCTGGTGGTGCTTTTGCTACTTTTCAGAAGAGACTTTTCTTCCACAAAATCTCAAGACCATGTCTCATGATTATACTCAAATCTTTTGGTTACTTTTCCGTGTGCAACTTACTGTGAACATTATGAGGATAAGGACACTAGGTGTGTCGTAACTTTCATACGGTGCTCACTTGAATGCCATAACTTTTTTTTCGCTCCCTTCAGTGCCAAAAATTTGAAAAGAGTGATCACTTGAGTGCCATCGCTGATTTGGCTCGCTAGAAATCCGATGTGGCATTAAAATAACATTAAAACAGCTGACGTGTCTCGCCGGCAAGTTGCAGTCAGCATTTGACATGCTAAACGATGTCGTTCACCCATCTAGTCAGCAATTGCATGCCAAACGATGTCATTTTTTTTTCACCCATCCAATTATAAGAAACCTTGCCTTACTTCAACAAATTGGGGTAAAATCCAATTTTCATCTTGAGGAACCCTAACCCTAACCCTAACCTTGAACTCGCAAACTCTCTTCAAATTGGGACAAATCATTTCATCAAATTCACAATGGGTAGCAGAAGCAGGAGAAGCAGCTCATGAGTTTATGAACAAAGCGAAGATGGAAGTCAATATTTCTGCTATTGTAGGCTGCGAAGTCCAACAAGAACAGCTTGGACGAGAAACAATCCTGAGAGACGGTTCAATGGCTAAGCCAGGTATAGAGAAGACTTCAATTGCGGATATTTCAAGTGGGTTTACACAAAATTTTCAAATCAAGCAACAGAGGTGATCTTGGAGCTACTTCAAGGACGAGATGAACCTTCGCCTTTATTGAAAGATGAGTTGGATGACGCAGACTCAATGCAAGTAGAAATCAAGGGTATGGAAACTTTAGTGAATCATTTGAAGAAAGAAGTTACAAGGATGAAAATTCAAAGAAATATTTATAGAGTGTTATTTGTCTTGTTGTTGTCAAGTTTGGTCTGGTTTGTGGTCATATCTAACCTTGGTAATGAGAAGAAACTATTGAGTCTACCATAGTAGAAGAATAATGAAATGCATTGTTGTATTTTGTGCAATGAATTTTAGTTATGGAAATGTTTTGATGCCGGAATGTTGTTACTTTTGGCAAATTTGTGTATGTGGATTGAATGTTGAATGGCCAAGTTTGTTTTTACTTGCAGATTGGTGGAAGGTGTTATATGGTGCATTATTGTTGGTTTATATAAAGGATAGATGATTTGCAAGCTGTAGAATCTACAACAAGAGCAAAGATGGTTCTACATTCTGTAGTTGGTTTTAGCTTTTCTGCATATGGTATTGAAGGACAATAGAAGTTCCAAATAACTTTACGAAAGATCGTTTGAGTGCGACAAAATTTTTTTAGTAAACACTTTGGTTCATTAACTTTTTAAAAGATACAACTTAGGTTCCTTATCTTTTTAAAAGTGACAACTTAAGTTCCTCAATTTTTTAATAAGTAAGCTATTAGTTTTACTTTTCTTAACCACATCTTGTACAGCTTAAGCAAGATTATCTCACTCTTGCCATCCTGTAACAGCATATAAAAGAAGTATTATTCCACATATGCCATCAGTCTTGGCATGGGTTAACACCAAATAGCATCGCATTTACACCAAACATAAAAACGTAATTATTACACCAGGAAAATCATGTTCTTTTACATCAACATCAATGTTCTTACATTCAATACCGAAACAACAACATTGTTGCCAAGCACATCTCCAGCCAAAATGCAGCAATAGATAATCAAACACCTAGCAACATTGTTGCTAAACAAATTACCAACCAAAATGCAACAATGATCTCAAACGCCTAACAACAAAATCCTAAACATACATCGACACCTAAACATCAACAGACGGTCTCCTCCCATCAGTCAAGCTTAACAACCTGGTCACTTTCTTTTTTCTTCGATGGACTCTTGAAATTATTCATGATTATTACACTCTTCCGAACTAGAACTCTAGACACATCCTTCACTCGTGTTCTTTTTCCCACTGTCTTATCTTTTGGAGGATCCATTTTTTTCTTTGGAGCTTCATGTATTTTGGTGTTGCCTCCTATTGAATTTTCCGTGATTGGTCTTGGCGCTATAGCAGTAGGTTGAGATTGATGTATGTTGGCATTTTCAAGATCATTCAATTGAGATGGAACAGATTTTTGGGTCTTTTTAGGTGCCTATTTTCAAGCTGCCGTCTCTACCCTCTGTTTTGGAGCTGCTATTGGTTACTGCTTCTTCGATTGTGCTCAAATTACCATTGCTTGGTTTATCAGTGCTTGCCCTTGGCTTCTTCTTCTAGATGCAGCCGATTCTTGACTTGGTCCTCTTTCAGATATCAACATCTCGGAACTTCTCTCAGGCTACAACATATAAAAAACTTGATTAGTTACCATATCAATTAAATGACATACATCAAATGCGTAATGCATAAAAAACTGACATTTAAAACCGTCATGCTGGTATTCATGTCAATAAACAACCCATAGCCATATTCCCTTAGCCCTTTCCCAATTACACCATGTGTATGCTATGGTGCAAAACTTTTAGAAGCATCTTCAACTGCTCTTTTTCTAACCTACAAAATGACATAACATAATGAAGTTAATACATCAAGAAGTACATATAATGGCAATGACCATAACAAACTACTTACTTGAAATTTACTTATATGTTGTACACTATTGGACTGAGTTGGCATTGTAGTTGGTCCTACATCATTGCTTTCTGAGTTGCCTTGACATGCTCCTGTATCATTGGCCTATGTTGTCTCTTGTTGTTGTTGTTGCTGCTTTTTAGTTGGACAACCAGTCTTATTGTGCCCTTCCCTATAACAGTGTAAGCATCGAATTATTCCACCAGCCTTGCTTATTCTGTTACTAGTAGTCTCAATTTCCTCCATTCTCCTTTTCTTTTTAAGCTTGCTAACTTGCTTCTTCAGTGGTAGAGGTTCTAGGGGTTGATGATTTGTTTTGTCCCAAAACTTACAACTTCTCAGAGACTGCATCATGAATTGGTATGCAGCAAAATGCTTGCTTTTCTTGTAACAATTCTCTATATAATCCTTTGGATTGAGTTGCTTCGACTGGATTGCGCAAATGGCATGTGAATAAGGTATTCCAGCTAATTGTCATGCTCGACAGGAACACCTTTTTCTATACAAATGGACAACATACTTGTCACCGTTATTCATGATCTCGTATCCATTGTCTCCATTTCAAATTGGATGACAGAACCTACTAGCAGCAATGTTGTCATCTAATTTTTTTTATAATCTTAGGCCCACATTATCTAGGCTACTTTGAACATTCATCTCTCTATCTTTGCAGCCTCGTTATAACCATAACTTTGGTGTCTTCAAGCATACTGATAATTGATTTGTACCTGGCTCCTATAATCCTATCGTTGAAAGCCTCGCAAAGGTTGTTGTCAACGGTATCGCACTTGAATTCATCACTGAAGAAGGCTCTACACCAATGCTTTGCTTCAATTTAGAACAATGCTTCGCTTCAATTTAGAACAATGCTTCACAAGCTTTAGTTGACAAGGCATTTAGAGCTTCTTTGTGAATTCTGAAATCTGTCATATTTATGCTCTTTGCAATCAGCCAAAATTACCTCTACAGTTGATCACTTCTGTACTTCTTTGCCTAATTGGCATATATATGGTGAGCACACATTCTATGCTCAGCGAATTGCATCAACTCAGCTATCACTGGAACAAGTCCCTGCAAAATCAACAAACATTTGTAAGCTACATGAATGATATTAGAAAGCTAATAATTCAATGACATTATCTTTTGTTGGTCGTTTATGAATGCCCAACCTCTTTCATCAGTTATCTGAAGATCAGCCATTAAATTTTTTAGAAATTAAGACCAATTGTCCTTGTTCTCAACCTTTACCACAGCCCAAGCAATTTGAAACATTTAGTTATTTTCATCTCTCCCAATCGCAGCCAATAACTCTCTCATGCATAATCCTTTTATAAAACACCCATCTAACCCTATCGCTTTTTTACAGTCAGCTAATAATCCAATTCTACATGCATCAAAGCATATATACATCCTACGAAACTCTGTCCCATGATGAGGCAAAGGCTTCTCCACAACTTCCACATGAATTTTACTAGGTGGATTCTAAAGCCTACATTCCCTAGCATAGTTCCAGATCTCTGCATATTCTTCCTTGTAGGTACCTAGCAATCTACTTATCACCTTGTGCTGAGCCCTTTTATACTAATTTTTGGACACATTAACACCTAGCTGCTCTTTCACTAGCTGTTTCAATTGAGGAGTCTTAATTTCTAGCATTGCCTTGATGGTGTTGAAGAAGTGTTTGGCTAACCACACACTAGTTACTCTTTTATTATCAAATATAACACCGTAGTTACGCTCCTCCTGGAGTGACTAGATTTGGAATGAGCCACTTTTCTTATTCAATGCACTGTATTTTTTCCATGGACAATTGTCTTGTGCATACTTCACTCTAATAAAATTCTTGGTATTTCTGGTGAATTTAACATTTCTCGGTTGAGTGATGGGGTACTTGATAATAGCATCTCTAAAATGCTTGGCATCATCAAAATTTATCGATATGCAAAAGGCAGGAGGTGTACTTATTGAATCATACGAGGGATACTCCTTCTATGATGCACTGTACCATCTTCATCTTCATCATGCTCCGAGATATTGTCATCATCATGTCCATTTTCCTCATTATCAGAATCATCACCATCATATGCATGAGCTCCTTTGTCCGTGTTAAATGAAATGCCCTCATTCACCACCTCAAATGGTACTTTTCTCCTTTGCTGAAATGCCATCACTTCTTTCCTTACTTATGCAATGTCTTCATCATCAACACCACTTATGCAAATGATATGCACTAATATTTCCTCATCTTCGTCACTCGACAGTGCAATTTCCTAAGAGCCCAGACTTATTCTAGTTGATTTTTCGGATAATGTATCTTCACCATCAGATAAGTCACCAGTATTCTTAAGTTGGTCAAATAAATCTAACCCTGCATAAATATGCGAAGCCTCAGCCTCCCCTGCTCTCACATCTCTTTCTAAAACAACTCTATCACTGCTCTCGGTTTCAGCACCAACTTCTAACACTGCTTGCTCATCTTCATCGCCATGATATTCAGCATACACATAAACGTCACTACCATGAAGATAATGATAAACTAGCCCTCATACTACTATCATCATGCAGATATCTCAAGCCATCCTTAAGACCCTTACCAAGTACTTGATAATGTAATTTTCCTATTTTGCATTGCAATTGTTCGTCTATATCCTTCTTAAAGTCTTTATATGACAGTTTACCGAGACTAACAAGGATAACAACAACTTTTCTACCAACGTTTTTCTACTCTTCCCCAATCACAAATCTCCCACTGTACCAAACTTTAATGGGTGCATCAATATCGCCCATGTTAACATTACACCCCATAAAAAGTTATTTATATAATAGAAGACCACAACACAAACAGACAATTTCAATTTCAATAATCAGTCCCCACAACCATGATAAAAACATTGCACCCCATACAAAAAAAATTATTTCTGTAATAAGGACCACAACATAAATAGACAACTTCAACATTTAGTCCTCACAAAAAAAAAACACTGTATTGTGATAAGAGACCACAACATAAATAGGCAACTTCAATAATGGTCCCCACAATCGCAATAAACAATCAAGTGTGTCGATCAGTGAACACAAATCAACAAAGTATAACAGCAAATTAATTAAAGCACTCACCTTTACACTATGGCACCAAACCCAAATCGACAAAGATATCGCCTTTTCCCACGCTTTTATACTCTGTCAACAACACAAAATTGAATAAACATTTACTCATTTTTTCAATCAATCAACACAAAATAACAAATCACTAACCTTTACTCTCTGTTGACCAAGAATCGTCACGCGACAAACCCTAACTTTTCCCTCTAGTCCGTCGCCTTTTTAGTCTCTATCCAGTGAGCAGCAAAAACAAAGATTGAAGGGGAGAAAGATCGAAACCCTAATTTGCCATTACAGAGAATGCTAGTGAGAGCTGCGATTTGGGAATTTAGGTGTTCAGAGAGAGTGGCAATGAGAGCTCGATTTGCTTTAGAAGAGATGAAGTGTTGAGGAATCAAACAAAATCGAAGCCCTAATTTGTGGTTATCTCAGAGAAATCGAGAGAAGGATGAAAGACAACGTGCACGAATAGGAGGAAGATAACGTGCGAGTGAGAAGCCCTAATTTGGCACTTGCAAGAGATGTCGTCGTTTTCAGGCTATTACACGCCTGAAAACGACGTCGTTTCTATTAGAGGGAGAGATTTGTACACAATTTAGAAAACGAAGTCGTTTCTCTCAGACAAAAAATTCCACATAAGATTTCCGTTTATTTTTAAAAATTCCACGTCAAATTGTAAAATTAAGTAAAAAATCCATGTAGGACGATTTTGTCGAAAGTGGTACTCAAATAATCTATTTTACTCCGATGTGGCACTCAAGTGAGTCAAAAAAAAGTGATGACCCTCAAGTGAGTGTCGTACAAAAGTTAAGGCACTCCTAGTGTTCTTATCCCAACATTACTTATATAATCTAAATGTCAAATATTTTTCATATCTCTAATGCTCTCATATAATTTAAATGTCAAATATTTTTCATATCTCTAATGCTCTCGTGTTAGTCTTAATTGACTCGTCTCATATTAGCATGCGCGATGTCACTTTTAAAAGGAAAAAGAGACCGATGTACATAATTCAACAAAGTCAAGTTGATTACTGCAATGATAAATAGAACATCACGCTTGCAGATATTTGTTACGTCAATCATGATTTGACTGTTTCACTTGTTTAGAGACCCCGTGGGGAAATTTTGAAGCTATCTTGATTTAAATTCAGGCATGCGTAAATTTCTAGAAGTAGATATTTGGACTATTACTTCGAAAATTTCATTTTGCTTTGGTTCTTTATGCATCTTGCATACAATGCGAATAATAAATTGATTTTGTGAGATTTTGTGAAAATTTGTTGATTTGAAAAAGACATTGTTTTGGATGATTTTGCTATTATCTAATCTGTCAATTTGTACTTGCCTAATGTTTTTGTTTTTTTAAGTATAATTATGTATGAGAATATTCGATTTTAAATTCGCAATTCACCAAATATTAAATAAAATAGAATATGAAAATATTCGACTTTATATCTATAGGTCATTAAATAGTGAATATGATACGAAGGAATCCAGGATTTCTTATCTTTTCGTGTAGAGTTCTATCCGGTTTGGAAATCCGTACGGCCAATCGCAGCCCCAAGATGTTAGACAGACCGAAGGAAGAGGAAGGAAGAAAGCCTGAGGGAAAGGGACCGCCAAAAGCCAAGCATGGAGGGCGCCATCAAGAAGTTCCAAATCCATGGCGGTATCGTCACTCTCCTCTCGCTCGCGGCTCCTCGCAAGCCCCGCACAAGACGACCCACAAGCGTCGCCGTCCGCGGCGGCGGCGGCGGCAGCGGCCGCGGCAAGAAGTCGGGATCCCCGAGCACCCATTGGCAATCATCCCGCCACGAGATCGAAGCCCCGCGTTGCAGCGGCTCCACGCAGCACAGGGCGATGCTCGTGGAGGCCTTTCACGAGCACCGGATGCTCAACTCGTTGCTCCAGAGGCTCGGCGAGGAGGGCGCTTGCCCGCTGCGGCTGCTCGAGGACGATGGAGATTGGACCCGGGACCAGTTCTGGGCCGTGGTCAAGTCCCTGCGCCACGCTTCGAGGTCCCGTGAAATTCTCAAGGTATTGGGCGACTCTGTTTCTTGGCAAGTTTCGACCTTTGAGTTGGCCGGAGCTTTTCTGGTTAGTTCAGAGCTTGGTGCTTTAGGATGATATTCCTTTGGTGCCGTGTGTTTTGGTCGCTGAGAGAAAAGAATGAGGAAATGGCCAGTGAGGATTTGATGCGAAAGTTGAATTACAAGACTATTAACAGCGAATTGTTGCTTCCATAATCCAACTCCAACTTTAATTGCGACAAGAGGATGTGTTTACTGCTTGAATGTTTTCTTAGGCTTTGAACATGGCAGTTGTGATACTTGGGCTTGTAGTGGATCTAGCCCTTCACTTCTCTTTAGCTGGTAAGCCAATGACTAACTTACTTATCAAAAAAGAAAAAAATGAGGGCAGTCCAATGCGATGTCTTCACTTGGTTTGGGATAATATTCTGGTCGGTACTATGTTTAAGGCTTTTAGCTAACTGTGATGATGTAGAATCAGGATTTTTCTTTTGATTTTTGTTTTTGTTAGGGGTGACAAAATAGAAACTATGTAAAAGGTGAAGCCTTTTGCTATAATTGTGAATTGCTTACACTTCCCACAATACCAATTGAAGTTGTACAGATGTGGAAAGATGCCATTTGAATTAGAGTGCTTCAATGATTTGTAAGGGTCTTCAGTGATAAGAACTGATTCAAGAATCTTGTCATCTTCCCTTTTTTCTGAACTCGTTGAGGAACTAATTTTAGACGAATTTTGGATCAATAGTCTAATCATGATGATGTTAACAGGTATTTGATCTGTGGAAGGACAGAAGACCATCACGCCTTACTGAGTTCAACTATGAGACGATCATACTGTTGTTATGTGAAGAGGGTCTGATGGATGAAGCAGTTTCAGCATTTCAAGAAATGAAAAATAACTATCTGAGAGCTTCTGTAGAAATATACAATGCAATAGTCCATGGATATGCCAACAGAGGGTGCTTTGATGATGCATTATTATTTCTTGATGAAATGAGAGAAAATGATTTGGGCCCTGATAACACGACTTATAATGGGCTAATCCGAGCTTATGGAAAATATAAAATGTATGATGAGTTGGGAATGTGTGTAAAGAAAATGGAATCAAACGGATGTTTGCCTGACCACATGACTTATAATTTGCTTATACGAGAGTTTTCTCGTGCTGGGTTACTTCAACAGATGGAGAGACTGCAGCAAACAATGTTTTCTAAGAGAATGTATTTGCAGCCATCATCTCTGGTATTGATGCTCGATGCATATGCCAACTTTGGTGTTTTAGCTAAGATGGAGAAGGCTTACATAAGGGTTTTAAAAGCAAAAATTCCCCTAAAGGAGGATCTTATCAGAAAATTGGCTGGAATTTATATTGAAAACTACATGTTTTCTAGGCTGGATGATTTGGGACGCCATTATTCTTCAACTGGTGGTAGCGAACTTCCTTGGTGCTTGCGGCTCCTTTCTAATGCTCGTCTTTTGAGTTACAAAGGCATGGACTTGGTTGTCGGGGAGATGGAAGAAGCGGGAGTTCCGTGGAGTGTGACACTTGCAAACACTGTTTTTCTAGCCCTTTTGAAGATGAAAGATTTTAAGCACTTGAGAAGTTTACTCTTGCGGCTGCCAGCCGAAGGATTGAAACCTGATATTGTGACTTTTGGGGTGTTATTAGATGCAAACCGAATTGGTTTTGATGGATTTCCAATTTTAGATGTATGGAGAAGGATAGGGTTCCTCTACAGGGATGTGGAGATGGAAACTGACCCTCTGGTTCTCACTGCATTTGGTAAAGGGCATTTCTTGAGAAGTTGCGAAGATATCTACTACTCCTTTGAACTTGAAAACAGAGCAAAGACAAGGTGGACCTACAACACTCTTATTGATTCGGTATCAGAGCTGTGGAAGGCAGACTCTTTTAAAAACCAGTAAATGCAGTGTGAAGTCATAATATCCCTTGAAGGTTGATCTATGAAAATTTTTGTACATAGAGATTTTGTAAAGGACAGAATTATTTTGCTTGAAACAGAGGATTCTGAAAATGCACTTCCAGTATCCGCTTCAGAAAATCAATTAGAAAATGCTTCATTCATGATCGAGATAACCAACCCCGGGGCTACATGTTTAGAGAATCTATGAAAACTGGTATGTCACTTTTCTGAATATTATTACTCCATTAATCTTTTACATGTTTAGAGATTCCAAGCACATTAGCTCCTCTTTGCATGATCAGTTTGGTTAGGAAACCTACCAGATAATATCTCACTGAAGATGTTTTTCTTTTATCTTTTTTGGGAGAACTAGCTACTAAAGTAGCTCTTTGCAATACTAGCTGCTTAATGAAAAGTCCTCTATAACTGTGGTGATGTAAGAAATTAATCACCAGGTAGTTACTCCACATTATCCCAATTCAACCTCTCTTCCTACGAATGAGTACAATTGGAATCCTAACTGTAATTCGACATTCCAAAATTCATTTTTACACAATCCTTAATTGGAAGAAGGATGTTGATACAGTGAAATTGTGGAACTAATCATGCATGTGTATCATTGAAGCTTGGGCACTTTCGGCTGTCTATCTTAGTCTTGAAAAAATTGGTGGTAACCGCTACGTCAACGTCCTAATAGCCACTATTACACTTTTTAGTTGGGTTTAAAAATTGACTGTTCTAAGAAAAGTGCACCAAAGTGAACTATGGTGAGCAACAATAAAATTCACAGATCTGAAAAACTATAACAACTCTACAATTTACATATGTTTTTTTGAAAAATGTTACTCCCTTTTCTTCGATAATGTATTTAATAACATAATTATGCACATTGGTCTCATGGATTATGGATATCAAACTTTATTTTTCATCTAGCAATTGATTTTGATTCTAGCTAAAATGAAAGACAGAAAAGCACAAAATCGATTTAATATACAGGACGGGCAATTAGTACCATTCATTGTCAATCCTATTTTTAGATGGCTTATTTATCGCATTGACATGCCCTATAAAATGGTCAAAGGACAGCTGAGTTGCAGACTTTGCATGTGAATTTACCATTATGTCAATGTTTTAAGAGCTGTGCTGAAAAAAATGTCCAATTAGCACATAACTAATTAATACCATATTCGATGAATTCTCAACGCCTATACCCAATCATAAGCTAAATGCATATCCTTTGTGAGTAAAGATAGAATTTCATGGGTAATTTCTAACTCTTGCTAGCAAGGGTAATATTAGCATATCCAGATTGACACGTAAATGGTGTGACTGGGTTTGATGTAAAGGTGCATTCCGATAGTCAAATTGAATATGAATTAGAGAAAGCTCAGGCAGAAAATTAATTTAGTGACACTTGAAAGCCCAATCTTTAGCTTGACAAATTTGTAATGAAAAATCTGAACAACATGCCAAATGATGAAAATCATATCACATGCTGACTAGGACATCTAATATACAAACTAGCTTATTTGGGACTTCTCTACACAAACTAACTTGGGTTGAGTCATTATGAACTCTCTCTCAGGCAGTGGGGAAGCAATGCAGAAGTGATGCGAACATTAAGCATACATAATTTGGGGCAGAAAGGAATGGTCTGTAACATCATAGCTTGAGGTTTTAGAAGATTCTTGGAATCTGACTATAGCATATCTTATGGTGTTGGGGTGTACTTCCTTCCAATGAACTTTGCCGTTGAGTAGTAATAACTCCTCACTAGACCTCTTAAGGTACCTTCTCTACTCTTCGTCATTCTGAACAATTCCATTTTTTGGAAATAAGTGATATGCTGCAGATCGTTGCTAAACTATTAATTTTGAGACACTAGTGATCTAAAGGCTTTTCTGTGCTTAATCTTTGAGATATGAATTGCTTCTGTTGAATTGCTTGTTAAACTCAGGAAGGTGGTAACAGAACATTTTCTTGGACATATGAAATTATTAACTATTCTTTCAGACACAGAATAATGTGTTAAAGTTACGGTTGAAAGCCTGATGCTACAATTGTTATGAGGATAACGTGCAGTCAGCCCATTTTCAAATACTAAGCATGATTACATAGAGTTGCTTTCTAATTAAGGCTTACCACGACGGTTCTCTTGATAAGTTAATATCCATCACAACCAGTCAACAGTTCCATTACTTACATTTAGCTTACCTTCTGTTTTGCAGTGCCTTAGCATCTAAGCTGGATGAGATTGAAATGAGACACATTCTGATGTGTGAAACTATACTTGGTAAGCAAGAATTTATTACTCTGGGTTCTGGAGAACCCCTGCCTAGCTCTATTGAATACAACTCTGGGGTCGATAACCTTTTCTAACCAAAGAAGTGCGAACTCGTGAATACCCATGTCCTTTCCAAATACATCATAAGTTTCCAGGCTCCGTCAATAAGGATGGTGAGCTGCAATCTCTATACTTGTCAAATCGATTTTATTGAAATTGAATGATTTTTCATTTAAAAAACTTCTATATAATAAACCTTTTTTTGCCAATAGATTTCACCACTTGTTTGAGACATTTGTTTATCTTGCATATCCTCCCTTGTGCAGGTATACCAGTTATATTACCTGTGGGACAATGGCCACCAGGAATAAGTCTTCATGATTTATTAACTACTCTGTCGAATTTACTACATAACTGGCAAGTGGAACTAATACCAAGTTTCGTGAAGATTCTTACATAAGTATCTTTAAGGTATGATGGTTTTTCACTGGTTACTCATGTCTCATGCTTTATGATAGGTTGAAACATATTATTTTCTATAAAGGCATAAGTGCACCAGAAATCCTAAAACTTGTTGTAAAAGTGCAATTGAATCCTAAAACTTTTAAAAAGTGCAAGCAAGTCCTAAAATTTGTCAAATTGGTGCAATTTAAAGTCTTTCCGTTAACTTCATCTAATTTGTCTAACGGAAAATGTTGACGTGGCTCTTATGTTACTTTCTTAAGATATGTGGTGCCAATGTGGCACCCACTAACCACCACATTAGCATTTTCTGTTAGCCAAATTAAACTAAGTTAACTAAGGAACTTGATTGCACCAATTTGACTAGTTTTAAGACTTAATTGCAACTTTTGAAAGTTTTAGAACTCAATTGCACTTTCATGACAAGTTTTAGGACTTACGGTGCACTTATCCCTTCTATAAATTTAATTCTTGCTTGAATTTTTATTTGTCTTACCTTCAGTAAGAAATAAGATAGTGCTGATGTTTTGAAAGAGACAGCATGTTCAAATCTATGGTTAAAATGCAAGTGATTATGTAATTGTGAAAAAGGTCTGGATAAAATATCAGTTGCTGTTTGGCCTTTATATCCTAAATAGTTTTATAACCTCTGGTGGGAATACACAATGATTTAGTCTTCGACGTAATTAAGGGAGATTTCCCATGATCATGTAGACAATTATACAGTCACTCATTTAGTTAAATGCCATCTGTTAGACATTAAAGTTAACCATTCACACAATTACTCAATTTGCGATGTAAATCACAAAATTTCCTTTGATGAATTCAACAAAACTGTAAGAAATTGTCCCATCTCTGTCACCAATCAATTTTCCATCTTGAACCTCTTCAAACAGGACATAATTATAGTATAAGTTCCTAATTTCATGTACCTCTTTATCACCATATAGTCTATAGACTTTTGGGCATTAACTTGTCGAACTTTGGATGTTTCTTTACATCTGTTGAGTTGCTTATTCACTCGAATTTTTCTCTCATGAGCTCAGCAAAGGAGGATCACTAGAGCAGAGTTTGTTGACACTCCAAGGAGCATTGCCAGGGACTTGTGGCTTAGGGCCGTGACCATTACCCTTAGGTAATATTAGAACTTGTTTGGCATCATATCCAATAGTTCTATCTTTTGACAAATGGTTCAATCAAATATAGCAAACGCTTTTCAACTTTGTTTCCTGTATCATCAAATGTTCACTCCAATGAGTCTTTTCTTATCGTTTTCTTCTAGGGATTCTGTTAACTAGTGCACCTGCCAAAGTCGTGGAGAAAAAGCCGGTAAGTGAAGAAGATGCAAAGCAATTTGTAACTATGACTAAAACAAAATGTGATGGATCAACTGAGAAAGATGCCGGTGCAGATTTCCTTATTGGACTTATTTCGATCCTCAGTGAAACATAAAAATGCACTTTTGAAGGTGTTTGAATGAGGTGCATGTTTCTGAAACCGTTGATGACAGCAAATTAGAGGAATTTGTGGGGTCTGTCTTGTTAAAAGACCAAAATTGCCTTTTTCAGACGAGGGCCGCAACAGTTATGCATCGGCTTTGTGTACTGAATCTGATACACGGCGTCTCAAGTTTGGTTTGGTGGGTCAGTTAAGCTAGGTCAAAAGAGGCGGATTACTGGTAGTCGGATTTTTTTGTTAAGCTTGCTGCAAAGCGCCTCATTCTTTATTGGCAATCAAGTGACTTTCCTTGGTGTGCTGGACTTAGACTATCTTGTGTATCTTTTGTTATGTAATGAATGCATTTTATCTATTTGTTAAAAAGAAAAAAAAACTTTGTAAATTATCTGTACTTTCCCTCCACAGTAGTGTTAACTTGTAGACTTGAGACAACCCTACTTTTAGAACGGCATTTTCCAAATAAATAATGATAATTTACTGAGAGTTGATCATTTAAAAACAATCAAAATGTCGTCAAAGTATATTGAATAAGAGTGGATAACATAAAATTAGTCGGTAACTTAATAGGAACGAAGATCGGTGCATCATTTAAATTAAGATTGATAATTTAATATAAAAGATGGTAAATTGACAAATTTGATAGATTGTGCAAATAAATGTTGTTAAGCTATTATAAAGGCAAACTTTACGAAAAAACAAACAAACGTTGCCGTGGAAGTTAAATAAGCAGTGGTCAATGTGATAGTCATAATCATAAATGGAGAAAAATTTGAAATCATTCAAATTATTATTGATACTTTAATATAAGAATTGTCAAATTTGAAAGATTGACAGACTATGCAAATAGAAGTTAGTACACTGTTATAAATGTTGGTAATTTAGAGACAATCAAATACATTTCAAAATTTAGTATAAGGTTCGTTAAATTACCAACAATTTATCGAAAGAAATTTCGTGGTTACTTTTTTGAATAACGAAATAATTGAAACCGACCAACTTCTTCAGAAGTTCATGTAGACAGACACCTAACTTTTTTTTTTGGTCGAAAGACACCTAACTTGATACCTAGGGTTTGACCCTAATTGATTGAGAAGACAACTTCATCAAAAAGTTCAATTAATAAGAACAATTGTGTTAGACCAAAAAAACAATTACAATTGTGTTGTGCCTATCAATAGCTTTTTAGCTTTCCTTCATGTTTTGGGCCACTTTTTCAAGTTCATGCCATCTTTTTTTTCTTATGTCAATATTTTAATAAATTAGTAAGTTCAGTTGAATAATTGAATTTTTTTTACTTTGGAACGAAAAAAATATCAAACACTTTTTGTATTATTTTATCATGGAGTTAATACTACGAAAAATTTCAAATTGGTACACCTTTAACAAATTTATCAAAAACTAATTTTTGGATAATCAAAATTCCCAAATCGGTACACTCGACATATTTTATTATGAAATTGCTGAGCTGGATGACACGTGGTAATAACTCAATTGACAGGCAAGTTCACTTGGAAATCCAAATCAGTTTGGAATAAATTTGTTGCAGGTGTGCCAATTTAGGGTTTTTGGTGATCGAAAATTAGGGTTTTTGGTGATCGAAAAATTAGTTTAGAATAAATTTATCATAGATGTACCGGTTGAGGGTTTTTAGTGACCTAAAAATTAATTTGGTATAATTTATCACATGCATGCTCTTTTTGGGTATTCCGTGATATTAACTCTTTATCATAAATATTTTGTTCAAGGTCGAGCCATTCTAAATTCTGGTCCCACTTGAAGCATTTATAAAACCCACCCCATAAACCCAAGACCATTTTCAAGCTTATGAATTTTGAGTCCGTTCAAATTTTCGAACTTTACAATTTTTAATTTGCATACCTAGTCAGGAACCACAGTGTCAGGGATTTCAATTCCTCCTTGCCCACAACAAGCCCAAAAGGGGAAGGACCTTTCCCTATGGCACATGTTTTTGAAACCGTTGATAACAGCAAATTAGAGGAATTCATGGGGTCTATCTTGTTAAAAGACCAAAATCACCTTTGTAGACGAGGGTCGTGACAGTTATGCATTGGCTTTGTGTATTGAATTTGATACACGGCATCTCAAGTTTGGCTTGGAGGGTTCAGTTAAGCTAGGTCAATAGAGGTAGATTAATGGAAGTTAAATAAGCATCGGTTAATGCAATAGTCGGAATCATAATTGGAGAAAAAATTGAAATCATTCAAATTATTATTGATACTTTAATATAAGAATTGTCAAATTTGAAAGGTTGATAGACTATGCAAATAGAAGTTAGTACACTGTTATAAAAGTTGGTAATTTAGAGACAATCAAATACATTTTAAAACTTAGTAAAAGGTTCGTTAAATTACCAACAATTTATCGAAATAAATTTCTTGGTTACTTTTTTTAGTAACGAAATAATTGAAACCGACCAACTTCTTCAGAAGTTCATGTAGACAGACACCTACCTTGATACCTAGGGTTTGACCCAAATTGATAGAGAAGATAACTCCATCAAAAAGTTTAATCAAGTACAAGGTGTTGTGCCTATCCAGAGCTTTTTCGTTTTCCTTCATATTTCAGGCCACCTTTTCAAGTTCATGCCATCTTTTTTCTTATGTCAATATTTTAATAAATTAGTAAGTTCAGTTAAATAATTAAGCATGTTCTACTTTAGAACGAAAAAAAATATCATACACTTTCTGTATTATTTTATGAAACGGTTAATATCATAAAAACTTCAAATTGATACACCTGTAATAAATTTACTCAAAACTAATTTTTGGATCACCAAAAACCTTAAATTGGTGCACTCATAACATATTTACCTTTTGGAAAAATTTCAAATAATGGTCCAAAGTGCTCTTATTTTCTTAAATAAGGGTATGAAGTGGACATTGTATCAAATAAGAACCTGAAATGCCCTTATTTTCTCAAATAAAGGTTTAAATTGAATGCTATCTCAAATAAAGATCAAAAGTTGCCATTTTAGTTTCAATAAATGGTCTAACCTCACTAGAGTCAATGGCATTTTCGTCTTTTAATTTTTGGGATTTTTTTCCTTTCTTTTTTACCTTTTGTGTTTTTTTCCATAAAAAAATCTAAAAAAAAGCTAAAGTTAAAATAAAAAAAAACAAGGGGAGGGTTGCCAACCCTCCTTGCCTGTGGCCGCTGCCCCCCTCTCCTAGTTTTAGCTAGGGTCGCTGGCCATTGCCACGCGCCCCACCGATGATGAGGCAGCGGCCACAAGCGAGGAGGACTGGCAAGGCTAGCAGCCAGGGCTCCCCTCTTGTTTTTTTCTTTTATTTAATTTTTTTTTTCAAATTTTAATATAATTTAATTAGAATTTATGTTGAAAAAATTTTTAGATGAAATGCTATTGACTCGTTGGAAATTTGCTTCACTGATGACTTGGTGGGGTGAAGCCTTATTTGAAACTGTTTATAACCACTTCAAGCCCTTATTTGAAAAAGTTAGGGCACTTGAGGCTCTTATTTAACACAAAGTTCACTTCAGACACTTATTTAAGAAAATGAAGGCACTATAGACTCTTATTTGGAATTTTTCCTTACCTTTTTGTTAGTTTCTGTTAAAATTTACTGTGAAATTGCTAAATTGGATGACACATGATAGTAACCCAATTGACATGGCAAGTTCATGTAGAATTCAAATCAGTTTGGATAAATTTGTCAGGCTAATTTCAAAAAAATGCACAAACTTTTAGTTGAGTGATAATTCTAGCCCCAACATTTTTTTGTTTCGTAAAAAAGTACAAACTTTAGATCGAGTGACAATTTTGGCCCAAATTTTTTTGTCACATAAAAAATTATCAACTTTCATTTCTATCCCAAATCTGGTCCCCCATTGACTTTCTGTCTGAAGTCACCCTTGATTGAGAAAAAAGATTATGGTTGTGAGCTTGGCAAATCTTGTCTACGGTGTCTATCGATGGATAGTGATCTACAACTTCAAATTATGACAAAACGACAAAGTCTGATCAGAGAGATTCAATCTGGAGATCTTTTTGACCTGCCTATGAAGTGAAGTAGATGAACAATTTTACCGTTATTCTTCAAGCTACTGCTCAAAGAAGGAGACAATGAATAGTGCTTTAAATCCAGTTAGCAAGACACGTGGATTTATTGCTGAGGTGGAATAGTCCAGTTGGTAATCAATGGTTCTAAGTCAAGTGAGGCCAGATTTGGGATTTAAGTAAAAGTTGGTGATTTTTTATGAGATAAAAAAAATTGGGCCAAAATTGAAGTTTGTGTTTTTTTTTTTGGGAATTAGGCCTAAATTTGTTGTAGATGTACCGGTTTAGGGTTTTTGATGGTCAAAAAAATTAGTTTTGGATAAATTTATTGTAAATGTACCGGTTCACAATTTTTGGTAACCTGAAAATTAATTTGGTATAATTCATCACTCGCGCACTCGTTTTGGGTTTCCCGTGGTATTAATCATAAATATTTTGGGCAAGGTCGAGCCATTCAAAATTCTGGTCCCACTTGAAGCATTTATAAATTCCACCCCATAAACCCAACACCATTTTCGAGCTTATGAATTTTGACTCTGTTCAGAGTTTCGAGCTTTACAATTTTTAATTTGCATCCCTAGTCAGGAACCACAGTGTCAAGGGCTTCAATTCCTCCTCACCCATAACAGGCCCAAAAGGGGAAGGACCATTCTCTATGGGCGTAGGAAAATAATGATCCGTACAGCGGACCAAAGATTGCAAAACTTGGGTGTGGGTCTTTAAACGTAGCGAGCATGTGTATGGTTATGTCGTATTGGTGTGGAGCGGTCAAACCCATGTAAAAGGCTCACTGGGCACACGGCCTAGTGGCAAGGTAATTAGACAAGGCGAGGGATGATCAATGTTGAGCGTAAGATTCGATCTCTGTGTTCTGCAAAGAGGCGAAGCTTGATAGGAAGGAGGGGAAAGTTAGAGGGGGCCAAAATATTTGCCTAAAAGACGAATCCGTTTATGCCAAATCCAACCGGTTTAATTTACGTACCGTTTAAGTAGACCTATCAAAATGGGTCATAAACTCATTTCTTAACCCATATATTGGTAAATGGGTCATAAATAGGTTAGTTATATTTAGTAAATGGGTCATAAATGGATAGAAGTCTTATATTAGTGTTAAATGGGTCATAAATGGATCGCAAATGGGTCATAAATGAGTTTACAACTGATTTAAACTCAACGCATTTCTCTCACCCTCACTTAATCTTGTACTCACTCATTCCGTACTTCCATTTCAACTTGGGTATGAATTTTCCTATATTTAATTAAATATAGAAGTATTTTAGCAATATGGATTTAAATCGGGTATGGATTGGGTATGGATAGGGTCGGATATGAGTCAACAAAATTGCATTGCTCATAAATAGATCATAAACGGGTTAATGGATCAATTTGGGTCGGATCATTTATGACCCGATGCAAATCCAATCGGACCCATCCATTTGACAGGTCTACATGCAAGCGGATCGCATCGAGAATCGCTGGCCTAATCGAGATTGGGATCCTTCCCGGATCAACCCATGAGTGGGGGCAAGATAAAACGTGATCCAACCTAACCTTAATTGAAATTGAACCGCGCCCCCCTCCACGCACCAACCTGCCCCTCGTCCGCCGTACTTTCCGCGCCCGCACGCGTCGTCGCGCTGTAGCCCGAGCCGCGATCCGCTGCGCCCCCGCCCCACCGTGGGGCCGCGCCGGCCACCGTCGGAGCGACCCCCACCGCCAAGAACGTTCGGGTGCCCCCACGTGTCGAGCATCCGGCGAGGGGCTCCGGGGCCCACCGTGCGGGGCGCGCGCGACAGGGGATCGTAGCTCCCCGGAGAGAGAAGGCTCGACATTTAACGCGTGTTTATAGGGGGGCGGGTGGGACGCTTTTTGGGAGAGAGAGAGAGAGAGAGAGAGAGAGAGAGAGGATTCTTCAAATTCCCCGATTTTCGTCCTTGTATAAATACGCGCAGGAGAGAGAGAGAGAGAGAGAGAGAGAGAATTTTCTCGAGAAAGCTCGTGGCGTTTTTCCCCTCGCTCTCTCTCTTTTTCCCGAGAAAATTCCGAAGCTCCTCCTCGATCGACGGAATCCTCCCCCCTCCCCACCCCCACCGGCCGTGATCGGCGAACGGAGGAGAGAGCGCGCCCGCCGCCGCCGCCGCCGCTCCTCCGCCGCCCCAAATGCTGTCGCTGCAGAGCGATCCCCGGCTGCTGCAGCAGCAGCAGCAGCAGCAGCACCAGCCGGAGCAGCTCCAATTGGCCTCGTTCGGCAATGACGCCCTGCCTCCTCTCAAGCCCGACGCCGTTTCTTCCTCCCTGTCGAGCCTCAGGATCTCGCAGCCCCTGGACCCCCGCGAAGGTTCTTTTCTTCGATTCGCCTCTGTTTCGCGTCGTTATTTTCGCGTCGCTTTCGGCGAGTTTTAGGGTTTGGGATCGGGGATATCGCGCTCGATTGTTCGGAGCTTCGTCGCTGCTGGTTGTCCTGAAGTCTTGTTTTTTTTCTTTCCGAAAGGTTTTTTTTTTCTCCCCTCCTCAATGCAATGGCATGCCAGTCAGCTTGAATCGTCACGGGTGCGCCGATGTTTTGACGATTTTTTGGCGGCGATCACGCTTTGGCATGTTCGATCTTTTGATTGCCGCTAGTTTTCTTCGGTTCCTGGATTTTAGGTAAAACCTACTTGTCGCGATTACTTGATGATCGCAAGGAATTATCGGAGGTTGGAAAGCGGTGCCGATTTCTTCGTCCTTCTTTTTGAATCGTTTTAAATCCATATTCTGGTTATAAATTTGAGGTTAGCTCGCGCTAAGTCCATCATTACCTTTTATGATGAGATCTCG
The DNA here is from genome assembly GCA_031216405.1 of Syzygium malaccense. NCBI lineage: Eukaryota > Viridiplantae > Streptophyta > Magnoliopsida > Myrtales > Myrtaceae > Syzygium > Syzygium malaccense. The sequence continues at coordinate 21,505,841 of CM062260.1, forward strand.
CCATCGAGGAAATCGGGGAAGCTACTCAATTGTGCTTCAAAGGCTTCATAAGTTAGAATATGGATCTGCAAGATTGACTCGGATTGTAAGGAGCTGATTCGGTTGGGTTTCGGTGATTATGTCACTATGGAGATGTATGAGGTCGGCGGTTGCTTGTATATGTGGGACTTTGGAACCAGAGTTGTATATCAAGTGCTATGCATTATCTTTCTGAAATCTGTTTCTCTGGTGGTCTTGAAAAATATAGAAGGAGAAATCTAACAAAATATCCAGTCATCTGACTCGATTTGTTTATTAAAAAAAAAGAGGTGAGGTGGAGATTCACTGCTTGCGAAATCAATTTGTGCAAAGTATGTTACATGTTTGAGTTAATATATGTTTCCAGTGGTAGTGTTACCACTTGTGGCTAAAGACACTTACTGATCTTTTTTGGTGGTAGAGAAGATAAGCTGCACTATTGTACGAAAATTGTGAACGACGGTTTGCGATGGTTGTTTATATTTTCTGCTTAGCTAATGTCTTGAGTAGCGATGCATGCAAATGCCTGGCATAAAATGATAAGTTTGAGGGCTTTCAATTCATGTCCTTTATCCGTTTCTCTTATTTTTTTGGCTCAGGGTGTTGAAAAGGGAAGCTTCATGTAAAACTACGTTTTCTGGGTTCTAATATGGTAATTGAACCTCGGAATTTGTATTAATCTTACCAAATGGGGGCACTGTACTGAGGCCAAACTTCCAAAGAAAGCACCTTAACATATTTTGACTTTGTAGTAGTGAGATTGTAGTTTTTTCATCAAGGCGTGTTTGGTTTTGGTGTTCGTATGATGTGTTGTCTAATGGCTTTGTCTTATGTTCTATGAATGTCCCTGCATTTTGTGCAAATTGTTTCTGAGCTTCCCTGCGGCTCTTTTGAGGATTGAGTTAACATTTTGAATTGCATCATTTATTTGTAGCCAATGAAGATGTTCTGATAGCCCTTGCCCATCAGAAATATAAAGCTGGAAGCTATAAGCAGGCACTAGAGCACAGCCTTGCTGTTTATGAGAGAAACCCCCAACGGACTGATAACCTTCTTCTGCTCGGTGCAGTATATTATCAGGTTGTTTCGGTGGTTCCATGTTTATTTCAATTCAACGATGAGATGGCATTAGCTCTATGGATCTGATTCGGTGACTTGATTTGAATGCTGTAGCTGCATGATTTAGATATGTGCATAGCCAAGAATGAGGAAGCACTTCAAATTGATCCACATTTTGCTGAGTGCTATGGAAATATGGCAAATGCGTGGAAGGTAATGGAACAAAAGCTTCAACGGCTAGGGTACAGCTTTTAAGCTGGTTAATTTATGTGGGTCAAGTTTGTGACGTTTTTTCCTCCATTCTTTCTTCCTCAGGAGAAGGGAAATATTGATGCAGCGATTCGTTACTACTTAATTGCTATCGAGGTGTGTATTCTAATTGAAAGATTTCTTGTGACTGATGGAGTTCTTTTTTTTTACACATAAGAAAACTTTTTCTGTTTTGATGTTCTTCCGCCCATATTGAGCTTGAGATGTAAACTTGACTTGAATGTCCAGAAACAATGATAGATAGTTGGAATGCTTAGTTACTTCCCAATTTTTTTGGACAATTTTTTCATTGTAAAGGAATGGCCAAGTGGCATATGAGATCTATTGTCACTTACCGTTATGGAGCATCTAACCTTTGGTTTGGCAACTGTGCTAATTAATGCTATAGATTTTAACAATTGTAGAAGTATGACCAAGGGGCATGCTTCTTTTTAAGGCGTTCTATGTTTCATAATTTGTCTTGATGAGCGATTCATATTACTGGCCGTCGGATTAATGATCTAATCTTAATTTTTGAAATGACATTTGCAGCTTCGACCCAATTTCGCTGATGCTTGGTCAAATTTAGGGAGTGCATACATGCGAAAAGGAAGATATACTGAGGCTGGACAGTGTTGTCGGCAGGCTTTGGCACTTAATCCACGCTTGGTATTATTACAATCATATTTGAGAAGCACATATTTTAATTCCTTGATGTTTCTAATTTTTTGTTTGCCTGTTGGAGCAGGTTGATGCTCAAAGTAATCTCGGAAATTTAATGAAAGCTCAGGGTTTGGTGCAAGAGGTGACACGACTTATGACTTTAATTGCTTCTGTGATTTGCCTGTTCATGTGTTTTCTGATTGTATTTTATTTGTCCATTCTTTCAATGGAGGTTGGAATGAGGTTGGGACACCAGTGCTTCTTAGAATTGGTCTATTTCGTTTCCTAGACTGCTTTTAACACATGATTTTTCTTTTTTGTTGGATAGAATGGTTTTCTCATTGCTGTAGGAAACTGTACTAATGTGAAATCTAGGTTAATAATTTATTTTTAGTGGGGGGAAATAGTTCAGTTGTTTCTTTTACTCAGTGTTTCTTGGGGGTAGATATTGCACATTTAATTCTCGCTGAACGGTCGAGGAGGCGTATTGGTTATTAATCTTTAGTGCAGTCTAAGGCATACAACCAAATTTTGGAATCGCATGGTGAAATAGGAAAATATTTTCTTTATATGATATATTCAGTTGTTTCAGAGTAGTTCAGGAAGCACGTGCTGGTAATTGAATCGCAACTTCTGCATTTTCTGAGTATTTGTTCACTTTTTAGGCATTCAACTGTTACCTTGAGGCCATCCATATACAACCAAATTTTGCAATCGCATGGTCAAATCTTGCTGGCCTTTTCATGGAGGCAGGGGATCTTAATAAGGCACTTCAATATTATAAGGTTAGTAATCTGGTTGAATTTATTTCTCTTCATCTAAATTTCATGCATTTTTGCATGAGAGTCTCCTTGAGCGTGCATACGTATTTGTCAGGTGATGGCCTCTAGTTAGATTTATTGTTTGGTCAGTAACCAAGATATGATCCAGTTGACCGGCTATGTACAAAAGTGACTTTCGGGAATGTTCTTGATGTTCGCTTCTCATTGCGGTCAGAAGCATTCTCATTGTGGTTCTTTTCCTTAACTGATTTGAAATCATAAACTTTATTTACAGGAAGCGGTGAAACTCAGGCCAACATTTTCTGATGCCTACCTGAGCCTCGGAAACGTCTATAAGGTAAGCTATCAATATTGTGCTAATGAGGTGGGGTAGCTGCAAAAGCCAGGACGAGTGTCTGGTGAAAAACAAGATCTTTCTTTTGCCTTTTCCAGGCCTTGGGAATGCCTCAAGAGGCTATTATATGCTATCAGCGTGCTCTGCAGTCCCGACCAGATTATGCTATGGCATATGGTGAGTTTTTGCTTTGCTTATTTTGTTCATGTTTGTGTAAAAACTGGTGGAAAATATGGAAGTAAGACGTATTGCTGAATTTGATTCTTCAAGAGTGACTTCTAGTGTTAATACTCGAGTCAAAAAGGTCAACTAGTCGGGATACTGTAAAGCACATAAACTACGCTATTAATGTAGATATATCTTTTTGATGGTAAAACAGTCTCATGATGTCAGAGGTTTCATCCTAGAAATGTTTCCATGTGTTAATGAGCTATTCATGGAACTGGATCAGATACGTACACATTTGAAACCATATTCATTGAATTGAATGGAACTTATTGATCTGTCAAAGTTGATGGCGCAGGTAACTTGGCCAGTGTACATTATGAACAAGGTCAACTTGATTTGGCCATTCTCAATTATAAGCGAGCAATTGCTTTTGACTCGGGTTTCTTGGAGGCATACAATAATTTGGTTTGCCATCTCTTCTCCATGTCACTTTCAGATATGTAGAGTTTATACTTGTAGTTACCCTTTTATTCAATTGATGTTTCTTTTTGCACAATTAGGGTAATGCTTTAAAAGATTCTGGAAAGGTTGATGAAGCCATTAATTGCTATCGAGTAAGTTTTTATGAGATTTTTTTCCATCGGTTCCGTAGTTTTGTATGTTTAACCATATCTGATCTCTTTATCCTTCTATGTGAAGCACTGTCTTTCTTTACAACCTCACCATCCTCAAGCACTGACAAATCTGGGGAATATATACATGGAATGGTACTTCCATCGCATTGATCATTCTACAGTTGCACTTGTTTTTACCTATTATCAACGTAATAGTTGGAACCTGCTCTCATTGAGAAGTTGATTTTGTAGGAACATGTTAAATGTTGCTGCGTCCTTTTATAAGGCTACCCTTACTGTGACAATGGGACTTTCTGCTCCTTTCAACAACTTGGCAATAATATATAAGCAGCAGGTCTCTCTCTCTCTCTCCCGCGCGCATGCGCGTGCTTACATCTAGGTCCAGGATATGATCATTCTTCAAAGCTTTAAAAGAAAGAGGTCTAATTTGTTGCTGTTTTTTTTTATTCTTTTATTGTGCTCCATCACAGGGTAACTATGCTGATGCAATCACATGCTACAATGAAGTTCTGAGAATTGATCCTATGGCAGCTGATGGGCTTGTCAACCGAGGTAACACATACAAGGAGATTGGAAGGGTTAGTGAAGCCATTCAAGACTATATTCGTGCAATTAACATCAGACCCACAATGGCTGAGGCTCATGCAAATCTGGCATCAGCTTATAAGGACAGGTTTAGTAGTTTGCTTACTTATGCTGTCGTTGAGACGTTTCTACAGCTATTTAAAGATTCTTATGGATTTTCTGGGAATCAGTGGACTTGTTGAACCAGCTATAAAAAGTTACAAGCAAGCACTCGCTCTTCGTCCTGATTTTCCAGAAGCAACTTGCAACCTTCTTCATACATTGCAGGTATTTAAGAGCTGTACTCTCCTCCCATTTTTGCCCCATGTTTTACATGTAGCGGGCGAGGCCAAAGTGAGACCAAAATCTACACCTGGGGGAGAGTTGCACTTGCACCTCTCAATGGGGAAACTTTCATCTTTTTAATTGTGAATTGGTTAATTTTATCCTTCCAATTTCTGACAAATAGGACTACTAAAAGATAAATTGGGTTTGATGTGATGGTCTGTAAGATGATTGAACTGTTATAATCTCTTTTGCAACTGGATGATCATGTGTGATCTCTTCGATTTGATAATCCATGGCTGAACTATCAGAACTTCTCTAGGAATTAGGTGTCCTACAGTAATGAAAGATCATGTGCTACTGTTCAAGTCTGAGATTTGGCCAGGAGGTTATTTATTCAGTCATTGTGATTGGTTTTGCGTGCTTTCACGTCATTGATAATTGCCTGAGGAATGCAGTTTGGGTTTTAAATATTCTCCGGGAGATTGTATTGTGAGATATTTAATGAAAACTCAATCTGAGTGCAATCTGAGGAGTAGACACGTCATATTGAGATATTGTGGAGATGGTATGTCAGCAGGGACATTCTGAGTTCCTAAGGAAGCCCAATTCTATCTTTTGTTAGAAATCTGTATGGTTCATGAACTTAGCTTTGAATGTCAATTTATCTTTAAGGATTGTCCAGTTGAGTTCGAAAGTACAGGCAACCTAATGCATTTAATCATCGTTGTTTCATGTTAATTGCTCGTGTCTTTATTTTGTTGATTTGACCATTTTTTTTAGTGCGTGTGCGACTGGGAAGATCGTGAGAAAAAGTTTTCTGAAGTGGAAGGAATACTCAGGAGACAGATTAAGGTAAATTGTCATTTGTCATGAGTAAATATTTCTATATTGCCTCTGTAAAGAATACATGCATCTAAGTTTATAATTGTGCCCTTATATTACTTTCAGATGTCAGTGATTCCGAGTGTACAACCATTTCATGCGATAGCCTATCCCATTGATCCAATGCTTGCACTTGAAATCAGGTGAGTTATGCTGCCTTTTTGTTGAAGTGAATAACAAAGTGCTGTGGCAGTTATTTTCATGATTCTCTTTTTTTGTAGTCGCAAGTATGCTGCGTACAGTGCTCTTGTTGCATCCCGTTACTCGCTTGCTCCTTTCAATTATCCTGCACAATATCCTGTCAAGAGAGATGGTGGGACTGGACGTCTAAGGGTTGGGTAAGGCCCCCCGCTTCCCCCCGCCCCCTATCTTAGTCTATTCGGCTCATGTGCACATTGCCTTCATTGATTATTCTTTCCATATTGTTGTCACTGACACATCTCATCCTTGATTTTCAGGTATGTGAGCAGTGATTTTGGCAACCATCCCTTGTCTCACCTCATGGGCTCGGTCTTTGGCATGCATGACAGAGAAAACATTGAGGTTTGTTGGATGTGAAACTCTAGGCTTGGTTTCAAATAGCTACGTGAATCTAATAATTGATTATATTGCAGGTCTTCTGCTATGCGTTGAGTGCCAATGATGGAACTGAATGGAGACTTCGCACGCAGTCAGAAGCAGAGCACTTCATTGATGTCTCTTCCATGACTTCTGACATGATTGCGAGGCTAATTAACGACCATAAAATTCAGATTCTTGTCAATTTAAATGGATACACAAAGGTATGGTGCTTGTGTGTGTGATTTGCTGATTTAGTGTCAGTATTTCAGTATGTCATATGTAGTTGAGACCCATTTTTATAGGCATCACCATAAACATCTAACAAGCTGTATAATTTGGACCTTGTCAATCTCAAATTAAATATTGGATACAAAGGCTGCTTTTTATCTGACAAATCCTAGTTTTTGTACAATCTGTGCATGATTTTAGTTTTAACCCTTCAGTAATTGATATTTCTTCGCTGTCAGTCATAATAAACCCCTTCTTTTTTCCGTTGATTATGCAGGGGGCAAGAAATGAAATATTTGCTATGCAACCTGCTCCTGTACAAATATCGTACATGGGATTTCCTGGAACAACAGGGGCATCTTATATACATTATTTGGTCACGGATGAGGTTGACAATTTCATTCATATTTTAGTATTCTAGTCTCAGTCACCTTAAGATACGACTTCTTGTTTGACTTTCAAAATCTTCAATTGCAGTTTGTGTCACCTTTTCATTATTCACACATCTACTCTGAGAAGCTTGTCCATCTTCCTCATTGTTACTTTGTTAATGATTATAAGCAGGTCAGTCATCTTTACTTTGTTTCATTCTTCTTTTGGTGAACTATTGGTGGAGTGTGTTTTAACAGCTCCCTCTTATGACAATCATTATCAGAAAAACCGAGAAGTACTGGACCCCAGTTGCCATCCAAAAAGATCAGATTATGGATTACCTGAGGACAAATTCATATTTGCTTGTTTCAATCAGCTTTACAAGATGGATCCTGATATTGTCAACACTTGGTAATACCACATTGTCTGGTTATCATTTTTTCGGCAGTTCATCCTTTGGAGATGTTTTAACTTGTTTGATCTCTTTTTATCATTGCAATAGGTGCAATATTCTCAAGCATGTACCCAATAGTGCACTTTGGCTCCTCCGATTCCCTGCGGCAGGCGAAACCAGACTTCGTGCATGTGTGTTTTCTCCTAACATTGTGCTCTTTGAAAATATCTGTGCATGTTATCATGTTTGATTGATGCTTTCTCGGTAGTTGAATTTGGCTACTGGGTGAATATCAATTTTAAGAGCTCTTTTCTCATGGCAGATGCTACTCAAAGGGGCGTGCAACCAGATCAAATTATTTTCACAGATGTTGCCATGAAAAATGAGCATATAAAGCGCAGTGCTTTAGCAGATCTGTTCCTTGACACGTGAGATATCTTTTATTAGCTTCTTCCCATTCTCTCCAAAAAAACAATGAAATGTAGTTTCCATCATCGGTATGCCAAAGATAGAGGGAATTTATTGTGCATTTTGCTATCATATGGGCAGACCTTTATGTAATGCTCACACAACGGGCACTGATGTTCTATGGGCTGGTCTTCCGATGGTGACGCTTCCCCTTGAGAAAATGGCAACAAGAGTTGCAGGTTCATTATGTCTGGCTACTGGAGTTGGGGAGGAGATGATTGTTAATAGGTACTCTCTCTCTCTCTCTCTCTCTCTCTCTCTGTCTCTCTCTCTCTGCACACACGTGTTTGGTAGGAAAAGGTCGTATGTCTATGGTAGTCTTGCCGTTACTACTGTATTTGGTTTAGTTGGCATACTTGCTCTCTTGTATGCGCCATTGAATAGAGTATTAGGTAGTTCGACTTTTGACCTTGTCCATGCATTAAATCTTTCTAGTCTTCGTGTGTGTGTGCGTGCACTGCATTTACAACCTCTAGTTAGGGTGAAATGGTTGTGTAAATTGTAAATTCTTGGCTCACTAGCGTTAAGTGTCACGTTCCCCTATTCCTTTCTCACTGCTGATGTGTATCTATTTTTTTCCTTGGGAAAAAAATGATCCAATGCGACAGTCTGAAGGAATATGAAGAGAAAGCGGTTTCGCTGGCATTGAACCGACCGAAGCTTGAGGATCTTAAAACTAGACTCAAGGCAGCTCGTCTGACTTGCCCTCTGTTTGACACAACGCGATGGGTGAGCTCAATTTCGTCTATCTCTTCATTTTCATGTGCATCTTCCCAGTATGGCGCTAGTTCATCATCTAGAAATCGGCGAATAGTTCTTTGGCAGTTCGCCGTTTTCTATTTCTGGTTTCATTGCATCCGGCATGTCGGAAGCTTCAGAATTTCGAATGGACCTTTTTTTGGGTCAATTGATTGATCTAGTTAAACATGGAATTCCAGGTGAGAAACCTTGAGCGGGCATACTTCAAGATGTGGAATCTCTACTGCTCGGGCCAGCATCCGCAGCCCTTCAAAGTAACTGAGATCGATTCGGAGTTCCCATACAATAGGTAGGAATAACAAGGGTATAGAGAGAGAGAGCCAGACGGGAATGTACATAAAAAAAAAAAAGGCGTAAGGGTTCCGTGGTAACATTCATTCTTGTCGGATTTGCCTTCCTCCTTGTCCGGATAACGGGATCGCTCTTTTTATGTTTGACAAGAATGAGAACGTCCTTTTTAACACGTGACCTCAAAACAGTTTTGAGGATCTCGAATTATAATGTAAACGCGAAACGGTTCATACAAGCATGGGAGGTATGAAATTTATCAAGTCTTCGATGATTAAATGCTAAGATCAGTGTCTTCTCTCCACTTGATTCATTTTTTTGTCTCGGCTTCAGTTCACCACTGAAGACGTGCTCTTCTTTTTTGCGTGTCTGGAGTTCGGACAAACTCGGCTTGGCCGTAATGTAAACTGTTCATTTTCCTGGCATATTGCGAAAGCCTCTTCTGATTTAGTCTTCTTTCATTCACTCGAACGGGGCTGTTCGTTTGAAGGAAAATTGATTCAACGAAATTATGATTTCCGATTTTTCGGTATTTGGCGGTATTTGGACGATGGAAACAATGAGTCTAGATTTTGAGAAATTGACTTCCTCTTCTGGCAAAATTGTTTTGTTTAAAGCTTTCAGTGGGCTTACCTCGGATTTCCAAGTTTACTATGAGTCCAGTGCCAAATTGAGTCTAGTGCCAAATAGCCTTTTATCGAAGAGCACATCATCTGAGTTCATTAAGCATATCGTTTCATACATACATTTGGCAACGAGAGCTCAACCTTCAGGAAAGTGTCTATCCTTGAGCTCTTTTCATAAGGACAAGGATAGCTTCGGCGGAGTATTTTACAGGTGTCGAAACTTCCTGTGGACGATTCCAACATCAAGAAAAATCAAACTCTCAGTGTAAGTATTGCAACAATCGGTCACAAAAGGACATAATATCAGAGCTTCAGCGGATGCCATGACTCAACACAACCCAAGAGAGAAACCGTAAGGAAAGACCCCCACGTCAACAGCCCTAATTATCTCTAACCTCCTCTCCAACACACGCACACACTAACTTAGATAGGACCAAACTCGAGCAGTTCCTGCGAATAGTCATCTGACTCGGCAACAACTACGTGCCACTTTACTCGGTAAAACTAAATCGCATTTCTTAATCACATGAGGCACACTCGAAATTCGTAAGAACCAACGTCGGGTGTGGCGAAGTGTTTCCTTAGGTCGAGCAATCCGCGAGATGAAACATTGTTTTCATTATTGAGATTATTCATACAAGAAACACACAGCTCAAAACTCACCTGTTCATGGCAGTGGGACACAAAAACTAAAGGTCTAACAAAAACTCCTGACGAAGACCGAAACACACCCACCAAGAAAAAGGAACCCAAAAAGGCCAAAGAGAAAAAAAAAAGGAAAGATGGAACTCGTTGTTATTCACTCAATAAAGCCAGATTGGTTACTCAAAAGCCGTCTCAAAACCCGGACTTGCCGCCGCCTCCGCCCCTGGACGGCCCGAAGGTGAGGAGCTCCTTGGACCGCACCCACGGCTTCACCACCACCACCGACTCGAACACCTTCCTCGCCCCGCACTGCACCCCCTCGATCTTCAGGTAGTACTTGATCCCCGCCACCACCTGCCTCTCCGCCCCCACCACCGCCCCGAACACAATCTCCCCGCTCCCCCCTCCTCCTCCTCCTCCTCCTCCTCCTCCTCTGCCAGCGCGGAGCCGGCGCTGCAAGCGGTTGTACTCCTCCACCGAGTACCGCCCCAGGTCCTGCACCTTCTCGTCCGACCTCACGTCGGGGACGGCGGTCCTGCCCCCGACTCGGGGACCGACGTAGCCTCCAGAGGCGAGGAAGGAGAGGGCGGCGAGGGTTATCAGGAATAATACTGAGGAGGCCATGCGAAGTTGTTTGCTGTTGCTGCTTGTGGTTGTTTGGTGATGATGATGATGATGATGAGGATGGAAGGGTGAGATTGTTTGATGACACCGATGATGAAGTGATTACGTGAGTTTGCTTTGTATTTATAGAGGGAGATAGAGAGAGAGAGAGAGAGAGTATGATTGTGGGTGGACACGCAAATTAAGGGAGGAGGTGCAGAGGATGAGACCGACGATGGCAACACAAACGGCGTGCCGCGTCTTATACTTAACGACACCTCGTTGTTTGTTTCTTCATGATTTTGCATTGATTGACAAGTTGCTCTCTCTCTCCATATCTCTCTCTCTCTCTCTGTCCTAGTGGGGGCAAGCTCGTTTAAGAATCGTGTTAGAGAGTCCGACTCAAAAATTCAAATCGATAGGCGACCAGTGATCACATAGATTATATTTTAACATACCTCTCGCATGCAAATCGGATTAGGAATGGGGTCGGCGCGCGAAATAGATCGGAGCCCCTACCAATTGTTTCACAAGCTTGAGTTGATACGTGAAGAGAGATTGCAATTATGTAAAGAGTGTATAAACCCTATCGCCATGCGACGTAGGATATTTCGAGTATTCGCGAGAGTTAGATATTTTTACATGAAATATCATAACACATCGGTTCTCGAGGCACTCGCCAAATTATTGTAATTTTTATTTAATATACGTAGATGACACGTTTGTATCAATTAGATCTAGACAATACCGCGTGCTCTCTTGGCCATACGGGATACAATCAGATCAAAATCCGAAAACGATGTCATCATCCCATATGGGGAAACCCATTTCCTGTGGATGCTGTGGCTCCACATCAGGCCTTTGCACCATCATTTTGCAAACTGTAGGCCTAAAAAAATTACACTAAACCACACAGATACTTGTCATTGTAAAATAAGTTCATTTTTCGCAGCATCGAGACCATAAAGTATGTGATTATTTCGTGGAAAATGAATAAATTATAAAATATTTTCTTAAAAATAATCACTCATTTTCATTAGACAAAATTATTGTCGATAATGAAAATATTTTTTATTGATTAATTATTTCAAGTAATAGAAGCGATTATTTTTAGGAATTATTCATTTTTTGGGAAACAAACGAGGTAAAGCCTAATAATTTTCTCATCTTTCGTAAGACGAAAAAACCCGCCTGAATATATGGTTCAGCTTCAACTTCAAAGGTTTGATGAGAATCTGGAATTTCACGAGCTCGCACGGAGACCGGTGAAGCCATTCTTCGGGGCCATTGCCGATTGGTAGGGTGGGCTTACGTGTCGGTTTGCGAGAGTGCGGCCTCGACACGTGGCGTCGTTTGATTCGCTTGCCACATGATCTCCTCGCGAAGGATCACGTAGGCGGCTGTATTGTATGAGTTTTGTCTTACCGCAGGACGTCATACGAAACTAGTGTTTTCTTGCAAGATCGACTCTAAATCACGTCGAATCATTGTGCTGTGTGATATTTTGATGTGGACGCGATTGCTGAAGATCTTTTTGGATCGTTTGAACAAGTAAAATATCTAATGGGGGCGAGCATGGAGCTTGGATTTGCGCGAGCGCACCATAGAATGGTCGTGACTTTTGATTAGACCTGTCAAAATGCGTTATGGACCCATTTCTTAATCCATATATGATTGACTGAGTTATAATAAATAGGTCATAAATGAGTTTAGAATGATAGAATCTAACATCATATGGATGTTAAATGAGTTTACAACTTCCTTGAACACAATCTACTTCTATGACTCTCTCTTTATTCTCTTTTGGCCTCATTCGATCTTGCGCTCGTTTACTCCGCACTTTTAGCTTAGTTTGGGTATGAATTTTCTTGAATTTCGTTAAATATGGAAGGGAAAATTATCAAAACAATCATAAACCTATTAATTCAGTCCCAAACTTTTTTTTGTACCAAATCAGTCATAAACATTTTGCATTTAGGCCAATTCAGTCCATCCGACCAATTTTGGCCGGCCGGCACTGACATGACAATTTTTAAATATTATTTTTATTTTTTCGAATTATTTATTTATTCTTTTCTTTTCGTTTTCCTTTCCTTTTCTTTTTCCTTTTCTTTTTTTTTGGCTCATCTTCATCTTCAACCTCGGCGGGGCCCGGCGAGGTCAGCCCCACCAGCTGCTAGCAAGGCTCGACCTCGCCAAATCTGGCAAGGACTAGCCCTCGCTAGTTGTTGGCAAGATCGGTCTCACCAGCCCTTGGCAAGGTTCGACCTCGCCCAACGACGGCAAGGTCAAGCCTCACCAGAGGCCAACGGGGCCGACTTCCTTAGCTAAAGGTTAAAGATGAAGAAGAGGAAAAAGAAAAGAAAAGAAAAGAAAAAATAAAAAAATTCGAAAAAATAAAAATAATATTAAAAAAATTCCACGTCAGTGTTAGCCCGCCGGCGGCGTCTACGTCAGTGCCGGATGGCTAAAATTGGCCGAATGGATTAAATTGGTACAAATGCAAAAGATTTAAGACTAAATTGACACAGAAAAAAGGTTTATGACTAAATTAATAGATTTATGACTGTTATGGTAATTTTCCTAACATGAAAATGTTTTAATAATATGGTTTGGATCGCGTATAAGTCACTTGATTTACATCGCATGAAAATAGTTCAAAACGGGTTAAATGTGTTTTTTTCTTTTTATTTTTTGATAAAGTAAATGTATCTATTTGGATCGGATTATTTTCGACCCTACTCAAATTCGATCTAACTCACATATTTGACAGGTTTACTTTTAACCTAGAGGAGTTATCGGGCCAATAGTATGAGTTTCGGAAAAGCCCGTTCCAAGCGTTATGTTACGGTCAAATCAGGTTTCCCACTTGCAAGTCATTTCAAGCCTTTTCTTCAATCTTTCCGCCTTTTTCAGCATTGTGTTTTTTTTTTTGCCCTATTGTTGTATAGTGTTACATAAACCTCCTAGTAGTAAGATTGAATTCGAGCAACAAGCGAGTGAGCATGGAACTTGAATTCGAGCGGTGCGCTATAAAACGGCCATAACTTTTGACCAGCAGGAGTTACCGGGCCGATAACATAAGTTCGGAAAAAGCTCGATCGGGGTGTTATGCTATGATCAAATTGGGTTCCCCTGTTTGCTGTCGTTTCGAGCTTTTTGTCCCAATCTCTCGGCCTTTCTCAGCATTATTTTTGGCCCTTTGGTTTTTTTTTAGATCATTTCTAACTCTACTCTACTCGAGTTTTCAGATAATTTCTCTTTTCAGAATTATTTTTCTTTTTCCAAGCCAAGACTTTTTTGTTCAATGGGATCACGAGTTGTGATTAGTGTTTATTGCTTCATTGTGTCCCGTTCTATTTTGTATATGTATGAGATCAATTTTGTCTCTATAGGTTTTATCTCCTGGATTGGCATAGTTTGGCACAGTTGATTAGAGCGTCAAAGAACTTTCTAATTGAGAATTCTCAGTCGCTTTTTCGAATCTCACCCAACCTTTATTAAACTACTACGGATCAAGGACACATGTAGACGATGAAGGCATAATTTAATTGGCTCATAGTGCTTGTAAAGTATTCCATGAGTCTCTCGACAATTGGACCTCTATGGTAGCACCCTTGGGTTATAGAAAGAATTTCATGTTGGGTCACTTTGCAATCAAGGAGAAAATATTCAACGATTTGTAACCACTACACCATCAACCTATGTGGTGCGTGTAAGCCTAGTCAATTCTACTCAAAAGGCGATACGTGTCCTCTGACTTGAATTGGTTGGAAAATAAAAATATTAGAAAGCTTTCTTTTCTCTCTCCTTTGGCTTGCATAAAAGGACTGAGCTACAATCAATGCAAACGCGCTCTCTCTCTCTCTCTCTTTTTAATTTTCAAGGGCTTCTTTACCTACTCTCATAAGAGAAGAACAACAAACACACACACACACTCTCTCTCTCTCTCTCTCTCTCTCTCTCTCTCTCTCTCTCTCTCTCTCTCCAGCACTCCCCCATCGCCTCTGCCTCCTCCAAGAGCCCCATCAATCTCTCTCTCTCTCTCTCTCTCTCTCTCTCTCTCTCTCTCCAGCACTCCCCCACCGCCTCTACCTCCTCCAAGAGTCCCATCAGTCGCTCCAAGCTCATATTTGCCTCTGGCACGTCGCCTCTCCCAAGATCCTTGCCGGTCGTCGTTGCTAGATCCCAAGCCCCCTTGGAGCACAAGGTCTATGCTCGCATCGGTCTCTTGGGGAACCCTAACGACATCTACTTCACTACATCATCTCTCTTAGCCTCGGCAACTTCTGCGCCTCCGTCTGATTGCGTCCCTCCGACGAGCTTGTCATCATGCCTCATCCCGTTCACAATCTTGTCCACTTTAATTCTTTTGATCATTTGATAAGGTTCCGCCCGCAAGAGGAACTCTTCCATGCAACAATTTAGCAACCCTCCAACCCCCTAATGGCATGCAACAGAAATTCACTGGCAAAAAGGTGAGGTTCAATTGCAGGTCTTATGGGTGGAACCTCACCAAAGGATTGAGAGAATTAGGGCCTGTTTAGCAACTAACCAAATAGTGAAAATTTTTGTTCTTTTGTTCTCAGAATCAATTTTGGAACAAAAATTCATTTATTAAATTTTTTTATTCTGGACACAAATTCTTACAAATTTAAGCTTAGAATCAGTTTTGGAGCAAAATCAACAATAAAAAAAAAACAGCTTCTTGATTTTGGGAACAAAAATGAGAATCAATTTTTTTTTTCTTCTTTTCTTGGTTTTCAATGTCGCTTCTAATGTCCGGCGCGAGGGCCACCCTCGCCGTATCTGGCGAGATTAAAATATTTTAATAAAAAAATATTATTATTAATAAAATATTTTACTGGCCATGAAAAAAAAAAATTTTACCAGCCATGACTAGCGACTAGGCCATGAAAAAAATATATTATTAATAAAAAAATATTTTATTGGCCATGACCGACGACTAGGCCATGGCCAAAAAAAGGAAAAAAATATTTTAATAAAAAATATTATTAATAAAAAATGTTAATAAAAAAATATTTTACAGGCCATGGCAAAAAAAAGAAAAAAATATTTTAATAAAAAATATTATTAATAAAAAATATTATTAAAAAAATATTTTACGGGCCATGGCCAAAAAAAGAAAAAGAATTATTAATAAAAAAATTTTACCAGCCATGGCCAAAAATAATAAAAAAATCATTTTTTAATAAAAGTATTATTAATAAAGAAATTTTTTGCCGACCATGGCCAAAAAAATAAAAAAATATATTTTTAATAAAAGTATTATTAATTAAAAATTTTTTACCGGCCAATGGCCAAGAAGAAGGAGAAGAAAAAAGAAAAGAAAGAAATATTAAAATTTTTAAAATGTTATTAAAATATTATTAATAAAAAGAAATTTTATGCCGTTACCAAACGCATTTATGTTATTTTACTATTTCAGGAATAGAAATTTTAGGCCGTTACCAAACGTCTTCAAATGCTCAGAATCAGTTTCCGAGCACAGAATGGTAACCATGCGCAGCCTTAAAGTGGATGAGATCATGGACATGATGAGGCATGATGATGAGCTCATTTGAGGGATGCAATCGGACGGAGGCCTAGAAGTTGCCGAGGTTGAGAGAGAGTGGCGTTGTAGTAGATGTTGCTAGGGTTCCCCAAGAGACCAATGCGAGTGTAGACCTTGTGCTCGATTGTCGTGTTGGAAATAGTCGAGGATTTGGTGCCATCGATGGCGTGTCGGCAAGATCATGTGTGCATGAGAGAGAGAGAGAGAGAGAGAGAGAGAGAGAGAGAGCGAGAGAGAGAGAGTTAGCTGATGAATCGTAGCCACCGATGGTGCTTTAGAGGCGACGGTGGATGCGGAGGTGGACGCCAAGGGGGCTCGAGATTCAGCAGCTGCGATCGGCGGGGCTCTTGGGGGAGGTGATGTGCCAGAGTTAGATATGAGCTTGGAGCAATTGACGGGGCTCTTGGGAGTGGCGAAGACAATGAGGGAGTGCCGGAGAAAGAGAGAGTGTGTCTTAATTGTTCTTCTCCGTAAGAGTAGGTAAAGAAGCCCTTAAAAATTAAAAAGAGGAGAGAGAGTTTTAAGCGGGAGTTTAAATGTTAAGCATTCATTGTTGCTTGGTCCTTTTCTGCTAGTCAGGGAGAGATAAAAGAAAGCTTTTTAATTTTTTATTTTTCAGCCAGTCCAAGTAAGAAGAAACAATCATTAGGGTTTTCTCCAGTGACCACCCTTCCTACTTAGGAAGAGGGAGGTAAGGAGTTCGAATCCCCATATTTTTAAAGGAGTTAGGAGTGAGAACGCGTAATTTCAAATATGGGTTTCGACTCTCATACTCTATAAGAGGCAGAGTAAAAGTCTGAAAGTGATTTGAGAGTTAAAGCAGGATAGACAAAAAAAAATATCAGAAGAAACGTGTTGCCCTTTGAGTAGAGCTGACAAAGCTCATGCGCACCATATAGGCTAATTACGTGGTGGTTACAAACTATTGGATATTTTCTCACAATTAGGGGTCCGTTTGTTTAAAGGGAAACTATTTTCGAAAAATTGTTTTTTGACTATCTAATGTTTGGATGACAGAAATTAATTGATCTACGAAAATCATTTTTCATAAACGGAAAACAATAATCATAAATTAGGAGAGAACAAGTTCCCTCTTATAGTAAGAAGGAAATCACTTTTTTATAAACCACCAAATAAATGAAAACTAACAATTTTCCTTAAAAATAATTTTTATTGAAAATATTTTTCATTTTATTTATCGTGAAATTTTTATCGAAACAAATGAAAGCCTTGCTAGGGCTTTGTTTTTGTTTCACGGACAATAATATAATTTGGAAAGCATTTTTTGAAAAATCGATTACTGGTATGGCTTGGAATAATTGATCAATAGAAAATATTTTCATCATCGACAACGATTTATGTCTAAATAATTTTGTAGACATTGAAAACATTTTTCGTTAATTAATTTTCGTAAGCGATACAAACGATAATTTTTATTTCAAATTATTTATTTTCCGAGAAATTTCCGAGAAAAAAACGCACCCTAAATCACCAAATTATGTGAGAGATAACCTGATTTGAGCTATGAAAATAGAAATTATCATCTAAAATTAAGCAGTGAATCAGTTGTTAACTTCGCAAAGTGTTCACGACGACCTAACTATATGGAGGCTCATTGAGCGTCTTGCAAGTCTCAAGTTGGAATTGTAATAACTTTGGCCTCGGCTAGTACAATTTTCATTTTTTTTTCTCTTGAATTTTAAATGTGCAGTCATTACATAATTAACATGATCCCATCTAAGAATTTAAAAGTAGTCATGGAAAGAGAGTTAATTCTACACCTTATAACTTTAACAAGTTCGAATTGTTGGTTCGAGAGGGGTTGTGGGGCTATTAAGGGCACGAACGAAAGTTTTGTTCTAGAAATCAATTTTTGGTCAGAAATAGAAATCTATTTCTATTCCATGGACGAGTTTTTGAGCTAAAACACGTGTTTGATAACGATACAAAATTTTTGTTTCTGAAATAGAAATTCGTTTGATAACTACAATAAGTTTCTATCTCCTAGGCAGTCGGCGGGCGAGAGGGCAGCGGCGGCGGGAGGTGGCCGGCGTCGATTGGCAGCGGAGGACAGTAGACGACGGCTATCGAAGGATGGCATGAGCCGGCCGGCGGGCAGCAGCGAATGGTGGTGGACGGCGGTGGGAGGCGATCGGCGTCAGGCGGCAAAGGATGATAGACGGCGAGCGGCGATGGATAGCGGTAGGCTAAGTACCGACACGCGACACACACGACACGACACGACACACCAACATGTCATTTATCAAAAAATAAAATGATTCCAACACGTTGTATACTTAATGTATAATTTTATATATACATAATAAAATATCATTTTTATAATTATTTCAATTAAATTAATTTGATTCAAATCTACAAATAAATAAATAATAAAAAAAGAGTATTGGACGAGTGTTGGTGTCTGACATGATACGAAGGCTCTCGAAGAGTGTTCGTGCTTCCTAGGCGGCAAGAGGCGGACAACAACGAGAGGTGGCCGACGGTGAAGGACGGTGGCCGGAGGTAGCAGATGGCGACGGATGACAGCCAATGGGAGGTGCCTGACAGACAGTGATGGCGTCGCGAGGCGGTCGGCAGGTGGTGAGTGGGTGGTTGGCTAGTAACGAGGGAAAGTAATGAAATGAGTTTTTATTTTTCATTTTTGTTCCAGAAATAAAAAGTAAAAAATTTTTACTTTTAATTTCTGTTCCAAATCTATATCCGCAGTAGAAATTTACTCCAGAAATAAAAAAATGAAATTGCGTTACCA
Source organism: Syzygium malaccense (assembly GCA_031216405.1). Classification (NCBI taxonomy): domain Eukaryota; kingdom Viridiplantae; phylum Streptophyta; class Magnoliopsida; order Myrtales; family Myrtaceae; genus Syzygium; species Syzygium malaccense. The sequence goes on from CM062260.1 coordinate 21,524,772, forward strand.
AACGGATTTATGTTCCAAACCTGTTATCAAAAACAGAAAAATAGAAAAATAAAAAAACATAATGATTATCATGCACGCCATAAGTGCTGGCTAAATAATTCAAAGTTTTTATATATACATATATTTATGTATAGTCTCTAAAAATAAAGGAAAAATGACACAAATAATCTCTAAATTTTCAATTTGTTTAATGTAGTTCATGAACTTTAATTTAATGCACAATGTGATCCTGAACTTTTAATTTGTTCAATATCATCATTTAATTTTTGGTGCATATTCAATTTAGTACATGAACTATATGAAAATGTTCATGTAGTTTTTTCATTAATTCAAGTTCAAGTACTGCATTGAACATTTTCATATAGTTCGAGGACCACATCGAACATATGCAAAAGATTTAAGGATCACATTGAACACTAGACTGAAGTTTAACTACTAAATTGAATAGATTAAAAGGTTAGGAATCACGTTACATGTTGGGTCAAAATTTAAAAACTATCTATCGTAAAATTTTGTAATTATTTAAATCAGATTGGGGGTCCGTGGCAGTGGCCACGATTTTACAAATCCACCCCCGCTCCGGATCCAAGAAACAGGCTCCAGCTCGCACGCTTGAAGGGGGAGTTCGGCACGTGCGACGTCACCTCATCATCATCTTCTCCACCGGAAACTCCCCCCCCCCCCCCCCCCCCCCAATTTCAAAAATCTCCGCCCCAACGGCTACATCTCTCTCTCTCTCTCTCTCTCACTCCTCTCTCTCCCTTTCTCTCTCTTCTGTCGCTGCCTTGTCTCCTCCCTCCTCAAACCCTAGCTCTCGCCACAGAGACGCTCGCTCTCTCTCTCCCTCTCTCTCTCTCTCGCTAGCAGTTCGACGATGAAGCACTTCATGCTGCCCAAAGGCGCGGCCGTGTTCAGGGAAGCGCAGGCAGCGGCGCCGCCCGCCTACGACTCGCCGCCGCCGCCGCCGCCGAAGAGCAAGTCGTCGTCGTCGTCGTCGTCCAAGAAGCAGAGCCGGTGCAAGGAGAACACCCCGCCGCCGGATCCGAACTCCATGGGCTCCGAAAAGAAGGCCTCGCCGGCCGCGGCTGCGGCCGCGAAGGCGAGGTGCCCGCTGCCCCCGCGGCCGCCCTCGTCCAATCCGCTGAAGCGGAAGCTCAGCATGGAGGCGGTTGCGGAGAATGCCCTAGCTGGAGCCTCCGATTCCGGGGTGAAGGTAAATTAGGTCTTGCAGCTCCGCGGTCTTGCTTCGTTTTTTGCGGTGCATGGCGATTGATTGCTGGAAATGGAGGGAAACTTGGTTGAATGTTGTCAAAATCGAACTAGAAGTTTTCTCTGCATTCATCGGTAGTGTGTAGAGCAACAGATTTACTATATTTAGCCTTCAGTTGATTCATTTCTGCATTTGAATGAAGCAGTGCTCTGCAAAGATATACTTCTGCTGATTTTGACATAATGGTCAGGTCGTAGTACGGATGCGGCCGCAAAATCATGATGAAGAAGAAGGCGATATGATAGTGCAAAAGGTGTCTACTGACTCGGTGACAATTAATGGTCAAACTTTCACATTTGATGCTGTGGCCGATGCAGAGGCGTCGCAGGTACTTGTACCTCATCTCAAACAACTCGTGATCCATCTTTACCTGAGAAATGGACTAAAACATCAGTTTGCATTCTGTTATTGCAGCTCGATATTTTTGAGCTTGTAGGCGGCCCTCTTGTTGAAAATTGCCTGGCTGGATTTAATAGTTCCATATTTGCTTATGGCCAGGTACTTAATCTACATTTCTGATTTGTTTGTAATCACATATAGATCCAGTTATGTCATTGACCGTTGCATATCTATTTTGGTAGACTGGAAGTGGGAAAACTTACACGATGTGGGGTCCAGCACAAGCATTATTGGAAGATAAGTTGTTGAACCAACAAGGCTTAACTCCTCGTATTCTTGAGTGCCTCTTTGCCCGTATAAATGAGGTGAAAATTGCTCCTATGTGGTAATTTTAAAGGCACTTCACTTGTGCTGAGCACCGTTATAGTGCAATGTCTTACTTTTTGTGTGCAGGAAGAAATTAAGCATGCTGACAAACAGCTCAAATATCAATGTCGCTGTTCATTTCTCGAGGTTTTTTTTTGGGGTTTTTATTTATTTTTAATTAATTTTTCTTAAGTCTCTTATACCATGCAGTACCAGTTTACCATATCTCATCACTCAACATTTCATATTTGTAGATATACAATGAACAGATAACTGATTTACTGGATCCAAATCAGAGAAATCTTCAGGTTAGATTACTGAAATTTAATATAACCTCTGTAACACTATAATATAAGAAATCCACATAAAGTCTCATCACTCTTCTCCTAACCCAGATAAGAGAAGATGTCAAATCTGGTGTATACGTCGAAAACCTCACTGAGGAAAGCGTGTGCTCTATGAAGGATGTGAACCAACTCTTACTACGGGTATGAATCTAGAATCTTGTTGAGTTAATACAGATTCTATTATTGGCATTGCATGTCAGAACTTCTATTATAATGTTTCTTAGTCATCTGGGGATATTCCGGATAAATATTTCTACGTTATATTAAGGGAGGTAATCAGATTTTTATGTCAATTACTTGGAATATTGTGAGGAACTGTCTTGGTCATTCATTCATCTACATTTAGAACATGTCATATGGTCTTGCAGTGTAACAGAATTCAAGTTCATCCAGTCAGCTTGAATAATTGTTTAGTTCATTGTACTAGACATCCATTTACAACATGTCGTTTGGTCCTGTTGAATCGTATTTTTATAATTCTGACATCATGTAGAGTTCAAAACAGTAATGTTGATGGACTATTTTGATATGTGTGACTCATTTTTCCATTGGGCAGTGATTTGTATTTGTTGCCAACTAATCTGCCTATATGCACCATTTTGGATTTTGGCAATTGTGTAGAATTTGACTGGCATAGACTGTTAAACATAGAAATGTCTTGATTTCTGAACGTATCTGACTGGCATGGACCTATAAACATACAAATGTCTTGATTATTGAACTCTTATTATTATTATTATTATTTTTTTGGGGGGGGGGGTTGGGGGAGCACAGGTAATTAATTATTTATCACCTTAACACCCCTACCTACAAGTGTTAATAATTTTGTGTGCTTACTCCAAAGTTGTGGTTCCTTCAAGTATCCGGATCGAAATCGGTGATCTAAGGGTGATGGGGGGGGGGGGGGTTGGGGGAGCACAGGTAATTAATTATTTATCACCTTAAAACCCCTACCTACAAGTGTTAATAATTTTGTGTGCTTACTCCAAAGTTGTGGTTCCTTCAAGTATCCGGATCGAAATCGGTGATCTAAGGGTGATTCCTGAGACAATACCATTAAATTGTGTGACCGTACATCACGACAATAGATTAAAGAAACTGAGTCAGAATTCTAAACAAGTTCCGAAGTTTGCTAAGCTTGCTTGTCTTTTGCATTTCTGTTTCTATGTCTTTTCCTATCCAAAATATCAAAAGAAGTTTCCAAGTTTGAGTTTTACAGCTATTGGTTCGTTGCTATTATTAATGGCTGTTTTCTGAGATAAATTTAAGAAACACATGAATGGTGATTTTTGGAGAAAAAGTTTAAGGTGAATGCACTTTAATATAGAAATAAGGTTGTGATATAATAATGTCCAGCATAATCTCCTAAAAAACCATTACCGGTGCAGGGACTGTCAAACAGGAGAACAGGTGCTACCAGCATAAATGCAGAGAGTTCTCGCTCACACAGTGTGTTTACATGCATAATTGAGTCCCGATGCAAGGTAAACAGAAATAATTTAGATGAACTAGAAATTGTGGAGTGCCACCACTTTTCTTTGAATGTTAGTCTCCTCTTGATTACAAAGCATGGCTTACGGAATAGCAGCTTTAAAACGAAGCAATTGCCAAAGTTGACAAGTACTGTAAAATTGTGGGGTGCTATGACTTTTCTCTAAAATTTTCTCTCCTCTTGATTACAGAGCATGGCTGATGGAATGAGCAGTTTCAAAACAAGTAGAATTAATCTCGTCGATCTGGCTGGATCAGAAAGGCAGAAGTTAACAGGAGCTGCAGGAGAACGATTAAAGGAAGCTGGGAATATAAATCGGTCACTCTCACAGCTTGGGTATGGGTCATTTCTCTTTGATTGCGATTATTCCCGTAATGCAAATTTATCTTCTGCGAAATCCTGAATGACTCATTAATTTTAGATGATTTAAAAAAAGCTTGAACAGGAGTACCGCTGGTGGTTTGGTTTACAATCTGCGGAAAAGTTAAAAAAATATATTATTAAGAAACATGTAGGTCGTTAGGAAAGTGGTGTCCTAGTATTATTGCATGGGGATAACTTGAATGAAAGAGTATAAAGACAGTACTTTGAAATTTGCCAAAAATATTATGTTGAACAGAATCTATCCGAGAAGCAAAGATATCTAACCTTTTCATCTTACTTATTGGCATTGGCAGTGATTCTTAAGATTTCATCACTTAACTTGATGACATTACTAAAGTAACTAGGATGTAGGCCTGGCTATGGACAGTAGAGCTTAAGTACAATACATTTTCTGTTTTTAGCTTTTTGCTTAGGAATTTGGAGTTGAATAGCATTTGACAAGGCTGTTGGCTATATTAAACTGGCTTAATTCCTTGCCGAAATAGTTGTAGCAGAAGTCCATTTGTTCGTTTTTTTGCATTCATATGGAGCCTTATGCAAGCTTCCATAGCCTTATGCAAGTCTCAATCAAAAGGTGCGTTATGGTTATCGTGTTTTCTCAGTTACAGGCACCTTTTAAATGTATTATGCATATTGTGTTTGCTTAGTTATAGACTATTTGTTTGCATACAAGAGTATCCTGATAGTGTGAATGCTCTTTTTTCGTAGGATGCAGACTTTTTTAATGCTATACTAATTAAGTTACTTTTGAGCAATGCAGAAATTTGATAAACATTCTTGCTGAAATTTCGCAAACTGGGAAGCAAAGGCATATTCCATACAGAGACTCCAAGTTGACATTCTTGTTACAGGAATCTCTCGGTGGAAATGCAAAGCTAGCAATGGTTTGCGCTATATCTCCTGCACAAAGGTAATTCTCCTGAGCATTTCAATAGAGCAAGGAAATTATCCTCTTTTCTGAATATGGATCTTTACTTGGATATATATTACAGCTGCAAGAGTGAGACATTTAGTACCTTGAGATTTGCCCAGCGTGCAAAGTCCATAAAAAATAAAGCAGTTGTGAATGAAGTAATGCGGGAGGATGTGAAATTTTTGCGCGAGGTGATAAGGCAATTGAAGGTATATGATCCTTGCTGTTCTTGCCAGCTTGTGTTCCTAGCAGCAGTCACAAATTTATTAGAAAATCTTACCTTCCTATAATCTGCAGGATGAGCTACTTCGAATGAAGGCAAACGGCAATAACCCAAGTGACTCAAAACAGTACTTAACGGGAAAGGATGTTAGGAGGAGTTTGCATCTTCTGAAATTGAGTCTCCACCACCCAATGACATTACCTCATGCTGATGATGATAGTGATGAGGAGATGGAAATAGATGAAGAGGCAGTCGAGAGGCTCTGTCATCAAGTGGGCTTGCAGTCATCTAGTTGTGGAGATATGGAAGGAGTTTCCGAACAACCTGATGTGGGAAACTTTGGAGATCCTATTGTAGAATCCTCAGACATTACCTCCTCCAAGCATCTATTTGAAGGAGAAAAGTTAAACTCCTTGGATGTTAAAATGGATGATGGAGAAGCACCGGTTGTTTCTCTGAACAGTTCAACGAATTGTCCCTCCCCATCTGGCCTTAACTTCACTGTTAGTGAGACATCTCCTCTTAAGTCTCCAACTCCGAGTGTTTCCCCTAGAATCACCAACTCAAGCCGAAAAAGTCTCAGGACTTCGTCCATGTTGACTGCATCACAGAAGAATTTGGAAAATGACACTTCCATAGAGCAAGGAGGTCTGCGCATTTCTTCTCCAAAATCATTAAATAAGAGCTCATCACATCACCTGCCTACACAGAGGAGCAGTAGCTACCTTGTACCTACTGAACACCTGGCAGCAAGCCTCCAACGCGGTCTTGAAATAATGGAACACAAGAGTTCAGCTCTGAGAAGGTCGTCATTCAGATTTTCATATAAACCTGCAGAATCTAAGTCAATTGTTCCTGTTATCAAAGTTAACACAGGAGTGCAAGTTTCATTGGAAGACAACCCAATGGTTGTCGAAGCTCCAGTGGATTACTTGTGCAGTAATTGCAGAACCAGAACACAGACAGATATTAAAGATGTTGACGGGGGCAACCTGCAGTTGGTGCCAGTTGGTGGTTCCGAGTCTAGTGAGAAATCAAAGAAGCAAGTTCCCAAGGTAAACCTAAAGGCTGCAAAATTTGAACTATTTTCCCCATACCTGACTAATCTGTATCATAGAAGCAAAGGTGATGTCAACCTCTCATATGTCATACAGGCAGTGGAAAAAGTTTTGGCAGGATCTTTCAGGAGGGAAATGGCACTAGAAGAATTTTGTGGGAAACAAGCAGCAGAGATAATGCAGCTTAACCGCTTGGTAGGTTTGCTAAATGTGCCATTCTGAGACTTAACTTAGTAAGAACTAAAAGTTTGATCATTTTGGGAAATCTTTTACAGGTACAACAATTCAAACATGAAAGAGAATGTAATGCTATAATAGCACAGACAAGAGAGGATAAAATACTTCGTCTCGAGAGCCTCATGGATGGTGTTATGCCAACTGAAGAGTTTATGGGGGAAGAATTTGCCTCTCTTAATCACGAGTACAAGGTACAGTTTTGCTCTAAAGTATTTGCACATATATTATAGAGTCAATTTGATGAAATAGTGTAAGTTCTTTCCTTTGTTTTCAGCTTCTGAAGGAGAAATATGAAAACCATCCTGAAGTCTTGCAGTCGAAGATCGAGCTAAAAAGACTGCAAGATGAACTGGAGCAATATCAAAACTTCTTTAATAATGGGGAAAAGGAAGTACTGCTGGAAGAGATTCAAGACTTAAGAAGCCAGCTCCAGTATTATATGGATGCTTCCACTTCATTGGGTACAAAACGCAGTCCACCACTTTTGTTGGATTATCCATGTGGACCCAGTTCAGCTCCATCGTTAAGCACAGTTCCAGAGTCCAATGAAGAAAGCGCCGAACAGAAATTCGAACAAGAGAGAAAGAATTGGACTGAAGCAGAGAGCAAATGGATATCACTCACTGAAGAGTTGAGGATGGAGCTTGAAGCTAGCAGGTCGCAAGCTGAAAAGTGGCAGCAGGAATACGAAACTGAGAAAAAGTGCGCAGAAGATTTGAAAGAAGCAATGCAGTGTGCTATGAAAGGGCAAACAAGGATGCTTGAACAGTATGCCGATCTTGAAGAGAAACATATTCAGTTACTTGCAAGGCATAGAAGAATGCAGGATGGTATAGATGACGTGAAGAAGGCAGCAGCTAAGGCTGGTGTGCGAGGTGCTGAATCTAAGTTTATAAATGCCCTTGCTGCAGAAATATCAGCTCTGAAAGTGGAAAGAGAAAAAGAGAGGAGATACATGAGGGATGAGAACAGAGAACTTAAATCTCAACTGCATGATACTGCTGAAGCTGTGCAGGCAGCAGGTGAATTACTTGTGAGGCTTAAAGAAGCAGAAGAAGCTGTTGCTTCAGCCCAGGTGACTTTTGCATTTTCTTTACTTGCTGGAACTTCCTGCTTTTACAAAGCTGGGTTGTATTGTTTGCCTCATATTGCACCTTCTAATTTGTGGCTGGTGTGTGAACTTCATGATATGTGCTAAGCCACATCCACTCATCACTGGCATCAGGGCGGCCCATGTGGCATGCAGTACTGCTCACTGATTCGTGTAGTTTTCTTGAGAGTTCAATTGACAAATAGATTTGCATCTTCCATAACTTTTATATGAACAGTGAAGAACATCGTGACATCTGCTATTTGGGGAGCTATACATGATGATGTGTCTTATATACTCCTGTAAAAATTGGGCATATGTTATTTTTTAATACGATTTGCTTTCTCTTTGGGCCTGCAAAGTTTTACTTAGGCTGAAGGAAAAGTTCTTTAAGATTGTAATTTTTTTAGTCGAACCTGGTAGTTTTCACTATTTAGGTATGGAAGATCAAGGAATATGAGAGTAGTCAGGGAACGTGTTTTTGTTCATATGCAGCCGATGTCTACAGGGGGTTAATAATGCTGATAACCCGGTTTTCTATGAATTGTAGTTTGATAATCTGATGTGGAGTTTTAACATGCTGCAGAAACGAGCTACGGAGGCCGAGCAAGAAACTCAGAAGGCTTACCAAGAGATAGATAAGTTGAAAAAAGAGCACCAAACTGAGATACAGACTGTGAACTGCCTCCTAGCAGAGTCTAGATTGCCTAATGAGGCATGCGGAGCTGCTGATTTCACCGTGGCCAAATACGACAAGGGCGAGCCCCAAAATGCGGACGACCAGCAGTGGAAAGAAGAGTTCAAAGAGTTTTACGGTGGTGAAGACGGTGAGTTGTCTAGACTTGTGGAGCCTAAATCATGGTTCATGGGATACGATAGTTGCAATATATAGTGAAGAGAAATGTAATTGCGGAGTCATGTATGTATGTATGTGTTACATAGGACCCTCGTGGCAGCTCCTTCTAGTCAACCCTTTTTCGCATTGATTGTGAGGACCAGTGTCTTGGTTCTCTTTGTAAGCTTTGTATCATCAAAATTTTAGATCCTCACTTTCCAACTCTTACATATAAAGTGACATGGCTTCATTCTTTTATTCAAATTTTCTTTGGTTGGACCAGTGTCGACCCTCTTCCTATTCGTCATCCCTCATTGTTTAGGTCAGACATTTGAAAGAAAACAACCGTCGGAATGGTTGTGGTTAGGTCAGACATTTGTTATGCACAGTAACAAGCCGAGCTGTTCTTTGTTTTCAAAGGGATTTATGGTTGAACACGGTGCACAAGTATTCATGACATTTTCTCCCTTAATAAGGGTATTCTCCATATTAAACGTAAGTTAGGCTAGAAGAAACTGAAAATTTTTTGAAATGAACTCAGAGCACTGCGAAGAAGACTCCATGCTTTAATTCCTGGTTTTAGTGATTATAGTCGGGCGGACGCGGAGACAGTGGAAAGATCACCAAACCCGAACGCAGTTATTTGCTATTCGAGTTCGGATCAGACCAATCATGTTCCCTGGAATGCAGTTCTTGCATCCCCATGAGGCTCTCTCTGCCTTGTCCATCTCAATTGCACTCAAAATTTTCGCTACGATATTGGCCTCGCCCTCTTTTGAACTCGTCTACTGATTTTTAAGGGCCATTACGGACAGATGGTATTTTTGGGTCACCGCTATAAATTTGGTGATAGTGATGTCCCACGAAATAAATTATGTGTTGGGCAGTAAATTACGAGATTGTACCATAATAAGTAGAGACATTAATAAGTTATGTTCGGAGACCGAAGTTGATGTGCTGTGGACTCTCTGTGAGATTAATTACTTCTTCTCATGATATGTGAAGATTTTTTATATTGAATTCCAAAGAAAGAGAGGTCATTTTGCCCTTTAGGAAAATTGGAAAACGAGTTCTCACGGTGTCGCACTCGACGGTGATGTCCCTCTACCCGCCGTAAAAAAAGGATCACAAGCATGTCGTGCCCGCCAAAACAAGATTTGAATCCGTTAGATGAATCTAATGACGATGGCTGGTTCTTGCATCATTAGAAAATTTATTGTCTTGGGTAAAAAGTTATTGACATATAGATGTTTTGGGAGTAAGTTCAGTGTGAATTGATGTTAATATTAATATGGATGTGTAACACTAGATACTCTTACTTGAAAATTTACTAGTCACAGTAATGGATTATTATCCACATGAATTTCTTACTTTTCTATATTATAATTTAGTAGCCATATCGAGGGAATTACAAATTACTGACTTAGACAATTTCAATTTTTTTTATATGAAATTAAATATTGAACTCGAGAATTTACTAAGTCCAAAATAACCTTTCGTAATTCAAAGTTACCTGTAACATATGAAAATCAGTAGTTACTAATAAGTACATACATTTTCAGTTAAAAAACGTTACTTACCATATCGAAAAGTTTACTTTTAATATTCATTTTTTCATATTGTAACTTGAGAAACATTGCCAATGAATTTATGGAGTTATCAATTTGTGAAATAGGAAAAGTTATTTTTCCAGAGACAAAACTTACTAATCCATTGGAAATCTCAAGCAAAACCATTGGAACTTGGGCATGATGCTGATCTTGCACATTGTATGCTGTTCCATTTCTTCGGTTCTTTCTAGGCCTTTCTACATTTGACTCTCACTGGTCATCTCATATTTCAGTGATCTCTCAGCTGCTTTTGTCCCAGAATTCATACTGCCAATACATGAAGCAGCAATACACTTATCTGAAAGTTAAAGTTGGATGATGTGCAACAGATTTCGCTGGACTCGGACAATACCTTCAAGAGGTAAATGAAAAGTGTAGTAGAATTTCCATTCATGCTCTACTCATTTGCAATTTCTGCAATCTGTAAAAATACTTCTCATTTGTTTCCTCTGTCAGATTGAAGTTTGACAGCTGACTTATCTGAATCTCTACTAGGACAACTTCGAATGTTGTGTCCTTTACATTGGCATAACCTACAAGTACACGTCTTTCTCGCGGAAATCAGTTTAATTTTCATATCATTACTGACTTGAACGGCCCTGACTCTCTTAGGGCACGTCCGGCGATTATGGCCACTCTGACTGCAGATTCTGCAATGAGGAGACTTAGCGGCGGGGCTTTTGGTGTATCTCCACCCTGGCTTATTACAAGTTCTTCTATTATGGCCCTTTTTTCCACAGACCTGACATCTGAAACGCCTGTCGATCAAACTGTCCCTTAGTTCTGGACAATAATGCCTCCTATGTCCTTCGCGTCCACAGTATGAGCAGTAAAATCTAATGCCTGCAAGGAAAATACAGGACACAAGTTCTCATATAGCTAAAAGGAAGAGTGGATCTGCTTCTCTAAAGAGAGCGAGGAAACAAACTCTGCTTGCAAGTCGCGAGTATAGGGCCAACAGTTTGACAATATACAACTCCAAAACAAATACGATATCGGTGAAGTTTTGAAGTATCGACGCGCCGAAAGTAAACTTCTAGCAGCAGCATTTTTAAAGGGGTAACTTTAAGCATGTTGATCAACACGGTTCAATGCAGCGAAATGAGGTGGACCAAATCATGAAACAAGCATTTTAAAAAGCATTTGGCTCGGCGTCTTAGAGATGACACCTGTATCAGGTACAACACCTGATCTAAATCATTTGCCACCTTGGGGATCAGCAGTCGATGAATTTAAGAGGGAGTGTCGCTGATGGAAGGTCGAGAAAGGAAAATCCCCTCTATCTCCTTATCTCTTTGTGCTTCAAGGAGAGACTCTACAGATTATGAAATAATCTGGAAGAGATAGTAGTCTTCCTCATCATTCCAGGAGCAAAACACGATCACCTCTTGACGACTTAAAGGCATTCGCTAAGGAAACACATACTGTCATAATGTCGCAGAAAATCTTCTATAGAGGATCAAAATTCACATCAATGACTATTTAAAACTACACACACCTGATATCTTATACAAACTTACCTTTCATGGCTATGCTCCTCTTTCGGCGGTTTTCAGGATCACTGAAAAAAGCTTTCTGCAGTTCAGAAGCACGTTTCCTTGCTGCAGGAGTTCCTTTGGCTTTCTTCATGACGCAAAATAACAAATTCTTTAACACTTGAATTTTATTTCCAGACAGACAAATAAACTTGGAAAAGAGACGAGCTTCTCATAACATCCTGATAATCAATAGGATAGGATAGCACTGATGACAATTTTCATGAAATTGCAAATTATGCTTGATTGCTGACAAATTCTTTGAGTGAAATGCGGTGGCAGAAAAGTCTCATATGGAGGAACCATAGAAGTTCTATGGGTTTAGTGAAGAGAGAAGTCCATACAAGAAGTTCTACCAAGTAAAATTGGACTGGTTGATTGTGGATTTTGGCCGGATTTTGGCCTTGTTTGTGACACTTGAGTGATTACTGGATATTGGGCTGATTTGCCGATGATGCTGGAAGAGAGGACACTGGTAGGTGCAGCCTTGCGTAATGGGTCCAAAACCTCTATATTTTTATCACACGTTGCTTCCGTGTGTAAACTTCTATTTGAAAGAACCTAAGAAGTTTGGAACAACCACCTCGATCCATCTTGACAAAGCAGAATGCATTGTTGATAGAAATTGATGCACCAGTGCAGAAGCAAACTTAATGGAATCGATTTTGGTAATACAGGCTGCAAATGCAGAAATTAAGGGCAATGGGCGTCACCACATCAAAAGCATCAATCTTAAGAGACAAAGTTGTTGGACTTATCCTACTAAAAAGCATGTCAGATAGAGAACACTAGAAGCAAACTCAGGTATAGCTGTTTGTTAGAAAGCCTAATCCAAAAACTTAAGCTATTAGGTAGAGGGAGACCACATGAATATAAAGAGCATTTAGGACCTGTTGTTAATCGATGTGAGATAATTCTTCAACACCCCCACTCATGTGCAAGCCGGATTACGAGTAGCACGTGAAATTTTGACATCGCACGTTCACATGGAATTTTTACCATGTACATTCGCGAAAGGAACAGCATTGGCTCTAATACCATTTTAGAAAGTCCAACCCAAAAACTTAAGCTATTAGGTGGAGGGAGATCATATGAATATAAAAAACATTTAGAACCCGTTGTCAATTGACGTGGGATAATTCTTCAACACTATTGACAAGCTCAAATTTGGTGGAAGCCTCATAGGAAATTTCTCTATCTTTACGTGGAATTGGAAGCAGACGTCAGCACCAACATGGGATTCACTATCCTTAGTACTGCTATGCTCATGCGATTGACATTATGGAAGGCCAAAAAAGACTCCGAAAGAAGTACAAACAACTTCAGGTGAAAGGGTGTTACAGAGAAGAAAAACAAACCTTGATTGCAGCCACTCTTTGTGCATGAAGCATGGGATCACGGTGAATGATCTTCATTCTGTTGCTAAATAGTCCAGTTTTCTCATTAAGACTCTGATATCAGCAATAAGCAAAGAGGTTACAACATGTCATCACAAAAAATGCAGTGTATGAAAGTAAAAAAAATACCTCCCCCCAGACATATAAATGCCCTACAGCAGTAATTGCAATCCTTCATCACCAATAATGTGCATATTATGACTGATCCTGTGATGGATGTGATAAATTTGTACTTTCTAGCTTGTAACATCTCTTCACAAGAACCCACTTATAATTCAACTAATATCAACTGCCAAATACAGCTACATAGCTTATGCTGGCGTTACAGTGTCTAACAATAGGAAATATACATAAATGCACCCCGAAAATTTCTCGATCCATATTTTGGCTAACTACAGATGAAGTGGCAAACTAACTTTAAGTGCTCGGCTGATCTTCAGACCAACTTCAGGAGATGTTGACTGGTACACTCGCTTTGACTTTTTCCTTACATCCAGCTTTATGTCTAGATTATCAACTTCATCATCCTCCTTCACTTTGAATGGAGAACTGTAGGAAATAAGAGCAAAAGTTAAATTGTCTGAACTGTCAATTTATTACCAAAAGTTTAATTGTCTATACGACCACCGAGTGGCACCTCAAAGTCGCACCTTACCACCAGTGGGAACAAGATGCAAACAGCCATCCACAAGGCGTTTCATTACCCAACAAACCCCATTTGTGGAGCCGAATTCCTAGGGAAGGTCACTAATAGATAATAGACCTAAACAAGAAGAATGCATTTTCATGGAACTATAACAGAAAAAACAAAGAGACATGGAAGTTTTAAAGGAATTGTGGAGTTCCAACAGTCATCTCCACGCTCTGTAAAACATAACTCAAATATAAGGGCACATTTGATTCGGTACACCACCAAGTGCAAACATTATCTAGTAGCCACTGACTTGAGCTTCAGCTTGCTTGTCCATGAGAGAAGCAGAATCTTTTAGTGGCCCATAATTTATCCACCAAAGTTAAGTTTCTTTGTCGATGTAGATCATGCTCAAACTTTAACATGATAATAAAAAGTTGCATACATTCAGTAAATTCTTCAGCTCAAATATTGCAAAAACAGATAAACTAGAACACTACCAAATTGAAGGAATTGTAGCATACTAAAATGACTACAATAAGGAATTTCCATTGCTAGAATAAGGAATTCCAACAAAATGATAAAAATTAAAATGCAAAGGGAGCTACAGAGTTACCAGAAGGTCTTAATAAGTGCGGATGCCCTATAATATTGATTTAAGAAGAGGAAACACGACTTTTACAGACCATAACTAAAGAAACTTAAAGCAGGAGGTAATGAGGTTACATGGATCGGGCTTTCTCCCATGGTTGTTCATCAATTGATTCTTCCCATAAAACACATTCGCCCAAGCACCGACGGCAGGTCACTATACCCTGTTGAAATGATCAGCCAAGTCAATCCAGTACATTGTGGACAGAGGACAACAATTTCACATGACTCTGATTTTAGGATTGCTCATGACAGAAATTATCTAACAAAAGCATGGTCAGCCTTTGCAGTAGATTCAGGGGATTTGTGAAAGATATGAGCTAACGGATGACTTTGAGCAAATATTGCTGCATGACAACGAGAGAGAGAGAGATAGAGAGAGAGAGAGGGAGGGAGGGAGGGAGGGAGGGAGGGACATAAGCAGCATGACAACGAGAGAGAGAGAGAGAGGGAGGGAGGGAGGGAGGGAGGGACATAAGCAGCATGACAACGCGAGAGAGAGAGAGAGAGAGAGAGAGAGAGAGAGAGAGAGAGGGAGGGAGGGAGGGAGGGACATAAGCACCAGCCAGTAACATGCCATTGGTGCTGTTTGTTCAGATAGGCGATCAAGTTAGGTAGGTTACCCCCATAAGAAAAATGTATAAGAAATTAATTTAGCCCACCCATTTAAGCTAGATGTTTCATCACTCAGCAACACAGAACTAAATCATGATCGTGCAGTTTAAGTTCTTATTCTTTAGACCAATTCGGGTTTCCATTTACCGACTTATTTTGACTTAGAACTTCCTTTTTTGTCAGATAAGTATGAACTGTCCATTCTTCCATCAGTGCTAAGTATATTAATGTAGCACCGATATTCAGAGCATAGTCATCTAATCAATGTTAAAATACCTGTCCACCTACAGTTGTGGCCAAGTTGACCAACTAGTGCAAATGCAACGAAAACAATTAAATGCAATACTTTGATTCAACAATGGTGCCTCAATCAAAATGGTCAGTGGAGAATTTTATCAGTTTTATTATTTTTTAATCCTCTACACAAATTTAATAATGGATATTCCCATTTCTATGAGCTATTTTAACCACTCATAAAGAAGTCAAGGTGGCAGTTTTCCTCCAATGACGAATCCAATAGAAATATGTACAATGCAAAAAGTAAATATCTTGTGCAAGTGCAATAGACATTAACCTAATGCATATTTCTGCAATATGACAAGACAAGTCTATTATATGATAGAACATATCTATGTAATATTATTCGAACTTCATCTTTACCTTACATTCTTGCCCTTCCTAGCCACCTGACTTCTACTTCACCAGATCATAATTGCCGGAACAGAATCTATATAGGACACGGGAGATCTCTACTTATTATATATTCCTCGCATTTTTCATCATGATGTATCAATCTAAGTGTATTGAGTAAACCAAAGAAACTGAAAGGAACTTGTAAGAACTCGCACATGAAAAACCAGTCTGACTTTCGTTAAACAGCTGTTAGGACTTGTCAATTAAAATTGGAAAAAGACTGTAGCTATATATGTCTATTCTCAAGTCTAATACTTGCAGAGAACTACTAGCAAAGTAATTGGCCTCCACTTGATAGGTTTTGAAAAAAGAATTTACTGGTACAGATCCAGATTGAATGTCTTCAGTCTACATGAAAAATTACATATCCCAGCTAATATGGCTTGGAGACCATTAACCAGCATTAATGTCGAGAACAACATCAAGCTTCCCCTGTTCAAATTGACATTAATTATGGAAGATCGCTTCAATAAAAAGTTACCTTTCCACTGCACTGTGAACAGTCCAGTCTTGATCTTTCAATTCCGCAATCAGTACAAGGAGTATAACCCCTTCCCCGACAACTTGGGCAAGGCAGCTCTCTCATATACTGGCCACTAGGGCCAAACCAGGACCTTGGTCGGGGTGCGCCAGAAATGGCATTCCTGATATTTTGAATCAAGTATGTCAGGTGACAATTCATACTGTTAGATAGAAAACCAGAGATCAAATGTGTGAACCCAAATCGTGAAACGCTAAAATGCAGTGGCACCTACATTTTGGTGTGAAAAATTAAACATGCAAGATCATATAATATATGCAGAGATCTAAAAGAAAAATCTTCAACAATACCTATGGACCAACAACAAGCACAAACTTTTGGCAGACCTTAGTTTAGCAAGGGACTTCATACCGAACTAAAATCTTCCTGACTGCATATATGTACATTGTAATGCATATCGATATATCCTGCTGTCACATGGTACTTGCTTGGCGAGCTGATGCCATTCACATTTATTTAATTGATCGTTAAAAGTGTTCGCTCAAATGCTTGATCAATGCCTCCCTCTATGGTGCCTGCTGCTCGTGGATGTTTAGGAGGATGCATGCTATACTGCAAGGCCATTCTAGTTGTTTTTTTTAAGCAAGTCCGCATCGGCCAACTAGCGGCTGCAACATCAAGAAGCAAAACCTTTTCCGACTATGTAAAATGCTAATTTGCATTAACAACAAAGTAAATATTGTGCGACCCAACAACATGCTTCACTGAAAAGCCAACACAGGCAAATGAAATCAGAACCAAAAGTCGATGGTTGGATCAAGGCAACGCAACGTGCATTGCAGTACCGACATAAATGCGGCCTACACCTACAGACCCTCATCTGACGAAATGAGGATGACAGCGAGAGCTAACCTTGAGGGCAGATCGACCTCAAGCCCCAGTAACTCCTCGGCCGGATCATAACCCGCCTACCATTAACAACGCGGAAGTCAAAAAAAGAGGCAATTCACAAAAATGTCAAGAAGCAGTTTTTAAGCTCAATCTTCACTCCAACACCTTTACACTCTACAGAGTCGCATGGAGAGTGAGTGTGTGGCTGTCTGCGTACCTGGCTCCGTCTCGGCTTCGGCGCTGAACCGTCGCTCTCCGAGCAGGAAGGAGGAGGAGGAACTGCGCGGATGATGAGGGAATGCTGCCTCTTGGAATACAAGGGGACCAAGACGAGGTAAGCATCCTTGCGTCTCCAAGGAGGCAAGAGAAGTCGCGGAGAGGAACATATCGAGGACATGTCCTGTAAATTCTGGGCAAACATATCCTCAAAAACGGAAACAACTGACAACAACGACAAACGCAACGACCCCCACTGACTGGAAACTCTTCGCAGCACTATACTCTGTTGGCTTTGGCAGCGGAAAGCGATAATCTTGAATTTCAAAATACTATTTTTATTTCTGGAGTTGCGCCTTTTATGGCCACAATCTTGGGATTATCCTTTGTTGGGTATTTGATATCTTCCATTACAAACACGATGCATCATTCTGATATCAACAGTACTAAATCGACATTGACATGACTCAAACTTCATTGCATTTTGACTTATATTCGCTCTTTATTAAAAAAAATTGCGGTGATTTTGATTGATGGAATTTTCTTGTGATATTTTTTCCATATTTTTTTGATATTTTTCTCGATATTTAAAGTAATTTTACTTTTGTTTTAGATTTTTGAATGAAAGTAGAAGCAAGAAGTAGTCTCTAAGACCCAGTTAGTTATGAAGTCACACTGTTCTATTTCAATCTTGGAAGTGAAGTTCCATTAGTTATGAAGTTTGTAACGTTTGCAGAATTCTCTAAACTCTGCCTCAACTGTATATTACAATTTACTGGTGAGCCGTGTTGAAAATGCTGCCGGGTCTTATATCTAAGTCGGTTAATAATGTATTAAGAACAATTCTTTTCTTTTCTTTGTTTCCCCTTCTGCAGGTAATCTCAAAATTTCACCGTCTGGTTCTGGGCAAAACTCTGTCTGAACATAATTCCTTCAGGATCGAGAGGCCTATTATGTTGACTATTGTATGCATTTCGATTTGCTTATGATATTTAACTGGGAATTTAGCTGACTGTCCAAGCACAGTTTTGTGACCTTGAGAACTCATCTTCTTTACTGATTGTACCAGGTAAATGACCAATGACCCAGAGTCTTGTTTACTTTGACCCAAAGTCTTTGGGTTCACATAGATTTCAGGGTCCTTGGCTATAGCAATCTCTTAGAACCCTACTTGTCTCTTAGGAATAAAAGTTTCCAGTTTCTCCAGGGTCTTCGGCATAATTCACATTGCACAGGCTGAAATATGGGCATTTCGCTTCTTTTGTTCTGCAAAAAATTGCTGGATTTGTCATGCGTGTATATGATGCATTGTCAAACTGAAGATATCAATGACCTTTTATGAAACAATTTCTCGGGATTCAACCAATTGTCTTGATCGCGGGATATCATTAAAAAATAGGAATCCGTGCTATCAAAAGATTTCCTGCTATTATGGAATGAGTCAATCATCCACTTTGGTATCTTATTGAACAAAAATTACAATACTTAGTAGAATTCGGGTCAAATTTTCTAGCATAAATGCTATCATAGAGTTGCTACCAAGCACTTGCTGCAATAATTTAGACTGATCACGAAGTTCAGCTCAAGGTTTATCTATCACAAATCGCCAGAATATTTTCCTAATACTCTTTGGTGTCCTGGCTGTCCTGGGTAGCGATGACATGGATCTAGCTCGGGACCTGCAGAGGAACATCATCCAGGTGACACCAATTGAAGGCTCAGTTTTCCAGTTTCTCAGAGACCAGTTGCGCTCTATGTGAGCAGATTTAAGTTCAATGAGCTCAAGTCCTTCAGTCAGCTAGAGTTCTTGGATGATCAATAATGATTCAAGCATTCACTGATCTATCATACCAGCAATTAATCAGGATTTGGTTGACATGAAATTGGTTTTCAAGCTTTCAACCATTCTATTGGGAAGAAACACCATCAATCACTAACGTCTTTTATATTCAGCTTGTCACAACTCTACACAAAAGGAAACGTACAGATCGCTTGCACTAGTAGCATTAACAGGCGAATCCTGGCAGAAGTATAAAAGGCGGTCAGCAATTTCCACATAATCAGCTTGGGCAACTTCAATCTCTGCTATAACTTACGAAAATTGTCATTCAGTGTTGGCTCAATCATCAGCAGTGCCTGATACAGCAATCACTTGTTTTGCGGACGCTTCATTTTGAGAAGATGAGTTAGGCCAGCTATTACATGAAGCCTACTGCTTGGAATGCCTGTTTTTGCCAGTGCGTTCCCATTTTTGTCCAAAAGCACAAAGCAAGGAACATATCTAATGTCATAGTGGAGGAGCTGCAGAAACAGAGACAACCAATCGAATAGCTTGTGATTTCTGAGAAGAGAGGCTGCGAAAATAGTGAAATATAACTCAAATGACATGATGATTATGACACATAATTTGAGCAAATGTGCAGGCATGAGACATAGATAGTGTGTGCTTATAAGAAGATGGCAATTTCCAATGAACAGTAGCACCAGGAAACATGAAACAGGGACTGTTATCACATAGACTAAGAAAAAGCACCTACATTTATGGATCCTGAAAAGCCCAAAAGGAAGTGCTTCTCATAGTAAACAGTATGCTAGTTTTGTAGCAATCACAACTATGTGTAAGAGCTTCAATAAAAAATTTAATGACACCAAAGGAAGAATTTTTCTCGACCTAGTAAGGAGGTTCAATTCATTTTCAGATGCTCTACATCTTTGCACAAGAAGTAAAAGGTGGCAAAATCCTTGAGGCTATTCAAAATTTTAGCATCTCACACAAAACTCCTGTGGGACTATCCTTTGCAATTACTCCCTACAGAAGTAATTATTTAATGATCGCATAAAATGCTCCTATTGAATTTACCAGGTTGATGTTTCAGATCCAGACAAACAGAGATAAGCCCTTCGTCAGGAGGCACTTGTAAAAGAGAGATTAAGAAACAGAACGATGACAAGACAGACCATAAAATTCACAATTTGACATGCAAAATTTTCAAGGATAACTAAAAAATAGCGATTTCCACAATACTGGCAATTCTCTCTTGAACATTTAACAGTTAGTGAAATTCTTGGCATAAAGTTTCCAGAGAAAAGCGAGAATTTTGACAAGAAAGATGTTCTCATGCAAAAGAAAAAATCATGTTGGAGCTACTGGAGACAGGGATGACAAGTTTGAGAAAAACATGTCAATTCTATGAAAATTTTAGGCTCCCCTAAATTGCGTGTTTGAGGTACCCAATCAATAATAAGGATTTAGATGGATGCACACTTCCATAGGGAAGGCATTGGGCAGGGCATAGCCAAACATCTGAATACTATGGTGGAATTGACTTTAGATGCTAAGCAGTATAGAACTTGGCCAAAGCGATGTGAAGCCAAGCACGATTGTTCAAATGGCCTGAAGTTATTATTGTTATGTTCTGCTCTGCAGTTTTAATTTCCTAGTGAATTATATGGCAAAAATCTAAGTGTCAAAACAGGCAACAGCTCCTTCCCCAATTTCCCTGCTCATCTTTTATAACTAAGAGCACAAGCTCACAAGCACAAACCTAACCATAGATTGTTCCAGTTCCAAGCCATGTGAATGGTCTGCACACACACACATACAGCACACCATGTATACACATGCAAGCCCATACAAACGCTCAAGTGTCTACAAATTTTTGAACAACGTACTCCATCTGTTGCTGAAAAACGTTCCATCCTAACATCCAAAAGAAATCACCCCTCAAAGATAACTAGCTGTACAGAAAATCGTCAAATTCCAAAATCCCAGAAACACCAGATGACAACCAAAAGACTCAAAGAGAAAGACACATGAAAGTACCTCAGGAAGCCACATCTCATTCTCTGCATCGGCCATAACAATGTTGAGCCAATCCGAATTCCGCCCCTCCACCTCCAGAACAAACTTGAGCAAAGAACTACACAGCCGGCACTTGGGTGAGTAGAACTCGATCACAGTGGCCTCCTTCCGACTGGCCAAAGCAGAGGCGAACGCTCTCTGCTCCGCCTCTCCTTGCTCTTCAGCACTCAAGCCCTTCTTTTGCGACTTCAAGACCTTGTCTTTACTGGTTCCAGCAACCAAGGGCGAGGATTGAGGAGATGGGTCATGAGAAAGCGGGGGTTTTAAGGCAGAAACGAGGAGATTGGAAGCGAGGGAGCCCATGTTTTGCAAAGATTTGAATACCCATGGAGTTTCAAAGCTACAGCCTCTGGGGTCAGCAGGGTTCCGGTGGATGTCCCATGGCCATTTCAAGCAGAACTGAGGCTGTTTGGGACCAGGACCCATGAAAACTTATCTTTGCCTTTGCAATGTTTTCTTTGCTTCAGTCTGAGTCGAGACTGCTCGGACCCGGATTCGAAGTCCGGCCACCGGAGGGAAATTTTGCGCCGCCGCCGCCGTCCGGGCTCGGCCGACGAGCCTAATGAGGAGAAGTCAAGACGGCGTTGTACCCGCCGGTGGCGGTGGTGATGAGTCGGTTGAAGGTATGCGAAGGTGAAGCAGCCGACGGAGATTGAAGACGAAAAGAGAAGAGAGAATGCAATTGTCAAGCATACTTTGCTTTTCAGCTTGATTAGTTTTCTTCTTTCCATTTTAATTTTCATCGAGGAATATTATCATCCAATTAATTTACATCCTTATATTTATCGAATGACTATGTTTGTTTTTTCATGGAATTCCAAATAATTGTAATTCATTTGATTCAATTATATCGATCCTGGGTAAATGTGAGTGGTCCGTTTTATTTTCACAAGATTTTGTGTTTATTGTATTTGGCTACTTTTAAATAACCCTAAGATTATAGAATATAGGGTTCTTTGAAACTATATTGAAATATTAAAATTTACAGATGTATCTTCAGG